>OX463846.1:11032176-11488475 GCA_949825065.1 Odontocerum albicorne | reverse complement strand
CAGACTTCAATTCACAATCCACACACATTTTCATTCGACATTTGTATGCCACCCATTCTGTACTTCCTTCACACATGAAAATTTGTAAATATTTACGAACAAGGCTAACAAAACGCATTCTTGCTTTACCCCTTTTGTAATATGAAAACACTCAATCAAGGCACCGTTCACTATAATGCATGCTCTACTTTCGTTTAATTCTTTTTGCTATTATAACACATCGATCAATAAGTCCCGGGACTAACCAACATATGGCACCTCTAATAACAAATCCATACCATTCTCAGTCAGTACCAACCTTTAGAAGTTACGTGTCAAACTTTCATGACATTCCGACATTGTGTCATTGAGTTAGTGGTTTTAGTCGCTACTTTTGCTATTTTCAAAACAATGGAAAAAATTGAATTTCGTGTGTTGATAAAACATTGCTTTTTTGTCGGTAGTATGCTGATTTCAAATGCGGTCGTACAGACACAAATGATGCTGAACGCTCTGGTCGTCCAAATGAGGCTGTTACACCAGAAAACATAAAAAAAACTCAAAATCGTGATGGAAAATCGCGAATTAAAGTTGCGTGAGATAGCTGACATCCTGAAGATATCATTTGGTAGTGTCATGAATTTTTTTTTTCGAAATGGGTGCCGCGTTTGCTCACAATGGAACAGAAACAACAACGCATCGATGATTCAGAGCGCTGTTTGGCACTGCTTACGTGAAATAAACAGGAGTTTTTGCGTCGGTATGTGACAATGGATGAAACTTGGATCCACCACTATACTCCGGAATCAAATCGGCAGTCAGCTGAGTGGAGAGTAGCCGGTGAAAATCGTCCGAAGCGACCAAAAACTCAACAGTCGGCCGGGAAGGTTATGGCCTCCGTATTTTGGGATGCGCATGGTATAATATTCATCGATCAACTTGAAAAGGGAAAACCGTCAATAGCGAATATTACATAGCGTTATTGGAGCGTTTGAAGGCAGAAATTGCAAAAAAACGGCCCCATATGAAGAAGAAAAAAGTTCTCTTTTATCAAGACAATGCACCGTGTCACAAGTCGATGGTAACGATGACCGAATTGCATAAGTTGAACTTCGAATTGCTTCCGCACCCATCGTATTCTCCAGATTTGGCCCCCAGTGACTATTGGCTGTTTGCAGACCTAAAAAAGATGCTCCAGGGAAAGAGATTTGGCTCCAATGAAGAAGTGATTGCCGAAAGTAACGCCTATTTGAAACCAAAGATAAATCGTTCTACATGGCTGGCATAGAAAAGTTAGGAAAGCGTTGTAATGAATGTATCGCTCTTGAAGAAGACTAACATATGTTGATGAATATAGAAGAATTTTGGCAAACAAATGTTGTTTTAGTAGTTAGTCCCGGCGCTTATTGATCGATGTGTTATATTTGAAAATGGCTGGAGTTTTATATTTTTGAGGACCATTTTGAATGAGTATTTGAATTCTCAATCCAAATAAACCAACAATTTAAAATTTATTTGATTGAACTTATCAATATTTTGAATAAAACCAATCAATTATAAAAATAGTTTACACATATTGGTATAATGAAATCTTATAAGCCATGAGAAAGGAAGTCAAAACAGTTAATACTAGAGTGAATAAAATCGTAGAATTAGATCATCATTTAGTTCCCTAGACACTAGTTTCCGGCATTTTACCGGCCCTGTTGACTAATTTCTGGATCTTTTACCAGTTTTTCCACTATCGTCTTGAATGCTTCGACTTTTTCATATGACACAAGTAGTCCAGCGAGTAAAGTTCAGCCACCATTCCCGTATTACGAAGCATAGTATGGAAATCGTTTGTCCCTTTTACTAACGCTTTCCTCTGTGCACTTCCGGTGTTCGTTGGGAAACTTTAGTCAACATGTGAGAATTTTCGTAACATTTTAGTAATGCTGAGCACTTGTTACTTTCAAATCCGGCGTTTGTTATGCAATAGTGTTTTGAAGGTAAAAACGATTTTTCAAAAAGTTTAACTTCGTCATAAATATTTTTACATCAATCTTAATAAATTTATGGCGCATTTAATAAATGATCATCATAAGGGTATTGCTAGGTAGTTCCTCGCGATAATCGATGATTGTCAGTCTCACTATGAATGGACAACGCGTTGCGACATCTGTGCGTACATCAATATATTAGGTGGAAACTATTTTGCTTCAGCTAGCACACAACCTTATTTTATGAAACTCAATGTTCAGTGGTGAGGGAGATCCAAGTTCAAGATAATCTCTTGGTTATAATAGCCACAAACTTTCGTATTGAGGATTAATAAAGCGCTTTATTCCTAAATTGAATATTTAGTGACAAAAGGAGAATTTATGTAAATTAGCTAAGCCACGTCAATTATGAACCCAAAATCAATCACAAAGAAATGAACTTTTTGACATAGTGCAAATATTCGATCTCCTTGCATCTGCTTTGTCTATCCAGTTTAATATTACTCATAGATTTCTGGGTTTATTATTTTTGGTTCTCGCTCTGTTTAATTAAGAAAAAAAACGAAAATGTTATTTAAATTTTTAAATATAATATTTATTTAGAAAGTGTGTTTAATTAAAGTAAGCTTAACTAATTCAGACTATAATTATAAAAACTGACCTATCCAAATGTATACCAAAGTATCGAATACCCGAGTCGTTACTCGGAAGTACTCGTTACTTCTGAGACCGAGTATAGAACCGAATTGTTACTTTTCTTTAACTTCAATCCAGCGGAGTCCAGTAGGTGCGCGACTTTTGAATGACGAGGTTGTATTCGCTTCCCTACAAATGGTTATTGGAGTGCCGTGCATCGGAGTTTCATGCCGTTAGTATCATTCGTTTGTATTGAAATCAGTGACTGTTCCGCGAGCGTCCCTTTCTCCTGACTCTTAACAAGTTTCCGCTTGAATTTTTTTAATCACCCTTGCCTGGGCTGAGTTATGTCGATGTAAAATTTCCACACCCCTTCAGCGAGCATTCGTGTTGTGTTAAAAGTAAGTTTAAAAGTAATTTATACTTTTTACACAGCATACATTAAATCCGCTTTGTTTTATCGGAAACAAAAGTTTACGTTACTTGGTAATCAAATATAACTTCCAAAATGCTTTGTTTATGAATTTATAAAATCAATATTTTAATCCAATGAAATAATTTTGAATAAACGTGATTTTTTTTCGCATTGTTCAAGTGTCATTTTCATCGATACGCTAAATTCTGGGTCGACATTTCGTTACACTTCAATCGTACAAAGAACATCCTGGTGCACTTAGTGCATTGTGAAAATTACTGCCAAATAAACAAAAAAATGTTTAAAATGTTTGTCATTTTCAAATTTATATTTTTATGACGCTCTGCTGTCAAGTTAATTTAACTTAGTATCCTCTTTACACGGCGAGAAATCAATTCAAATGAAAAACATGATATATTTTGAGGAAAAGTAACACCGCTTGTAATGAGCTCGTGTGGAATGTTTTTTTTGATACGTAAATCAACCATGAAACAAACATTTTAAATTTATTTTTCACAAACAGGATTGAAATTCCAAAAGAACCAGGAAATAACTATCCGGTTTAAAAAAAAGCTGTTTTTTTTTCCATTTGGTGGTAGGGAACATTTTCTTCGTCACCTGACGCTGGTTATTTTCAATTGAGGGAACTTTCTCTTCAAACGCTAGTTATTTTCGATCAAAACTTTGATTTGATCGTCATCAACCTTCCAAAGCGGACACCGTCTTTGAGTATCGTATCAATATAACCGATTTTTTTAAACCACATTTGACACACAAGATCGCTTACTGCATCATCACCATACACTATACACATTCTTTTTTGGTTGGTTTGTGCCGTAAATTTTTCCTTTGCGGTAGTTAGAATACATAAATCATCGATAAAAACCTATTTCGGTTCATCTTCAAAATAACGCGAACAAAACACTTAAGCAATTTGGCTGGAAAAAAAACACTCGACTATTACTTTTCATAAAGAATACACAAGCAGCACGTTTGTAATGAACTTTTATTTAAAAACCAACGAAAATGATGCGGCAAAGTGAACAAAACAAAAAAAAAATTATAATAATAATAATTAGAGAACATTTTATATAGCCTCAAAGGCGAAAAATGTTTAAGATTCAAGAAGAAAAAGTTTTTTTCAGTTAATTTACCGGCTTGTAATTTTAATAACTGCATTTGAGCTATTAAAATAAGTCCACAAAGCATCTCATGTCGTAACACCTTCACTATCATATGATTGTTGTACATATTTGCTTTTTAATAGTTACTTAAATTGCACCTTGAATAACTCTCATTGTCCTATTGTCACATTTACAATGTGTCCATTTATCGCGTATGACTGACACAATTTGAAAGTAATTGCCCATAATGCAGGTATAGCCATTTGTTGAAGATGTTGGCTTAAGAAGTTTTATTGAACTTTAATGTTAATAATAAAACGGCAACTTATATAGTGACATTTACTAAGCGGACATTTAAAACGGGAATCTAAACTAATATTGTTGAAAGATTAAAAAAATAATACAAAAAATAAAATGAGTTGTGTGTAGATATAGGAAGGTGACACAGCTACGGCCATTTGATTGGGCATCTCCCCGCATCAACATATTATGTGTCTAGAAAATATATACGGCAAAAAATATCATACAAGGGAAGATGAAATACAAAGTAACTTTTGTAGGTTAGATATATGTGATAGTAGTACATTTGGCTTAAGGTATGTACGAGTCTGCAGCGTTAATGTTAATATAACATACATTTGAATAAAACCACCCGAAAAGGGATGTTTCTAAGTGCTGCGACCCTTATCTCTAACAGAGGCAGACCATTCTACGCGATTCAACCAGCGACAGCAAAACTCCTACGTCATAATACCCGCCCTTTAAGATGAATAATCAAGTTATTCGCTGATAAGATCGAATTCGAAGCTCTGCCACTCTGCTAAGCAAAATCTCTCCGACAGATATCTGAAAGTTATAATAGAGTTATTTATCTCTATCTTACAATTTAGATTCATTACCAGGGCTTAATCATTTAGGTATCTCCTTCCAGCACCAGTTTCAATATATGGTCTGAATAAAAGTTAAAAGTTATAAAAGTTATATCCTCTTCTAATTGTAGGTTATATAACCTGTACATTATATAAACTTCGAAACCCTAGAAAAAGACTAAGAAAAGTATGGATGGATCAGTTATCAAAATGTATTTGCGGGTTTAATTTTTAATATTTTCAGCCATTTATTAATTTGTTGTTTTTCTTTTCTTAATCTGCATGTACAAGGTGTTGGCTGAAAAACATCTGATAACTTCACGGATGGGCTCTCCCTATATTGCTGGGGTGAATCTCGACCAGGGGGATGTTATGAGATGAGCCCAGACCTTTTGATAGCTTCTCTCTTAATTGTATTTACTGCTTTTTATCTTAAGCTATCTGTATGTGCGATTTCGGAATGTATTAATTATATGTACATATTATGTTGCTATCAATTATTTATGTAATTGATAATTTGAAAGAAGGAAATATAAGAAGTAAGAAGGAAATATAATGTAGCAATTGTAAGATTAAGAGTATGGATGTGGAAGAGGTGAAATAGATGTAGCGATAGGAAAGTGTGATGCTTTGTCCTTCCTGTCTACCCTAACAAGGAAACGGCGTGGTATGTGTTTTATTGTATTGTACTCGTATTACACTTTTGTTGTATACAGTACAACATGGCGGACTTATTGCAATGTGGCAATATCTTCCAGCCAACCAGAAAGATAGGCCTTTAGTGAGTACCAAACCGGAATCCTTTTTGAAAATACAATTGGGTTTCGACGGGAATCGAACTGCAACCTCCGGATTGAAAGGCAAGCGTCTTACAAACTAGGTCACGAAGGTCGTCTGTATGTATTAAAAAAAACATAGTGCCTTTAAGTAAATGTTTGAATTTTAGTAAAGAAAGGAAATAGACATTTGTTTTTATTTTAGTACATTGACCGAATTCTGTCTGCCATCCCTAGGGTAATGAATACATTACGCAAGTAAAATAACTTTGGAGATAGTAGAATTTCAAGTGGAACCAGTTTTTAGAAACGGAACTGTAAAATTATCATACAGAAAGTGTTCCGTTTACTGGGACCACAATGGCAAAATGCATGAAATAACCCATAAATATTATATTCATGAATAAAAGCAATGTATTTATTAAGTAAGATGGACAACACTAACTTAAAATTATTTGGACATGTAGAACGAATGAATGAAGAAAGCCTAACAAAACAAATATACGCTGTAAATGTGAGGGGAAGAAGTGTGGCCAAGTCAAGTTTGGTTGGATGATATTTTGAAAGAACAAAATGTAGTGAGAGAAATCGTAGTAGTTGTGTGAGAAAACGTATGGGTGGAGAAAAAGCGATAGATGTGAAAGTCTGGCACTATGTCCTTGGCCTATCCCGACAAGGAAACGGCGTGATGATATATGTATGTATAACAGAATAATAAATATTATTTAGGATGAATGTGAGCTTAAAACTGGTGTGTTAAGTAGAGTGAAGAGAAGCACGTTGAGGTGGTTTGAACCTATCGAACGGATAAGTGACGAAATACTGTCTAAAGAAATTCAAATGCAAACATAAATTAGAGTCGTCATATAGGATAACCGAGAAAGTATGGTTGGACCAAGCGAATGAGTTTTCAAAGGAAGAAAATTTAAGAAGTAAAGGAAACAGAAGGAGCTGAAATTAAACGGAGTTAAGATGCTGACGTTATTTTGTATTTCTGCCGAGATTTTTCCGTCTTTTGAAATATATTTTACAACTGTGCGATAATTAGTTATTAACATTTTTCAATATAACGAAACAACGCATCTTCTATCGACTCTAGTTGGCAAATTATTGCGAGTTGAGGTATCGAATTGGGCGTGGTATTTGTTTAGAGCAGAAACGCTTAGACCTTAGTAGTATGTATAAATTGAAGCCAAAATAATAAATATAAATTAAGTAGGTATGTATACAAGTGGTATAGAAGATACGAGAAATTTGGTAAAACGTAGCAAGATAATATAAATTAATCAAATTCCGAAAGAAGGAAGAGGGAAAAGCTGTTATAGTAGGAGATGATGCATGACTGGTTAAGGGAGCTGAAGAAGAGGATACAGTATGAGCGGTTAATCTCAGATGAGGTCTACGGAGCTTTTTGGAGGTGCGATGTCTATGAAGATCGAGAATTGTCGCGCAATTGTCTGCTTTGTCACGAGAAATAATGTGGCTCCATACACCTACCTGAGGGAGGGAAATCTGCGTCTCCATCGTCGGATGACTGTCATATCATATAATATATTGAGAGTATGTGTGTATCTATCTGCCTTTGAAGTACTGGAGTTTGATATAAGAGTCTCTGGGGAATTTGTATGGTGACGCTGTTATAAGTTCTCTTTATTATTCAATAATTCGTAGTATATTAGAGTGCCGCTCAATCATTTGAAACCCGAGAGCAATCCACAATTCCCTGATAGTTCAAAAAGAGATTTCTACGATACCTTTAATGCAGAGTATGGATTATATAAATTGCTCTATACAACATTTTTAATGTGTATGCTTAGATGTTACTCCTTAAGCGTTTCACTGTTGATGGTTTGTGCTCGGAGTATCGGTCCAATTAAAGGACACCTTACTCCTTCATCGAATATTGTGAAACGGACTTGGGTTATATTGTATGATTTTGATATTTTGGAGTAACTGTTTACACATACTCGTATATAAATTGCTAACGGGAAAAAAGCAAATCCCTTGTTGATTGACGAACTTTTGTTTAACGTGTCGGACAATTATTTACGTCATAGTGAATTAAAATTGTTTTCGGTGCCGTATTCACGAACTGAACTGTTAAGAGCATTATTACCACTCGTACACGGATTGAAATGACATTGTTGAATACATTTTCTGAGGTCTTCCATACTTCGGTGAATAAATTGAGAATTGAACTCCTTAACAAAGTTTGTAGCTATGACTGAGTCACTTCACAAGGAAGCATGAGTAACATTGTTTCTGTTGTCATTATGCAATATTGTTTTTTTTTGTTATTTAACGTAATTGGATTAAATGGTATTCAGGAGTATCGCTGGCAAAACCCTTCTTGATAGAGTACGAAACACAGAAATCCGAAGGATGTGCGAAGTTGAAGATATTGTCAGATGGGGACGACAGAGAAGAAGGTTCTGGAACGAACATGTATCCAGAATGGCGGAACCAAGAGCCGTAAGAATGGCTAGGGACAGTATCCCCCAAGCAAACAGACCTCCAGGACGACCTCCCAAAAAATGGAAAGACAGCTGGCAGTCGACGTCACAAGAGAGAAACAATGATGCAGGACCATAACAGGCCTAAAATAAGAAGAAGAAGAAGATTGAATTTGTAAAAAAATGTAAAACAAATAATTTATTACAAGATATGAATGGACGTGGCTGAAGCGAAAGATGTGTGCAAGCATAGAATGAATTGGAGATATCTTATTAGGATTATGGTGATAATTATCATAGGTCTCTCAAAAGCGTTAAATGTACAATATTTTTCTGAATCAATACATAAAACAATTTTCTCAGTAAATGTTTTTGTTTCGCGCGGACAAAAGAGTCCACGAGTGGACAACGAATGAACAGTACGTGTGTACGTGAGAATTGTGAAACAATGCATGTCACCATTATTGTCAGATTATTATTACTCGTATTATTTTGGTATTGTTCCGCCCGATTCGGTGTATTGTGCAACCTGCGAGCTGCGTGTTGCGTGCTGATACGAGAATAGCGGAAGATCATCCTACACTCAAGTACTCGGACCAATGCCCACCTGTAATTCCCCACTGATGTCATTGCTTCGCATGATGTTATAAAATATATTTTGTATCACTGTTTACGGTACACCTCACTCGATGACTTCAACTTGATATTTTTAAAATATCGAGGCCAAGTTATATGTTACTTGTATCGTCGTTGCTGGGCCTCGAAGATCTTCTCGCCATTCCAACGTCAATTCAGTCGGATAGTGAAACTGTGTCGTGGAGTTTTCGTCTCTTCTTTTTTTCTCTCCTCTTTGAGTGAGCTGTTGCACACCAGCAAACTCACCGGTGTACTGGACCCGATGGCACACTTGAAGTGAGACGATCAAAGCACACCGGTATGTTTTTTTTAAAGAATATATATGATCGAAGTCATAGGTATCCTTATTCCCTAAATACTAGGTGAAAAAAATGTCTGTGTCATTAGAGGGGAGCAGCACAGCTTGTACTTGTATATAATAAAAACAAAAGGGTGTAATGATTATTAATTTCTTAGATGAGGGTCGAATTACGAGGGATATTGAAAAATTGAAAAACGTGTAGCGATTGGAAAGACTGATAGAAATAGGCAAATCTTCGTGACCAAACATGATTGTCATCCACCCAGTGGAAAAAAATACGCTTTTTTTTGTTTATCGTGTGCAAGCTGTTACACGTCAGCAATCACTCAGTTTTGTCAGTTCAAACCCAAGGTCCCGGTGGCAAGGAGATCAAAGTTCCAAGACTATCACAAGTTTTATAACAAAGGATTTATGATACGCTGCATATAAGCTACAGATAAACATAAATTCAGTTTCAAAATGGTCTAAGAGTAAAACCAGTCTGTAAGTGAATCCGCCTGGAATCGGATCTGGGGCGCCTGTTAGCTAAGCGTGAATACTAACAGTTTGACCATGTTCATGGACGAAACAAAGTGCATGGGTCACAAAAACATTTATGTTCAACCGTCGAGTATCCAAATCGGATATGATAATAGTCCACAATAGTACTCTATTACCAACATGAACGGATGTGAGTGAAACGTGGACGTGGAAAAATACTGAAAGGAGCCGAAGAAATACTGTAGTTACGCGTGTACTAAGAAGAATACGTGGGGGGACAATGAATGATGAGATTAGGGTCTGTGAATGATTGAATGTTTGAAAATATCAACACCTCAAGAAACACTTCCCCTATCATATTGTGGAAGACTGAAGACCCACTGGCATTTGCCTTCATGGAAGAAACCTAAAATATAAAGGGTCCTTCAAATTGAGGGTTTTTTTTAATTCTATTTTTTTAAATTCTTGAATAAAACACACAATTGGCTTTGGTTTCAAAAAACTTTTTATTGGTCATTGAAGTATAATATAATGTATGACATTTGAGCACAAAAAACAATATCCGCCAAATGTCCACCTCTTGCAGCTCCACAGATGTCCACTCTTTTGTCAACATTTTCGATGACATTTTGGCATAATTGCGGTTCTAATTCACCAATAACGCGAATAATTTCGTCCTTCAGCCCAGGAATTGATTGGGGGTCATTCTTATAGACCTGGCTTTTCACGTAACCCCAGAGAAAATAGTCCAACGGTGTCAGATCACATGATCTTGGTGGCCAATTAACATCACCGTTTCAGAAGATTACAATAACATATGTTACATAAAATAATTCAATAATTTGAACGCGTTGTTCTATTGTATGTTAAACGACTCCATTTTTATAAATGTCATACATTAGGCTTCTCAAATGTCACAAGACCCAGGCAAATTCGTGACGCCATCTGTGTTTTATCAAAGATTTAAAAAAACCGCTCAATTTGAAATACCCTTTACAAAGAAAGCTGAGAGTATTTTTTTAAGAATGAGACAACATTTTAAATGAATAGATGCTGAATTTGAAATAAGGATTTTTTTACAATATACCATTCGTTTTTAGCTTGAGGATGCTATTGAATTTAGGAAACGTGACTCATTGACGACTTGTTTATATTTACCGTAATCCTGCCACTCGATTTCTATTACCCTACGCAAACACCACATATGTTATGGTAGATGTTGAATCACCTTTCGTGATGACAGTTAGCAGATTACTCAGACGTAAAGCGCTCAAGGGGATATAGATCGCCTGCGTTTACCAACTTGACGACGTTCGTCGCTTTACAGTTCACCGCTCTTCTTTTGTAACGTCATCCTTTACTGTCCATAAAGTGAGACTCTGGAATCAGTTACAAACCAATGTCAAACTCGCTCCGTTCTTGGCATGCTTTAAGATGCGACTGAAAAAACTCTTAATTTCTAGTCAGTAATATAACGTGTTTCATTCCTGTTTTTTTCTTTCCTCTCCACCATCCCTTGTTTTTCCATTAATTGATGATATCTCACTTTATATGAAAAGAAATGTTCGGCTTATTGTCCATTTTTGTGGGGTTTATGAGAGTATACTCACGTATATGTTCATGTATTTCGTGGGGATGGGTAGTCGTTTTAATGTTTTTTGCGATCATATAACTTGCTTAATTTACTTTTGTCTGGTTGGTTGAAAGAGTTTGCCGCCTGGCAATAAGTTCACCAGATTGTATTTGAAATAAAAGTGTAAAATAAAAATTAAATTTAAAATATAAAACATCTGACTTCCACATTTTTTTTTTAATGTTCGTCTTTCGTGAAAGATTTCGTCTTGTAATAATACTCGCACGCGCCGTGTACATGTGCGAGTATTGTTCTTATGTCACGGGCGGTAATTTTTAACCAACACGTCAAGTGACGAACCAAGAACTCAGTGCCTACTCCAGTGGTTCTAAGCTCAAAAGCTCGATTGGGTACTGGGACCAAAGACAACATTGTCTTTCGACAAAGCTCTTCAAGTTGCCCGATTAACCAATTCAGATATATTGAAGGATACCGTACAAAAGAAAAATACACCTGCAGATAAATATCGAGACTTATTTTTAATTTTAAAAGCGAATCAGTAGTACGAGTATTGTTTGTATTGGTCTTTATTGATTTCTTTTGGTTTAGTCAAGTCGATGATTGTGCAAGTTGTGACTTTGCCACTCTTTCTTAACAACATCGAGTAATGTGCACTATACACGATTATAAACACTATTAATTCCTATTCCACAGCACAAGATTAACAATAGCGATATATGGGTAGAAAATGAAAGATTAAAGCAAATTCAAGAATGCCGTAGAAAACTTACCAATGCAAGACACACTACAAAACAACCTTTGTAATTCTTTCGATATGTGATAGTAACACGTTTGGCTTTAGGTGTAGTGTGATTGTAGTGTGTGCATGAAGTGTTCATATACAATTATATTCATAAACGTCCCAAAAAGGGTTGTCTTCCATTTCTTTCTAAAGCTACAAATGTCACCTATATTTCTAAAGCTGCAAATGCCACCTATAATTCTAAAGCTGCAAATGCCAGCTATATTTCTAAAGCTGCAAATGCCACCTATATTTCTAAAGCTGCAAATGCCACCTATATTTCTAAAGCTGCAAGTGTCACCTATATTTCTAACACTAAGAGGAAGACCATTTTACACTACAGCACCAGCAACGTCAAAAACACTGTCACAATGCCCCATTTTATTGGATTGATTCGGAACAATCAATTTATTCGAAGAAGACGAAATCGACTTCAAAGTTATACTCATCTCCAAAAGAAAATCTCTCAGACACAGATTTTAAAAATACAATGGAGACATCCCTTATCTATAATCGATTTAAAACAAATACAATTGACGTTAAAATAAAGAACCCTCGTTTTTTTTATTCTTTGATTGATTTTATTCCTTTATTTATTTAATACTTTTGTTAAAACACATCTGACAGATTTATTATTTTGAAACTAATTTTTTTCCAATCAATGAGATTTACCTTCATTGTCGATAATTATTTATAGCCTTGACCGTGTCTAAGGTTTATCGCAGGACAAATAATTGCTTTTAGCATTTACTAAGAAATTATCTTGATAATAAGTAATTTTACACAATCGGTTACAGGGGTAAAAAAACGATAAGATTTTCAGAAAAAAGTCTAAATATAATAACCCTTTCAAATTCACGAGACGGTGAGAATCCGGATGATAAAAGCGAGTTTTTTTTAAAGGATTCGATTGGATACGGATTGAAATTTTAAAGTAAAATGAAAACTGATTGGCTGAACAATTTGACGTTACAATCAAACCAGTCCAAGTATATATTGACCTGTTTAAATATTATTGATTGTTTTCATACAAAATTGGATAAAAATACACTAGATAAATCCTGTACGATTTTTGTATCGTATCTAATACACTTAAGCCATCACACTGTATGGACGTGAAGTCATTCGGCAGCAGTAGAGCTAATTTATTCCAAATTCCATTCCTAACTCGACACCGACAGTATTTACCTGCCGATAGTTCAGCCAGCAGAAGGACCGGCCCTGAGTGTTGACATCACATAGTTGATGTTTTTTGTAACGATGTTTCCTGAAGCAAAAAATGACGTACACATATGCATGCAAAAACAAGCCTCGGCGCACAAAAAAAACTCAATTTATTAAAACGAATGGGAATACAATATTGCATTGTGTTATACTGTTTGTATTATATTGCACTTTTGTTGTATACCGTACAGCCTGGTGGGTTTATTGTCTTGTAGTAATATCTTCCAACCAAGCAGAAAAGTGTCGAACAAGCGGAAATCAAACTGAAACCCTCTTAAATGTTACAACGAAATTCGAATCCGCAACTCCCGATTTGGAAGACAGAGAATGTGTCTTATCGACTAGACCTCGGGGGTTGTCCATCCATTGTATACAGTAAATGTGGTGGACTTATTGTTGCGGGACAATTTCTTTCAACCTTCCAAAACGATGATATTTTGAATTACTTGAAATAAATCACAGGTACGGGCATTGTGTTGGGTACTAACGGAAAAAAATCTTTTAAATACATTTCGTACCATGTGACGAGTTTACCAATTTCCAACAACCAACCATATAAATTAAGCAAAACTATTTAGGTGAAAGATGTAAAATTTATTTTAATGATCTACGTAGAAAAAATTATACTTTAAAACCCATGAAGATTTAATACGAGTACAATCACAAATTTAACAAAGTCATTAATAGTTGAGAAATGTTTAATTCAGGGATAAATTCCCATTTTTATAACCCAGTTCTTGTTACATCCATAATTCTTCTAATATTTCATACATGTGAACGTGTATCCATATTATGTGTGGTTATTAATTATATCCAACATTTATTTCATCAATAAATATGCTCTGATATCTTTGAAAATTATAAAACTATCACCATGCATGATAACCAAACGGATCTAGTTAATTTTTTAACACCAAATATTTGGCAAGATAGCAGAAATTCTTACACTCGGGGATTTGGGTCTATTGTTTAAAATGTTCAGAATATTTTTTTATGTTGTACGTAGACCTTTTGAGCAATTAATAAGAAACGCAATAATATATAACGCTGTCTAATATAATAATTCATTAACGATTCATTTAATTTGTACCTAACGTGCTTATTTGATATTAATATTAGGCATTATTTGTGGGTAAAAACTAAAGTTTTGTAGCTTTGATGAATAACACGTATGTATCTAACATAACATCAAGGTAATAAGACTAATAAAGGAATATTGACATTTGACATCTGCAAATTGGATTACACAGGACTGCATTATACACTCGTAGCTATTATACTATTATTCATCATTTTTTTATTCCTTTAACTAAAAAAATAATCTCATCCATGTCTAAATTTTGTTTTTTTTTAATGTTATTATCTGTGACGATAGTATGAAATTGAAACATGTGATTATAAGCTGATTGACTAAAAACAAAAGTTCCTCGTAAGTCGGCCAGCATATCTACGGTATCTTAGCATTAAAATGAAATATCATTCGAGGAAAATAAAATATTTTTATACAGTTGTTGAAGTGCATCTCTTTAAGCTGTTATTTTTTGTTTTTCTTATGTATTATATTTCCTTATCGCGTTAAAAAAATAACACAGAAATATAGGTAACATATTTTTATAAAAAAAAAATTGGTTTATATTTTATTTCTTATTTTAACACTTTTATGTAAATATATTGCCGCATTGATTAATTCCAATCAACCAGTTTCAAAATTACTATCCGTATCCATTACGTCTATTAGACTTTGTAAAATAGTATAACATTTGAGTCAAAATAACAAAAGATAAGTCTCAAGAAAAGTAGTGATAAGGGTTGAAATTATATGGGAGGTAGGGATGAGGAATATTTTGATATAAATAATGTTGTACTTTGTTTTATCAAACACTATTTATTCCACTTTTTGTAACGGTATAACCCTACCGGTTTCAAGGCTTTCACATCCTCATTAGGGGAGCACGAGCAAGACTGAATTATGTTTGAACTAGTACTGATATACACGCTTCTAACGGTAAACATTCGGATTGGGGACTGTGGGTGGAGGGAGGGAGGAGACAACCTCGGCGAGCAGCGGCAAGATTCTTGGAATATTATATATGTGTTTGCCAGATGTTCACCCCGATGCACTGACTTAGAAATTTCTAGGGCCTCTAATCTGATCAATTTATTTCCCGAATGTTTACCGTTAAAAGCGTGTATGTTGGTACCAGTTCGAACAGGATTCAGTGTTGTTTGTGTTCCCCTAATGATGAGGGGAAAGCCTTGAAACCGGTAGGGTTATACCGTTACAAAAAGTGGAATAAACAGTGTTTGATGAAATAAAGTACAATGTATTTAAACCTCCACAATGTTAATGCCTTAACTATAAACAATATATAAATAATGTTTTTTTTTTATTTTTCTTTAAAAATGATAAGAATAAAGTATAACTGATTGTGCTAGGAAGACCGTTTCAAAATCGAGCCAAGTGCACTCTATAAAATGTTCTGTGTAATGATAGATGAAGCGTTGAAATACAAAAGGTCTTGCACTCACCAGATCGTAGGGACAGTTGATGCTTAGAAAGAAAGAAAATTGAAGTCTCCACGTAGATATTGGAGATATCTTGGATTGTTGAACACTTCAAATCATTTGCCTACTTCAAAATATGATTTTTTGTATTACGAGTATTTTGACGCTCGACCTCGAGATCATTGAAATATGACAAAAACAAAGTATTTTATTTTTCATTATGCATTTAAAGCAACCCGTCAACCAAGTCATCGATTACATCAGGGGTCGACAAACTACGACGCGCGAGCCTTAACCTGGGTCGCAGGCCAAAATGATCCGGCTTTCAGTCCCCAAGCGAAATATATATATTCGGCCCGTGGTGTCAAGAATTTTTTTTTCTTATTTCAAATAAGATATTTATACTTACTAGTGAAAACGTGATTTTGGAATTCCGTTTTTCAAACTGTTTTGCATTCCGTTTGGTGTGGAAGTGGATACCGCACCAGAAAATGTTCAAATGGAACTTATGTTATTGAGCTGCAATACAATGATATTTTAAGATCTAAACTTCATGCAGATGGTATAATTCTACTAAAAATTAATTGTTGAATCTGAACATAATACCAATTTGACGAATCATACAACACTAATGGCACCGACGTTTCGCATTAAGAATAAAAAGCAAGTTACAAACCATAATTGCAGATTGTCGTCATATAGAAAGAAAACATATTGCTTCGTGGCTCGTACAGCCTTTGAAAATCTTTCGAGCGCCAAACCGTATCAAATGTTACTCTAACTTATGAGTTGGTTAATAATCGTTACTTAAATAAAATAAAAGTTTACGATAAAGGTTGTGAACCCCTGAATTACGTAGTGATTTGTCCATATATTTTTATGTTCTTTTAAATTACCATTAACTTTAATTTTTAATGAGAATAATTGTGATTGAATTGTTTCTTTGTGAGTTACTAACGTGCATTTTTTCCGTATAATCAAAACAATCCAGAAATGTAACAAAAGTAAAGTATCACTCAAATACGTTACGCTATGATAAAGAAAGACATTCTTAAGTGATTGGCTTAAAAGTCAACACATTTATAAGAGATGCATGGCCGCGCGGTAATGTGCAGGACTTCTGTGCGGAGGATCGCCGTTCGAACCCCGCACTGTGCTACTCCTCTCGAATGAGTCTTCAGGGCATTAGAATACGTATGACTTCGGTCATGTCGAACATTTGAAAAAAATATGTATTGTAAGAATAATAGCGCATAAATATAAGCATGGCCTCCGTGGCTTAGTCGGTATGATGCTTGACGTCCACCCTGACTTTTTTGGTTCGATTCCTGATGATGGTACGTACCCATAAAAAGGTCCCCAGTCTGGGAAAATAGTTCCCTAGGTAACACTGTGCGCACCGAGTACGTGTGCGAGTGTTATCGTCTCTTCACGGCGGTAGTGTTACCAATACATGCAATGACGAACCATGAGTTATATGTCTAATTATGTGATTGTAAGCCCTAAGTCTCGATTACTGGGTCTTACAGCCACGTTCTTTAATATATCCGCATCACCAGTTCAGATATCACGTGAAAGGAAAAATATATTGTATTTAAAAACAATTTTTTTTTTAAAAGAACGATTCACAAAACCAATACTGCACATTCGCGGAAACATTAAAGACGAGAGAAATACTGCTTTAAACTGATTTTAACTTAAAAGGCTCTACACAATCATAATATTGATTTACCAACCCATAGAGCATAAGTATTGATACGTTGTTAATAAATATGTTCGATTATTTAATAACTACAATTGGACTATTAAAGGTAATGAACTTTTTAATAATCAAAGTGCTGTTGAGTACAAAAATACTCCAAGAGTGCTTTCGATGACGTTAAAAATTAAGATTAAATATTTTGTTTAGAAAATGAACCGTAGTTTAAGCCAGTTTAAGCGATGCATTAAAGACACGAATAAAATGAACTTGTGTCTTTAATGCATTGCTTAAAGTCGTCCATAAACCACTGGATTTGTTTTTTTTTTTTGTAATATTTAGTATTATAAGGATACAGCGATTATAGAAATCCTGCTAAAAATAATAATCATAAAAGGACAATTTATATAGCACGGTTTAAAGAGCAGACATTCCTCAAGGAAGTTCTAACTCAAAATTCGAACCTACCATTATTGACAGATTAAAAATATTACAACAATTTTTCTTTGTGTTAGTATAGAAATGTGGTGGCTCCAGCCATTCGATTAGGAAGTTTCCCTAGAATTTAGGCAGGGGTCTATTTACCTTCATATATTTGAACATTTTTTTAAATAAAATAAATAAAACATTTATCTTTTATTTTGTATTCACCGCTGTTTAAACACCACAAAATAAAAATAATAAGTTTGTTATTTATTTTATTAATAATGTATAAGCATCATACCACAAAGTTAAAAACGTCTTGTCTAAGATTTAAGAAAAACATATTTTTAACAATTTACATAAATAATTGTAAGTACAAAATAAAGTTTTTTTGAATTATTATTTTTTAAAATTAATAATAAAATTTAGCCAATCCAAATCAGAATGCAACCCATTGAAAATTCTTGGGAACGTTACAGTACCTTGCGGTAAGTAATACACATCGGGCTTAAGAAAGAGACTGTCGGCCATAATCAGCTAACTTCGGAATTGTAGAGCGTCGTCTCTCTATCATTCATACACGTGTTCCATCGCGATTTATCAGTCGTTGTCAAGCGTTCTCGGCGAACAGAGACGACGCTCTATAAAGCCGAAGTTAACCGATTATGGCCGTCAGTTTCTTTCTTAAACCCGGTGTGTATTACTTCCCGCCGGGTACTGTACCTGCAGCGTTCTTTCTGCGTAATGATTATTTGCTTTGGGAATTTAAAAGATGAAAGATTACAGTTTACTTATTATTTGCTTTGGGAATTTAAAAGATGAAAGATTACAGTTTACTGATTATTTGCTTTGGGAATTTAAAAGATGAAAGATTACAGTTAACTGATTATTTGCTTTGGGAATTTAAAAGATGAAAGATTACAGTTTACTGATTATTTGCTTTGGGAAATTAAAAGATGAAAGATTACAGTTTACTTATCACAACTCATTATATTAATCTAAATAATTTTTTACCATCAAAACATATAGCGAATAAAATTAGACTGAATAGAAATTTACAAGTACGCAAAGAAACACGCAGTTTAAAATATATTTTTTCAAGTATTTATTACGAACACTCGACACCATAAATTAATCAAGCGATTAGCATTGTAAACAAAAATGTTAAAATAACCATTGTTTTTCATTTCACACGAAAGTTTGAAAATGTCTATTAATATGACCTATATTTAATGTAAAATTACAAAAATATCAACTACTATATCTAGGGCCATCATTAGATACTGTTGAACTTTTGTGTACTTGCCTACAAATGATAAGTAACACTTATAAGAATTACTTTTTCTGTTATTTTGATTGATAACACATAACTGGGTTTTATTAAAAGTTTTATCGATTTCAAGTTAACATAAAGCTATATCAGGCGTGATATTATCATGCCTCTGTCCCACCAAATCTTTCAGGCAGTAGTAATATGTAATAGTTTCAACACGTTATTACATTTTTTGGATACATATTTTAATTAGTTTGATGAACACGTATTTATGTTTTATTAAAACTTGTATAGTATTGTTAACAAAAGTGTTAAATACTCGTCTTAGGATATGACAATATGGAAAAAATTGGGATTGCTAAGAAAGGTTGTCAGATCGATTATTCCACTGTCTTATTTTAAGCCATCGAAGTCTGTTTCGAAACTCGGACGCGTATTCATATTTTTTTTAGATTGAATATAAATAATATACCTACACACATGTTGGAATCTTTCTTACTTACCTCAAATCAATAAGTCTTCATTACTATCTTAATATTAGGTGCATGGTAACGCACTGAACTTCCGTGCAAAATGTCGCTGGTTCGAACCCCGCGCTGTGCTTCTCCCCTCGAATGACATTTTTCCGCCTAGTATTCGGGGGTAGAACGATATGACTTCGGTCAAATCAATTCTTTCAAAAAGAGACAAAAAAAACATGCTGGTCTACTCTGATTGTTTCACTTCGGTATGCCATCGGATCTAGTCCCTTCCAAAAATTACTCTCATCTGATCTTTATGTTAGTGAATCAAGCTAGCGGCTAATTCAATAAGGTTAAGAGAAGTTCCTGACCTCTTCAACATTTGATTCAAATCACTAGGGATCTAATAAATGAAAACATTTTTTTAACTAAATCACGATTTTTTAATCAGTAAATATAAACGTGATTCGTTTAGCCAAACACTATTTATTTCACTTTATATAACGTTATAACTCTGCCGATTTCAAGGTTTTCACTTCTTCATCAGGTAGCACAAACAAGACAGAATTATGTTCGACCTGGTACCGACGTACACTCTTCTAACGGTAAAAAATCGGGTTGGATATTGTGGGAGGAATTCCCAAGATCTCACCGCTGTTTTCTGACGTTGTCTCCTGCCTTCCTCCACACACTATTAGAAGCGTGTATGTCGGTACCAGTTCCAACATAATTCTTATTTGTGCTCCCCTGATAATGAGGTGAAAACCTTGAAACCGGTAGGGTTATACCGTTATGTAAAGTGGAATAAACATTGTTAGACTAAAAAACATAGAATGTCTTTAAACCTTCACTGTGTTAACGCCTTAACTATAAATAATATATAAATATAAATGTTTTTATTTTCTTATTCACCCACGTTTTCGATTGTTTCTATGTACAATTAATTGCTTATATTTATTTGGATACAATTTTAAACGAATTTTATTTGGTCCAATTTCAGTAGTATTTTAATGTAATATATGATAAATACAACAGCATGTTCTTGAAACCAGTTAACTAAGGCTGGAACTTTATGTATCAATGCAACACCAGCATATTCGTTTCAAATATTTGAGATAAACTTCGTTATACAATGTCGCTTGTGCTTCGCCGCTTGCTGATAGAGACGCAATCAGCTGTCAGCTGCCACCGATCAGTAGAATTATTATTGAGTAACAAGTGTCGATTAGTTAAGCTGTAATGATATTTTGTCAGTAACTTGACGCCAAAAATCTTCTGTATGCATTTAGAAACATTGTGACGTTAAAATAAGCATTTATGAAACAAGAGGAACAAATTAAATATTTAGAAAATACAATACACACGTTTATATGCGAACGGTCTTTTAACAGAAAAGTGTCGTGTGCTTGACTCCTAAATTATTTAATGAATTACTTAAAAGCATAAATGATATTCAAATGTACGGTTAATATGAAAATGAAATAAAAAAATACCCCATTCATTCCTAATTACTTAATTTCTTATTCTACCATACATTATGACTCCACGTTTTCTTCTCAGTGTTCTCAGTTCTACAGTATTTATTCGGTTATGTTAAGATAAATCAAATGAAGTAACATAACATAATAAATTGTAAATTCAAAATGTGACTCATTTTGTTTTTTAAATTAAAGGAATCTTTATATTATTTTAATGTAGTTCAATTTGGCATGTAATTTCTTTATTTTACATTTCAATTTAAATTCCTTAATTATCGTATACAAAAAATAGGGAAAGGCGTTGAGTAAATACTGTAGAAATTTAATTATTTATAAAAATAAACGGTAGAACGTACCTTATCATGAAATTTAAAAAAAAATACCCAGTATTGTAACTGTCCAGTTCGAGTACACATACATATATGCGTTAATGCCCCATTGACTATGTTTCATATCGCCATCCACCGTTCTATATATCTCGTAACTCTTCCATCATTTGAAAAAATACTACCTTAATGCAGAATTTCTTAAATTACTGTTATTTTTCATTGTTCGCCCATTTATCGCATTTACTATTTAACTAGAACATTTCATGAATAATAACTGAAATCAATAAAGGGTGCAATAAGTCATTATGTATGCTTTTATAAATATATGTTTAGACGCGTTTTTTCTTTCTAATGTGTAGCTATGTTTTTCTAAGTAAATACGAACATATATCGTAAACTTAGAATATTCCCTCGTTTCACCGATGACGTAAGTTTTATTTATGGGCAAAAACATACCGCATTTTATTATGCCTAATTTATCACTTGGTATTTCTCACGTATGCCGAGAAAATTGATAACTCCTCACTTTTACCACACAACAATAACATTCAACACACCGAAGTGTCAGCAAGGCGGTGTCGCCGAGTGGCGCTGATTGTGTGATTATGTCACTCCGCTTTCCTCAGCTAAAGCGACAATCGCGTAATATTCATATTTCCGAGGAAATTACCCTTATTACCAGCACTTACTCTAAGACCTGCAATTTTCGAATTTTTTATTTCTTCGACTTCAAGTCGAACATTATGTATTGTATAACACTTTCGTTATGTACAGTAGGTTTTCCTCAAGAGATCTAAAGTGGAAAACAGACTGGAACCCATTCGAAAAAAAAACGAGCACCAGCGGGAATCACAACCGATACCTTGGGTCTGGAGGACAGATGTCTTTCAAACTAGAACATTATGCATTAATTTAAAAACTGTTAGATTAACTAGTACTATAGTATATTTTTAAATTAGAGTATTATGGTCACATTTACTTGATGGTCACTTTGGTGTGTATTATATTACACTTTCGCTATATACAGTATAAGTAGCCTGGAAGGTTTAATTCCATATGATAATCTCTTCTTACCACCCAACAATATGTTAAAAAAGCCTTACGGGAAAACTAGACTGAAATCGTCTATAAACAACTAAAAAAATGGCCACCGACAGACACAAAGTTTAAAGGCAGACATTTTAACAATTAGGGTATTATGTTTTAATTTAAAAAAATGTCAGATTGACTGGTCTTAACTTTTTTGTAAGGGGAGTATTTCGGTCACATTTACCTGTACTTGCGTTGTATTTTATTACAGTTTCGTTGTATACAGTACAGCCTGGTAGCTTTGTTTCCATGAAGAATTTTCTTCTATCTAACTAGAGATACGAGTATATTAAAAACACTCAAAGTAAAATTCAGACAGGACTTTTAGGTGAATTGCGTACTGACAGGAATTTAACATACAACCCCGAAGTATAGAAAAAGTTTCTTAACTTAATTGACTATGGAGGTCGTCTTATTTAGATTTTGTTAACATTTATTTTTTCACTTATCATTTTCTTCAGACTGAAAAGAGCCAAATAGTGCTGTGGAAATGCGTTCACTTCGAATAATACCTGGGTTGATAATATATGACAGAATACGGAATAAATTGATAAGGTATAAATGTGAACTTGAGGCTGACTTTTGTTATTTATTTTAAAAGGAAGAAATGTAAAAAGTCACTGAAATCGCAGGAGCTGTATAGATGTAGAAGATGTGAAAGATGTGTGTCGCGATAGAAAAATTGGCGCTCTCTCTTCTCTGCCTACCCCGACAGGGAGACGGCGTGATGCTACGTATGTAATGCACTGACAGTTTTCCTCATTAATGACGGTATACCAGTATATTGAAAATGTGCTCATTGAAATCGATTTATTTTAGTCATACATAAGTTGATAGTATTTGCCAGTTCGATAACCCGGATATACTTTATTATAAACAATAAAATTATATAACAAATTTCGATAAGAATACAATTTCTCAATACAGAGCTAGCTAGATAAGTTGACTGTTCAACACCCGAGCTAATCAGTTATTGAGTTCAAAATATTACATCATTCATACATACCATCACGCCATTTTTCTATTGCGATAGGCAAATAGGATATAGTGCTATACTTTCCTATCACGACATAGTCTTCTCCACATTCATACAACTGCCCAAATAGCGCTACTGGCTCATCTTATTCATCTGCTTTCCTTCTCTCGAAATTTTACTCCCTTGATCCAAACATACTTTTCTCGGTCATCCTCAATCCCAACTCCCGCTTATGGTTACAATATAAAAAAAATTGTCAGTACTTTGTGGTTCAAAGTGTTTAAAGGATCTCTAAGTGATGTTTTTACCCTAATTAACACATCCAATTTTTATCTCACATAACAATTTATTATTGTCGTATATATCGACAAACCACATATCAATGCATGAAGTTTCATTGCATATTTTTTTACTATGTATAAATTTTCCATATCCATGCTTCATTCCATAGATCAGTGTTGGCACTACATAAATTCTTCTTCTTCTAGCTTTTCCCTTTATACTGTGTTTATTTAAAAAAAAAATTGAAAATATAATATATTGCTGTATGATAATTAGCCGCCAGTAGAACGATGTTTAACCATACAAGTATACACAAAAGATGAACCTGTAACCCCTGGGTCGCAAGACAGATGTGTTACCAACTAAGCCACGGAGGTCGTCTTATAAAGACGGAGTATCTTATCAAATAATATCTGAGGCTTCTCGGGTATTGATTTTAAGAAATAAAAATAATTTAATTTATATTAAATATTGTTGTATATGTACCACCGAAACCTTATTTATAAAAAGTGATCAAATGAAAACGACACGGAATTAAAAAGGGAGGGGATGTAAAAAAAGTCAGTTTATCTCAAAAGAAAAAAAGGCATGGAAAAAGCCTGGAAGTTAATGATAAAACAATGGTAACAGCAAAAGTATCCTCATCTTCATTTAAAGAAATAATCTCGGTAGCGAACCGAACAGCAACAATTGCATAAGAACACTAATAGTTATCTTTGTCTATCCCCTGCATGTTAGGACTGCCTTTACTTTTAAACCTTTTTTCTTTTCATGTGTGTTTATTTTTGCTCTAGAGCTTATCTGCCTCAGGTAAATTCTTAAAACACTCTTTTAGTGGCATATGTTAATAAAGAGTGCTTTGTCGGGAATCGTTACTCTCTGTGTCGTGAGAAATGATCGTAAACTCCATTATTTAAAGGATAATATGCCAGTGTCAGGTTACCTACTCCAAAGAAGTTCGTCAGTACTGGTTCATGTAGGTGTATCCATATTCATTTTTTATTAATTTATTTATTATATCAAACCTTTTTTTGATGAATGCTTATTTTTTTTTATTTACTTGTTCCAGAGCCCATGAGCTTCTCAACACGAGTGTCGCAGGACGCCAAGTGTTCCAAATTATAGTTTTCTCTAGAGTTAGTGAAAGTTC
Organism: Odontocerum albicorne; assembly: GCA_949825065.1. Taxonomy (NCBI): domain Eukaryota; kingdom Metazoa; phylum Arthropoda; class Insecta; order Trichoptera; family Odontoceridae; genus Odontocerum; species Odontocerum albicorne. The sequence goes on along the minus strand of OX463846.1, from coordinate 11,463,560 downwards.
TATATATTGTGCAATAACAGTGTTGCCTTCGCTTGGTTTTCCATTCATTCGTCTCATACTCCTCTGCATAAGGTAAGCAACAATTTATATTATACGTTCTCTCATTATTTCAATTTTGTTGTCTTTATAAGTTTTTTTTATATGAAATCATGTCTCGTGAATTTCTCTCCAACTCCAAAATTGTTACTATTGATTGTTGGCTCTTTGTTCTCGACCTGCGTATTAAGGTGATATTTCATAGTAACCAGTATATCTATATGACCAGCTTAGTCCCACGAGTGAAAATACGAGTAAGTCCCATGGGTCAACTATATTCCTGTTGTTATTGCTAGCGATATCGGACGTTTTGAAACTGGAGTGCAGTGATAAGGGGGATACGTCTACTTCATATCATGTTATTTCAACTGTCTTTTTAAAAAAATCTGTTGATTTTAAGATAAAAATATAATTTCCTTCTTTTTTAGTGACCACTTTTCGATAGACGCAAATAAACATTTTACTTACAGACAGGGGAACAATAATGTACTCTATATAAATAATACATTCTTATTTCTTGAATCTTCGGAAAGACTATAGTTTCACTTTGTGGTGCCATATTTTACATAAAAGGAAAAATAAGTAAATAAAAAACTTATTTTATATTTTTGTGTTCACCACAAGTTTATTTCAGGATTATATACTTAAACCAAGGGGGATTGCAGCTTGACAATTTGGAAATTCTCGAGATTAAAAAATCTATAAAATTAAGTTTAAATATCATCAACAACCAAACCAATTTTCATAATAGCCCTCTGCTTAATATGTTTCCAATTTATAATCCCCCCCTGCCTTAAAGATTCACATTCATTTTCACATTTTTTTTCCCGCCCCAGTCACCATTGTATCACATCTCTCCCCACTTCTCTTCCCCTACCTCATCTCTCTTATAATATATTATATTATTTACACTTGTACAGAATATATTTGAACAATTTAGTTTATCTTCACTTGACGATGAAGACGATGGTCTTCGAGACAAGTTGTGAACCTGAAATAAACCTATGGTGAACACAAAAATATAAAATAAGTTTTTTATTTACTTATTTTTCCTTTTATGTCATAAATTCTTAGTTTAAATACCCTCTTTCGATTTCCGGGGCGTGAAAGAAATGTAGATATCTAGAAATATAGGAGCGCCCGTTGGGAGCTATATAATGATCAAAACAATATTGACAAATAATATTAATTTTTCTTCCAATATTTACTATCAAGAAATGCCAAGTCAATCGTATATTTAAACACTATTTCAGGATACTTTCAGGTATTCGAACTATATTTTTGGATCCTACGACGGTAGCCTTCGGTCCGTTTAAAAATAAAAGCTGGCTACAATACTGTGAACTTGTGTGGAAACGTGAGGAAGAGACGTCATCGTCATAAGCACATTGCGGCAGGGATGTTATTATGCATGCAAGATCCAACCCTCATAAGGCTTTTCATAAAATTATTTGAAATATTTTACTCGGGACTCTTCGGAATAGAATGGTAGAAAAAAAGAACAACGCAAATAAAATACGACAGACACACTGTAGTTGTTTCAACTCCAACACCTGGATAGTGGAAGAAAAAAACAGCATTTTGCCATGTTATTTATAGTATTATAAGGCAACATCCGACTGCCTGTTTGTTACCTTAAATTTGAAATTTCTACCGATCTTTAATGATTTTTCCCTTGATGTCATTGTTCGACGACAGGGGTGGCCAAGCTTTTTGGCTGTGTGCCAAAACCGGCATTGAGTAAAGTCTTGCGGGTTGCACATGTATTTTTTGAGGTCATGTGAGCCGTTAAATTCATACATTGAAGTTTTCAATACATATAAATACAATTCACATTATATGAGTCATATAACGTAAATACCTAAATAAATAATGTAAAATTATTATTTTGAATACCTAATACATAAAAAATATCTACCTTTATTTTATTTATACACATATATAATATTACGTTACTATCCTTTTGGGTCACATTTAAATAAGATCTTTATATTTTGATATAAATTTTCTTCGTGTCGGAAATCTAAAATAGGTCGCTACGAATAAACAACAATATTTTATTGTTATTTCTTTGGTGATATTGTATATAAAAATAGCTTACGGGCCGGACAAAACACCCTGGGGGATGCATGCGGCCCGCGGGTTGTGGGTTGGCTATACCTGCTCTACGACATCAGGAAACTGAGCAGATAATAAATATATTGTATTATATTCCACTTTCATTGTAAACAGTACAAACTTACGGGCGTATTGCCATGTATCAATATCTCCCAGCCTACCAGAAATATGTTAAGTGACTTTAAGTTAAAACTAGACTAGAATCCTTTTTTTTTTAATCTGCTTTTCAACTGGATTTGAATCCGCAACCTCCGGGCTGGGAGACAGGCGTCTTGCCAACTAACCCACGGCGGTCGTCAAATATAATGCGTACTTTCACTTATCACTTTAAGTTCATAATGGCGACTAACCTATAGGAATAAAGAGAATGTGTCAAAACAATTAAAAAAAATACTTAAGGAGTTAAACTTTTCAAAACGAGTACACAAGGGTTTTTTTTTATTTTCGTCCCGAACACTTATACTATACGTCTTATAACCAAGTAACTTGACTACCAATGTCGTCTACAAAGAAACCCACATTGAAGTTATTTATATTCGTGGCACGTATCAAAACAAAAATATTACTTCAACCAACACTTTTAAAACGAAACTCAATAAACCAGATTCCCTTCCCAAGGTGGATCCAAACTGAGCCGGGTATAATGACCCATCGTCGTCACTACTGGGTCTCGTAATCGAGGATCCAACGTCAATTACAATATCCAGCTGCTCTTCCACGTCGATTGTGTGATCTTTTGTGAAAATACAGCTCGATCTTAGACGTGCACTACCTCCCACATACATGTCTGCAAATCCAGTTGAACTGTCCGGCATGTTTGCAGCACGCTGACTGTATGATTACTAGTGTGTATGTTATACAAAGGTGCATGGCCGCGCGGTAACGCACTGGACTTCCATGCTGAAGTTCACCAGTTCGAAACCCGCGCTAGTACGTACTCTAAAGTAAAGGATAGGTATGACTTCGGTCATACCTATTATATAAAAAAGAGAAAAAAAACATATCGGTGTACTCCGATCGTCTCCCTTCGGTGTGCCATCGGATCCAGTATAACGGTATGACAAGTGACCAGTGCAACAGTGCATTCACATAAAAAAACAAACTTCTTGGCACAGCTTCACTTTCCAACTGAATTGACGTTGGAATGGCGATGGAATCCTCGGCTGCGAGTCCCAGCGAAGACAGGAGGAGGATATTATATAGGAAAATAGCTTATATTAGTTCTTGAAGATAACAATTAATCGCATAAATCCCATTCTATATAAACCTGTAGTAACTAATCTTGCGTTTCCACTTATACTATATATCATAAGAGGAAAAATGTGTCTAGGATTATATTGCATATTAAGGCCCCACCGGAGCCACATGCCACGTGCCAGTAGGGGTGTTTTATCAGAACTAACTCACTTGTGCGATTTCCTCGCGCGAAATGCGGCCCTCAACTTCGACCTTGCTAAAGCTGTATGCCTCCTCTCCACGCCACTTTATCGCCAGTCTTCCACACGCAGCCGTCAAGGCAAGAACTTTTTCTGTTCCAATAGTTTGTACCGCGACACCTACCATATTTGTAATGACTACGCGCTGCACCATATAGAATTTGCTAGTCTCGATATTTCCGATATTCTTCGTGTTCTTCGAGTTCCCAAAAAACCAGTATTCTACGAGTTCCCAAAAAACAGCGAAACTGGTGAAATCATTATTAAAATTTACATAAACCGAAAAGTACTATTTAAAAATTGAAGAAGATGTGTCTCTCTAATTCAGTTCCGACAAATTGATTGATGAGACTTATCATAAAATAGAAATTTGATGGCACTGAACGAAATATGATTAATAATCAAAAGTGCGTCAGAACTCACTAAACTTTTATAGATTCTTCCTTCTCTATATACGAACCTCACTCAAAACATGATAATAGCAACGTTTTCCATGTAACAGATGCCACAGGGAGATCCACTGCAGTATCAGATTTCTTAATGGTTGAAAACGTAGTGAATCCCATATTATAAAGGCTTACTGTAAAAATAATTATCTTTGTACCGTCAATTCCGTGGCATTGTTCTCATATACAAAATTGACTGTAGCAGCTTAAAACAGCAGTATTCTGCATACCCTCAAAAGTATAATAAGTCCCGTGTCCAGTGGAATCGATACAACCAGAAAGAGGTGTACTAAAAATTGTTCCAGACGTTATGGCTGCGTTGTAAGTGTTAATTTCTTATCATTACCTCAAGTCCTAATTCACTTTTTTCCTACAACTACATATCGTTCTTCTTCTTTAACTTTTTTTTATTTGTTTCACATCTATTTCGTTATGTTTTCTCTTTTTTTAACCATCATTAGGTTTCTCCCGTTAACTACGATTATTTTTTTACTCTCCCTTCTTCTGCCCTAGTTTCCCAGACTCGCCGCATCCATGAGATCTACCTACATTTCGTTTTGTTTCTGTATCGCTAATGAAATTTCCCGTGTACCACATTGAATATCTTTTACATATTTTGCTACATAGAAGATAGTTTCTGCTTTCATGAACATGAATATTATGTTTTGTTTAGTTTTAAATTGACTTATGGTTAAAACATCACAAGTTTCATTGCAATTTATTTCTTTTGTATGAAATTAAGGCGTTATTGTATATTTGTTAAATACAGCTATTACGATTAGAATCGGGAAAAAAATCGTGAGATGGTTTGGCCACATAAAGAGGATGAATTGCGAAAGATATATATATTAGAAATGAATGAAAAGGGAGAACGAGGTAAACCGATAATAGAACGAAGATATTTCAGGATATTTTAATGGAGGGTTTTGTATGAAAAACAGAAATGTGTTTATGTGTGCATGGATAAAAAAACGTAGAGATCTGTCCTCTGTGTCTGCCCAAAGTCTAGTCTATTTAATAAGACGCCTGTATCAACATGGAGATTGCGAATTCGATTACCGTTGGTATCCGTATATTTTTAAAAAAAGATTCCTTTATAATATTCACTAAAGGTTTTTTAGCGCCTTTTTGCATGATTGGAAGAGGTTGCCACATGGCCATAAGCCCGCTGGTTTGTATTGTTTGCAACGAAAGTGTAATAACATGACGTGATGGTTTGCACATAAGTTATTATTTTATATCTTATTTCTTGTTATTTTGCTAAGTTAACGTATGATTACGTAAATTAATAACATACGAGTATGATGTTTTTTTTAAACTTGTTTTCCTATTTTTTTCTAATTTTACTATCTAACTATGGTATACTCGTAGTACTAAGAAGGGATTTTACTATCTAACTATGGTATAGTACTTAGAAGTAATTTTACTGTCTAACTATGGTATAGCACTTAGAAGTGATTTTACTGTCTAACTATGGTATAGTACTTGGAAGTAATTTTACTGTCTAACTATAGTATAGTACTTAGAAGTGATTTTACTGTTTAAATATGGTGTGGTACTTGGAAGTAATTTTACTGTCTAACTATGGTGTAGTACTTAGAAGTGATTTTACTGTCTAACTATGGTATAGTACTTGGAAGTAATTTTACTGTCTAACTATGGTACTCGTATATTACTTAGAAGTAAACGATTCGTGTGCGAGGCGTTTCCGATGCGAGAACAAACCAAATAGCCTGATAAAATATATTATTTTTATTAATTAAATTATCTTTTTACATACGAGTATAAACATTGTTTCATTGTTAAAAAAACAAAGTTACAAAGTTTCACTCTGAAAATAATGAAAATGTTATCATTTGAATTTTCTTTATGACATTAAATTATTTGAAATCAATTCAACTCAACATTGCAAATTTCTTCATTTTAAGTATTTTTACAATATTTCTTGTTTTAATTAATGCTTAAACACGCGTATAAAATAGAACAGGTTAATTCTCATTATCGATTTTCCTTCACTAAGCGCTGAGTATAGGTATACATTATACAAATATATACTCGCTAAGTAGGGCGAAGTTTGATTGATGTTTTATTTCAGCGTATTATTTGATTTGATTATATTTTGACTAATTTGCATAAAATAATCGTTTTCTTTAACAACTCGAGTCGCGTTTCACGAAAAGTAATAATATTCTGCCAAATTGACCCGAAACCCTTCCTCCGTTCGCAGTACACCAAAACCTCGCTTTATATAAACAAAATATTTCCAAAAAAATATATATTTAACCGAAATTACAAAGACGGACTTATTTTTATATAAAACACGCATGATGCGTTCCATGGAAAGAAAAAAAATAGAATTTTTAATTCTATTTCTATCTCTTTAGACCTGGCGTCCATTATAATGGATAGAGTTTGTATGCAGTTTGTAAATAACTTTGTTATATATTTCTGTTTCTGATAACAAATGAAGTGTGGGATACATTATCGACTTTGAAAAATTTGGGCGCCATTTATCTAACTAATACGACATAATGTTGCATTTAGTGTAACTAATACACTCACAAGCAAGAATATATTTTTTCAACCTTTGAATTAATTTGGGCATATGTCCGATGTGACATGTCACTCGTATAACGTAAGCACTGCTCTCGTGAACTGGGATCATTCCGCCTGAAGCCCTTGTTGTAGGAAGTAGAAACACGTAAAGCGGGGACTAATAAAATTCGTAGAACAGAGCTATTTATTGTTAATAATTAAAGAAGTAGGTTGAATGTTTATTGTTCTTCAATTTGAATGTTTTGCCGTAAAGAAAACATGCTGTTATTTTTTTTCAATCCAGTTCAATTGATAGTCTTTTAAAAGAGGTTTCGTGTAAGAGAGGTATGCGTGTACCTATAGTTCTCCTTAGTATTAGGACGGTAAGGCAGAGTACGTACTATTGATATAATAAACAAAATGAAAACGCTTCGATAATTATAAGTTAATTTTATGGAAACTGATTTCTGATAAAAGTTGTCGAGTCAACAATAATTACATAAGCAAACTAACTTGATGGAAAAAGGCAACGTGTTAACTTTAAAAAATAAAAATACCTCAGGTGGCCTTAAAATCCATGTAAAACTTTAGCCAACAGAACGATTTTTTTCCAAGGCGATCAGACATTTGCCGATTTTTTCTAATTTCCCTGCACTTTTATCGCTTTTAAAGTCCTGATACCGTTGCCCTTAAGCTGTCCTATCAAATGACTAACTTCAGCGTTGTTGAACATAATTATGTTTTATGTTATAACCGTGTGGACTGAGATCTGCAAACATCTATCTCTCTATTCCAATCTTTCGATTTTATTTCTTGGTTTGTAGTTGTTAACTTTAGTTTTTTTTCTTCGTAAAATCCCAATTTGACTTCCTCATGGTGCTGGAGACGTGGGGGCCGTGTGCGGTTTTGGGAAGCACTTGAAAACACAATTTTTTGGGAGATCTCATCAAGGTTTATGATTGCATGTACGCCCTGCATACATCAACTACCCTCCACCTTAAGCCGAATGTGTTAATATCACAAAGCGGAAGATCTACAAAGGTTTCATTATAGTTCGTCTTTTCTTAGTAAATTTTCTGCAGTTTTCTTACCAAATATGTTTTTTCTAAATACGAGTATATGCAGATGCTGAGAAGTTTCTAATCTAATGGCCAAAGCGACCACCTTCCTATTCTTTACATTCAACTTCCCTTTTTGTAATATTTTTAATCTATCAATAATAGTGGATTCGAATCCTGAGTTGATGTATACCTTGAGGTCAGTCTGCTTTTGGAACCACCCTTTATAAATAGTCCTTTTATTATTTTTTTAGTTAGGCTCGTGATCTTACAGTAGCTTTAATAATCAAGTTTATAAAAAAGGCTTTTCTAGATATCATACTTAGTTCTCAGCAATTTTTCAACAACAACAGTGAACATACCGTAGATATGAAGTCCAAGACTTCTCATGAAATAAGAAACAGTTCACAAGGCCTTAGAAGCTGATTGTTATAAAGAGACTGGTCAGACTTTTAGATAGAGATGCGTGAGGGGCGGGCCAGGGAAGGGTCGACCCTTTGATGTATACCATTGTTATCCCACTACAATGGGGACAAAGAACAATTGCGGAATAATCGAATATGAACAGCTTGCGGCTAACCATTTGCTTTGTTCTTGTGTTATGTACATAAAATACTTCAATATTACATTCTTGTGCATACCTTCACCTCTTAGTTCTGGTATCCACAGAAGACCGCATCGGTGTCTTCTAAGCTCTTCGATAACACATCGCACTCTTGCAAGCTGTGCCAGATAACCGCACTTGATGTTATTGATTGTAATGAATGCTTCTTTACGATTTTTACCTCCATTTAAACATCAACATTTTAATTATTATTAAAGATACCAAAAAATTAAGACCCACAGTTCTTAAGAAATAACTGTTTTCAACGAACATCCTGCTTGAAGAGTGACACGTCTTTGATGTGGGTTTCACCAGATTCATGCGCGATATACGTAACACTTGTTATTTTAAAGATCGCTTTTCTGCGAAGTTATTAATTTTGACGGTGAAGTAGATAAAAGTTTTATAAGATTATTCATTTGTGATTGTTTTATTTAATTCTGATGTACTGGACGAATAATATAAATATTATATATTATTAGTGAACAGTGGTGTGTTAGTGCCTACCTTAATGTAATGGTGAAGATTTGATATTGAGGATTAGTGATGTGAACAGAATAAATGCGGTAGAAATATATGTATTGCATAGAAGATTTGGTATAATATTAGTAAGCAATGACCGGATTAGTGATAAATGTCTGTAACAGTTGAATGTTGTAAGTAAAATAGAGAAAAGAATCTTGAGATGGTGTAGACATATCGAGAAGATAGCATTGAAAAACAGGCGAGGCGCGAGGAACAAGTGGGTCAAAGAAAAATAAAATGATATAGAAGGAGATATGATTGAGGGAAAATTATGAAGCATGACAAACAGAAGAGCATGTTCGAGTGTAGATAAGTCAACGGTTGTTTGTTTGGAAAGGAAGGTGTGGAGATATAGCTTCGCTGCCTGCTCCAAAACAGATGTGGTGTAATGATGATAAAATAATAAAACAGATAATAAGATAAACTTTTTGCATGTATTTTGTAAAGCTCTGCCTACTCGTTTCGAAAATTATTATAGCTAAAATTAATATACAATAAATATAATTTAGACGTATTTTCACATTTATATATGGTATTGCTTATTATGTCAGAGGAGAAACTCGTTTGACGTCTTGTTCTTAAGCTTTCTTTCCATGCCTTATCTCACATATTTTTTTTGCTGCAACCCTTTAGACGATCTATGAGCCTCCTTAGCAGGAAAGGACCGCCCAACATTCATTAGGATTTTTTTTCTTAACGGCAGTGCTGATTGTTATATTTTCTAGGTGTCTTTTTTGCTTTTACCTGTTATACAATATTCGAAATTGGATAACCTCCGTGGCCTAGTTGGTACTTGACTCAAGGATTTTACGTTCGATTCCCAGTGGTTCCTGAAGAAAATATAAGGTTCCCAGGCTGGTAATGTTTGTCTGGAAACACTATTCGTGCTAGGTGTGGCAGTATTGCCAACATCTGCGATGATGAACTATAAGGTACATGTCCACTCCAATAGTTCTAAACCTGAAGGCGAAATTAATGAGACAGAAGACAATTTTGTCTCTGGCCATACCATACGAATGAATAAAAGAAACCTGAGTACTAAAAAGCATTCGAAATTGTAATTCAGAAAAAAACTGTTCTGGCAAAACTTAAGTACATACCGTCACGCTATATATGACCTTTCCGGTACTAGCCAAAATATAAATATCATAGCTGCAGTTGATATCTTCCTGTCTTGATAAATCACTCAAAACGTTTTTCTTGTTTTTTATTGCTTTCAATTTATCTTTAAAATACCATTAACTTACCGATTTCATATTTTTTTTACTAACCATAGGTTTAATTCCTCTTCATTGTAAATATTTATTTTAAAGATATACCATATATACCTACACGATCTAGTTAATAAAAGCGCAATTCCACTGAGACCACATTTAGGCAACATGTAGCATGCAGCATTGACGCATGCTACACACAGTCTTTCAATCGAAGGAACACGAAGCGACAAGAAGCAAGTATCTTTGTAGCATGCTACATGTTGAGTGTTGTTGTAGCGGCAACATGGAGTGGAATATTGATAAAATTACCTTGTTTATTGAAGATTATAATAATTCACCGGAGTTATGGAATAATAAAATGAGGAATTATAAAGACAACAGGATAAAAAATTATAAACTGAAGCAGTTAGCGAGTAAATACGATTGCACTGTAATCGATGTGAAAAAAAATCAATAATTTGCGTTCAGCTTTTCATCATTCTGAGCTTCTTGACTACAAACATATAATTCTCTTCTCCAACATCGTGGCTTTCTTTTTTTTCTACGCTTCAAAACTATTACCAAATATGCAGCCGCCGCGATTGTTTGTAAAGACATTATGTACCAAACTGACGTTGCCTCCATGGAATTGTTTAAGACGCATGCTACACGTATTGACGACAAAGCGCATACGATTCGGGGAGTCAAAATTCGCATGCGACATTGTTAAAATTTGTGACACATAGTCGCACACCTAGGAACAGGCAACACTAGGAAACATGTCGCATGCCTCATGTCGTTCAGTGTTAACTCAGTCGAATGGCGCCTTAAGGCGCCTACTTTCCAATTTAGGGGTGGTGGGCTCGATTCTCATTTGGTACCCAGATTAAAAAAAAGTCTAGTTTACACTTCAGGCTTGTTACAGCCACTTTTCTGTAGTTGAAAAAATTGCCAAGTGGCAAATGACCCTTCCGGGTTGTACTGCATACAACAAAAGCAGCATACAATGTAATACTCGTATAACACAATAAGAACGATCTCAGTGGTCTATTTTGTAGAACCCTTGCATTCCAAAGCGGGAGTTTAAGATTCTATTTCAGTCTGGTTTTTCACATAGGCCTTATACTCGGCATACAACTTCAGTGTAGAAATAAATCACTCGTACCCGCCAGGTTGTATTGTTTAATAAATTAGGGTTTTACAATACAATAAAGCGCCCATGAGAACAGTTTGCTTTGTTTAAAAGGATAGGAAGGTAGTGGCTGCGGTAATAAGATAGGTACTTCGCTGCATCTACATAAATAAAAGCACATTTGGAAAGTAAACTTTCCAAGGGATGACGAACTAAAAAGAAACCATTGTAAATCTTCCTATATGTAACAGTAATATTATACATTCAGCTTTAGGTGTACTGTAGTGTTCATGTATAATCATGAATTTTGATAAGCCATACCAAAAAGGTTGTCTTCAAGTGCTTCGTAAAGCTGAGCACGTCACCCATATATCTAACACTTAAAGGCAGACAATTCCGCGCCCCAGGACCAGCTACGACAAAAGCCCTGCCATAATACCTCGTCCTATTGAATTGATTCCGAATAATCAATTTATTCGATGAGGATGAATTCGATCTCAAAGTTCTATTCCTCTCTGAAAGAACATATTTCAGACACAGATTCAAAAGACACAATGGAGGCATCCCAATGGAAATATACAAGCAGTATTATTTATATTATTATATGGATAAAAAAGATCCTCTTAAATGAACTCAATGTAGGAGAATCGCTTAAAGCATATTTATATAGTAGTTGGCGGAATTTTTTAATTAATTTATTTTCTCACTTCGTGCAATTTGGTTACGTATTTCTTTGTGTCAATAAATGAACATTAAGTCTTCTTTATATATAAGTAGATCGTTTTATTCTAGAAAATATTGTTTTGAACATATGACATCTTAATGCAAGAAACGACATATTTCATCTCTTGGAATTTTCCTCACTGGTACTAAGAATTACATATTTTCGCAAAAATGCGTTATATATTGAGATGAATTTCTTGTTAAACCTGTTTTAAACATTCATAATTGGCACAGCGCGCTGCGTAGGTAAGTAACGAGTATTCGAATGACCATACACTCCTCACACGACTCGTAATGATCAGTCTATGTCCAATATAATCCTGCATCCACAATTATTCTGCTTCCTTTTTATTTATCTCATCTTGTCTAAGGTTGTTGATTTTGACAGCACAAATTCTCTATATCCAGAGCCATCCTCAAACACGTCTCGTTAGCACCCGATAGCAGGATCTTTTTGAGATTATCGTCCACACGACTCGGTTATTTCGAAAGTAACCAATTCGTGAGATTGATTTATATGAAACTTCTTACGCTTTCTGTTTATTCCACTTTATACAACGGTATAACCCTACCGATCTCAACGTTTTCACCTCATCATCAGGGGAGCACAAAAAAGACTGAATTATGTTCAAGCTAGTACCGACATATACCTGCCTAACGGTAAAATATCGGGTTGGGGATTATGGGTGGAGGGAGGCAGGAGACAACTTCAGCAAGCAGCGGTGAGATCTTGGGAACTCCACTCACAATCCTCAAACAGAATTTTTATCGTTAGACTGCCGGTACCAGTTCGAACATAATTCAGTCTTGTTTGTGCTCCGCTGATGATGAAGGGAAATTCTTGAAACCGGTAGGGTTATACCGTTATATAAACTTGAATAAACAGTATTTGAGTAGACAAATTATAATGTATTTAAGCCTCCACAGTGTTAATGCCTTAACTATAAATAATATATTACACTCTCGTTGCATACAGTACAACCTGGTGGGCTAAATAAATAGTATATTACACTCTCGTTGCATACAGTACAACCTGGTGGGCTAAAGATATAATATATTACTCTCTCGTTACATACAGTACAATCTGGTGGCCTAATTGCCGTGTGAAAATATATTCCAACAAACTGGAAAGATTTAAAGAGGCCTTAAGTAAAACCCCCGGCTTGGGATCCTTTAAAAAAAATGTGGATTCCATCGGGGATCGAACCCACAACTGGCTTGCCAACTAGGTTGAAAAACAAGCGACTTACCGACTAGGTCACGGAGGTCGTCCATACACCTTCTTATATATCTTTTCTACATCCATACACCTTCTCATACAGCTCCTCGATTTCTCTTACTTCTTAATTTTTCTTTTCTCCAAAATACTATTCACTTGATTCAACCATAATTTCTTTGGTCTTACTTTACCACGCCTTCTACTCAGATGTGCACAATTTTTTTTGTTAGTGTTTCTTAATTTATTCGTTCTACATTCCCAAACTATTTCGTAGTGCTCTTCTTCATTTTCTAAGTAACAAGAAAAAAACAAGAACTGTTACCTTTCCCAGTGTGCATGATCATGTTCTCTTCGATTGGGTTGTCCGAAAAGTAATTATGTATTTTAAGATCGAATTCAAATGCGAATTTGCACCGATCATCATCTTGCATCTTGGACGGTGGTTTTTTATATATTCTGTATCTCAGCATCTAACGTTTCATAGAACACAAGTTATTCTCGATCAAAGCCTTGATTTGATCGTCATTAGTTGCAATTGTCCTTCCAGAGGGAACAACATCTTCGAGTGACGTATCACCATTGTTTTTTTTCTTGAAAGTACGTTAGAAACACACGATCGCTTGTTTTTTTTTTTACTTATATCGCATTTTTTCCTTTGCGTTTCGTAGAACGCCTTTTATTTTCGATCACTGCTTTTATTTGATTGTCATCAATGGTAATCGACGTTCCAGAGCGGATACTATCTTCGAGTGTCGTATCACCATTACGGATGTTTTTAAATTATATTTGACACACACGATCGCTTACTACATTGTCGCCATACACTGTACATATATTTTTTTAGTCCGTATAATTTTTTTCTTCTGCGATATTAAAAAAGAATAAATCAATGAAAAACAACTTGTTTTGTTCTAACTTCGATATATCATTAAAAAAAAACGTTCAAATTTGAGTATACAATGGCTGAAAAAATGCGGTGAACTATTACCTTTTATAATAAAATATATCTAACACGTTTGAGATGTACTCGTAGTTAGTGACGAAAATTTGGTCCTAATGATATTTATCCGGGAGAAACGAAACAACGCATTATTAACATCTTTATGTTTTTCCTTAACCTTGAGTGATTTTCCTCTAATTAGATTTTTTTTACATTTTTATTATTAACTTCAATGTGCTACCTAAGATCTTGGTTCTTTTCGTGTAAACCTCTTTCTTGAATAAATAAATCTTATTTGAAGTGCTGCTGGATGTGTAGTGTTTTCAATAAATAATGATATCGACTTCTTCCAATTATTTTTAATTATAAAAAATATAGTACGCATATTCAAAATACGCCTTTTGACGTTTACAAAGTTGTTGAAGGAATTGAACAAATAAATTACTCAATTTTTCATCGAAATAAAAGGACGTTTCCATGAGTTTGACCAGGTGTTTTTAAATTACGAAAATGTAGTTTTTATGTCGAAGAAGTATTGTTTACTCAACATTTTAATCTTTAAAATGTGTGTGCTCTAATTCAGTGCTTCCCAAATTGGGGGCCGCGGGATTTCTCGTGGGGGTCGCGAAAATATTCAGTACAAAGTACAAATATTCACTTATGAATATTTTTCCACATAACATATTTAGGAAATGTATATATTTAACAGTTTAAACATGCGATCTCATCTATCGCATTAAATTGTTTCATGTGAGTATAGTTTTTATTAAAAAAAAAAGTTTTTAAGCAAGTTCCTATAATTTTGTGTTGAATATAAATATGTGTATTTTAATTGTAATAATTATTGCCAAATAAATCTGTAACTGTAAAAAAATGTTTTTTGGGGGGGGGGCGGGATTTAATTACTTCAGATTTAGGGGGCCGTTACATGAAAGTAATTGGGAAGCACTGCTCTAATTTGTTAATCTTAATATTTTATTACATCATCGTTGTATACAGAACTGGCCGCAGGTTTTTTGGTTATTTTATTGACTATTGAAAATATAATAGTTATACACAAAAATAGAGTTTTGAGTGCACATGAATATTAATTCAACTCGTCACAAAACATATAAACATTTACTGGAATCAGAAAACATGCATATAATAGACAAATTAGACAGGCCAAGGCTCAGGAGATCCAAGATCCATACAAAAAATTATAATCTGTTTTGAAAACATGACATCAATTTATATATTTGGATTAATTCACTCCAATTCAGATTCACTCACTCCATCACACAAAAATGGGCTTCAAAACTTCAACATATTTTCAGAAATCTCGGTAATTTTGAGAAAAAAAATCCACGAGATTCACGACACACTATCGGATTCATAGTTCAAATAAACAAAAACGCTTCCTGATAGAACTTTTCAAGTCTTATAACTGTCTCCAAATATGTCCGAGACTGCCAATTCATTACCCAATCGATGTAATCTGGGTACGAAAAAACTCAAGTAATAGTCCTACAACTCTCGCACCGGAATATATTCTGCAATCTCGTACTTCTCGAAAAAAATCAGAAGTTGACCAATTCCAGTAACTGACGACAGTCAATTATTTCGTTTACTATTTTGAAAAAAATGATTAAATCAGACATTACTTTATGATCAGAGTCTTAGTAAATATAGGTGTGATAGTAAAAAAATACATAATCATTTCTAAGACCGGGCTTAAAATGAATGTGATCGTGTCTCAACTTGACGAAAAATTGTGTTGCACCCTCTCTAGAGTATTAGAGTGGACTGCGTAATAAGGAGTCCAGATACTGAAGTTGTATTCAAGGTTACTCCTAGTCAGAACGCAATAGAGAATATGGATTTCGTATACTCTCTTAAATTTATTCGAGTGTCTCATTATGAAAACCAAAACTCTCAAACAATAAGTCACACATGGGTTGAAAAAGACCGGGCACAGTCGAAAAAAACTCCCAGATCTCGCATGATGCAAACATTATAAAACATATGAAAACGTATACTATATTCGAAGATAATTGTTTTTTTAATTCTATAAAAGTTGATTTACTGTCATTTTTTAGTATTGAGGTGTAGGTGATTTATCAAACGCCACGAATGTAATTTGTTAAGACCCGCTGGGATCTCGATAAGTTATTCACATACTCGTATTTAATCCTTCAAAACACTACCCAGATATATCGTTAATGAATAATTTCAATAACAATGATCCCAAATGTGACTCCTGCGCGACACCACTCGTTCATTCCCCGGAAATTACTCCATCAATATGCACCGCAAGGCTCCTCCTAGAGAGATAAAACTCACACTTATTGCCCAAAACACCTTAAATATATAGTATAAGTACAACAGTAGTTTTCCAAATACTTTTAACAAACCCTTTTCTTTGAAATAATCATTGGTACAAATAATCCTCTTTATAGGATGGAAAGTCTAATTCACTAATAAAAAATATACTGTCAACCTATTTTTGAACATTTATAATATAAAGGCATGCTTATTCGTTATGTAAAATGAATAAAACTGCAATATATGGATCTTTTTTGCATATATACGTACATAATGTTTATATCTTTTAAGTGTTTTTTTCCCATTTTTGAACATTTATAATATAAAGGCATGATTATTAGTTATGTAAAATGAATAAAACTACAATATATGGATCTTTTTTTACATATATACGTACATAATGTTTAAATCTTTTAAGTGTTTTTTTCCCCATTTGGCACAACCATTACTAGTAAGTGCAGCAATTACCGATATAGACGATGTTTTGTACATGATGTTTTCTGCACTGCTATGAACAATGAATAGTCTATCATTACAAGCTAGAAAATATGCGTCCTCATCAGCCATCGTTTCGCATTAATTAATATTAACTACTTTTACACAGTACATCTAATAGTCAATTACTCAGTAAATAGTTTATGAATAAATATTGTCATTTGCTACGAAAATCTATTATTTTTCCTTTTTTTTGTAAGCGCAAACACAAAAGGAAAAACTATTTGAAAACACTGTTTGTAGCATAGTTTCACTGATTTTAAATATCTAAATGTAACTTGAGACGAAATCACAAAATATATGTCACCATTACATATTAATTTTCCTGTATATATTTGGAGAACTATCGACCTCTTGTTCAGGTGAAACAAATATTATATTACACTTTCGTTGTATATAGAATAACCTTGCGGGTCTATTGCCATATGACAATATTTTCCAATCAAACAAGATGACGTTAAAGAGTCTAAGTGAACACCAGACTGAAACCCTTTTTAAAAAATTAGGGAACCAAAGGAAACGAATCCAAAACCCCTTGTTTTTTTATAGACAGGCATCTTACTAAGTTATGGAGGTAATTTGTCAATATAGTTTTAAAATATTAATTCAACACTTAATGCCATATATATCCAAACAAAAGTAGGATTGCGCGATAGTTATCGAACTCCATCTTAGATTCCTTTTCCTTTCTATGCGTGTATCAAACAATGCATCCAAAATTCAATAATCAGGCAACACATAAGGAAAAATGGAAATTTTATCTTGTCCTTCTTAATTGTGTTACTCATGGTTTAGTATCGTGGTTCCCTGGTGAATTGGAAATCAGCGGATGATTCATCTCCACTCCTACCGGTCGTGAAACATGGTTATTACGAGTACATCACTCAATAAGGAACTAGTCGGCTATTTGATTTGGTCTATCCACTTTGCTGGATACCGTCCTCTTGCTTGCCGCCCCTCAACACTTTCAGTTGTTACCAGTTTCCCAAACTGTCTTCATCTCTCTAGCGACATGTTCGAAGTATGTTAATATTCTTTTTATGCACGTCGTCAACAGTCTTTCTTTGACCTATATTGATGCGTCTAGCATCTATATTTAACTAATCAGGCGAGAATTATAAGTTAGATGTCGATTTTTATAACGCTATTTTGTTAAACGAATTAAGTCTTGATATCAAAATTATGGTAAATCGATTAATAATAAGAATATTTTTAAAACTGTATAGTTTACTCAAAAAATCGGATAAACCATGTTACGGGTGTTATAAATAGAAGCCTCGTTCAAATAATGTTGTTTTATTTTTGTAAGATATCCGAAAAAAAGCAGAAATGAATTCGTTTTTAATTTGTTCCAAAATTCCAATATCAAGTAAGATTTCAGTGTGTAGAAGGTGCGGGCTATGCTTGCTACATACGTAAATGTGTACTTTCATACAAACTCCTCGGATTACACGAAGCCCGCAAAACGCCGCGAGTCCAGGAACATCGCTAGATCCAATGCCGCCTCCGTGATAATCGAAATACTCAAATGCAACATATTGCAAGTATAGCCAAACTTTTACATAGGTGGGCCATATTTTGTCTAGCAAAAGCCCTCGAGGACCAGAGGACGAACAAATAAAATACTGCACTTAAATGAATTACAATCATATGAAGGAATTATCAAAAAATATTCAGTTATAAAAAGGAAGCTGCTTTGTATCATCCGTCATTTTTTCAAGGTGAATGCTTGTTTAACCTTTCCTTCCCGGTGTTGGGTATCTTCTACACGTTGCTTCAAATAACCATCAATATCTCTATAAATATAATAAATACAAGGTTTAGATTCTAGGTATTCCTCCATAATATATTTACGCATTGATTTAAAAAACAATATTAATCCTTCCGTGGTTGCAGTCCTAAGACTGGTTTGCAGCAATTTGAACTCTTCTCCTCCATTCCCCCCTGTCCTGTGCGGCTCTTTTTAAGTCTGTGTATGTTGAGCAGCGCACGTCCACCAACAGGTCCTCCAGGTACTCTCGGCGTGGGCGTCCCCTAGAGTTTGTCCCCTCGGTCATGCCCTCCATTATGGCATGCAAGAGGCCCTCTTGTCGTATTATATGACCGATCCATCTTGCACGCCTTTCGGACAGGATCCTGAGCAGGTGCCTTCCTCCTTCGATTCGTTGGAGAACCTCTTCATTTGTGATGCGGTCTCTCCAGGAAGTATTTTCTGAATATCGGAAACAAATTCGCATTTAAACGCTGTGAGTGCCTCGATCTTGGGTCTTGACGATAGGTGAAAAGTATGCGGGAAGCGCGACACTATATTCGCATCTCACTTTTGCATACGTCACTGAATAACGAGGAGCGCAATTGTCTCCACCTCGCAAGTGTAAGCGACGCCCGAGTTAGTCCCCAACCCTGCCGCGCTGCAGTAGCTGTTGAGCTGGCAACGAGACTAGACCTACGCCCGTTCCGTGAGCGGTGCCAGATGGTTTTTTAATTTTTTCAGCAAATAAATCTCAATTATTATAATTTTTAACTTCAATTATAATTAATTAAGGGGATTATCTATGAATGTTCTTATTTTTCCGATTTAAAATCGCTAATTTTTGATCGCGTACTCACTACCCAACACCGGAACACGCGTTTCATTTTTATCACCGTAAGGGAAGGGTTAAAGCCTTAATATCGCTTCCAAATGGATATCAGTTATCCTAATCTTGTCGGTTGAGTTTTTATGGATATTCTTTATTAAGAAAACTTATTCGTCTAGTTAAGTCTCTCGTCTTCGCAATATTCATGTATAGCGCGGAGACTTGGACTCCTCTGAAAGCAAGCAAGAGATGTAGAGAAGATGCATTTGAAATGTGGTGCTGGAGAAGGATGTTAACGAATTCCATGCACAGCAAGACGAACTAATGTCTCCATTCTCGAAGAACTGATTGTCAACAACAAGCCTTCGACGCGTCCTCCGATTCTTTGGGCCTATTTCTCGTGGTCAAGTAGACAATTTGTGGTTACTGGAGGCCTGGAAGGATGACTCACGAGATGAAGAATCCCAATGCCTCGGACTGACCAAGTAAAAGACGCAACTGGACTTCCCTTAACAAATGCCTTTCGAGCTGCGGAGTACAGGGATGGATGGAGAGAAGTCGTGGGAGGCTATCATGGGAGTCACGAAGCTCAGTAATTAGCTACACGACAGGATGATGATCGAATATATCAAACACCTTGAAAACGTACTTTTGTCGTGCAAAGAACTGATTTTTTAACGTATTTTAACTAAGCATTTTTGAGTCCTGCACAAATTTGTTAATGGTGAACACAAATACGTGATTTAACATTGTAGTAGCTCGATTAATATTTAATGCTAGTAATTTTGGCCGGATAGCTCTACCAAAAAGCTTAATATAGGGGAATATAATGTCCCAATATAGGGGAATTCGAGTTGTTTTGAATTTTATGGTATTTAAAGTACGATTATATCACTAGGAAAAAAAACAGATATGTTTGATCTGTTTTTTGAAATTCTACATTAAATATTGATCTATTGGCTACACTTTGATTTCAAAATTAGGATTATAAGAAAAAAAACGAAGTGAATTGACAGTTCACAAAATTACAACAATGCTTGTTTTATAATTAAAACAAAAACCACATATTACGAAGACTGACCAATACATTAAATGATTTTTTTTTTATTTGCAATGTGCAGTGTATGTGATACTTGCGCCTGCACGCATCACACATACTGAACATAAAAACGACTGCCCTGTTCCCGCTGTGGTTTGCTTTACATGCTGAGACTGTCTGGAGAAACCTTATACCATGTTAAATCGACACTGCATAGTTTTCCGCTGTCTAAGACTGATTGCAACCCGGATTCTTCGCATCTACAAGTAATAAGAAGACATTATTCAACTTATCACCATAATGGATGTTTCCAGAGCACAAATTACATCGCGCGATATCGTGTTATCTGCATTTAAGTTTTGTTAATAAGACATTACTGGACACTGGCGTAAACTTCTCCAAACTTAGGGTTTTTAGCCATATGGAAACAGAAAGGGTTTTTTTAACATAAATACAAGGTACGCTTTGCACGATGTTTAGACGTTAGTTAGTGTAGATACTACCTTGATCAAAAAGTTTTAGGACTTTATTCAAAAAATCGAAAATACAAATTTATTCATCAAAATCGATATGGTCCCCTTCAAAGTACTCCCCATCGACTGCAACGCACTTACGCCAGCGCTTGATCCAATCCTCGAAACACCGCTGGTACTTAATTTTCGGTATGTCCATCAGAGCCGTCTTCGATTTTTTCATGACATCCTCTCGGGTGCTGTAACGTGTTCCGCGAAGCGGTTTTTTAAGTCGGTTGAACAGGAAAAAGTCGCAGGGAGCCAGATCAGGTGAATTCAAAGGCTGCTGGATAGTATTCGTGTTGTTTTTGGTAAAAAAACTCATGTAAATCATGTCTTTCGCGATTTCAACGCGGTCCTTTTTTTGCATGAAATTGAGGTCTTTCTGCACCAGTTTTGCAGCGGCACTTCTGAAACCCAAATCATTAACCAAAATGTCTTGAGTGGATCCATAAGCGATGTTCAAGTCCTCTGCCAGCTCTCTGATGGTCAATTTTCGGCCAACATTTCTTTGATTTTATCGATGTTTTCATCGGTTTTCCATTGCCACTGCGTTCGTCATCCTCGACCGACTCACGATCACTTCTGAAGCATTTGTGCCACCGTAATACACTTCTCCAACATTTCCAAGGTCTGCGGACCGTTAAATCCATTTTTCACACAAAATTTAATGCAAACTCGTTGATGCACAGTTGATGTCATTTTCAAACTTGTAAAAAATCGAAAACACGCACAAAGGTAGATGTACTCAGTACAGCGTAACTTTTACAAATGTCAAGCTATGAGGCTGTAATTTGAAGTGTCAATGATAGATGTGGTAACCTAACAAAAAAAAAAGAATTCCAATCGGGTGACTGACAGCGCCACACGGTGGCTGGTCCCAAAACTTTTTGATCAAGGTAGTATATGTCTATTTTTGAGTGAAGATCTTGATGAATTACAGAATTTGTTAAGTAAATTGTATGAGAGATGCAAAGAAAAAGATCTAAGAAGTTGTAATTTGTTTAATCAAACACTGTTTATTCCACTTTAAATAACGGTATAAGTTGGTATAACCCTACCGGTTTCATCAGGGGATGAGAGGAACACTTTGAAACCGATAGGGTTATATCGTTATATAAAGTGGAATAAACAGTGTAAGACTAAACAAATTATAATATATTTAAACCTTCACAGTGTTAATGCCTTAACTATAAATAATATATCAAAGAACGAACATTGGGAAATTCAAAGCCATGGTAAATAAAAGTGTGATAGGAAAATGCAATTCGATATATGAGGTGAGAAATAAAAGATTAAAAGAAATTCTACTGTTAGTTTTTTCTCAGATGGTGGAAGAATTCCGAGAGATGTTGAACGGTATGGAAACAAAAGACACAACGTCAATGGATCACTAAAGTATCAAACCGAACAGCATCAAAATCTATTAAAGTGGCTTTACACAACAGTCTTCTTATAGCGACTTTGATGTATGAAAGGGAAACTTGGACGTGGGAAATGACTGCAAGAAGCCGATTAAATGCTGTTGAAATTCATGTTCTGAGTACACGGGATGACAATGTATGACAGAATACGAAATAAAGTGATTAGGAATGAATGTGAACTTAAGGCTAGGATATTATATTAAGTAAGACCAAGAACATCACTCTAAGATGATTTTGGCATGTAGAATGAATAAATGAATAAAATATTAACGAAACAAATATGCTGTGAAAATGTTAGTGGCATTCGTGGTAGAAGACCAAGGAAAGTGTGACTGGATCAAGTAAGTGCTATTTTGAAAGAAGACAATTTAAAAAGTCAGAGAAATTATAGTTGTATAAGATGGTTTGTAGATGTAGATGAAGTAAAATATGTGTGTCACGACAGGAGAATCTGGCGCTCTGCCTCAACCAAAAGGAAAACGGCGCGATGGTATGTGTGCCTTTTTTTTCATGTCATATTATCCAGGTTAATATTATAGTGAATTTGAAAAGGAAAATAATAAAACGAAACAAAGATGAAATTTGTTTCCAGTATTGTTACGATTACTATTGAAAATTGGGGCCTCAACTTTATATGGTATTATAATAAATAGATTCCTTAATTGGCGCTTCAACTTTATATGGTACTTTATTAAATAGATTCCTTAAATGGGCGCTTCAACTTTATATGGTGCTAAAATAAATAGATTTCTTAAATTGGCGCTTTAACTTTGTATGGTATTATAATAAATAGATTCCTTAATTGGCGCTTCAACTTAATATGGTATTATAATAAATAGATTCCTTAAATTGGCGCTTCAACTTTATATGGTGTTATAGTAAATAGATTCCTTAAATTGGCGCTTTAACTTTATATGGTATTATAATAAATAGATTCCTTAATTGGCGCTTCAACTTAATATGGTATTATAATAAATAGATTCCTTAAATTGGCGCTTCAACTTTATATGGTATTATAATAAATAGATTCCTTAAATTGGCACTTCAACTTTATATGGTATTATAATAAATAGATTCCTTAAATTGGCGCTTCAACTTTATATGGTATTATAATAAATAGATTCCTTAAATTGGCGCTTCAACTTTATATGGTATTATAATAAATAGATTTCTTAAATTTTCTAAAAAAGAATAAAATGCAGAAATTTAATACTGGGTGATAGCAGTACCTAGTCACTTCTTACGTAATTCCCCAACGCCTAAGGAAGGAATACGTGGCACAGAAAGCTGCCGGAGCGCGAGATATGAGACGGAGGGCAGGAGGGTGGCATTTCCTGAAAGCTTTCCCATCATGTTTATTCTTGCATCGTGTGGTAGGTACCTTGGGGCAGGGGGCAGAAGGCGAAGAGGTAGCAGATCCATTCAGTAAGTATAACATATATATCAACGAGTGTGATGAGCAGATATATGAGAAAAAAATATCGTGACACCTGGCTGCAATATTTCAAATCTAAAACAACGCTCATGTATACTGTTTGTTAATTTAGACCAAAAAATAATATTAACTAATTTCAACCGAATTAATCTTCTCTGCAAAAATATGTCAACTTCTTCGCATATTTATGTACGACGCGGAGATGTGGACTCTGAGAGCAAGCGAGAGGCGTAGAATAAATGTATTGTAATTTGGATAGTCGAACATTTTATTCCACTTTATATAACGATATAACCCCACTGGGTTCAAAGTTTTCCTTTAATCATCAGGGAGCACAAACAAGGCTGTGCTCCCCTGATGATGAGATGAAAATCTTGAAACCGGTAGTTTTTATACCGTTATATATAGTGGAATAAACAGTGTTTGACTAAATTAATTATAATGTCTTTAAACCACCTTAACTATAAATAATACGAGTATACGTAGAATAGATGCATAAGAAATGAGGTGTTGGAGTAGAATATAACCAATTCCATGGACGCAAGGCGAACTTATCCCTCCATTCTCAAAGAACTGAGTGTCGTTGACAGATTGTCAAAAATATGTCTGCTACGAGTTCTTCGATTCTTTGGATATAACATATTGTTAGTGGCCAAGGATATAGGTTGTCGAGGCTTGTGGTTACTGGAAGCGCGAAAGGACGACGCACAAGAGGAAGAGTTCCAATGCGTTGGACTGACCAAATGAGAGACGAACTGTGGAGTGAAGAGTTGGATGAAGAGGAGTCGTCAAAGGCTGTCACGGAAGTCACGATGATCAGTCATGAGCTACATGATATGATAAGTGGAACTTATATCTAATATTTTACATCCTACAACATAAATTAACTTTTTTTTTTCACTTCAATTATGCTTGATCTATCTTTGGCATAAAAAACACATATAACATATAACGAAAAGTTCGGATGCTTTCGACTTCTTGAACACGTTTTGGCTATACGTAATTTTTTTTAAACCTTTAGTATAAATGTTTTTGACATTTTGTTATTCGTAGTTTTTGAAAACCGAAAGTCATCGCGACTACTCGTGGAGTAATTGTGTTGTATTAAGTTTGTGTTCTTTACGGTACAGTACCCGGCGGTAAGTGATACACATCGTCTCTGTTATTCATACACGTGTTCCGTCGCGATTTGTCAATCTTTCTACCCAACATCTCTATGTAGATACCGAACTGTTAGCGCAAAGAGCGGTAAGGTAGAAAGACTAATAAATCGCGACGGAACACGTGTATGAATGACAGAGACGATGTGTTTTAGTTACCGCTGGGACGTGTATCTCAAAGCATGTGCAAGTACTTCTAATAAATAGATTAAGAACAAATTTTTTGAACCACCAGGAATCGAGCCTGGTCTACCAATGAAGCTATTGAGACCGTAAAAAAGATAATATCTCACAGATTAAGATTATTTCTTCCGCCAGTCACCATTAAAGTTGAACTAGATTCGTATTCATTCAGTTAATTCGAAACACTTATATAACATATGATGGAGTTTTAACTTAGCTTCTAGAACTAAAAAATTGCAACACAATAATTGTGGTTGTATAGCAATGCGATACGTAGAGACAAACATTATTTAATTAAGAAAGCTCTTTGTATATATAACAATATCTTCTTCTTCCCAGTATCATGTCAGGTTCCCCCAACGTTGAATATCACTTGAGAGAAGACATATTTGTCCCCGGCAGCCCTAAAAAGATCTCCAACACCCCTTATGCCTGTCCAATCACGTATATTGTGGAGCCAGGAGATTTACCTCCTGGCAACACCTCCTCGGCGTTGTATTTTGCCTTGGATGATCAGGTGCATATAACAATATAAGGTGACAAATTTGCCCACAAGCAGTAATAATATAATGAAAGGACAATTTACATGGCGCTGTTTAGACCACCGGTCTTTGTAGATCTTCCAATGTCTATTGTTAACACATTCGGCTTTTGGTGGAGTGTAGTGTGTGTGTGTGTGTGTGTGTGTGTGTGCAATCATTAATAAGACCTCCCAAAAAGGATTGTCTTCAAGTGCTTCCTGAAGTTGCACACACCACCCATAACATATCTCTAACACTTAGAAGCAGTCCATTTCACGTCATAGGATCAGCAATGGTAAAAACCCGTGTATGATACCCCGTCATATTGGATTGATTAATTTATTCGATGAAGTTGAGATCGTCATCAAAGTCGTCTCAATACACTGATCCGAAAGATACTTGAATACAAAGAGAAAACGTTTTAAATCAATTCGTTCGCGACACTTGAGAAATACAGCTCCAACACATCACGTGGCAGCTGAATGTCCAAAATATAAAATCTTTACTCGCGACTATTATTTATTCAACAATATATTAGTACCTACATAGATAAAAATAAATTGTTTCAATTTGCAATAATTGAATTATAAGATCGCGCGCATCATTTTATTTACGTAAGCGAAAAACAAGTGTGACATCTGTTGTTACAAATTAGAACTATCTAAATTATTATCGACAATTATGTGCTATTTGTGCGACATCTGTTCTTAGATTTAACATTTTTTTAAACTTGAACTAGCTGGATAGTAATTATATATCATTGTATATATTATATATACACGTATGTATACTATTCATAGACACTTGGAAATATACCAGAACAAGTATATACCTATATCTAGCAGTGAATGAATAGTGGTGGCTGATGATGCAAAAAGAGAATAGTACCGACTGATGGAAATCTCAGCTGAAGCCAATTTAACCAAATACCTTCGAACTTGGAGTATATGTTATGTTATAAAAGAACCGATATGATATAAAATTTGGGTAGACAGATAAAAAAAAATTACGCAACCGTCTTAAACAAATTAACCAGTTTTCAACGAAAAATAAACTTGTTTCCATGAAAAATATATCTATTATGTATGCAAATTCGAACCTTGTGCTTGCTACGGAAGAAAGAAAATGAATAGCTAAAAAGCTCTCACACACACTGTTGAAAAAACTAAGTACTTTAAAAATAGTTCTCACGGAAAAGCAATTTAAAGATTTTCCAGTAAAAACATTAATACGAGTATCTTGAATATTATTAATAAAAATAGAATTTACCTCACTCAAGAGTAAATTAACGAAGTTAAAACGATTGTATTTAAAAAAAATGTTGTCTGATGAAGTTGTAAAAGTCATTAAATCTCCCTGCAGTTACAAAGCGTGTTTTTCTGGATTGCCACCATCCTATTTTTCAATCTCTCGTTCATTTTTAATGGTTCCTTTTTTTTTTGTACATATTTGACCAATTATAACTTAGATTCAATACAGATTATCATGTCCACCATCCAGAATGCGATTCCTGATACATAACATCTAAAAAAAGAACAACCCGATAATAATATGGGTTAATGAGTCCATTTAAAAAATCCAAATGAGCTAGTTTTAGCAGCCACTGCCCTAGTTAGTGAAATGGACGTTTTTTGTTACAAATATGAGAGCACGTCCATTTTATCAGGAACCCTCAGTGTAAAAAGAAGAGGCTCCCCAGGCACTCGTTATGGCGGCGATGAGAGACTTACATTTCCGGCATCACATGCACGGTGCATCCCCATATATTCTCCTTCTAGTTTGAGTGCAGCGGCCGGAAGTGGAAAGCCGGAAACCGGAAGCGTATTAGTACTGAGTGGAAACCGAAGCCCGCCAATGTAACACCTTACATGAAACCTCTTAAATTTGACAAAAATACTGAAAATTATAAAATAATCGACATTCTTTGTAGAAATTAAAATTTACAGTATTTTATAATTCACTTTCGTTTTATACATAATTGTCTGGCGGGTTTATTGCCACATGACAATGTCTTCCAACAAACCAAAAGATTTCATCCTTATTATTGTTTCTTCTCCTTCCTTATCCTTAAACATTTTTTTCCTCTAGTATCTACAATTATTGTTTAGAGATCAGTCATTTTTTACTTGGTTTTTAATAAATATATTCTGTCACAGATTAAAACAACTTTACGCCTAAGATAAGCTGGTTAGTTTAAAGAAATTGTTGTACAGCAATACACCATTCAAGTGTATCTTCTGTAACCATGTCCACAAAAGAATAAATAATGAAATAAATAAAGTGATTTCAGAGGCTTTTGGTACAAACTTAACTATAATTTAACCCTTTTTAATAAATTTTGGAACAACAGGAACAAAAGTCATAACCTCTGGATTGGACTTTAGGTGACTAGCCAACTAGGTTTTGGCCTAAAATTCGGATTTCAGAATCCTTATTCGACATTTTCTAAGTAAGGTTTATTTTACAAGGTTTCTTTGGTTTTTCAATTATTTTTTTACCTTAAAATATAACGCAACATGCAAAACGTTTTAATTAAGTGTTGTAAAGTATTTATTCAAATTTTCCTTTAAAACTTCCATTGTAATATTTGTATGATTTATCTGTTTCAATTATAGCAAAGAATATACCGGATCACGGCACAGTCGCACACCTTATTTCCGTATATTGGAAAAGGGTGTATTGTATTATATTATTACACAACAATTTCGGCCTATGTAGAATCCTGTGAGTTTTATTACCTGGAGGTAATTCCAACCAACCAGAAATATGTTTAATGAATACTTAACGCATATTTAGCAAAACAAAATAACGATAATATACTCGTTTGTATCCTAGTTTAAGTTTATATTGCCAACACGTGTGATGACGATCGCGAGTTACGTGTCTACTCCACGGGATTTAATAATAATAATTTCTACCAGCCACACCCATCAATAAATTCGTATCTTCGGATACATTAAGGGGGGCCATGCATATGAAAAGTTCTGGAAACTCTTATTATCTATTCAATAATCTTCAACGTCGTTTTCATTTGTGTAAAAATCAAAAGTTTTACTTTTTATCTTCTACTCCTGGGGTATGGGTTGACAGCTCTCCTAGGGCGCGGTCCGGTGGTCGGTTGCAAAAAGTCAATAAATAAAACCTGTGATCAAAAATAGCCTTTACTGTTAAACTTTAAATGAGAATTGTGCCTTGATTTTTGATTGATTTTTTTCTGATTTTCTGTTGTCTTAAAGGTTTGATCCAATTTCTTCTTCAAAGAATAAAAAAATGGTTGATTAATAATAATAATAATAATATTTATTGGACAATTTAGGGAGCAACTTTATTTGAAGGCGTTCTACTCGTAAATAGAAATTCAAACCCACTAACATATTATAGACAGATGAAAAATATTACCAAAACTAAATTAAGTATCAAGATAACAAGGTGGCGGCTGCTGTCATTGAATTGGGTGCTTTCGGCATCTGCATGTGTTTTAGTAAAGGAGATTTATTTACTTATATGTTTATATATTGGGTCCTTACATGTGAAATTGGCGTTTTGTTTGGGAGGAACATAAAGTTGATTTTTTTTTAATATAATATATTTATTTAATCAAAGTATGTACCATTGCTATCTATGCACTTTTGCCATCTCATAGGTAGTTCATCGATCCCTTTACTAAAAAAACCATTCGGACGGGAATCAATAAAATCTTTGAAGTCGGTTTGGACTGCCCCATCGGAGTTGAATTTTTTCCCTTGCAAGAAGTTATCCAGATTTCGAAAAAAATAGTAATCTGTTGGGGCAAGGTCCGGAGAGTACGGTGGATGTCTTAGACATTCCAATTGAAGCTCTTCTAATTTGGTAGCCGTCTGTTGTGCAGTGTGTGGTCTAGCGTTATCATGAAGCAGCAGTGGCCTAGAGCGATTAACCAGCCTCGGTTGTTTAGCAGCTAGCTTTTCCATCATGGTTTGCAGTTGCTGACAATAGACATCTGCCGTAATCGTCTGGTCAGATTTAAGAAAGCTGTAGTGAACGACACCAGCACTAGTCCACCAAACGCTCACAAGTAACTTTTTTGGAGTCAATTTTCGCTTGGGGCATGGTTTGGCTGGTTCGGCAGGGTTCAGCCATTGCGATGAGCGCTTCCGATTATCATACAGGATCTACTTTTCATCACAGGTAATGATTCGATTCAAAATCCCTTCATTATTGTGCCGGTTGAGTAATGCAACGCAGCAGTCAACGCGCGTTTGTTGATTTACTTCACTCAATTCGTGAGGTACCCACCTTTCAAGCTTTTTCACCTTCCCAATTTGCTTCAAGTGGATTAAAACAGTTTTATCACTAACACCGCAGCCTGCAGCTAACTCGGACGTGGTTTGCGATGGTTCCGCTTCCACAATAGCCTTCAATTCTTCATTATCAACTTTCTCCACGGGGCTTGTTCTGCAGGTCGAAATTTCCAGAACGAAAACGTTGGAACCAAAAACGCACTGTGTTTTCTTTTGCGGCACCGTCGCCATACACATCATTAATCCTTCGAGCCGTTTCTGCAGCACTGGTGCCACGGTGGAACTCGTACTCGTAAATAACGCGATATTTCAAGTTTTCCATTTTGTAAACTGAGTGACGCAAAGAAAAAAAACAATTGAGGAAAAAACAAATGAATTATAATTTTCGAAACACAAATACTTGAGTAAATAGTTGTATAAATTTGAATTTGAAATTCCTAACCAAAGAGAAGATATTTGAGATCAAAGTTGCCAGTACGGCAAAACGCCGGTTTCGTATGTGGGGACCTAATATTTGTACACAAGACAAAGTATGTATATCAACTGTCTTTAAGTTTATTTCCTATTCTGCAGCTTATTTATGCAAGCGGAATTTACACATAAATAATACAAGTCCGAGCTGCAGCCACTTGTGAGACTTGACAACTCTCAACAAAAAAATATATATATATATGTCGAACAGTTTCATTGAAAAATCTTAGCTAAACATATTTAAACCAAGCACAGTCTGTCGAAAAGTTCTGAAAATATAGCTACGGTTGTCCCTACGCCACGACTCTACAAATATAAAGCCAGCAAACTCACCTGTTCTTCTTCTTCTCAGTGTCATGTCAGGTCCCCCCAATGTTGAATATCACTTGAGAGTAGCCATCTTTGTCCCCGGCAGCCCGAAAAAGATCTCTAACGCCCCTTATGCCAGTCCAATCACGTATATTGCGGAGCCAGGAGATTTGCCTCCTGCCAACACCTCTTCGGCCTTCTATTTTGCCTTGGATGATCAGGTGCAGTAATTTGTACTTTGCTCCTCTAAGTACATGACCCAAGTAAAACACCTTTCGGATTTTAATATTAGTCAGCAACTCTCTTTCAACTTTGGCTCTTTGAAGAACTCTTGTGTTGCTGACCATATCCGTCCAAGGTATCCGTAGCATTCTCCGGTGCATCCACATTTCGAATGCTTCCAGTCGGTTCATACTACTTACTTTGACGGTCTCACCTGTTAACATTTTTAATTATCAATTCACAATTACAAGTTATTACGTAATTCACAGTTATAAACAAAAACAGTTCATAAAACACAAGAACCATAGCAAGATAGGGATCATTTGAAACGTCAATCCAGCAAACTATCGTTTATTCATTTTGTGTGGGAACTAAAATAACGGGCAACAATAATTATGTTCGTCGTGGCGCATTCCGAAAAATTCTCACCGTTCAGCTGTCACATTTAAATACCGTATCTACCATTACATTTAAAAATTTAATACACATTTTTTCCCATACATTCATAGATTAGAAACATGTACAAATTGAATTATTTGGCATGCCGTCAAAAATCTCACATGTCAGACTGAGCACGCGTGTATGGGGATCTACGTGAGTGTCTGCTCGTGAAAACACGCTCAATGGCATTATCGTGACAAGGAAAAGGCATTGCGTCATGGGACACGTGCAGGGTGCGTGCGTGACGTCACATCGCACTGATTTCAGTAGATGACTCAATATTTCAGGAGGCTTTCCATGACGGCATTTGATGGATCTTCTGTGAATGGAGAATCTTGGTTTCACTTGCTTAATTTATTATTCAAGTGCTTGTGGTCATAGTATCCTATTCAAAAATAAAAACAATATGATACATGATTGGAAATACGTATAATGGATATACATACAAATACATTATCACACCATTTGCCGCCATTGTCGGGGCAGACAAAGATGAGAGAGCACCAGACTTACATATCGACATACATCCTTCGCCTCTTCTACATCAATAGTCCTCAAACAAATCCGATGATTTTTAAGTTTCCTTCTTTCAAAATATTATTTACTTAATCCAACTATAATTTTCGTTGATCTTTCTTTACCTTGATTTTCAGTCACCTTTGTATCGTGTTTTTGTTTTGTTAATCTTTCTTAATTTCTTTCAACGTTTTTTTTTATTCAAAATATCATTCACTTGATCCAACCATAATTTCCTTGGTCTTCATCTACCAAGCCTACCACTTTCATTTGCAATATACACTTGTTTCTTTTAGTATTTCCTCATTAATGCATTCTTCATGCCCTAAACATCTATCTCACAGTGCCCTTCTTTATCTTATTCAACACGTCAGTCTTACATTCACTTTCATCAATAATTACTTCATTTTGTATTATATCATAGTCATGGAGTGCTCTGGATAATGGATATAAAGACAAAATAATACAAAACAAACTTAACAACAAATGAAAGGGGCGACTTCAAAATAACTATGTTTATCCCAAAATAAAAATATAAACTGTATGGCAGACAGTTGAAGATTTTTTTTATGTTGATGTAATATCCCGTATAAATAATGCTTTATACTTTTGGCATGTGGATCTACAAACATATCCTCAAAGTTCCTTGGACAGATCGTGTTACAAATGTGAAAGTGCTTTCCTGTAAATATGCGGATCAAGTACTGCTTAATACTGTGAAGGGTCGCAAGTTACGGTATCTCAGTCATATTTGATAAAGGGACACAGAATACATTATAATACAACTGATCATCCAAGAAAAAATCATTAACGCCGCAACTTTTGGCTTAAGAACTTGCAAAAGTGGTTTGGGTGTAGTTTTGCTAAAATATTTCGGGCTGGTGTAAATAGAATAAGAATTGCTATGTTGGTGGCTAACCTCCGATTGGAAACGGCCACAACAGTAAGAAGAAGGAATAATCCTGATTGGCTCAGGCTTACTTCCAGAAAAATAGGCCTGCCTATAACACCGACAATAGTACAAGTAAAAAGATTTTTAAATCAACGATAAGAGAGATAAATTATGACATAAGAGTGGCGTATAAGAAATAGTATGTGCTTGTGAAAGTACATATATTGTAATGAAACAGAGGAATATTGGCACTAAGTTACAAGAACATAAGTGAATGTCCATTATAATAATAACTGTTAATATAATAATTTGTAAACCATATATGTTAGTAGTAAACCACACCATAACTTCAAAGAAATCAAAGTTAATAATTTACATACGTCACAAAAGTCATTCAGAACGATATGTTTAGAAACATAAAGAAATTTTCCATAAGCTAAAATTAAACACTAATAAATGATCAAATAATGCAAAATGCCCTTCTGGTTAAAATATTCCTTTTGGTATATAAACCACACACACTTTCAATGAAACGTAACATCAATGGGACCTAAGCATTACTCTCGTAATAAACCGGAATTTTTCCACCTAAAGAGAGCCTTGAGATAAAAGGTAGAAACAAGGGTCACGGAGATTAATATAATTAGTGGAATGCCAAAGCAATGTTTTATTAAATATTCTTATGTGAAGTTCCACCAAGAAAAAAGCGAAACCTTTGATAGAGAAAGACAATACTTAAAAGAAACAAAATCATAGGATGTTTTCCATCATCTTTCACTTCAAGAATACCTTTAGAACTTAAGTTAATTAGCTACTAATTCAACATATAATTCAGACGAAAAATGGTAATTTAATCTAGAAGTTAATAGAATACTAGACGCTTGGGTACAGGCATGCTAACCTTTAAATCATCGCGCTGACCAACAATGTTTAGAAGGAAAAGAGTAGACAATACATTATAATTTCTAGAACGCAACTAATATTGTATGACTTACCCAACATTGCTCTTTGAAGGGTAATATACAAATTCAATAAATAACCAGTCAAAAAGAAAACAAAGGTTCCGTGCTTTAAATATCGATAGTTATTGTATACTATTGCACATTTTTTCTCAAGTTTAAAATAAATACTCGAAAATACAAATACAATGTTTCAAAGCAATGACCGTTTCTCCAAATAGCGGCATCGTTATTAACGTTTATATTTGGTTTCGTATTAAAATAGAAAAGGTATCAAACTCGCCACGACGACCTTCAGTGCAGGGTGCTAAGGTGTTCGGGCAGGGTGGAGATGTTTCATGAATAAATAACCGAGTGAAATTGTTTCAGCGATCTCAAATTGCCCGTTGATTGACGCCGGACGGCAAAGCTCGCGTGACTACTTTTTTTCCAGAAAGGTAATTAATTACGCCTTTTGTTTGTCTAAACTAGGGGTAATCCAGCAGCTTCGGAGAAAAATGCGACGCTAAGCCAAAAAAATTGGGGATGTTTTAAAAAAAATGTAACTCCTAACATCTCCAGACAACACGCCACAAAGGATATAACTATACCGATTCTCATAAATTAGAAGTTCTCAAACTTTATGTAATTTTTCGTATCGTTACGTGAGCAATTCAGGTAAATTATATAATTTAGATAGCTCCCATTTATGATTTACACTTTGCCAGATGTTGTTCCAATTAGTTATGTTATGAATGAAATGATAAAATTAGATGAATGGAAAGATAGGTACGCCGTTCTTGCTGGGCATCGTAGTCGAGGTTCCCATCGCTATTCCAATTTCAATTAAGATGGAAAACGAAGCTGTGCCATGGAGCTTTTTCATTTCTTTCCTCTTTTAGTGAGTGACCCGTTGCACATCAGCAAACTCACCGGCCACATCGGTGTACTGAGTCAGATGGCACACATGAGTGAGACGATTGGAATACATCGACATGTTTATTTTTTTTTTAAAGAATAGATATAACCAAAGTCATTGGTATCCTTACACCCCCCAAATACTAGGTGGGAAAACCCCTATGTCATTCGAGGGGAGTAGCACAATGCGGGATACGAACCGACGTCCTTCCGCACATAAGTCCAGCACGTTACCGCGCGGCTATGTACCTCAAAAGATAGGTAAAGGAGTGCCAGAGATACACCCAACAGTTCCAACGAGGGTCGTAACCCATTGCGCCGTGTCTTTAACGATGTGAAAATATATGACAAAATACAAAATTTAGTGATTAGGGATTAATGTGAACGTAAAGCTGATGTATTGAATAAGATGAAGAAGACTACTATAAGATGGTTTGGATATGTAGAACAAATGAATGAAGAAAGACTAACAAAACATGTATGGTATATATTACAAACGTAAATCAAAGGCGTGCTAGAGAAAGACCAAGGAAAATGTAATTGGATTAAGTGAATGATACTCTATTTTAAAAGAAGGAAATGTAGAAAGTCGAAGATATCGCAGGAGTTGTGTGAAAAGGTGTATGGATGTAGTAAAGGCTAATGATGTGTGATGAGATAGAAAAGTATGTCGATCTGTATTTTCTGCCCACCCGGCCAGAAAAATGACGTGATACGATCTATGTTATGTAATATTTTAGAAGCATTTTAGTTATCATTATCACCCTGTACGTTCTATCAGGCCACAAAGCATCTTGATTCAGGTCGGTCCACAGTCGGCACTTCACAATATCTCACGCTAGGCTCAGGTTATGAACCTTCCTATCATAATCTTCGTCGAGTCAACCAAAAAACCGCGCAGCTCTTGGTCAGCTTTTACCAGATGACCACTCTAAAAGCTTGGTAATCATATTTAATATATGTACATACCATCACGCTGTTTACCTACTAAGATAGGCAAAGAGGACAGAGCCCCGTATATTCCTATCTCGACAGATACATTTCGCCCTTTCCACATCCTACAGTTCCTGCAAGTTGTCTTACTTTTTAATAATAATAATAATAAAAAAATATATAAAGCAAACTCTCCCCAAGGGCACAGCAATGTAAAAAATGAAAAAAATCATAGAAATTATATGCGAAGGTTTTTGGATGTAGAAGATACGAAATTCGGGATTAGGATATAGCGTGATGGTATGTATGTACGTGACTGAACAAAATGGCCGACAAACACGCGGAACCAAACACACTGACTGTTAGGATCCCCCCCTACACGCCAGGTGCGCCAACTTCGAAACAAAAAAAATCCCCGGCTGCAGGAGCCCTTGTAACCTTACTTTCTAGATGACCCTCGTATGTTATTCTGTCGCATTTCCTGACGAAAAGATAAAAGTAAGTGAACTATAAAGATATCAATGTGAGTCTTCTCCCAGAGGCCTGATCTCTCACACATGGTGATAACCTCCTTCCGTTAATATACTGTATCTTCCTACATCTTTTTCAATATGTCATCCAGTGCATAGGTCTTTTTAATGGAAGTCGATTCCTTTCAATATGTCAAACATCCCGTAACGATATGACAAGATAAAACATATGACAGCATAGCACTGGATCCGACAAGACACGGCTCAGTGGGCGCTACATATGAATTAAAAGTAATTACACACATGTCTACTTTTCAACTCTAATCATCAAGAAGATGTGATGACGATCGGGCGGCGCACGAAGCAGTATTAAGCAATAAAAAATATAAATAAAATCAGTATAAGACGAGCTAAACACAATAACAAATCAAATCCATATAATTTATTCAATCTATCACGGCAAGAACAATTTCTTCACTTTACCATTGGAAATAGTCCAAACCATATGGAAATCAAAACAATGCCCATAATGATTGCCCAATCTGTGTAGTCTTATTATACGAGAGATATGCAAACAATATAATTAGTTATGTCTAAGTCATTGTGCAATAAATTTATTTCGCTGGATGGATAAAATAATTTATTATGTATTTGGTTAATATCATGTAATTGCTTTTGGTATGCATTGTTATTTGATGAGCTATTTTATATTATATTACATAATTTATTTGCGTTAACGTCCACTCGTCAACCATACCACCCCTTCGCACCACCCTCGCTGCGATTGCATCGATTGCTGCAACTAAAATATCGAATCCCGGTGACGCTGAATTATTTCCCGACTCAATTACGGGACCGCGCTTCTAATCTAGACACGATATATTGTATTAAGCCGAGCTTGACCGGATTTCCACTTTCGGTTTTCGGGCATTTTAATTACTTTTTAATTAATTTATATGTAAATGCTTACTTCATGCGCGCGGATCTACTTTGTAAAGGGAATATTCTTAATTTGAAATAAAATAAATTAAATAAAACGGCATTTCCCTATCGGGATATGCAGAGAGGCTAGAGCGCCAAACTTTCGTATCATGGCATACTTCCGTTGCTTCCGCCACCATATTAATTTATCTGTTTTTTTCTTACGCCTTACCTTTTCTTCTTTCGAAATATCACTCGCTTGGTCCAATCTTACATTTTTTCGGTCATCCTTTATCACGACTCCCACTTTTGCTTGCATTAAAAATGTGTAAAGTCTGCCCTTCTTTAGAAAGACTTGTTAAACTCGTATTATACAACATATATACTATAAAACCACTTAATTTTTCATTTTGACCAAAAACCAATTATATATTGATCGAAACAATTAGAAGTCTGAGCAGCGACAGCGGTATATAAAAACTGCATCGAAGGTGTTTATTACTAAGTCCCTTTGGGTTTATCATCATGTCATAATAATCTAGATAACTGGCCAAACATTATAGGTAATTTTCTCGAAGCATTAGCAACTATTACCTAGTATCGACAGTAGACTTTTTATTTAATATACCGCTTCCCTAAAGTAGTTGTTCTCAGTCATACGTTTATTTCTCGACGAAATCAAAACAGGGGCACATACACAAAGTGATTTTTCACATCAGGCATTTTAACACCTTTCTGGTTAATTGGAAATAATATTGGCAATAGTGAATACACAGTATTTTACATACTTTCATAAAAAGCTTCATTTGAGTTCAATTGTTACAATTTTGTAGAATTCACTCAATATACGGAGTGATATAAAGTTTCCCAAACATATTAACTTTCCGTCGGGCGCAATACAAATCCTAACACGTTCGGGCGCAACTCATCTGTGAGATTAATTTTTTTATTTCTGCTTACGCTTAAGGGAAATCTTATCAAACTGAACTTTTCACTCAAACATGATAATATAACATTTGTACATTTCTTTGCACTTTTCAATAACAAAATTTAAAATTTTCTCATATTGTTTTTCTTAAAATAGAAAAATATTAGTTAACAACATTCTCAGTCTTTTGTTGTCAGCTTATCAACACAACTAATGCAATTCAGTAACATCACAATTTTTTTCAGTCATTTAATACCCACAATAGGTTTATAAAAAAGATTTAGCACAATAAAAAGTATGTGGAATTAACTGTCACATCCTCATAAGATAGGTGTTCTGTTCATGTGACGAAAATAAAAGCAATAACTTAACATTAGAGAATACTATGTTAGCAATTTTTCAAACATAATTTAGAATGTAAAATTCAAATTCTCTTGTGATCATAAAACGTCTTCACAAAAACAAAAGGGGGTAATCAAAATATGATTAGAAAGTTATTCCTGATCAGGCTCACGCTGAACATTTTCGAAAACATTCTTATAACAATTTTCACACACCATGCGTGCATACAAACATGTAGTAATACAATTCATATAGTAAATAACGATCAATATAATTGAATTAGGGGCTACAACATAGATATACGAACTATTGCAGGTATATAAAAAGAAATATTGAGAAAAAAATTGAAATTTCGGAAATCAAAAATACTAACTTAATCGGGCGCAACTCATCTACCAGATTATAACGTCCATCACAAAGACCAACAGTGCACTGGAGAAATAACAAAGATACACTTGTGTGAGGGGAGCGAGTCAAGAAGTTACTATAAGCCTCACCTCTTTGTCGGTAAATCTCGCCCATTGGCACAAAAAAACTAAGTACCTCATCTCACAGATTAGATGCGCCCGCCCAAGGGTTAAAATAGGATTTCTTATATGGATTGTCACACAGAAAGAATAGTTTACGAAAAAGAGATATTGAATAAGAAAAGTTTGGAAGGACCTAAAAATATTTCCTTATCAAAATAATTCAATATTTTAAGACAAGACTTAAAAATAAGATAGTATACAAGACACAGTGTATGGACGCAGCAAGAGCACAAATAGTACGCCTGTATAAATAGAAGTGTAAATCTGTTCTCTCAGCCTACGCCATAAGAAACATGTCGTGATACTTATGATCGTTATCAAACTTCTTAATCTTACATATCATATGTCATTTTCAACTTATCAGTAACTAAGAAAAGGTCACAGATAAATATATTTAATCTCCAAAATGATGTCTTCCACCATTAATGATTTTGTATATATGATACATATGCACTACCTCCATTCTTCTTCAAGCTTCAAATAATTCATCAGCACATTTTTATACAAAATTTGTTACACGTTTTGGAAACTCTGTTTCAAAATTCCAGAAATTGCTTATCTACAGTCATCGCCTGCACTCAACTACGATGATGATAATCTCCTCCCGTCTACGAGAGATGATGAAATGTCGCAGCAACTCCATCACATTTCTGACTGTGGCTGTGAAGTTCAATCGTAGACACACATCTCCTCCTACATCTGCTGTAAACATGAAAGAATATTTCGGTACATCATATAGCTGTTTTCTTTGTATTTGCTACATATACGAGTAAGTATATGTATGCAGATTAGTAAGCCAAACCTGGTCGTATACAAGCTGCCCTTGTCGAACAATACTTACCCACAGGTTTTCTTTTTTACGTTTCGTTTCGTTCCCATTTTAAGATACCAGGAAAAAATGTCGTTTTGCTGGCGTCCTTAGTTTATTTTGGGACCTGCTATTGCGTTTTATCATAGAGTACGTTTTTGGGAAATATTTATTAATCACCCATTTGTACTGCATAGCTGAGTCAGTGAAGTCTGAACCACGACGATAAATGAAATAATTACATTGCTTTGAAAATATACCATTAAGTGGGTATGCACGTTGTTAACTGCTTAATAAGGATGTTGTCTATCGATTAAATGTTCACAACGCGTCATTAATTAATGCAACTCAGAATTCCAAGAAATTAATTCAACTCAGAATTGCACCTCATAAAGACGTTGTATCATACGTGTATAGTAAAACTCATCGTACATATTACCATGTGGTAATCTCCTCCAACCAATAAAAAAATATGTTCATCTGGATTTATCCCTCATTCATAGTGTGGTTTCTCCAATCAGATCACAACGTTCGATGCCAGATTGTGTAGCTCCTGCACACATTCAGAAACGCATACAGTTTACAGCTGTTTACCATGTGGTCCATGATCTGGATCTCCTCACGCTTACAGAAATGCGACATGACCAATCCCCATTTGTGCACATCATGTGTAGTGCGGCCCACTCCGCATCTGATTCTATTCAGAGTACATAATTCCTTCTGAGGTAAGGAAAACCCTGGCAACTCGGCCATTGTGTCGCTCACAAAATATCTATTTTTTACGTCACACTCCGTCTTACGGGACCGCTTTTTATTGACACTTAAGACCTCATTAATATCTTATATGTTTAAGATACTTTTATTGAAAATCAGACTGGAATGATTTAAAAAAATGGATACGAATGGGAAATTAACCCAAAACCCCCCGAGCTAGAAGAGAGGTGTCTTATAAGCTATGCCACGGAGATTATCATCGCTATTCATTGATTTTTTTCTACATCTATGTTTTACTTGTATCTTCAGAAAATTGTATATTACCTTTAGTGCATGCGTCCATCCATCATAAGTGAGTTGTAAATGTAATATTCACAGGCTCCATTAAAGCCAGCCAGACCAACAAAATGAGGAATGAAGGGAGGGTTGATTCGAACCCACTCAGCACATTTCCCCTGGGAGCCACATTCCCATGCAGACATACCCTTCACTTCACCCAAAGAGTCAGGCCACACGCGTTCTAACCTTCATACTTCTAAAAAGATAACAGTATTATACTTAAGCAGTATGCTATGACACCTGTCGTTCCTACAGTGGGAAGTATATAGTAGTCGATTGTGCATGACGAGATGTATGAATGTGGAGAAGGTGAAAGTTGTGTACTTGGATTCAAAAGTTTAGAGATCTTTTTAGGAACAAATTCATATGATTGACTTAATCTTGACACAAAGCTTACGGACCTTGAGGTAGTTCTCAAACCACTAAAGCGGACTTGCTGAAAAGCCATATATGGTAGTGCATTTTCTTAGTCAAATGCCTTGCAAAAGTCTGCACAGATTGTTAACTTGTATTTTTGTCACGCAAAGCATTCGAAATGCAGTCCTCATAAATAATTAGTGAGTAAGATTTTTCTCTAAGGCCTCGGCCACACAGGTAGGAGCCTCGCTTGGTGCTTAGAGCTACGCTACTAGGTGACTATAATAGTCACGTAGCGTGGCGCGAAACGTGCAGTGTGTCCATTGCGACAGTATGCGGTGCTTTCATTCGCTAGGATATGTCACCTAGCTCGTAGCGTAGCTCTAAGCACCAAGCGAGGCTCCTACCTGTGTGGCTCGATAAAACCTTGTGATATTAATTGATTCACATAGCCATCGATGCAATCTAGAACGAATTATTCGAATACCTTAGAAATAGTAGACTTTATGAAATATGCCAACAAATAGGAAACACAACGTCAACCTCCGTGGCTTTATTGGTAAGACGTATGTGTCCCACTCCGGTGGTTGCAGGTTCTAATACCACTGGAACCCAGATTTTAAAAAAAAATTCGTGTCTGGTTTTCATTGAAGGCTTCTTAAACATCTTTCTGGTTGGTTGGAAGAGATTGCCACATGACAATAAGCCCGCTAAGTTGTACTGTATACAACGAAAGTGTACTTCAATACAATTTATAAAGAAAATTGATGGAATACGATCAGATCCGGAAGAATTTTTTACATCTCGGGAGCTGTGTTTCATTTCCACGCATTTCACATTAACGCTCACACAAATTATACTCAATTGATTGGCATATACAAAATTTGATCGACAGTTATTGGTGTATCATAATTACTGGAGTGATCATGTCGCAAATGTCACGGTCCTGCAACGCTCCAACTGTAAACCTATAGAATATATGGTTGTATGTTAAAGGCGAAATTGCGATGGACTGGACATGTAATACGCATCTGCGAATATAAATTCCAAAAACGCATGTTGTACGGGGAAGTAGTGGGTAAGCGAAGGGGTGGTGGGCAGATAAAGCGCTCTAAGGACAGTCTGCGAGAATCGCTGACTTTGTGCGGGGCACCTGAGAACTAGGAGCAGGTGGTTCAGAACCGTGGAGGATCGAGAGCCATATGTTCTCGGGCTGGTGGCTTCTCAACGGCCAGACGTATGATAAACAGTCAGCGTGCTACGAACATGCGTGCTACGAACAATTTTCAGCTTCTTTCCAATCATGGATTAGCGCTACGCTCAAACAGAGATTGTTTATTGGGCTTTCCAGTTCACCGCTCCTCTTTCTTTACATCGTCCTTTACTGTCCATGCAGTGAGACTCTGGAATCAGTTACAAACCAATATAAGACTCGCTCCGTCCTTGGCATGCTTTAAGAAGCGACTGAAAAAACTCTTAATTTCTAGTCAGTAAAATAACGTGTTTCATTCCTGATTTTTCTTTTCCTTTCCTCTCCACCATCCCTTTCTTTCCTTTTGATTGATGATATCTCACTTTATATGAAAAATAATGTTCGGGTGATTGTCCGTATTTGTGGGGTTCATGGGCATGGGCATGCTCACGTATGTGTTTATGGATTTCGTAGGGATGGATAGTCATTTGAATGATTTATGCGACTATGTAACTTGCTTCATTTACTTTTGTCTAGTTGGTTGGAAGAGATTGCCACCTGGCAATAATCCCGCCAGATTGTATTGCAATAAAAATGTTAAATAAATAAATAAATAAACATGCGTCAATATTGCCAGGTGACTCTGCAGGATCTATATATCTGTGACATCTGCGGGAGGGATTGCGCATCTAGGATCGGGCTGTTTTCTCACATAAGATCACACGATCGACGTGGAAGAGCACCTCAAGATTGACGTTGGAGTGGTGAGGGAATCCTGTATTACGAGGTCCAGCAACGACGGCGATCATAATTATAAACAGTTGGCGACTAAATTTCAACACCCTCGACCGTATCACACTTCTCACCTAATTAATAAAAGTAAAACAGCTTTAGGGATCATAACGACTTGAGAAAGCACAAAACTCGCCGTTATCGTTGTAAGATTTGATAATACTGTTCGCACGTCGAGAAATAACATTAATCTAGTTAGGATAACACTATATACGTCTGGCGCCCTATTTTGATACCATCAGATATAGAATCCGATATTTACAACTAGAAAACAAGTGTCTTTTTAACTTATACTCGCGTAGTGTCCTAAAATATGTATATATCAAAAAGGAATTATAAAATTGGTGAAAGATAATTTATCGTTATCAAAGAAGCTTTAAGTCTTATCAAATGACACTGCGTTGAATAAAATTTAAATATTATTTTAATAGACGAGCAAATGATACAAATATTTATTTTGTAGCATTTGATAAAAAAAGCGTTTCTCGTTCATCCAACTTTGATAATAAATACTTGGTTTTATTCACCCGACAATAAGAACTATCTTCATAATAATAAATAGTTTATCATTACTGTCATGACTAGGGATATTAAAATGATTAATACTAGTCCTCGAGGAATTAAAGAAATGGCGGTAGAAAGTGGAACACGGGGGTAGGCCATGTACTTATATAATACCTTCTCATATTTTATAGTATAACTAAACTTTATTAAAATCAATATCCGTAACCGGTGTGTGAGAGAAAACGCATGGTTTTTTTTGTTATGTGAACTATAAAATAAGTACAGTCCAGTCAACTTACGTCTGACACGATACGCGACCAATTTTAGTTTATTATGCGCACAAATCTATGTTCCAAGATTCCTCTACATTAACATTTATTCATTTTTAACGCTACTCACATAACATACTCCACGTATTTTTCAGTTATTTTACCCAGAGAGGACACGAAAAAACTCATGGTCATTGGCAATGTGGAGAGTCGCAGAGAGGGAGTCTGGTTGATAACACACAATGAAGGAATATATAATCTTTATACAGAGGCCAGACTTTTTTTATACACATGACGCTCCTGAAACTTTGGAAATAATGTTCTAAGAATGCAGGATGTGGTACATTAAAAAGCATCCTCTACGGACACCTAGGTTTAAGACGAAGTATCAGCCCCGACTATCTGCTCGGCTATGGTGTAAAGAAGGATGCCAGGGAGTTTCGGAACTGACATGAATGGAGGAGAGTAGAAACGGTCAGAGTCTGAATTGGACTGTAGCACCGTTGGAGAAGTTGCCTCTTACAAACCTCTATGCTAATAGCCCTCCTTTACTCTGGAAGAACTATGCCACTGCTATCGAATCCAAAAGGACGATCGAAACCACCCGGTTTGTATACCCGATTCCACCTCAGCAAATCGATTTGCATCCTAAAACCTAGATGATCTCATTAAAGCACGGCGCCTTCATTCATCGTGAAATTACTTTCTTAATAAAACAAATGCATGCATTCATTGTTTGATATTTAGAAAACTTATTTTTGTGCCCTTCAGCGACGACATGTTAAACTATTTTGTAAATTATTCCTGCTGCACCTCGAAAATGCATAATTATTTGATTATTATGTAATACTAACTTTTGTATAGTGTTGTTGATTCGACGAATATTTAAGTCGTGTCTGGCAAACAAACTAACTTGTAATTTACTGTCTT
Source organism: Odontocerum albicorne (assembly GCA_949825065.1). Lineage (NCBI taxonomy): Eukaryota > Metazoa > Arthropoda > Insecta > Trichoptera > Odontoceridae > Odontocerum > Odontocerum albicorne. Next base: position 11,418,924 of record OX463846.1, on the reverse strand, counting down.
TCTATCTTCAAGTTGCCCTTCCAGGAAAACAATTGCAAGGAAGGAATTCTTGTTTGTAGCGCAATATGACAGATTCTTGAAATTACCACCCTTTCACGTGCGCATGCAAGTATCTCATTTGTTTTCACCTTCTGGTGATACGAGTACGTTTGATTTTGTTGATATCTCGGGTGCGAGTATATCTTATATCTCTCAGAGTTATACCTGTTATCACTCGGAGAGTTCTCATTTGTGAGCTCGCAATAATGCTTTTCTTTTGTTGTGTCTGCTCTTTCATTGGTTTCATGAGTCACTATAAGTTTTGCGCATACTGTGAATATGTTCACTTTGTTATAAATTCTAATACATTAGTTTCCCCATGGTACATGGTCTGAAATATCCACACAATGCAATAACTCTGTGGAATTGCACTCATACTTTGTCAGGTCTTGATATCTAAGTAAATATATCATTATATAACTAAAGCTGAATCAACGCATATAAAATAATATTTCTGCCTACCCCAAATAGGGACATAACATGTTAATGATGATGGTAAGGAATTCACGAACCAGGAGAAAAACATGTTTAAAGGCTTGAATGTGGAGAAACAACTCACGTCCGATTAATAACTATCAGACAACCTTTGTGGCCTAGCTGATGGGACGCTTGAATTTCATTCGGAGTTTCCGGGTTCGATTCCCGATTGAAGAACAAGGTTCCAATCTAGTGAAAGAGTTCGTCAGGCAATAGTCAGTTCGATGCTTACTCTAGTGGTTCTCAATTCGAATACAATTAATTGAGTTGAAGGTAATATTGTCTCCCGGCCGTACTATTTAATTCTGGGTTGTAACGAAAGTTATTTCGTATTTTAAGGTCAAATGCCAAATCGCATTAAACGCTTGTCGACGGTCGTTTTCGATATTTTTACTATGTTAACATTCTCTCGTGTCGCTGGCTATTATTCTTGATCAAACCCTTGATTTGGTCGTTTTCAGTGTTAATAGCGTGTAATACTCGTAGAGTGTATTAGAGGTATTACGGTTTTTTTAAACCACATTTGACATACATGATCGCTTACTGAATCGTTGCTGTACACTGTACATACCTTTTTGTGTCGCCTTTTTTCATATGGTGGTAGTAAAAGGTCACCAAGCACCTAAAAATATTCAATTTTTAAAATAACGAAAAAAAAACTGCCCTAATAATCATTTTTCATAATAATATATATTCAGCACGTTAAAAAAAGTTAGATCGAAAATCTTGCTGTAACGACATATATCAAAGAAATACTAAACTACTTTCCGAAGAACGTGTTATTTCCGAATCACCAATTCAAATATGTTTAATACTCTATACACACGCATATCATCACACAGATGACACAACAGTGGAAAAGGGACTTCCTGATATCACTGATGCAACAAACACACAAAAGTGGAACCTTTTTTTTTAACCTAGTGAGTTTAGTGCCATGTGGCAATCTCTTCCAACCAACCAGAAAGATGTTTTTATAGGCCCCAAGTGTTAACCAGACTGGAATCCTATTAAAAAAATCTGGGTTCCAGCGGGGATCGAACCCGCAACCTCCGGATCGGCAGACAAGTGTCTTACCACCAGGCCACGGAGGTCGTCAACAATCTTTTATTACTTCAATGGTAATATAATAAGAACAGTTAGGTTCAGTTCGGTTCAGATATGTTGAAGACATACCATACGAAAGAAGCAAGATTAACCACCAGATATTTAAAACTCTTAAATTATGAACTAGACCAGTGAACAGCACAAGTTAATATACTCATAAATAATCTCAATTCATCAACACATCTTGTTTTGTTTTCCATTTTTAACGAAATAATTAAAATGTCTAATGAAATTGTCAGAAATAATGAAAGTCAGAAATAATATCGACACGACATGTCCAATAATCAAAATAAAGCCACTTAAGTAAATACAGGTTACTTTAACACCGTCCCGTCACTTATGACAAGACTGACGGTGAGGGAAGCGCCTCACAATCGTTTACAATTAACAGGAATAATCGATACACTGCTGAATACTCAGTTCTCAGGATGTTCATCGAAGTTGGACATTTAATATCTACTTGCGGTAGCATAATGGAAAATTATTCCTAGATTTCTGTTGTCGATTCCCTTATTTGTTTTTTTTTTTCTTAAATTTTGTTGTATAGTTCCGTTTCTATAGAAACATAGTATTTTAATAAGGGCTGTATTATATGTATGGAGTAAAGGTGAATTGCAGAGTTTTGATAAGTAAATTGTATGAGAGATGCGAAGATAAAGATAAGAGAAATGAATATTGCAAAAACAAAAGTAATGGTGGTAGAAAAGTGTGAAAGGAAAAGTATATGGGTGATTAATGAAATATAGGAGGAAGTTGAGAAATTCTGCTATTTGGGTAGTATTTTCTCAGATGATGTAAGAGGGATATCGAAAAGTGTGTCGCGAAAGGAAACAAAATTAATGGGACACTAATAATGGGGCACATACATTCGAACCGGGCAGTATCAATATCTGCTAAGATGATATTCAACTATAGTATTTTGGTGCCAACTTTGTTATATGAGAGTGAAACGTCGACGACCTTCTTGGCCTGGTGGTAAGAAACTTGTCTGTCGATCCAGAGGTTGCGGGTTCGATTCCCGCTGGAACCCATATTTTTTTAAATAGGATTCCAGTCTAGTTAACACTTAGGGCCTATAAAAACATCTTTCTGGTTGGTTGGAAGAGATTGCGACATGGCAATAAACTCGCCAGGTAAAAAAAAATTTTAAAAAAATATTGGATCTGAAAAAAAACTGTGAAGAGCTGAATAAATGCTGTAGAAATGCGCACTTTGAGAGGAATACGTGGAGTGATAATGTATTACAAAATAAGGAACGAAGTGATTAGAGAAGAATGTGAACTTAAAGCTGATGTGTTGAGTAAGATGAAGAAGAATACGCTGAGAAGGTTTACGCATGTGGAACGAAAGAATGAAGACAGACTAAAAAACAAATATATTGCGAATGTGAGTGGAATGCATAAGAGAGGAAGACCAAGTAAACTATGATTGAATCAAGTGAACGATACTGTGAAAGAAGAAAACGTAGAAAATCAGAGAAATCGTAGAAGTTATATGAGACGTTCTATGGATGTGGAAAAGTGTAAAAATATATGTGGAAATAGGAAAGTCTGGCGCTGTGTCCTCTCTGTTTACCTCGATAGAAAAATAGCGTGACGATATGTTTGTGCTATTCGGTGATTATTACGTTGCGCACATTTGTAATATATCATCATCCTGTCATATAGCTTATGACTGAGCATCGTGACTCCCATGATAGCCTCCGACGACTCCTCTCCATCCATCCCTGCACTCCACGGCTCAAAATACAGTTATTTAGGATAGTTCAGTTTCACCTCTCACTTTGTCAGTCTAACGCATTGGGATTCTTCCTCTAGTACGTCGTCTTTCCACGTCTCCAGTAACCACAAACCTCTCCAAACTGTCTCCTTGGCCACGAGCAATGTGCCCAAAGAATTGGAGGAATCGTCAAAGGCATATTGTCGAAAATCTGTCGGTGATTTCCAGTTTTTTTAGATTGAAGATGGAATTCGTAACATCCTTCTTCAGCACCACATTTCAAATGCATCTGTTCTACTTCTCTCTCTTGCTCTCTGAGTCCAAGTATCCGCGCCATAAATGAATATTGCGAAGACAAGAGACTTAACAAGGCGCATTATCGCTGTTGTGGTGATATTTCTGCTTTTCCATATCTTTTCCAATTTGACATCGCATTTTTTCTCATTCCAGTTCTTCCCTCAGCCTCGCATTCTCCATTGTTGGTAATACTCACGCCTAGCTCAGAAACCACTTCTAGACCATGATTCACATTATTTGGTGGGAGTTTGTTATTGCGGTCTGTTACCATTAATAAAATGTTTGACCTATTGATTTCCAGGCCCAGTAGAGCTCGCTTTCGTGTTCCACATTTTTAAAGAGCGTGGCCATTTCTTCTTCTGATGTGGGAATAAACATTGTCATCTGCATATCTCAGATTTAAGTGCTTTCTTCCACAAACAGCAATACTTAATTGTATTAATTGCTTATTTTATTTTATTTTATTTTTTGTATTATAATTTTGTTGTATAACAAGGGTGTGAGCTGATAATTGGGGTCGAGCTTGCCCTCTATTATAGGGACTGTATCTCGTCAGGGGGGAATGTTATGAGATGAGCTCAGACCTTTTAATAGATTCTCTTTTAAATGTATTATCTAAATATACATAAATATTGTAATGTGTAACACTTTCCCTGTATATAATACAATATGGTGGGTTTCTTACTATATGACAATTCCTTCCGACCAACCAGAAAAATCTAAGGAAGGGCTTAAGGTAAATTCAGACATAGCCGTTTTTTAAATAAATTTAGTTCGAGCCCGCAACCACCGGGTGGAAAGACAGGCGTCTTACCAACTAGGCCATGGAGGTTTTCAAAAAATCTGGAGTATATGCAGTTTTCTTTGCTGTATCACACGAATGTATGAATCTATATTTGTTTTGTATGAAAACTTTTATCTTATTTAAACCTAATATTAAAATATAAAAAAATAATTTATTATTAAACGTACCAGGTCATAAACCCCGCAAACTCGTGCAAATTTTGAATTCAGGAAATGGTATTAAATTAATAATCAATTATTTACTGGTGGTTTGGTTTAATTTGAATTGTTGATGTGTGTTTAAGTACTCGCGATGTTTTTGCACCGTCTAATTGTGTTTTCATGTAAATCAGCTCATCAGCAGACAGTCACGTTCTCAAATCTACAAATCAATACTGCTTCCTCGCATCATCACCATCATAAGCCCAACAGTTCAGGATGGGTATTTAGTGCCTGCCACTTATCCCTCAGCGGCATCCCTTTTCCAATTGGTTATACCCAATGTGAAGCGGTTCTCTATCGCACCTTCCAGCTATCTCAGCTTTTGGTGTCCCCATTCTCTTATGGGGCTGCTTAACAAAACCTTCCTTGCAGAGTCAGTGCCCTTTATGTGGTGTATGTAACTAAGCCAGCGTAGTTTAGCATTAAAATATATTATATATAAAAAGATAAAGTTATTCACATTTCAAAGGAAGGTTAGGTTAATTAGTTAGAAAACGGTGGAGCTCTGTTCTGTTTGTGAATCCTGTAAGATACACGCCATGTCCTATATACACATGTATACATGTGTCATGAAGTTAACCTGAAGTTCAAAGGACACTGACTTTCAAATTTGCAAAAACTTTCTTCCTACAATGCAAGTAAAAAATGAAGAAAATTACTACTTTACGAGTTTGTCCAAATTTCAAAATTTCCCTTCATAGGATGTGGGCTGAAAAACATCTGACGTCTTCGCGGCTGGCCTTGCCCTCCTATTGGTGGGGGTGCATCTTAATTGAGAAGACGTTATGAGAGAGCCCAGACCGTTTTAAAGCTTTCTCTCAAATCTATATTCTTTTCTTTACATATGTGTGCAATTTCGGGATATATGTATGTGTCGTACTGTGTTGCTCAATAATCAATAATCTTCTACTCGTTTTCCTACACAAAAGACCTAGGTTCTGTTTTATTGAAAATAAGAAAAGGAGCATGATTAAAATTAAGTGAAAAATCAATAAACAAAAGATACTTTTTAGAAGTACTCCATCTTCATCAGATATTCATTAAATCACTAATTTTATATTATACTATTCATATTTTTTATAAAGACATTCAAGTGTAATCATAGAACATGAGACGACTCATTAAAAACGTTTCTAACCCTCCGCGTTTACACTTTTTTTGGTAGGAGAAAAATACTGTACCTTGTTACATCAATTTACAACACATTTGTAAGGGAAACTGGTGATTTTTGTAACGTCGCAATTTCAAATGTATACAAATATGTAACAAAGTAGCTCATTGGTAGGGAGAGCTAGGAACTTTTGGAGGTCTACAAATAGACATGTGAGTGAATGACTGATGCGAATGTAGAGCATGTGATTAAGAGTTGTAGGGCATGATTTTGATGTTGTTGAAATAATAATGCGGTAGAAATTATGTAACATATGCGAAACCTAAAGGATTAGGCGAATGTTTCAGTTGAGTGTTACTAATTTACAAATATATATATATAAAACTTGTACAAATATATGAAGTTGTGATTAAGGAATGAGACCACTTCGTCACAGGCCTTAACTGGTGAAGTGGTTCTCTATAATTACAAAATGATGGGTTTTGCATTGTTATGTACTTGTACTCGACAGTTCACCTTTCCGTTAAACCGATGTCAATTGTAAATGTTGTATTGTAAATAAAAAAAAATGTTTGTTGTTTCCTTCCTAGAATTAATATTTCTGCCTTACCTTCCAGGAATACGGTTACAATGAAGTCATCCGTCGAGTTCATTGGGACCGGATATAATTTTTTTCATCCCTTATCCTCATTATCTCCAATATTTGCTTAGTTTTTTGTCTCCCATCCAACAACTTTTTCATTTGTAATTTTCCCGCACACAGAAATGTATTTATTGAAACAGTACTCATACCTAAATATACAAATGAAATTAGTCATTATAATGTTTCTAATGTTTAAGAATGGTTGCGTCCGGGGCTCGATTTCCGTAGTTTATTTCCGAAAAAAAGCTCTCTGCGATTGTTTGAACACGTGGCACGAGTAAATGAAGAAAGACTAACAAAACAAATATATAATATAAATTTGAGTGGAAGGCGTGTGAGAGGAAGACCAAGGAAAACATGGTTGGATTAAGTGAATGTCGTTTTGAAAGAAGGAAACGTAGAAAGTCAGAGAAACGATAGAAGTGGTATGAAAAGGTGTATGAATAGGAAAATCTGGCACTTTGACCTCCTTGCCTGCCCCGACAGAGAAATTGAGTGATGGTATGTATGTATTATATGTATTTCCGAATCGTCTTCACTTTCAGGTCTTATTTCATCTGAATTCATGATTTCGTGTAGATTTTAAACTGTTTTTTTGCGAATCCTAATAGCACTTTTTAGTGATAATAGAGAACTATATAAATTAAAACGCTTTAGCAGTGAACCAGTCATCTTGAAACCTTTTTCATCATGAATCCGATGTTTAATTGTCATTGCTGTATTTATCTAAAGCGCAACAGTTTGCACACACTAAACTAGTGATCTTCGCAGTTTTCCTTTCATCATCAAAGTAGTACTAAAAATAAAACAATACGATATGTTTGATTGTAACAAAATAATTATATAAATAGTTTGGCCATCAATTATTGTATCGACCCCTTCTGAATGAAAGAGCGCGTTATTTTTAACCGCAAAGCAGCCATGAAGATAATTTATTGAAGCCTAAGTCCGTTGAAAGAAGCGAAGCAGACGTCACTGCGAGGGTAACGAACCGTGACCCTTCGCGTCATGGCTGCATCACGGCACGTATTTCGGCGTAATTAATATACATACTCAAGTCGGCAGAGATATTTATTGTTATATTCTATTTTATTACACTTTTCTTGTATACAGTGCAACCTGCCGACTTTATTGCTATGTGGCAATCTATTGCGACCAGCCATAAAGATGTTCAAGAACTCTTAATGTTTTTTTTTTAATTATTCTAACGGGAATGGCATCCGTAATTCTCGGGTGGTAAGTGTATATACATTCAAACCATCACACCGTTTCCCTTCTGAAGTAGGCAGAGAGGGTAGAGCGCTAGACTTACATATCTCAGCACACATATTTCGCCTCTTCCACATCTATACACCTCATATAGCTCCTACAAATCCTCTTAGTTCTTACTTTTCCTTCTTTCAAAATATTATTTACTTGATCCAACCATAGTTTCGTTGATCTTTCGCTACCAATCATTTCTCTCACATTTGCACTGTATACTTGTTGTGTTATTCTTTCTTCGTTCATTCGGTTCACGTGCCCAAACTATCTAGAGTGCTCTTTTCTTTCTTACTCATCACGTCAGCCGTTAGTGTCATACCAACAAACCTACAAATGTCGTTCTATCAGGATTTTTCTAAAAACAAGAATGCATTATAAAGTATTATATGCGCCTGTTTGTGCTCAGCATGAGCTTTTTATATACGTTAAGAGACTGAATTATTACTAGATCGACTTTCAAGTTTTAGGCTTTCACTTTATACAACTCTAAATCAGAATAATGATAAGGAAATGGATGGTTTAATGCTATGGTTCTGAATTATAAAGGTAGATCATAAGCGCTACTAAATTGGTAGAATGATGTATGACAGTCTACTTAAACCAAAGTCGTGTTAATTAAATAGGGTGAAAGTAAAAGTTAATGCGATATTTGAGAGAAAAATGAAAGATAAGGGAGAGTTGAAGAATACTGTTTTTTAGGAAGTATGCCTTCAGACAACGAAAGGTGTAAAGATTGATTGAACAACGAATTATAATATGAAGTGAAGTCAATGGAATACTTGAAGACATACTCAAGAAAACAATCTGAAGATCTGTAAAAATAATGGTCATAGCACCGTATAAGGTCACAACATGTATAGGAGTGAAATGTAAACGTGGAAAATAAATTTAAAAAAAATTGCACTGGAAAAGAAAATGTGTTATGTCGATGTATTTTTGAATAAGAAATATAATTACAATGGATGAATTACACCTTGTGTTTCGTTTTATCACGTTATCGTAAATTATATTAAGTTTTGTAACATTCTATTATTTTATGGCGTGCAAAGAATATGTAAATCGAGGAAAGAAGAGAAGGATATAGTTGGAGAACTTTTGACTGACGGAAAGGTTAGAAGCATGGGAAGAGAATGAGCGTGTATGAAGAAATGTATGATACAAATAATGTTTGTGTGGATAGAAAGGTGTGAAGATCTGTCCTCTCCTCCTACTCCAAAAGAGATACGAGTATGTAAGATATGTACGTTATTTTAAATTCGTTTCATTAATCATTTTGTCACATTCAATTTCGTTTCATTATGTTATTTTAAGTTTTATTTCGTTGCGTTATTTTAAGACATTAAGTTACGTTTCATTAGGTTATCTTAAGTCTTACGAAGTTTCGTTTCATTACGTTATTTTAAGTCATATATAATTTCGTTTCATTGAATTATTTGAAGACATTAATTTTATTATCATTACGCTATGTATATAAAAAAAATGTTATGTTTCGTTTTATAACATTATTTTAAATTATAAAATGTTTCTTTTCATTAAGTTATTTTAAGTCATTAAGTTTTGTTTCATTACGTTATTTTAATTCATGTGAAGTTTCGTTTCATTGCGCTATTTTAAGTCATATAAAGTTTTGTTTCGTTACGTTATTTTGATAAACACTAAGTTTCGTTTCATTACGTTATTTAAAGACATACTAAGTTTCGTTTCATTAGAATATTTTAGGTCATATGAAGTCCCATTGCATTACTTTATTTAAAGTTATATGATGTTTCGTTTCATTGCGTTATTTTAAGACATATTAAGCTTCGTTTCATTAATTTATTTTAAATCATATTAAGTTTCGTTAAATTACTTATCGGTTAGTTAAATACGTTATAAAAAAATGTACCCGTATTGTAACAGTGCAAGAGGGCGATTATTTCTTATCGACAAGTAACGGGCTGTGTACTCGCGTGGCGCTGAATTAAAAATGTGACCTACTTCGGGAACGAGGCACATCGCCCATTGCTTCCGTGATGGCCCTGTTTCATTTGAATATGTGTCCATATAGTAGATAATTTGTGGACTACCCTGAGTGTGGATTTGTTTGTGTTGATGTAACGGACGATTTGAATAGACTTATCAATTATTCACGCATAGACATTCACCCAGCGTGCATTGTCTAATCGACATTTTAACATTTTCTACTTAAATCATGGTTGATAGAAAAATGTGTAAGGTAAAGTAAATGCGATATACGGGTGACCTATAAACGATTAAAGTAAGTTAAGAAATTCTGATTTTTAAGAAGTATTTTCTCAGCTTTCTAAATTAATAACTGTGCCTTATAGTATTAATTACACAACGACGATCTTCGAAGCCTAGAAGAGACAATCTTGACCTCCACCCGGGGGTCTCGGATTATATTCCTGACGGTACAAAATAAAAGGTGCCGGAAAAAAGTCTTTTAGTGACATTAATCGCAAGCACCGAGCGGTAGTGTTGCCACCACGTTCTATGATGAACCGCGAGTGCCGTGCCTACATCAGAGGTTCTTAACCCGACGGTACGCTAGCTGAGGCCGAAGACAATGTTGTAACATACGAAATAAAATTATGTCTACAAATTATTTGCATATATGATACATCCTAAAATGGCACATATATTTTGAGGAAATGAAAAAGAAAATACGTTTAAGAAATACACGCCCAACAAAAGCTCACCACGTGCTTTTCAGTTTTCACCCATAATCGAAGTTATGAGGGATATCGAACGTCGTGTAGCGATACAAAATAAAATCGATAGGTTACTAAAACAAATTAAATATACTCGAACAGAGCATTATTAAAACCTGCTCAGATGATAGTCCACAACAGTATTTTAGTATCATTTTTCAAGGATGGAAATGAAACGTGAACATGATAAAAATACTTGCACTGAACGTAGTCATTACTTATGACGGAATACGGAGAGAAGTGATTAGGTATAAATGTGAAGTGAAAACGGATGAAATAAGTAAGATAACGAAAAGTACTCTGAAGTGGTTTGGGCATGTGGAACAAATGAGAGAAGAAATACTGAATGATATTTTAAAGAGATCGCTACATGAAAATAAATCCACCATGTAGCGTTATTCAAAATTGTACTATAATATAATAAGTGAGGTTGACTGATTCAATGTTTCAAATAAACTATCCCACCACCCCATAATATATCGTCGAAAATGAAAAAAAATTACGGTTTTGAAACAAAATACATTCAAATTTGTACATTTTTGTGAAAACGTACTAAACAAAATAAATCTGAAAAAAATCCAATTGGGAAGATAATTAAATTAAAATAAAAGCTAATGCCAAAAAAGTAATATCATTTCTCCTTTTACCCCACATGATTTATATTCACATACCGAGTATGCTAACAAACGGCAGCCCATCTGACTTCCAGGAAGTGACCGGCTTCTCTGCGCCATGCATCCACCCCTAAGAATGATACTTTTTATGTAAAGATGCTGCAATTACTCTACTAGCCCATCCTTTAGCTCTCCGGATGGAATCTTCGTGGAGCGAAGAGTTATTGCGGTACAGATAACTGTGCCATATATTTAGATTCGCGAAATCTAATGCCTTACAAATTTACAGCCAATTCATGCTGGATTTCAACAGCCGGTGGATTTTATATTCCATTCATGCTTTCGTATTTATCCTGCAATTTTCTCAAATATTTCATTTGAATACATCAAAGAGATTAATCTAAAACACTGTTAAAATGCGTGCACTGTAAAGAAAGAATACATGGGGCTATAATATATGGGAGAATATTTAACGAAGTAATGAGGAATTAATGTGCATTTAAAGCTGATATATTAAGTAAGGTGAAGAATTGCATTCTGAGATGGTTCAGGCACGTGGAGCTAATGAATGATAAAAGACTATCAAAACTTGTTTATAGTACAAATTTGAAATGAAGACGTGGTGGAGAAAGATCAAGGAAAACATGGTTGGATTAAGCGAATGATATTGTAGGGAATACCGTCGTCCCTAAATATTGTCAACACGCACGGTCAACGACCGACGAACCAACCTTCGGACATGTACAAAGGTCGCATACCAGAACATCAATATTGTTTACACGCAAATAATATTTACGTTACATTCCACGGTGGAAAGAGAACGCATCGCGTTGTCTCACCGTTTTCGCCAATAAATATTCTACCCACTATATTATCCGCAACGTCTGCAAACACCTCTGCACGCGCAGGAGTGAGATAAAGTATATATTGCGGGCGCATTCACGCACATCTATAAATACCTACTTATCGACAAATAAAGATTATTATTCACTTGACCATTCATTGCTGTTTACTATTCATTGATTGTTCACTCTCACTTTCCGCATTCCTGAATCGACGTATTTTATTTTAAATACAAAACGATCATAATCATCACGACGTATCAATAAAGCATTCCGCTAAAATATTATGAAAAAGGAAACGTACAAAACCATAGAATCGTAGGAGTTGTATAAGAAGGTATATGTACGTGGAAGAGGCTAAGGATGTGTGTCGAGATAGGTAAGTCTGCCCTCTTTGCTTACTCCGACAAGGAAATGACGTGATGATATACCACATATGCATTTGAGAGATTTAATTAGACAAAAGCAATTTCTTCAGCCAGCCAAAATTGATTCATAATTATCAAGGATATTCTATTTTCCTTAAAACGTTAATTTAAGTTCCCTCTTGAATGTATAAAAAAACTAAATATGTTATTAAGAGGGCACTCAATTCATGGTTTTTTTTTTAGTACAGTTTTGTTAGATACAGTACAAACTGATGTTTTTTTGCCATATTGCTATCACTTCCAACCAACTAGAAATCTGTCAAAAAGGCTGTAAGTGAAAATCATGTCGGAACCGTTTTTAATAAAATTGGATTCTAACTAGATTCGAACCCCATACCATCAGGCTGAAACACAGATGTGTTAGCAACTAGGTCACGAAAGAAATCAGTTTTTATAGACGCATATTGTTTGAAGTTTTGATTTTTTTTCCGAGTGTTGCCGTGTGTACTTGGTACAAGTACCCGGCGGTAAGTAATACACATCGGGCTTAGAAAGAGACTGTCGGTCATAATCGGCTAACTTCGACTTTGTAGAGCGTCATCTCTGTCCCTAGACCGCTTGACAACTACTGACAAATCGCGAAGGAACACGTGTATGAATGACAGAGACGACGCTCTACAAAACCGAAGTTAGACGATTATTTCTGACAGTCTCTTTCTTAAGCCCGATGTGCATTACTTATCGCCGGGTACTGTAACTTGTTAAGTTGATTGTTTCTTTTCATATGTTTATTATCATAATTATTTCTTTGTAATAAATGAAGCACTCAATGCATATTTTTTATAAATAACATATTATTATTAGTTACATTGTAGCGTTGATTGATAAATTAATAAAATACATTGAGATTTATTTACTTATTTTATAAAGCTTACATATACGGGTTAAACACAATTATATTCAAAGCTTAAATATAAATTATATACAGTACAAGAAAAATAAAATTACATACAAAGAGACTTCATATATAGCAGTAGCTTAAATATAAATTATATACAGTACAAGAAAAATAAAATTACAAACAAAGATACTTCATTTATAGCAGTAGCTTAAATATAAATTATATACAGTACAAGAAAAATAAAATTACATACAAAGAGACTTCATATATAGCAGTAGCTTAAATATAAATTATATACAGTACTAGAAAAATAAAATTACACACAAAGAGACTTCATATATACCAGTAGCTTAAATATAAATTATATACAGTACAAGAAAAATAAAATTATATACAAAGAGACTTCATATATAGCAGTAGCTTAAATATACATTATATACAGCAGCAAGAAAATAGAAATTAGTAAGCAAGAAATATTTGTTCAGCCGGAACAACTAACTCCCATTACTAAGAAAGCTCAAAATACTTTCTCTAAAAACATTTTCAGAGACGTTGATTTCAAGATTTCAATATCCGAAGTTTTATTCAAAAGGAACAGTCCGTGATACATAGAAAGAGCACTTGGCAGGTTAGTTCTACTTATTGTCAGTCTAAATAGGTCAATATTTCTGAGATGCCTATACACAAGCCTTGAAGATTATAATTTTCGTATTGTGGCTTAATTGCGGCTACTGAAAATAAAATCGATTGATAAAAATATCTCAGTTGAACCAGTAAAAAAAGCACATCCTTACTTTTAATTCCTTCCGTTTCGGGAACCTAACTCACTCATTAAGATGGGCGATGTTATAAAGCGGTACAATTTATTGGCATTGCTGAGCAGTTAGTATCGGTTTCCCATAACCGGGGGAGGCTGGTCTGCGATCTCTGATCATTGGCCTCCGACGGCGGGGTTTTCCCTGGCACGAGGGTGGGCGCTTATTTGGGGGGCACTTTTTAGGGAGCTGCCATTATGAGCATCACCGATGTAATTGTTAACACGCTTGGTAAGCTAACTTACGAGTATATTCCGAATTCAATTTTCAGAAAAATAAACTAATTTGTTTTTTTTTTTTCAGACTTTATTTTATTATTTATTTCTGTAGTTTATTATTATTACCACAAATATGTTATATCGTTTTGAATTCTGTCACCAAAATTCTCTTTCGCTTTTCTGACACGAAAGCAACATAGACCTATAGTAAAAAATGGCAAAAAAATATACCTTTTACTAGACTGTTTCTGAGAAAGAATATACAACTACGTTTACACTTTGCCTAGCCTCCGGTTACCACAGATCTACTAACGAACTTTATCCTGCATAATGATGCTGCTCCACTCCCATCAATCTTGCGTCTCTAGTGTCTGTTGGCCCATTCGCTTAGACCGATCAAATGGTCCAGCTCCTGCATTCAGTAGTCTTTTACACGTTATTGATAATTTTTTGCACGTCTGTTCCATGAACATGACCAATACAAGTTGATTGGCGGGTTCTTTTGCCACTCGTGATCTAAGGTTGTAGAGACAAGAAACGGATTTCTCTTTTTCTTTTTAGTCTCCAATTATCTGCTGCAACTCTTGTTTGTGACCATCCGCAATACGTTTTTTTTTTCAAACCATAGCACTCCAAATTTTACATTAAAGTCATGGTCAATGGCTAGGTTCTGTTTATAACTAATGGTTATTATGGTGTTTTGCAGTTACCGCTTTAATATTTGTACAGAAGCTTGTATTTAAAGTGTTTCTACATTGGTGCTACCATGAGCGTTAGCAACTATTTACACTTATTTTATTTTTTATCAAAAAGTATTTATTTAATCATTAATATTAATATAACTCCCTTCAAAGTAGTCCCCATAGGATAAAATACACTTTTTTTCTAATTCGCTGAACATTTGTGGAACGCACTTTTTGGGATAGCCTTTAGCTAACTCGGCGATTTTGCCTTTATCTCCTCTAAGGTCGCAAAATGTCTTTTTAATGTTCTCTGTATCTTAGGGAGTAGAAAAAGGTCGCAGGGGGTTATCTGGTGAATACGGTGGCTGCGGCATCACAAAGGTGTTGATTTTGGCCAAAAATCACGAATTAATAGTGAAATGTAAGCCTGTGCATTATCGTGTTGCAAAATCCTGGAGTTGTTTGCACACAATTCTGATTGCCTCACGCGAACGAAATAAAACCTAAAAAAAAAAACAAAAAATGCGTAGTAAATACTTGCCTTGACACAAACTACCAATCCAATATGGCTGAAAATTGAAATGAACATCACAAATAGTGTCACCAACATGAAGAAAAAATATGGGCTCAATCAAAAATAAACAGCCCGCGAAATGAAAACAATCTCGTTATTTTTTTTATCAATCCTCGTATGCTGATACAATCAGTTGTTCATTTCACTAGAAAGCTCATGTCATTGATAAGAAAGTAGACCTAGTAACTCATTTGACTTTGTTTTTTGTGTTGTATTTATTAAATATTATATATAATACAGGTTGAACTCAATTATATCAAACAAAATGCGTAATATAAAAACAAATACGAGTAGATCGATGTCGAAAAACCGGAATAATGATTTATCTTGTTTCCCTATGAAGTGGCTCAATTATATCTTCAAAGTCTATTTACTGATACAGTATACCTTTATAACAGTACAATGTACCTTATAACAATATATTAATAAAAAAAAAAACAATAGTTAGTGCTTCATAAATTTTGAAAGACCGAATATAAAAAAATATAAAAGAGTTTCAAATTAATGCTAGGAAACAATCGTAACAAAAAATTCAACAATTTGTTAGTGAGCTTAAGTGTCAATTTTTCTATCAAAATTTGGAAGATATCAATTTCGTAAATAATGTTCAACAAGTTATTTCCGTGTGCGAGTGGTGACGCTCTTAATATCCGAGCTCGTGAATACGGCACCGAAAACAATTTTTATTCAGGATGGCAAAAATAATTGTCAGGCATATTTGATAAAAGTTTGCCAATCAATAAAGATTTCACTATTGTTTCTGTTAGTGATTTTTTATGTAAAACAGGTGCCTAGAACTCTTTTAATATCCTGAAAAAATTGCTTATTATGTAAACTTTTAACAGAGGGTAGTTTCGAATTTTCCGAGTCGTGATCGAAGAAAGTGCATTGAAATGTTCCGAAATCCTCTGGAAAAGGTTTATTTCTATCGAAAGCTATCTTATTAATATATGGTAAACGTTTTCCATCTATAGAATCAATTGACATTGACCACGAAGAATTGCACCCTCGTCGACCACGAATAATTGCCAGGCAGCCGCGCACAGCCCTGGCACGGGGGAGGCCTCCCATTCGTAAAGAGTCATCTTGGGAAATCCATTCATAGATCGAGCCCAACGTCCCGACCTCAAACTCTGGCTCGTTGCCAACCTGAATTTCCCACTATGTCAACAACTTCTCTGGAACCGAAGGCTTGCCGGTTGGAAAAAATCGGTAACCGTTACATACCGTCGTGTAAGACGCAAAATAATTTATACGTACATACTCGTACTTATCATCACAGCTTGTCTCTTTTGGGGTAGGTAGAGATAAAATATATCCATATTTTCTATCCAAACATACAACTTTCGAATCCTACACATTTATACTTCTCGTAACACACATTTTTATCTTATTCGTGATTCTCACTTTACGTACCCACATACCATCTCGTAATTTTCCTTTCGGAGTAGACAGAGAGGATAGAGCCCCAAACGTTCCTATCTCAACACACATTAGTCGCTTCTTCTACATTCATACACCTTATTCAATTCCTACGATTTCTATGAATTTCTACATTTCCTTCTTTCAAAATAGCATGCACTTGATCCAACCATACTTTATTTTTGTCTTTGTCTACCAAGCTTTTAACTCACTTTTGCATTCACTTTACATTCTTTCAAAATTTGATTTACTTGATTTAGCCACGTTTTTCCCTGTCTTTCTCATCCATACACACTGTGCTCTTCTGACTTGTTTATTTCCTTAGTCAATATTTCTTTCCACATGTCTAAACCATCTTGATAATCTTTCCTTTACCTTACGAACAACGAAATTTACGTTAATTTCTAATGTTTTATTTCGCCTTGTTTGCCTTACGAAGTCCAAGTTTCACTCTCATTGGTTAAGGGAGGCACCAACATATGCTGGAACTTCTTAACCTCTTAATAATTTTATACTGTGAAGAATACAAAGTGGAGCAATATATGACAGCATACGGAATGAAGTGATTAGGGATGAATGTGAACTTAAAGATTTAAGTATGATGAAGAAGAGCACTCTGAGATGGTTTGGGTATGTAAAGCGACTGAATGAAGAAATTCTAACAAAACAAATATACACTGCGAATGTGAGTGAAAGACGTGGTAAATAAAGATGAAGAATAGTATGGTCGGGTTAAATTAATGATATTTTGAAAGAAGATAACGTTGAAAGTCAGAAAAATCGTAGGAGTTTAATAAGAAGGTGTTTGGATATAGGAGAGTTAAAGATTGGTGTCAATAAAGGAACCTATGGTGCTCTTTCCACTCTGCCCACCCCAACAGGGAAATGGTGTGGTGCTATGTATGCATGTGATAATTTTATATCATTTTAAATATCTTTGACTCGAAAATAATAAAGCAAAACTTGTACTGATGATGATGAGTGGTGACGATATTAATGAATAAAAATGAGCCTTTTGAAAAACATTTGTATCATTGTTTCGGTTTTTTAACAGTTTTGCATAAAGATCTAAATTTAATTTATTTCGACGAAACGCTGAATTTATTAACAATTGCGATGATTTTTCATAAAACAATCATTAATCTCTTGTTTAAAAATATGCAAGAGCTTTTTGATGACGAAATAATGAATTTAAAATGAAGATAAGGAATGTGGACAGATTGCTGTATAATGTTACCATGATAGTGTAAGTTGAGAATAATGATGGATAAGAGTTTGATATATAAATTGTATAATAGATGTAAAGAGAATAATCTGAAAACGATTGTTGCTATATTAAAAGTCATGGTAAAAGAAAAGTGTGGAAGTTTAAGTAATGTGATGTATGGGTGAATAATTTGGATTAATAACCCGTTTTTCTTTCTAATTTTAGACCATTTTATATCAGACTTCAAGAATTTAGGTGGTGCTGGTATAAACGACATTTGAGTCTTTCAACCTCCCTTTTTCTTTAATGTGTTGAGTTTGGTAGGAAGTGCTCTTGAGGTGATCATAATGGTCGGAAACAGCGCTATACCAAATAATCTAAGAATAAAAGTAAGGCATGAGAAGTTTGTTAAGATCTATAAAAACGTGTCACTAACAAATTGTCAATGTGGGAAGAATGAACAGTCCTTATAAAAAGTGAGTATGCTTGATGAAGTGTATAGACATGGCAGAAGCGAAATATGTGTGCGTACCCGGGTAGAATTAGGTGGAGATCTATTCTCTGTGCCTACCCTAATATTTACACGGCGTAATGTTGATGCTTTCTCTGAACTCTGATATTTGATACACTTTAACTTCGGTGTTGTCCAATCTACTTGTGTTACTAACCTGACAAAACTGGAACACAACTCGGCTAATAGTTCCCACTATGAAGTTAGATTGCATCACTGCACTTAGCGTGGGAGAAGTGGTTATGTCAAACTACTCGTATATGTCAAACTACCATTTATCGAAATTAATAAATCTTAGTTCAATAAGTAAATTTCATACATATTAATTGTATTACAAGAACTAAAAATATAATAAAGGTCTAAGTATTAATGTTTGAGAATCTTTTAGAAACTGAAAAATGCAGAAGAATGTAGGGGTTTGTTCTGTATATGTACAGTACAACCTGGTGGGTGGACTTATTTCCAAGTGGCAATCTCTTCAAACCAATCAGAAAGATGTTAAACGTGCCTTAAGTGAAAAACAGACTAGAATAATTTTAAAAAAATCTGGGTCCAACGGCAATCGAACCCGCAACCCCCGGGTTGGAAATTAGGTATCTTACCAACTAGGTCACGGAGATCGTGTGCATAATTGATGAATTCTTGTGTTTGCAAATTGTATGCTTTATTTCAACCTGAAAGGTGTCACAAATGTGGATAAGAAACATGTAGATCTCTAGATTGTGTCATGTAATAGGTGCACTATGGTCCAACTTTTGATAGCAATAATACATTTACAGACAACCTTTGTGGTCTGGTTGGCAAGATACCTGTCTTCCGACTAGAGGGTTGTGAATTCGATTCCCGTTGGTATCTAGTTTTTTTTTAAATTGGGTTTTAAAAAAAACTGTTTTAACCTATCAGGTGGGTTTGAAAAGAATGCTAATTAACCCGCCAAGATGTACTGTATACAACAAAAGTATAGTACAATACAATTTATTTTTGTAAAAGAAAATAGCAATAAGTTTGAATACAAAAGTATGGAAGCACAAAATACATGTATATAAATAAAAAAATACGTATAAATATAATTATATATAATAAAAAATAAATATTATAGTCTTAAATCATATTTAAAAAAATATACGAATGAAAAAATTATATAAACGAAAAGTTTTAAATTACATTTGATGAAAAAAAATTCAAGAGAAAGTAAGATACTTGAAAAATCAGAAAGAAGAAAATACGACACATAAACTAATTCTACCCGGGTACGCACACATATTTCGCTTCTGCCATGTCTATACACTTCATCAAGCATACTCACTTTTTATAAGGACTGTTCATTCTTCCCACATTGACAATTTGTTAGTGACACGTTTTTATAGATCTTAACAAACTTCTCATGCCTTACTTTTATTCTTAGATTATTTGGTATAGCGCTGTTTCCGACCATTGTGATCACCTCAAGAGCACTTCCTATCAAACTCAACACATTAAAGAATAAGGGAGGTATCCAGACCAACGCAGCCACGTATCCAGACCAACGCAGCTGTGCACACGACACCAGAATCTCGATGCTACAGCAGTTAGCTCTTCTCAAAACTTCATTATATGATACTCTATGATACCATTTAAACTTTATTATTTGCCTAAGTGGCCTTTGCTGACATTTTTCGAGTTTTCTAATAATGTAGAAAGAAATTAAAAGCAATAATATAAAACTTCAAGGATGTCCTGTTCACTGCTTGCAATAGTGTATTTTTTGGTCTGAAGACATATTTTATTTGTTTGTCCTGCATATTTGTGTATTTTGACTTGTGTCGTTCTATTTTTTAAGGGGCTACATATGTTTGTAAAATGTGTATGCAATAAACTTTCCACGGGTTTTAAACAATAACGATTGTTTACAATTTGATGTTTCTAGGAAATAAACTCCAAGCAACCATTGTTATTCTTTGTTTTGTTTGTTATTAGATAGTTTCTAAAGTAGGTCGAGATAAACCAGCATTTATGTTTTTATAGCACACTTTGCATTTTTTAAATTATCACATTTACTTTATACTATATGATTTATGGATTGGTTGTGCAATTAAAGTTATCTTCTCAATAATTTTATTTCAGCTTAACAATAGTGTTATTTATGTTGACTCTTATCTAATTTATGGTGTGTAATTATCCGTACATAAATGTTTCCTTCGAAGTTAAATTCGTAGACTTAGTTCATTCTAGTGAACCAGAAATGTGTCATTTGTTTTTTTTTAAACTTAACGTACTTGAAGAAATTTTCTTTATTTTTTATTATCTTTATTTTTACATGCATACGTTTCATCGAGCCGTGTCGCTTACGGACTAGCCAGAGATAATAGATCTCAATACTTTTCTATCTAAGCATACAACTTTCGCCTCCTCGATATTCATATATGTCGTCATACACATTCGAATATTATTCATACTCTTCAGTTTATCTTCTTTCAAAATTTGGTCTACTTGATCTAGCTACGTTTTTCTCAGTATTCCTCTTCCACGCACACATTGCACTCTGATTTGTATATTCGCTTAATTATTCTTTCTTCGTTCACTCTCTCCACATGTGCAAATCATCTTAATGCTCCTTTCTTCACCTTAACATACTTAAAACGTCCATTTTATCTGTGCATTCGTTTTTGTTGTCTCCGTTCCACCTTCTTTAATTCATTCACACTACACATTTTTTTCTTAATGCTCGCGTCTCCACAGTATTAGTTTTACTTTTATCCTTTACTTGACACGTCCAAGCTTCACTTCTATACACGAATCTTGGCACCAACACACTATTACGTATTGTTATTTTTGCTTCTTTTGATAAAGCTGAGTTGTTTTATATTATATTTAATGCTTCGTTTATCTTGTTCCCTGTTTACCACCCTTCTTTCAATGCCCCTTTTAATTTGCCTATAGCACACGATTTCAAACACAAAAAAAATCTTATGGAAAGTGACAGGTCTGTTTTGCTCCATGAACATATATTTATTTTGAAAGCTCACACTCTTCAATGATTTACATTTTTTTTATTATGTTTGCTGTAACGAAACCATCAGTGTAATATTTATTGCTAAGAAAGTGATGATTATTATTTTTTTGTGTTTAGTGTATCCATGGCGTTTTTTTCAAGAGATTTTACTCGTATTCATGTATATATTTGATCGTAGAAAAAAATATTTTGACTATTTATAAAGAGTTCTTAGGAGTTATCGTTATCATTGACCATGTGAAAAAATATGTTGACCCTTTAAGTTTGTAGCATTTATCGTTTGTAGCATTTATCGTTTATAAAAAATGTCTTTATACTGATTTTTAGGTTTATAATTAATAATGACCATAGAAAAAAAATGTTGACCCTTAATAAAGGACTCTTGGGATTTATAATTCATATTTACTTCAGAAAGGAAGTACGTTGCCTCTTTATACAGAGATCTTAGAATTAACATTGAACAGAGAAAGAAAGTATATTGACCCTGTTTACATGATTTTTGGGATTTATGATTAACGTTGACCACTGAAAGAAAGTAAATTGACCTTTATACAGAGTTTTTAGATTTATCATTCACATTGACCGTGGGAAAAAAGACCCTTTATACAAAGCTCTTAGCATTTATCATTAACTATATTTAAATATTATCTCTCTATATAGGCTCTTAGATTTATCACTAATAATGGCCATAGAAAAAAATATGTTTTCCCTTTATACAGGGCTCTTAGAATCCATAATTAACATTGACCTTAGAAACAATCTGTTGACCCTTTTTACATAAAAGTGGAATAAACAGTGTTTGATAAAACAAATTACAATGTATTTAAACCTCTACAATATTAATGCCTTAACTATGAGTAATATATAACTCTTATGATTTATCATGAACATTGACCAAATAAAAATATATATTTACCCTGACACAGGACTCGAGATTAATCGTTTACATTGATAATAAGTTGCTTAAATTGATTAATTAAGTAAATAATATTTTTATAATATATAGTTGAATGCATAACTTGTAACCTTAAAAAGAAATAAATAAATAAATCTATATATCATGGAATGCCTCAACTAGGTCATTCTTTGTTGTATGTGAGGTTATTGACTGCTAAGTAGGCATTATTCCGTTGTAAAGTAATTAAGTAATTTAAAGCGATACCTTGAATCGATCCGTTAGCGATTCTGGTCTAAAGAAAATGGAATACCTCATTATTTATTACATAAATTTTTGGTTGTTTGGGTGTTCTTGAGCTGCGTACACACAATATCCCATCATATTTATAGTATATTTATTGAATGTTTTTTTCGATAACAGTGTATTTTTCGTTATTTTAACATATGTATTTTGCTATTGCAACATACATATTACTTTTTCGTATTATTTAATTCTCAATTATGAGTTTTCATTTTTAGTTTACGTTCGTTTTTTCTTTAGTAATTCAACTGGATGGATCATTGTTTGCCTCAAACACATGTGTGGTAAATGCAGCTTTAGGAAACACATAAAGACAACCCTTTTTTGGAAGTAACATACTATCAAAATTGACGATTATATTTGGACAGTAAATCACACTACACTTAACTTAAAACCGAATTTGTTACTATCACACGGAAGAACTACAAAGGATTCTTTGTAGTTCGTCTTCCCTTGGTTTTTATAACCTGACGAGATCAAAACAACAAACTTTCGCCAAAACAATTTTGTTCTCATTTTGATATTTATTTTATGAACTTTCAATCATACCATTGATATTTCCTTCTGTCTGATAATGGGAGATTACTTCTAACACACCACGAATCACTCACTGATGGTTAATTTAATCCCATTTTGATTTTTTATAAGGACATGCAATTTTACAGTTTTTTTACAAGGACATGCAAGTTTTCACTTTTTTACAATGACACGCAGTTAGTTGTCCCTTTTCTGCTTGCACTGTCTCGAGAAATAAATTAAGTTCACTTACAGTGCGATCGTATACTCATAAAAAATAGATTTAGTCATACATTGATTAAAGAGCTGTCCCGTAGGGAGCCCCTCCTCCACTGGCGTCACACCCGAGTGTAAAAATGATAGTGTTGGCACCGACTGAAGGTCAGATACCGTGGACAGACAACATTTAAATTAAACAAAGTAACAAAAAGAAAAACAATATTTATACTTATTTTAGAACTATCGTCCTTGATCAACAAAGTGTGATCCATCCTTATATGAATTTAAAATATCAATTTATGTTATGTAGTTAACGGTTAGCATCCATACTAAGCGAGCGCACGCCCCAGATTCTACTCCTTGCGGATTATTCGTTCTAATCAATCTGACAAAAGTAAATAAATTGATTAAAGGTCGAAAAAAAAATCAAATTTTTATACATTTATAAAAAAATTATAAAAACTATAAATAACAATAAAAATAAAATATCATTAATCAAAGGAAAAAAATAATGGATACTGGCGAGGTAAGTAAAACTTGGAATGAACCACGTCTTTTTTTAATTGCTTGTTTAAATATGCTAATGATGAAGGGAGTTTAGTATTAGATGGTTACTTATTCCAGAGTCTCACAGCATAGTTAAGCGCACGCGCACAGGCACGTGCGCACGCGCACATAAAGGACCATGAAAACTGGAACAAATAAACAATTTCACCTTGAGTATAATTCAAGGTCATGATATGATTATACAATGAAAAGTCCGTTGTCATGAGGGTGGCCAATTTGGTATCGTACGGGCTTAATCGATGTCTCTTCATTTAAGCTTATGTGCGTCCACCAAGTATGTAACAAACACTACGCACATGTTAATACAATACACTCCACCTAAAGTCGAATGTTTTACTTTCAAATATCGGAAGATCTACGAAGGTTTTTTTTTTGTAGATCGTCGTTCTTCTTACCATATATGTTTTCTAGACAAATGCAGATGCGAGAAAGTTTCTTATCTAATGGCCGCAGCCACCACCTTTTTGCACTTATACTAATTTTTTTATTGTAATATTTTTAATCTGGCAATAATAGTGAGTTGAGTAGTTTGCTTTGTAAATGTCGCTATATGAATTTGTCCTTTTATTATTTATAAGTATCGTATTAACTATGGAGATTAATCACACAAGACATTTCATACTAGATTGTATCATAATTATTGAATCGATCGATACAAACACGGAAGTTCTTCCAATAGTTTTCCATTTATTACGTCCCAAGATTCGATAGTTTTTTTTCCGTGGCGAGTGGCAACACTCGAGGTAATTGTCGCCCTTCTTTTAAAACATTCACGAATGTGTGTAGAAATGTTATTTCCGCAGACAAATGACCCGAGTGACCGTAAAGACGGTCATTATAACCCCGTATTCTAGGCCAGCGTTATTCAGCTGGGGGCACGCCTACACTTAGGATTACGCGGAAGCTTCGCAGGGGGTGTGCGAGATTTTAAACAAGAAATAAAAATATTTTTAAAACAACAGAAACGTATTTTTTACTTTACCATATTCAATAATTATACTTTTGAAATTATTATTAAGTAAGATCCAAAAGTTTTTGGCCTAAGTATATAAAAAAGGAGAGAGAATGAAACAAAGGTGTTTTAGGAACTGTGTTCCTTAAAGGAGAGATGATGATGATGGTTTGTTGATAAATAAAACTCGTTTAGATCGCAATGCGAAAAGAGAAATTTAATTGATAGACGTAGGTATTTATACCATTCTTGAATGTGTGCGGGAATGCGCGCGCGATATGCCGCCGTCTCGTTTCTGCATTCGCAATACGATTAATGTCGTATGTAGGTATCAGTCAGATTTGGGAACTGGCGCGACAGATGTGCTGCCCTCTCGCTCTAACATGGAATGCGCTCCACGCCTGACAGTGAGTTGAATGACTGGCGTGTGGGCCTTGCACTTGTTTGTTTTGAATTGTCAAGGTATGCAAAGGTCGTATCGCCGGTCATTGACCGAGCATACGAACGACACAGGGTTATGCATCTTCATCAACAAATGGTAAAAAAGGGGATATATATATATATATATATATATATATATATATATATATATATATATATATATATATATATATATATATATATATATATATATATATATATATATATATATATATATATCTGCAGTCCACGCTCCGTGTTTGGATTAGTATTTTGGATGATGGGAAACCACCCTTGCCATAATTTTTATTTAATTAAGAGTAAAACCTTATATATTTTTTCCTTGAAAGGTGGCTACATTTATTTATAGGACATAAAAACGAACAAAGCGTGTAATTGCCTTCCCCTTGGAAACTTTCAATTTAAAGACCTTGACTCAAGAAAAGTTTTCACGTTTAGCAAATTTTTTTAGGCTACGTTAAAAACATGTAAGGGTTTTCGTTGTTCTTTACGAAATAAAAAAGGGTTCCGTGACTTAATTTAATTGGGAAATACTGCTCTAATCCATACGAGTTAAACTGCCGGCCCAAAAGCGGTTTCATCCAGTTCCCGCCAGTCTCGAAAAATTATTTTAAAATTTGCATAATATTATATTATAGATGGTAAGAAAGACGCTTATCTTTCAACTCAGTGGTTGTGGGCTCGTTTCCCGTTGGTAATAATTTATTTCTTCAATGGTTTCAGTCTTATTTTCATTACAGATCTTTTAATAATATTTCTGGTTATTTGGAAGAGATTGCTACAAGACAATAATTGTACCATATCGCACGATTAACAACGAAAGCGTAATACATTACAATACAGAAAGACGCTTATCCTTCAACTCAGAGGTTGTAGGCTCGTTTCTCGTTGTAAACCATTTTTAAAAAATAATTTCAGTCTGGTTTTCACAACAGATCTTTTAATCATCTTTCTGGTTATTTGGAAGATATTGCTACAAGACAATAATTGTACCACATTGCACGATTAACAACGAAAGCGTAATACAGTACAATACAGTAAAGTGCAGCCTGGTGGATTTATTGCCGTGTAGTAATATCTTACAACCAACCAGAAAGATTTAAAAAAAGTTTAAACTAATAACCAGGCTCAAACCCGTAACAGCCGGGATAGAAGATATGTATATATTGTTTTGTATTACACTTTCATTATATACAATACAACCTGGTGGACTTATTGTTATGTGGAAATATCTTCTAAGTAACCTTCTTCTTCTTCACAGTGTCATGTTAGGTCCCTCCAACGTTGACTATCACCTGAGAGTAGACATATTTGTCCCCGGCAGCCCGAAAAAGATCTCCAACGCCCCTTCTGCCAGTCCAATCACATATGCTGCGGAGCAAGGAGATTTGCCTCCTGCCAACACCTCTTCGGCCTTCTATTTTGCCTTGGATGATCAGGTGCAGTAATTTGTACTTTGCTCCTCTAAGTACATGATCCAAGTAGGACACCTTTCGAATTTTAATATTAGTCACCAACTCTCTATCAACTTTGGCTCTTTGAAGTAATCAGAAAGAGAAAAAGCGGTCTTAAGTGAAAACCAGACTGGAAACCTTTTAAAAAAATGGGTTCCAACGGGAATCGAACTCGCAACCTCCGGGATGGGAGACAAACGTCCTACCAACTGGGCCACAGAGGTCGTTTATATATATAAAACAAAAAAAAAACAATCAAGATATGAACAAATTTCATTTCAAAAGTTGTCATCAATTGTTAGGAGACGAAAAGAGAAATCAGAAAAAAATAAAACAAAGAAAAACACGCTACGTCACTGAAAGCAGATGAAATGCTTTTTAATCGCTGTTTGAGCGCAATGACAATAATGCGAGTCTAATATAAATTGGTAGCCTGTTCCATATTCTAACGGCATGGACAATAAAATATGACGTGACCATATCTGACCGTAAACAATAACTGATTTAGAATTCTGTATTAATAAATGAGTTGTAAACACGAATATTAATTTAATCCACGAACCACGTTATTCTTCCAACATTGGTATAAAACAATTCTTAAAATGTCTCCTTGATAAAAAAAAATCTTTAAAAATAATTTCACAATTTTATGTAAATTAAAATAAATAAAGTAACTTTTTTCTACTTCCTCCCTTATAATTTCTGCATGCGCTAACTCCTTGATGTGAGAAATAAGATATTTAAGAATATCTTTATAAGGTACGTTGTACGAGTATAAGCCTCCATGATCTTAGGCTGCTAATACACGATCATAAAAGTATGCAAAATGGTGGAATTAGCCAAATAGATAATAATTTTTCGGTTTTAGTTTGCGATGAATAAATAACATTCATTTTTATAAAAATAGTGAAAACGAAACAAATGCAAATGCGTGTATATACCCAATGACCGTAACCGCCGTCTTCCAATTGTCATACTTAACTTTTTGATTTTTGTAATTTGTGAAATGTTTCAATAATACTCGCAGTATATTGCATTTTTTTTTTAAATAAATAGCCCTTTTTTGAGCACCGAGAGTAATGTAAATTATCCTTGTATTAATATATTATCACTTTATGGGAACATTATGTGTTACAATGGAAAGCTTATTTCCAAGCAGCAATCCTTTCCAACCATCCAGACAAAAGTAAATACAGGAAGTTACATGGACGCAAAAAAGCTATTCAAAGGATTATATTCATTTTTATGAAACTTATGAACATATACATAATAAAAGGAAAATGGAGATATCATTAATCAAAGGAAAAATGAGGGATGGTGGAAAGGAAAAAAAGTCAGGAATGAAACACGTCATATTACTGTTTCAGTCGCTTTAATACATTATACTTAAAAACATTTTGTAAAATTTTAACTTTCCAAAAATACTTGTACCTCTATTGGTTTTACCTGTAACCGTCTAGCCGGTAAAAATTGTGTCGCTTTGCAAAAAAGTGGCAATAAAGCCACTTGATTAAAATCTGAGCCCATTGACGCTTTCCGGGTTCCCAGACAAGTCAATATTTAATAAAATGGTCCCCGGGTAGAGTGAGATGAACATAAAATAACACCATAAATAACAAGTGACAATAAAGAAACCAAACAGAGTTACGACTGCAAATATAAATATTTTTGTGTCTAATTTTTATTAGTGAGTATTAACTTTAGCACTATCCATGATACTCATACCCGTTTCAAAAGAAAGATAAAATCACTTTATACCCACTCACCACCGCGCTGTGGGGTTTGACTCAGAAATATGTTATTCTTCTACGGAAAAAAAATATAGTTTTTAATGCCATTTTTGGCGTCAAATGTTATTGTAAAATGGTCAATCCTTCATATCCAAAAGTTCCGAAATTTAACAAGTTAGAGAGTTTATGGAAATATACCACGCCCAACACATAGTCAGGCGATGTTAG
This sequence comes from Odontocerum albicorne, assembly GCA_949825065.1. Classification (NCBI taxonomy): domain Eukaryota; kingdom Metazoa; phylum Arthropoda; class Insecta; order Trichoptera; family Odontoceridae; genus Odontocerum; species Odontocerum albicorne. The sequence goes on along the minus strand of OX463846.1, from coordinate 11,390,100 downwards.
ATATTAAATTTGATATCCCTTCCCTCAGTAGTATGTTAACTAGATCCGATAAAATACGTGTTGTTTCGTTATATTCTGAATTATTCAAAATTGAATGTAAGCGCGGTTATCAAGTTTCTTTTAAAAGAAGGGGAAACCTCGACAGAAATTCAACGACTTCAGCGTCTGAAAGTCGTTAAATTTCTGCCGGAATTTTCCCTTCTTTTGGAAGAAATTTGAAAACCGCACGACATTATATTTTTAACATTTGAAGATATAACGAAACAACACATCTATCGGCTCTAGTTGATATACTTCTGAAAGCTGATGTATAAAATTTGAATCGTAACATCACCTGACCATGCTCTAGGGAATGATTTCAATCCATACGTGCTCCAATTTATTTTTCAGGCAGGAAACTTTTGGGTCTTAGTAGTACCTTCAGCATCATCCATGCGACGCAGTTCAATACCTACTAAATGTTGGAGTGGGTGTGCTGCGAAACTGAAAAAGCTCGGATTAAAGATGTTACAGGCTGAAAAAAATAATCCCTCGTTTTACTCCGGTTTACTCCCTTCAACGTCAAGTTACGGCTTACTCCCTTGAATATCAAATTACGGCTTATTCCTACTACTTGTAACAGCAACGGTTTACTCCCTTGAACATCAAACCTCGACTCACTCCCTTAGACGTCAAATTAGAAAATATAATTGTCCATGGCAACATATTCGAACAATATATATTTGCAAATAATGTTCATTATTTTAGAAACCCTTATATTTATTACATACACGTATCTACCATCCCACTGTTTCCCCTGAGAACATAGCGCCAAACATTCCTGTCACAACATATTTATTTCCTTCGCCTTTTCTACGTACATATAGCTTAATTTCTACCGGGTTTTCCCCTTCTTTTAAAACAAATTTGATAACCGTGCGATATTAAAATTTGAACATTTCACGGTATAACGAAACAACACATCTTCTATTGGCTCTATTTGACATACTTGTGAGAGCAGATGTATACAATTTTAGCTCTAACATCACCTGACCATTCTGTGGAAAATGGTACCAGTCCATATATGCTCTAATTGGTTCAGGCTGGAAACTTTTGGATCTTAGTGATAACTTCATCATCATCCATAAGACGAATCCTCGCTTCAAAAGAAAGATAAAATATTATGTTCACTCACCGCTGCGCAGTGGGTTTATATAGAATAATAGAGCTTGTACGCTATAATGTGTTGGAAATTATAACGCAAAAATATACCCAAGTGAAAATTATGTTTAACTGTCCCGAGAATAATTGAAAATTTAAAAATGTTATACGCAGAGGGTGGCGTCAGTGGTCTAATGGTTATCGTACTTGCTAAGCAGTCTGGTGTGTCAATTTCTTTTCTTTCTAGATTCTAGCTGATTACACTTTTAGATCAACTGGGTTTTTGTTTATCTCTTGTTTGAGTGACACTTCCAACGAGTTTAGACGAACCATAACGGGGGAAATATCTACTCCGGTGGTTTTAAACATAACTCAATAGACTCAATTGAACCCGATAACAATAAGGTATTCCGCTTATTCTCTTCAACCTATCCCCATCGTGATTTTGAATATGAAGAAAATACCATACCAGAGAAGAGAAGAAGATAAATAAATGTTTTCTATGATGTATGTTGATAGATTTTTTCTTTGGTATGGTAAAAAAGATAAAACTTAATTAATCTTTTCAATAATTATTATGAAAATGACAATTAATGTAAATAAATAAGTAAGTATAGGTATATTGATAGCGACATAATATGTACATATGTAAATACATTCCGAAATCACACATATATATCTCAAGATAAATAGCAGTAAATACATTTAAGAGAGAGGCTCTCCAAAAAGTTCTGGGTTCATTTCATTACATCCTCTCGGTCGAGATACACCCTACCAATATAGAACGAGCCCAGCCGGGAAGGCATCACATGTTTTTCAGCCCACAACATGTAGAATAAGAAAAAAAAATTATATATGGCAGAAAATTTTTAAAATATAATATAACGTCATTTACAGAGCAGACTCCTCAAGGGTACTCTAACACGGGAGTCGAACCCACTATTTTTTACATTAAAAATATTACATAATTAATATGCAATCATATTTTTTTTATATGACTTCATAAAGAGGGATGTCCTCAAGTGCATTCTAAAGCTACACACGCTACCCATATCTTTAACACTTAAATGCACACCATTCCACGCTACCGGAGTAGCAATGGCAAAGGCCCTGTTATAATACCCCGCCCTTATGGATCGATCGAGGACAAAATCGACCTTAAATTTCTACTCCTCTCAGAAGGAACATCTCTCAGATTCGAAAGACATAATAGAGCCATCGCATTAAAGGCCCCCGAATTTTCAATGCGTTTCTAGATAACGATTGGTTACTATGTAAATGACACAAAAAATAAACAAACGTAATTCTCCTTTGTTATATAAACCTGTTTTGATTTCCTTGTATCCGGTCTTTTGACCTGATCAGTTTTCATATAACCGTCCTTCCAACTAGACCTCCATGACTTAGTTGATAAGACAGTTCCTTATTGTACAACGTCTTATTACCCTTTCATTCTTATTTTCGTTTGTCATCCTTCCTTATCCTTTAACCAATTCCTTTTCTCTAGTCCTATCATTATTTTTGGAGATAAATATTTTTTTTATTTGAATGTAAATAATTTTTTTGTTAAATCTCTCATGAATTAAAACAATTTTACAAGATCAAGTTAAGCTGGTTGATTGGGAGAAATCGCTGTATAGTAATAAGCCTGATAGATGTATGATGTACACAAAAGAATTAATAAATAAACAAAATAATCTTTTTAACGGGAGGTAGTTTCAGGGTATCTCGCTCATGATTGTAAAAGTGGATTAAAATTGCGACATGAGACCTTCTGCAACAGGTAATATTTTAATCGAAATCTACCAAAAAAGGCCTCAATTAATAGTTTATCGAGATGTAATCCTTTCCTCTGTTACACGTATGAAGATGAACCACGAGTTACGTGGTGGATCCAGTGATTTTCTAAACTGTATAAATGGTACCAAAAACAATATTGCGTCCCAATGCCCGACCACATTTTTCACAATGCGATTTTTTTTAGAATACACGTACAAGTGAACGAATGAATTAATTTGTTGAACTGTGTCGCCGCGCGTAAAATACCTGTACGCCGCCAACGCAGGCAGATAGTAAAGGATTAAGCATGAAAATCGAAATCCTTAACATATGAAGCATTTAAAAGTCTTTTGAAAATGAGAAAAATAGAAAGGAACGCGATGGCTTATTCCGGATGGGGAGTTCGCCGCTAACTCAAGTTGATTATCCTCGCTCTTAAGGAAGGTAGAATGAGCTGAGAGCGAGAGAAATAGAGCAATAACGGAACTCCGATAAGAAACGCCGCCCACCCCCAGGCCCGCTCTGGGCACGCAGTTTGAGAGGTTTATTTCGGGATTCGGCTCTGTGAATATTTCATACGAAATTTATTACGCGCCCTCCAGTACAACACCTACATGGGGTAGTAGCGAAACATAACTCGAAAAAATATGCCATTTATCAAAATAAACAATTCTGTTGGTGCTTCTCAATCTTTTATTATGGGGGCTCTAAAAAAACGTAATTTCATTACATTTATTCATTTGGATTTCTTTTTTCCCTCAATTTTACATGTCTGTTAAACTTGAATGGAAAAGTGTGTTTAAGCAAAAAAATATGAATGTGAGATATGTTCAAATATTTCGCAGTACTAAAATGTATTCAACTTTATTGGCAGTTGGATCTTTCTGTTGAAACTTTTACTCCAATTGTTTGAAAATATTTTGTGTCAGTGTACTCGTATCTTATTCATATTAAGTCCAATGCTGAGCGTCATGGTTTGTTATCTCTGCAACTTGGTACACCATCCACCCTTCATTGTATGTATTACACTTTCGTTGTATATTGTTCAACCTGGTGGGTTGCTTATTGCTATGTGATAATCTCTTCCAGATATCCAGAAATATGTTAAATAGGCTCTAAGAGAAAATTGGACTGGAATGTTTTGTTTTTTTTTTTTAAATCTGATTTCAACGGAAGTCGAACACAACCCCCGAGTTTTAAGACCAATTAGGTCACGGAGATCATTGTCACTGTAAGTAGAAATTAAATGTAAAAAGTAAACACTATCGTTTCTCATAATATGATAGTGGCCCTGATGGGAAAAGCCTCTTCTATCGACAATTCCCTTCTTCCATAGCAATTATGTTGAAGGGATCCTGGAAATATTCTGTAAGGTCTCGATGGTAGAACACTTAATGTGATCGCCCTTCTAAGGATGCTCGTTCATGCATCCTTGTAACCTATCCTTTCCAAATGTCTGATATTAGGCGTCCTATGTACGAGTATGTGGAGGAAAGTCTTACTTTAATTTGCAAGTACACAAGGCTAAAATTGTTGATCAGTTTGACCGTCCACGTAACATGTATCAAATCAAAGGTTTCCCAAAGACTTTCTGGATAGAGGGACAGCGATTGGCTGGAGGAATGTGTGCTCACCTGATACTCGTACTTGGCAATAGCAATGTAGTTGGACCTCGTTTAAAAATCTTCACCTCATGTTCCTGACGTACTTCTCTAAAGGTTTGACCTGGTTCGCAGATTGTGCGGCAACCTGAGTCGTCTTAAATATGGACATGGTTGCAGTGGACTATATACTCCTGACGTTGTATCATGGATGAGAAACTTAAACATCAGACTGTAAGAGATAAAGCATACAAGAGATGAAGAAAACCACTTCTTTCTATCTGATTCCCCTTAACGTCTATTCTCCTCCCTCGACAAGAAAATGGAGAACAATAAGGCTATTTCTTATCGTATATTCGTTTTCATTATGATGCTACCATGTGCAATATGAATATTGTCAAAATGCTGAAAGGGTATTTTTTTAAATTTAACTTTTGCGTTAACCTACTTCATTTGTCGCTATTAATTTTACTGTATTGTATTACACTAACGTTGTTCATAGTACAACTTGAATGGATTATTGTAATATACCATTTATTCCAACCAACCAGAAACATAAAAAAAATGTATTTTTCAGAAAACCAGGATGGGACCATTTTTTTGTGTATTAAACCGAAACCTACGGGATGAAAAGAAGCCCCTATTAGGCACGAAGGTCATCAGATTGAAAATCACATATAATACTATGTGATTTTCAATCTGTTGACCCATCTTAGACATTCAATTTTTGCTCGAAAAGAAAAACCTATTTTGGAAACGTCTCAAATACTACCCTATTAAGAAGTTTTCTGCAACGCAATGATTAAATTCCTTCCGTGTGCACGTTAAGTGTTTCACGTGTTAGGAGAGAGGTGTGCTCACGTGTTAGGAGAGAGAATTGTTTGTTAACAGTATTTACTGCCAACATGTGATTGATGAAATTGGAATACAGCATGCAACTACTTAAACGGTAATCAAACATCACTTGTTAAGTACATTTTATGAAATGTACAATTTACAGTCATTAGATAAACATTATTGTAGAAATGGAATTGAAATATATTCAAATCTTATTGTAGACTGTGGCGTAGAGAATTCTCAAAAGAAAGCTGAATACTTTTAAAGGTATTACAATTATATTCATTAGAGTATGAATAACAGATAAAGTGGAATTAGTCTGAGCTCTGTTGATGGCGAAGTTACCAGGCGCGCACATACGCGCACACGCCCGCTCCGTTTGTCCTCGCATACTGCATGTATGCATCACAAATCTTAACAATCAATTTATAAACAAATTCTAACATATAAAAAAAACAGTAACATTTTTAGAAAACCGTTGTATAATATGTTATACGTGTATTTCGAATCCACGACACGAGCGACACTATACGAGTATGTTATACTCGTATAGGTTGTAGAATAAATGTGACAGAATTTCATAAGCTAATTTGTTTGAGATTTGAACCAATCCATAGCGAATGTTTCTAGTGTTTTCGAAAATATTGCGCATTAGTTCTAAATTTGGCAATGTGTTTTCTTTTTTTACTATTTATTTATTTTTCAACAGTACTTAAAAAAATTTAAAAGGAAATATAGTGAGTGTTTTATTAGAAATAAAAGATATCTAAAAAATAAACATTTTAACAAAACCAAATAAAAATACATCAGCACACAAAACAATGAAAATAATACATAATTAAACAAGTGCATAAGTCAAAATGATTTCAAAAATATAAAAAAATTACATTATACACAGTTGAGTATACGATGCGGGACAATCTCGAGTCAGCTGCCTGCACCTCACCACACCGAGTATCACTCTACATTCATGTAGAAAGAATAGTATAATTTAAATTCAACACTTTATAAATTCTGCAATCAGTCCTTTATAGCTCAACAAACTATGTGATAAAGATATATCGGCAATATCAGAAAACTTATTTCCCAAAAGATGCATTTCATGTATAGGTGGGTTTTGTTGGTAATTATGTCTATTAGCCTTAAATAATATAACCGCTTTGCTCCGCCAGTTATATTCTATATTTGTATATTATAATCGTTAAATGTACCATCCTATATCGGAATGCACGATACCCGATACAACGCAATATAATAAATTGTGAAGCGTTTCATGAGTCACGACAGAACCCGCCATTTGCGTCAATGTGATGGAAGCTTTACGTAAAACCGTCTAATTCAATCATCAGACCTGTAAGACGGTCTTCCTAAGAACAGTTCACATCCAAAATTTTCGATTTGAAAAAAATAATCAAAATATACTGTTCAAGCATTTACAAAACTTGACACAATAATAAATTGCGATTATTATCAGGGGGAAAAAAACAACATTGTTGATAAAGTAAAGACAAAAATACTATTGATACTTTTAAGGTGTAGTCGATTCTTGACAGAGGCCTGGGTCCAAAAATGTACGAAGTTATCTTTTTATCAACTTTTAAAGAGTATTTTTATGTTTGCCTACAAACCTCGATTTCTTACCGGTTATACCGTGAAAAGAGAAAAACAGTTGGTACAAAATAATCAGGAACGCATGGATCACTCGTCTATGAAGTGGAATGAAAGACACAATACAAAGTTCCCTCCCTTTTCCTACTTGTTGATGCTGCCGGAAATGATTATGTTAATGACATATGTTAGTTATCTCTAATAGTATCAACGACTGTCACATGCCAATTTATGAAACTTGTTTGTACCAACGGAAATGACTATGTATCTTAGCATAGTCACCTCCAGTGTCATCAACTGTCATATGCCGATTTGTGAAAGGCATATCCTATTGTATATAAGGCAAGGAGTTTCAATACATGCAACTTGTTTTCATCTTCTTTCTCTAATAAGTCCGTGATAACTAGCAACATTTTTACGCCATTAAGCTCGATGTTCTGCGGTTTGCTCTCAGCTGTACTGAGCATTTAGGTTGTTTAGTGTGTCATGTAGTATATCCTAACATATCTTGCGCTGTCCACCATGCTATATTTTGCTCTCCATCACCTCATTAAGGAGGATATTTCTGAGAGTCTGAACTCAGACAGTTTATATTCTGGCATATCTGGCTCTATTACTATCAGATTTGGGTTGGTATGTGTGTACCATATATTTTTGTCAATCATTTTCTAAAGAACAATAATGGCAAACACGTCATATTTTTTTTACTAATTTTAGGTCAAAAGCCAAGTTATTGATAACTAACCGCAGTAACAAATTGCTACCAAATAATGTCTTTAAGTGGTTATCAACTTTATTCATGGTACTTAAGCTCCAGTATTATCAAAAATGCGAGGCTGAGGTGAAAAGAAGAACTGAAATAGCAAAAAATGCGATTTAAAAACTGGAAAAGATATGGAAGAGTAGAATCATCACCATCACGGCGAAAATGCGCCAAATTAAGTATCTCGTCTTTGTAATATTTATGCATGGCGCGGAGACCTGGACTTGGAGAGTGTGATGAAACGTGGCGAAGGATTCTTTAATAACTGAAACTCACCGATAGATTGTCGACAGTATGCCTTCGACGAGTCCTCCGATCCTTTGGTCACATTTCTCGTGGCCAAGGAGACACCTTGGAGAGGCTTGTGGTTACTGGAACGTGGAAGGACAACGCACAACAGGAAGAGTCCAATGCGTTGGACTGACCAAGTGAAAGACATGTTATGTGATAGACACATATTTTACTTTTCAGTCCATAAAATGAACTTAAGGGTCACCTGTCTTATCACCAGACATTTCTTTATACTGAATATTTTATCACTGTCTTAATTTATTAATGGACTCGCTTCTTATCCCCTCCAGATAAATGACGCGCTAGAAAAGTACTTTCCGTCTATTTATCTAAAACGAAATATATATTATCTGACCACATTTACCCTTTGCTCCTGCTCCTACACTCTCAATTGGAAAGATGTGGAGATATCTCTTTCACCAAAATGAGTATATTAAGGGTCCATAAGGCTTAAATTAACTAGATACATGTTTCTGGGCGAGGAACGAGGTCACTATAGCACTTTTCCTATTGAAATTATCTCCATGATATACTAACATGATATCATTGTAATCGTCATCTAATAAAATGCTGAAGAAAGTGGCTATTTTCCATCATCACCATCAAACTCCCGAATTCCGATATAACAGACGCAACAGGACTGCCCTTAACAACTGCCCTTTGAATCGCGGAGTGCAGAGATAGATGGAAAGGAGTCGTCAGACGCTATCATGGGAGTTTTGATGCTGTCATGACAACATACGATGAGTGTAATCATAAAAAAATATATTATGTAACATTATTCTTCGTTAATTTAATTTACGTGACATAAAATGAAAAATTCATCATCTGAACCAGCCTTACTCAGGGCCGAGTCTATTTAAATATTACACATATAATATATACGTGCGTAGTACATGTCTGGTCAATCGACACGACATATTAAATAACCACTCGATTTGGGTAATTGGATCAAGCTGGGTGGAATTTCCTGCTTTATTCTTGCCGAATGAGAACAATTATTTTGAACATTAACTTTTTAAGTGCTGTTGTAATAGTGCGCTATTTAACGTTTAATCTGCAAACAGAGCGACGTTTCCACCGCTGATCTCATACAAGAGTAGGACAAGTCGTTGCGGTCGATTCATCGCGGAGGTTTTGTCGCGAGACCGTTTCAACGCGAAATTGTTTTTAGTACAAACATTAAAGATACAAATATACGTTTTATTCAATTAAACATGTAAGTATCTTTTTTCGTATTTTTAATGAGCTATCACTGAGGTCCAAACGTTTTTGTCCTAAATAAGTTAGAGCGTATATAGACAGACACTATGCCGACCGCGTCTATCGCATGGTCAGGCATTACATTACACTTTGATACTTCTACCCTCAGTAGTATGTCAACTACAGCTGATAGACGTTTTGTTTCGTTACATTCCGAAATATTTAATAGACGATTATCTCGTAATTATCAAGTTTCTTTAAAAAAATGGGAAAAGTGTGGCGTAAATTAAACAACGTTAAGATCCCGACGATAACAACGTTAAGAACCTGATGAACCAGTTTGATCATGTATGATATATGTTATATGTATGATATATGTTATAAAAGACAGAATATCTGTCCCTGCCATTTGAAGATCCAAATGCCACAACTCCTTCAATGCAACTGGATGGGGAAATATTAGCCGGCTGTGACCCATTTAAGTATCTGGGCTCACTCATTCACAAAGATGGGGGGTGCACCGCGGATGTTGACCATAGAATAAGTGTAGGATGGATGAAATTCATATCGGTAACAGGAGTCTTGTGTGACCCAAAAATGCCTAAAAAATTGAAAGGAAAGGTATACCAGACTATCGTTGGATCCGCAATTATGTATGGCTCAGAATGCTGGACTATGTACAGCTCCTACTCTAGGCAACTTGAAACAGCAGAAATGCGAATGCTTAGGTGGTCGGCAGGAGTATCACTGAAATATAAAATTAAGAGCTCACGCATTCGTGGTAGCCTGGGAGTCACTGACATAAATAGTAAGCGGGAAGAGCGACAGCTGTGATGGTACGGGCACATAAGATAGAGACCACCAGACCATAACATACTGTAAATCAGGCAATGTCTGTGGATCTTCCTCGACCCCAACAGCCTACCTAGGCAATGAGTTGGGCAGTGCCAGGAAGAAGAAAAAGAAAAAATGTATATATCTTATATGCTCTAACTGGTTTAGGCCGTAAACTTTTGTAATTCAATGGTACATTGTCTAGTTATGTTCATAAATAAAAAAAAATCGATTGGGATTTTTTCGACAGGGTTAAAAAACTAAATGTCTATAATAATTTGTCTACTATTCATTAGAACACAAACCGCGGTACTCTATTTTGTATTCAATCATATGGTATCTCGCAATCTATCTGAGCTGGTGATATGGATGTGTCCAAGATCGTGACTGAGGTATAACATTATCTTCGGCAGCAGTAGTCGAGCATGTGGCTTAGAGCTACTGGATTTAGCACGTCACTCACTGTTTGTCATCGTAGGTGACGGAACTACTATAGCGCGTGGAGAGGCAATAATACTCGCAAGCGTCTAGCATGTCTGCAAGTATTGTAACCTGACAAACTCTCGGTCAAGTAAGATACTTTTCTTCAATTCCGTTGTGCACAGATTTTTTTTAAAAAGGGTATTTATATTGTTTTAAGTTCATGCTTTTTCAACATCTTTCTGGTTGGTCTTATGAGATTCTCATAGCAATAAACCTGCTAGAATATACTGTGCACAACGAAAGGATAATGCGATACAACTCTTAAACCAGAGATAGGTTTTATTTTTTTGTGTGATCTTAAATCGTGTCTGAAATCCCCAGGTGCAAGAAAGACGTCTTACAAATACGGTTACGGAAGACGCCTTTAGCGCTGCTTAGCGATACTACAATGCTGCTTTTTTTTTTTAAAAAAAAAAGGTTCTTTTTGGTAAATTTCTCAATTTTTATAATAATAATAGACAACAATACATATACCGCCGTTTAGAGAGCAGACTCACCTTAAGGTTGCTCTTAACTCGGTAATCGAATCCATTATTATTGACAGATTAAAAATATTATAAATAACAAAAATAGGTTGAATGTAAGATAGGAAGGGATAATTTTCCGCGTTTGCATATGTTTAATAAACATAAATAGCAAAGTTTTGATACAGAAAATGTCATCCCTATGAAATGGTAACAATCAGTTAAGCGTGATCAATCATCCAAACTCGAAACCTATTTTCTATAGAATACGCTTTGTGGCCGCTCTATTTGAGTCATGTCGTGTGTGCCGTTGCACAAGGCAAGCTATCTGTCCAATAGACTAATTTGTATTTAATGAGCATTTAATTTTGATTCATCGTTCAAAAATAATTGCATTGACGTAAAACTCGCACAATTCACAATGAGATACATTCATCGTATTAAGCATAATTATTTTATTTTTTTACATAACCCGTTTTTTTATAATGTGTAGTTAACATTTCTACGGAATTTAATAAAAAAATCTGTATTTATGTGGCTCTCGGAACTCATAATTTTTTTAGTATCATGACTCTCATGATTACCTCTGACAACTCCTCTCATTTCTGCACTCCGCGGTTCGATGAGCAGCTATTCCAACGCATCGAGACTCTTCCTCTTGCGCGTCGTACTTCCACGCTTCCAGTTACCTTAAACCTCTAAAAACTGTCTCCTTGGGCACGAGTAATATGCCCAAAGAATCGGAGGACTCGTCAAAGGCATGTTGTCGACAATCTTTCTTTGATAATGGAGGCGTTAGTTCGTTTGGTAATAAAATACCATAAATAAGTTACAGCTACAATTTATTATCCTCTCATGGAAATTAAAGACCAAGTTAATAAAGCCACTGCTGTCTCCGGATGCCTAAAAAATGCGTTCTGTCATAGCAAACACTTAAAAGACAGTTAGGTCATAATACATGTTTGAGTTCAACCTAAATTGGTTTTCATACTCCTGCTAGAAACACACGGATTGTTTTACAATTCAAATGTTCCAATAGAAATTTACACACGGATTGTTTTACAATTCAAATGTTCCAATAGAAATTAGTTTAGCAACTACATTTGCGCGTTGTAAATTATCAATCGTGTAAATTATCAATACTACAACTAGATAAATCCATGCCTGGTTTAGTGGATGTTTTTAATGCAGATTTTGTTAAGTTTAAATGGTCCTTCTCCAACATTTACTAGATCTAAGGTCTTGACAAGGGGATGTTATTACGTTGTATTTTAACCAAAGTATTTTTTTTAATTTCACCTGTAATATACTCTAGAGGTAGAGTTATATTTTCTAAGTATTGTATTGTTGAATACTTTTATTCTGGCATTGGTATTTTATTCTGGCATTGGTATCATATCTTAAAATATATTTGTATCCTAATTTGCAAGGTTTTTTGAAGAATATTTATACGTTATCTTTTGATTTTTAATTTTTGCTGTGTTATGTAATAAATAAATGTCAAAACTGGTGGTTCAAGTAAACAAGCGTGGTCGTGAGTAACTATTGTCATTAATCGAGCCTTCAGTTTTAAAGCAACTGAATAGGCACGGAACTGTCGTCATATAATTAACCCACATGTAACATTTCATTATACGCAGGTAATGAATAAATAAATATATACTTTTTTTAATGGAGGATAGTTTCGAAGTCTTCTGGCCATGATCGAAAAAAGTGCAGTGAATTTTTCCGAAAGTTACGACATGAGACCCACTGCAATAGATAGTATTTCTATGGAAATCTACCTTCAACTGTGCTTTTAGATAAATTAAACGGTGTTATTTGCATTAAATATTTCTTCGGGCGTCACGAGTTTGCGCTGGAGTCGACCTTTAGCCTATGGGTCCGTGACTGTGGGTGTCATAATTAGTCCCCTGCGGGACTATGCCCCGTCTGGGGTGAGGTAGCTGCCAAGCACCTCGTGGTACCAGTCAGTTTTGTGTTTATCGGTCCTCGCCCAGACCCCAGACGCTACATTCATCCATCGACGGCCCCACACTCCAACTTGTCTACCATTCCTTACCTAGACCATCCGTCCATCTATCGGCTATACAACTTTCCCGGTTGTCAAACTGGCAAATACCTATCTTGGGTGAATGAGGATAGTCAAAAATTGAATTCAGACATTGACGCTTGCACGCGAATACTTAACATAACATGACTTAACTTGTTTTGTATCTAAAACTTAATTTACAATAGTAAAAGAATATAAACACTTCTTATTTAGTTACGGTACAATAAATTCTATTGTTTTTTTTAAATAAAACAACTGTCTTCCAGTCCAGAGGTTTGGGTTTGATTTCCGTTGGTACCAAGCTTTTTTCTTTTGAAAGGGGGCCAATCTGGTTTTCACTTAAGGCTTGTTGTTTAAATACCTTTTTATTGAAAGAGATTACCACTTGACAATAAACCTGTCAGGTTCTACTTTATACAACGAAAGGGTTATGTGACACAATTCTCCAGTTTCTTTTCTTAATCAGCTGTTCTGCATCTAGTGTTACACCTTTTAACCATAGGTGTTTTGACTCCATAGCTGGTCCTCTGTTTTAAATTTTCTAGCTACTTTTGATAATCTCTATTCCTCTAACTGTTTTATCAGATTACATTATCATAAGGCTACTTGCATCAATTCAACTGGTTAAAGATCACTCTTATCAAATCTTCATTCAACTTACAATATTTTTGTAACTTATTATATGCCCTATCTAATTTCACACGGATGGTAAGCAAAAATAAATGAACAAATAGCATATACATACATAGATCCAAGTCTGGTCCAAAAGGAAACGACGCTATTTATTCAAGAGAAAGATTACCTTCAGGGTACCATAAAACGGGAAATATCCTTTCATTTCTCACATAGAAGAAATCTACCTGATTCTTTCGGCCACTGCCGGAAGTTTTTTTTTGTCCATGTTGTCGAGCGTAAAAGAGGTTTGTTTTAGTTAACTTGTTTGATGGATTCTGTAAATTTTAAGAAGCTTCTTTTAGTGATATCGATCATTGAACGACAACAAATAAATACATTTTTGGTTTTGGTAATTTGTTTAGTCAAAGAGTCTTGTTTAAGGGGGTATTCTCCTCTAGAGGCGTGAATTTTGGGCGCTTTTAAAGACTTAATAAAAAAAAACTAAAAACATTTTTCCTACGCATTTTTTACAGTTTGTTTATTAATGATTTGATAATGTATTGGGTGTTAACATATATTAAGTTGTGTCCGTTTTTTTTTCCAAATGAGAAGAGGACACAACAAAAAAAATTACAACAAATTAGTCAATAATGTATTCTCCTTTATTATTTACAGCTTCTTCCCAACGTTCTACAAATTTTTCAATGCCTGTGCGATAAAAACCATCCGGTCTTGACTCGAGGAATTCGTCCAACCATATCCGCAATTCGACGTCATTATTGAAGGAAACGCCGCGCAAATTGTTCGAAAGCGACCGGAAAAGGTGGAAAGTCGACGGCGCGAGGTCTGGAGAATATGGAGGATGTGGCAGGACTTCCCAACCAAGCGTTTGGATGGCATTTTTCGTAATGTTGGCGATATGAGGGCGGGCGTTATCGTGTTGCAGAATAACGCCATATTGCCGATCCGGCCATTTTTTGTTGAATTGCAGTGTTGAGCCGCTGCATATGCAGAATGTATAGCTCCGCGTTGACTGTGATTGCGTTCAAGTATCTCGTAGTGGATGACGCCTTGCCAATCCCACCAGATGCAAATCATCGTCTTGCGCGGATGCAAACCTTGTTTCGCTCTGGGCGTTGCTTGTTGACCATAAGTCACCCATTCTTTTCGTTTCTTCATATTCACATAAAGGCACAATTTGTCATCACCAGTAATGATGTGGTAAAGGAACCTTTGCTTGTGGCCATGCGTAGCTCGATGATTCGCGAGCAAACCAGTAGAAATTGTCGAACGTTGATTTTTGTTGTTTTCACTCAAAACATGTGGAACCCATGAGCCCAACTTCTGGACTTTTCCCGTTGATTTAAGATGGCGGTATACAGTCATGTGACTACAATTCATCTGCTCAGCCAATTCTACGGCGGTTTGAAGGGGATCTTCATGAATAATATGGTTTAAGAGGTCCTCATCGAAGTCCATTGGTCGTCCGGAACGTTCCATGTCTTTTAGGTCGAATATAACGTCTTTGAAACTCAAAAACCATCGACGAGCTGTCCTTTTATTCATAGCATCTTCACCGTACACTTCGCAAATATCGCGAGCAGCTTTATTCCCTCTATTGAACGCGAACAGAAAGAGGTGTCGAATATGCTCACTTTCGTCTACTTCACATTCAATTTTGAAGGCTTGTAATCAAATAAAATAATATATGTAACGTAAAAGTAAACACAATATCTTGTAGAGCAGAAAATTTTCTTTCAAATGACGTATAACCTTTACCATTTTGTTTTACTTTTGGTGCTCATTTTTTAATTTTAAATTCAAGATGTTATCAGCTGTTATATCTTGTCGTAAAAAAGGGGGTGTGCTGGTCGACATGATTAAAGCCCTTTTGTAAATTTAAATGAAAATCATACACAGTTTCTTAATAAAAAAAAATGTCGTTATAATTGGTACCAACAAGAAAAAAAATCGTAAAATGGCGGTTGTCTGAAAAATTTTAAAAATTTTTTACCCTTTTTTCAAATATTTTTTTTTAAATACGAAAAAAAAATAGTTTTAGATTTTCCAAGGTAGAAACGATATAAAAACATTTATTAAAGTTTTATACGAAATTTAAAGGTAATCGGTTTGATAGAACTTGAGGTTTTATGTCGACCAGATTGAAAAAGGTAGTTTCGATAAAATCGCGTTGTTTAAAATTTTGAGATTATTGTCTGAGTCATACCGGTGCGGCGTAATTTCTGCCTCATTTATAGATAAAACTTCATAAATAATAAAAAAATTAAAATATTCTTTTGAAAACATACTTTTCAAGGTCTAAACTTTAAAAATATGTAAAAAAAAATATTTTTTCTAGACTAGAATACCCCCTTAAACTCCCGTGATTATGAGGTGAAAACCTTGAAACCGGTAGAACAAACAGATTACAATGTCTTTAAACCACCACAGTGTCACACATATAATGCCTTAACTATAAACGACATATCATTTTGGTGTTGTGTTATTCTTGGTCAAGTATTTTTTTATTCTGATCACTTAATTTCATCTAAGAAAACACGAAGACATTTTGAATAAGTTAGTCTACCTATGAATTTGGCCGATCGAAATATTCGCTTTGAAAGAAAAATATGCAAAATTTACAAAAATTACGATTTTTTTTCTAATTTTCATTAAATTTTGAGTTATTTTTGTACTTATGTGTATATGATATTTTTGACATAATATACATATTTTTATGCTATCACCTTGTTTCCCTGTCAGATAAGGCAGAGAGAACAGATATCTAGAAATTATTATAACGATGCATTTTTTTCGTCTCCAATATCTATACACCTTCTCATTCGTTCATTGCTGGACCTCGTAGTCGAGGATCCCCTTGCCATTCCAACGTTAATTCAGTTGGAAAGTGAAGCTCTGTTGCACACCAGCAAACTCACCGGCCACGCTGCTACACTGGATCCGATAACACGTCAAAGTGAGAGGATCGGAGAACACCAGGATGTTTTTTCTCTTTTTGAAAGAATAAATATGATCGAAGTCATAGGTATCCTTATACCCCCGAATACCTGTGCCATTATGCAGAAAAAATGCCTGTGTTATTTGAGGAGAGTAGCACAGCGCGGAGTTCGAACTGACGACCTTCCGCACGGAAGTCCAGAGCGTTATCGCGCGGCCATGCACATCCTATTCTCATACAGCTTCCAATACTTTGGTTTCTTGAAGCTATCAAACCTTTCTATCTTTCATCTTCTTGATCGTTCCGTCAGTCCTAAGGATTGTGACTACCATGTTCATCAGCCATCTGTCTTCCGTATAAGCGATCTCTTGTTCTCTGTAGCGCCTCCTGAAAAGAGCACCCGTTATACTTTTAACAACAGCAACGTTTCCTGAGACATGCAACGTACTATATTTCTGAAGCAGAATGATGAACTTAAAGGAAGTTCTTAGTAACCAACTTCAAAGCCTTCTTCGTTTATAAAGTCGGTGAATAAATAAGATAATATGATGTTGCAGTGAGGTGATATGCGCGTGGTGGGCGCGGTGGGCGTGGAGGGACTAGCGCGGTGGGACGCCAGCGGCGAGGGGGCGTTGGGCGCGGACTATAGCGGTTTGGGACCGCGGCACCAGGAACCTGTCTTTCCGGAGGACGCTGACATCAACAGGAAAATCCTGCTCTGGTAAGTCATTGGACATGTGATAGCATGATAATTAAAATAAGTAAAGCCCAGTTCAGTTCAGTTCAGTTCGGTCTCACTACTACCCACGCTGTTATGGGGGACAAAATAAGTCCCCATCCATCACTATCTACATAATTTATTTATTGTGAGCGCGACGTCACTTAGTGGTCAAAAAAGAAACTGACCAAAGGCACTCCTCAAATAGGATCAGACGCGAGTGAGCCGCACTGCATATGATATGAACAAGTTGGACCTAGCAGAAACAGCTTTCTGTGAGTGCAGGAGGATTTAGGTCATGGACCACATCGTACACAGCTGCCATTATCTGGAAACGTCCAAAAGCTAGAAAACCTAACACGTGACCCTGTTGAAGAACACATAACATATTGCATGTCAGAGCTAAACACAGAAAAATAAGTGTACTTAATTTATTAAACTAGCATATTTAATGTCTGTATTTTTATGTATTTATGGTGATAAAAAGGTATGAAAGGAAAAGTAAATGTGATATACCATATGAGTAAGCAATGAAATATTAAAGCGAGTTAATGAATTCTGTTATTTAGGTAGTACTATATTTTCTCAGATAATTAAGGAGTTACGCTTACGAGTTACCAGAGATATCGAACGATGTGTTGCAATATGAAACAAAGTTAATGAGACACGAAAACATATATACTCGAAACGGGCAGTATCAAAATCATCTAAGATCATAGTCTACAGCAGTATTCTTTTACCAACTTTGATGTATGGAAGTGATACTTAGACGTGTAAAACGATTGAAAAGATCCGAATAAATGTAGAAATGTGTGCACTGAGATGAATACATAGGGTGACAATGTATAATGGAATACGGAATTAAGTAATCAGGGATAAATGCGAATTTAAGGTCTGATGTGCTGATTATGATAAAAAAGAGCACTCTGAGGTGGTTTGGATATGTTATACTTATGAATGAAGAAATATTAACAAAAAAATATACAGTGTAAGTGGAAAGCGTAATAAGGGAAACCAAGGATAATGTGTTTTGATGAAATTATTGATATTTTTAGTCTGTTCACCGCGTTAAAAATCAAATTCCACGAATCCTGTGCGCGGCACAATTTCAGCGTTTTTTTAATTTCTAAGTTTAAACGCGTATTTTGTTTAGAACCACTGATATTTGATTACAACACCAAGTAAACATGACACATCAGTAATTTTCTGATAATAAATAAAAGTCATTACTCTTAAGGAGACTCATTAAATAAAGGAGATAAACTAAACATTACGTAAAATAAACAAAGGAATGCTACGATCAAAGCAATGATTCATTACACTCACCCAATCAAATGCATATAGCACTAGTAATGTTTCTTTATGTAAGAGAGACTTGGTAATGTTTATTTACGTAAGAGAGACTCATCGCAGGACTCGATCCGCGCGACAGGTCGTTACATGTGGCGCAATAGCTGGAAATATTGAGAAACCAAAAAAATTCGGCGCTCTGTTTATTCAACAATATCTCATAAACTAATATATTATTTGACAAGGTTTTCAGAGATGTCGCTAGAATAAAGATTATTTTAAATTTTAGTTCCATTTTCATTCCGGTTTTGTGTCATTCTTTTTAAGTATTTGTGATTTGAAACTTGGATTGTCATCAGATCACAGGCGTTTGTGCTTCCCGCGAGGAACACGTTAAAGAAGGAAATGTAAACTCAGAAAAATCGTAGGAGCTGAATAAGGAGTATGGATGTAGAAGAAGTGAAATATGTATATTGCGATAGGAAAG
This sequence comes from Odontocerum albicorne, assembly GCA_949825065.1. NCBI lineage: Eukaryota > Metazoa > Arthropoda > Insecta > Trichoptera > Odontoceridae > Odontocerum > Odontocerum albicorne. The sequence goes on along the minus strand of OX463846.1, from coordinate 11,370,975 downwards.
TCGGACGTGATGGTATGGATGCATGCATAAGAAAATGTATTATTATCAAAAGCGGAACTACTAATGAAAAATGCGAACGATATGCTTATGACTTAAAGCTATAAAACTTTATTGATTTAAAGCAATTTCTTACAATCAACCAGCTTTCGTTTTAAAATTATTGCCGATGTCCATGACCGAATCATGAACGTAATGTATGAAAATAATAGTTGAAAAAATCATAAAAATTAAAGATAAATCACAATGAAAATAAAGAATGCGATGGGAATTCTATGAAGCGTTGAGAAAGACGAATATTTTGAGATAAATAATGCTTCTTCAATTCATTCTTAAATGTTGATAAAGGTATAGCACATCTGATTAAACCAGGAAGATCGTTATCAAGTCGTAGTAGAATGATGTGGGATGCGTTGGGATACAAAAGATTCAGCTGTTACCAGATAGGAGTGACAGTCAATGGTCACAAAGAAAATATAATTATTCACACATATACTAAGGATAACTTGAATTGTTCAACACCCCAAAGGAGATATGTTTACCATGTGAATGAAAAAATGGGATATGTCAAAGTTTACAATGTGAATGAAAAAAAGGGGATGTGTCAAAGGTTACCATGTGAATGAAAAAAAAGGAGATACGTTAAAGTTTACCATGTGAGTGAAAAAATGGGGTATGTCAAAGTTTACCATGTGAGTGAAAAAAGGGGATAAGACAATGTTTACCAAGGTGAATGAAAAAAAGGGGGTATGTCAAAGTTTACCATGTGAGTGAAAAAAGGGGATATGTCAAAGTTTACCATGTGAATGAAGAAAGGGGATATGTCAAAGTTAACTATGTGAATGAAAAAGAAGATATGTCAAAGTTTGCCATGTGAAGGAAAAAAAATACTAACCAATCGTATACGTGGGAATCCGAGTGGTCTGATTTGTAGTGGAGTTCCTTTTCTGGATCAAATATAATATAATGATGACTCACAACAACAAATATAAACGCTCCGTTTATTGTACAATTCGGCTTATCGTCATTCGAATTTGTTTTTGTTTCTTGGAAAATTGCAATGAAATTATCTTCAACATGAATTTTGTATTTATTCTACTTTCAATCTTCATATTGTTTTCATAATGTTTTATCAACAATATGTCCTTGTTATAATTCATTGTCACAACATACGGAATGCTGAAATCGATACCGCGACTTTGAGAATTATTTTGTCGTCTGATTAAAACCACTCTAGAGTTGGCTAAGTTAGGGATCTTAATATGAAGGCACGCGAGCCACATCTAGACCGTGTCAGACTTAAAATTTATGCATTTTTTTATTGAATAATTTAGTGCCTTTTTTGTTACAATCATAAATATTTACAACTCAAAGGATTTTTAAAATTAATTTATTAATATTCTCCATCATATGAAGAAAGCCTTCTTAAATGGGTTTATCAATTTAAAAGTGAGCATTTACTATCATTAAATAAATTTTACATTCACTTTTTCATATGTATGGTAAACTGGGGGAATATGGCAACGATTTATTGAAGATAGGATATCTTACTAATTTTACTTGATTAAAAAAAAACTTTTTGGTGAAAATTATAATATGTTTATTCAACTTTAAAAATAATTCACATAAAATACTAAATGTATTTATTATAACATAATAATAAATGTTTTAAAAAAAAGTGAAAAGTGCCATATTACCCAGGACGTTGGGTAATATGGCAACAAAGAGAATACACAATTTATTTGTCACAATTTTAACAGAATTTACTGGAATTGGTGCACGTTTCGTGCAACCACTTCTCGCGTTGTATACACTGGATCCAGTCACATTTCGGTTCTTTCGTATCAAAATAATATCCATTGCCTTTTTTTGTAGGGCATCATTGACAGTTGCCTAGAGATTTTCAACACTCCACTGAGCTCGTAAATTCTTTTTAAAGTAGTTTCGAGGCATTCTATAACAACAAAAATAATTTTATGTTATAAAATATACAAGTTGGTAATAAAACAATAAAAAATACATATAAATCATTTGAATATTGTACAGTGGGCATATTTCCCCAACACTCCAAATAACAAATAATAAATTCCATCGTCCATAAACAACATAGTAATAACGGCCAGTGCACGCATTCTAAAACCGATTGAGATATGTAATCCTAATATATATCATGAATCATGCAAGAATCCACCATACTTTTATGACATACGGTTAAACAAAATCTTGAAAAAACTTTGAGTATTATTATTTGGACACCTACTATACCTTGTATGTACTGTCAAAAACGGTTAATTTCATAAAGAAATGTAAAGATGTAGCACTATCTGTACGAAGAGTAATGGACGACTGTTCACTGTGTCGACTACTAGCGCTGTATTTTAGTTAGCAACGAATGTGTATGGTAATAAAGCTGAGTGCGGTATATTACCCATGCTGTCATAATCCCCCGGTTCACCTTATACACACAATAATAATAATAATTAAATGATAATTTATATAGAACCGACTCTACTCAAGGACTCCCTAACTCGGGATTCGAACCCACTATTATTGACAGATTAAAAATTTTACAAAAAAAAAACTAGTAAACAAATTAACTTCGTATCAGTTCGAAAAACTGAAAACCGCAGAACACGCAGGGAAAACGAACTACAAAGAACCCTCTGTAGATCTTCCGATATCTAATAGTAACACATTCGGTTTTAGGTGGAGTGTTGGGTATGTACGTAGTGTTCAATCATAAAAAAACCACTGTTTATTCCACTTTATATAACGGTATACCCCTACCGGTTTCAAGGTTTTCACCTCATTATCAGGGGAGCAGAAACAAGACTTGTTTGTGCTCCCTGATGATTAGGTGAAAACCTTGAAACCGGTAGGTTTATACTGTTACATAATGTGGAATAAACAGTGTTTGATTAAACAAATTACAACGTCTTGAAACCTCCACAGTGTTAATGCCTTAACTATAAATAATATATAATCATAAATTTTGACAAGACTTTCCAAAAAGGATACATTCAAGTGCTTTCTAAAGTTACCACGCCACCCATATATCTTGAGGCAGGCAAAGATCGATCCAATTGAAACATAACTGGAAAAAATAACCTTTAATAAAAAAAACTCTGCACTCTCCTTACACAAAGTGTAAGCTATAGTATGTGTCGTGTGGGAATAAGGTGGAAGTACAACTACCCAAGCCAAACCCTGTCTAAATGTAAATACAGTGGAACCTCTCATAACGAGCACCTCTCATAACGAGTAATTCGCATAACGAGCTAAACAGATTGTGAAAAAAATGCTCCCTTAACGAGTGACATTTCGCATAACGAGTGACGCAGAAAGAAGTCCCATCTTCACGTCAATCACTTGTGAGCCGGGACTTCCGCGCCAGTGCGTCAGTCTCTGGTTAGCACTCGTTCCGCTAGCACGTTAGTGTCACATGTGATCACACATTTTTCCAAACTTTAGTTCAGACATTATTTGTAATTTTTTTTGCGCAAAGTTTAATAACCCTTGCAAAAATGTCCCTGAAGAAAAAGCCACAAGAAGACAGCCATAAGAGAATAAAAGTAACTGTAGAAATGAAACGTAAAATCATTGAAAAGCGAGAACGAGGTGTAAGCGTGGCTGATCTAGCGCGCACATACAATCGGTCTACATCAACGATTTGCTGTATCCTCAAGAACAAGGACAAAATTAAGTAGATAGATGCTTCAAAGGGAGTGTCAAGAATGTCTACGAAACGGTTACCTATTCTTGATGATGTTGAAAGGTTGCTTCTCATATGGATAAACGAAAAGTAATTGCAAGGCGATACTATTAACGAAAACATAATTTGTGAGAAGGCAAAAGTTATTTTCTCCGACCTCGTTAAGAAGACGCCAGGATCATCAACTGCCAAAAAAGAAGTACAATTTAAGGGAAGTCATGGATGGTTCGAGAAATTTAAGAGAAGAACCGGCATCCACAGCCTTGTGAGGCACGGTGAAGCAGCAAGCTTTGACACAAAGGCAGCAGAGAACTTCATCAGCGACTATAAGAAGCTCGTAGATTCTGAGGGTTACCGGATTTTACTTCTTGTAAAAAAGAATTAATTATTTGTCATAAATTCATAAATAAAAAAACTAGTTATTTCAATTTTTTTATTGTTTTATGCAAATCGAAATCGCATTCCGTGTTGTTACGCTCCTTAACAATTTATAAGTATGTAATTTTATTTGAATAAACGTTAAAAATAAAAAAAATTGAGTATTTTTCTTCGGCATGGAACGCATTATCGTATTTTACATTGATTTATATGGGAAAAATTGTTTCGCTTAACGAGTGTTTCACATAACGATTAAGATTCTGGAACGAATTATTCTCGTTATGAGAGGTTCCACTGTACACATATATCCCTAGCCAATTCACAGACATACACAAAAATGCATTAGTATGGTACGGCGACTTCAATACAATAATAATAATAATAACCGACTTATTATTTCTATGTTTGTTGTTTTCATTTCGTTGTTTTCTTTTTCCAACTCTGATGTATCGTTGTCAGAGTAGGAGTTCCTTTGGGATACGCCCTTCTTCGTAATTAGGAGACATCTCGTTAAAAAAATAATATTTTGATTTTCTAGTAGACATTGCACTGAGTCGGGAGCTATTCTGTCCCCCATAACAGCGGTTGTTGTGATGGGATGAAACTAAACTGCTCTCACAAAACATTTTTTATTTATGATTTCAATACAATGTTTTTTATTAATTTTCTCTCTTCTTAAGCGACTAATATGACTCCAGGAACCATCGATGTTTTTATAACTGGTTGATCCAATATGATTTAATTGTGCTGATCCATTTCATATGTGAAAAAACACATACAAATGGCGCACTTAGCAGATGTGACAACATATTTACATGTTCTATTTGTTTGGTCCTCAATGGCAACACAATTTTGCATGGTCGTCATTGTCATGTTAAGCAAAAAATATTGTGGCTGAAACGTAGGTATTTCCAATGCCAATGATTTGGCCCGCAATATTATTTATTTATTTTTAGTGTTAAATGACACTTTTTGAACAAAAATTACATTTAATTTTACTTATGACTCAAAAGTGTCAAACATAGCATTTTGATATACTTAAGACACAAAAGTGTCATAAATGAAATTTGTTGTACTCAAGGCACAAAAGTATCAAAAATGAAATTTGTGGTACTCTAGGCATAAAAGTATCATAAATGAAATTTGTTGTACTCTAGGCACAAAAGTATCATAAATGAAATTTTGTTGTACTTAAGACACAAAAGCGTCAAGAAATGAAATTTTGTTGTACTTAAGGCACAAAAGTGTCAAAAATGAGAATTTGTCGTATTTAAGGCACGAAAGCGTCAAAATGAGTTTTTTTTGCATATAGAGCACAAAAGTGTCAAAATGAAATTTCGTTGTACTTAAATCAAGAAAGCGTAAAAAAATAAATTTTATTGTAATTTAGGCACAAAAGTGTATTATTTATTTATTTATAAATGAGATTTTGTTGTACTTAAGGTACAAAATCATAAAAAAGTAGTTTGTTGAACTTAAGGCACACAAGTGTTAAAATGAGATTTTGTTGTACTTAAGGTACAACATCATAAAAAAATAGTTTGTTGAACTTAAGGCACACAAGTGTTAAAATGAGATTTTGTTGTACTTGAGGCACAAAGTGTTAAAAACGACATTTTGTTGTATTAATCTAATGGTCCCGGCTACTTATTTCCTATCCTTACACTAAATTATTTTGTAACATGTAAAATATATCAATAATCGTGGGTTCGAATCCCAAATTAGACCACCCTTGAAGAGAATTGCTCTCCAAATGGCGCTTTTTAAATTGCTCTTTTATTATTATTAAAATTATAAAGAATATTTTTTATTATACTTGAGACACGAAAATGCTATGCACTATGCTATTGAAACACGTGAGTGCCATTTCGTAGTTTTCAAGGTAAACGGCCACATCGTCGTTTTAAATCCACAGAAGTTTTAAAAATACCTCTATGGTGTTTCACAAGTATATTTTTTGTGTTCTTTAAGATGTTTCGATAATGTTGATTGTAATATAAAGGGCATAAAAGTGTTCAAAAGTACACTCTCTGGTTTTTCAATAAAAATCATCAAAAATACATTTATGTAGTCTTCAAGATATAAAAATGTGACATAAAAGAGTTAAAATGTATCAGTGTTGAAGGAACAAAAGTGTTAATAATGATACTTTTTAGTATTTAACACGTACAACCCCCATCGTATTTTGAGTTGAAGACCACTGGTATAAGTGACAAAATATCTTGAAATGACAAAACACCTGTCGAAACGTTTCAATGTAAAGAGTGTGTTTTGCAGGCACGGAGACATATCATTACTGGAAGTGGATGCCATCACTAACTCCACGAACGAGTCACTGGATGAGCTGAACATCATCAGCGAGAACATCCTCGCCAGGGCCGGCTCTGGTCTCAAGGAAGAGATTATCCTCGATGTTAAAGGTCTGTCTCACTTTTCAATTTTTATTGCAGCTTATTTCGTTTTTATGTTACGGTGGATATTTTTTGTACATTGTCACTGTCAAGTTATATATACGTACAGTGACAGACAAACACGAGTCAGGTAAACAATACAACAGAGTGACTACAATTGAGATGAAAGTAAACATATTGTCCATTGAATATTTTTAATGAAGTATATTAAGTGGTATTTTTTCTTGCATAGTATGTTATATGGCCACGGGCCTTCTAAGGGGTAACATGTTGTATGCAGTAGTACGTATATATATTTATTTTTGACTGCAATTTATATAGCATGAATCATGGTAGTGTTTTGATATTTAAATCTTTATTGTAACATTATTGTATTTTAGTCTTCATTCTCGGTCTGATTTTTTATTGTGTTTTATAAAAATAAATAGAAGTGGAAATTCGCCGTAAATAAAAAAGATCTATTTTCACTAAGGCTTTGAGATTTTTTAGATGTTCTTTCTTAAAATTTAGTCATTGTAAATAATAATTTAGTAACTAACTAATGAATATTATTTAAGCTATGCTGTCAAGTCGCAATAATGTACAAAAGATATCCGAAAATTTATTTATTTTACACATGACAAGAAATATACATAATTTGCGAAAAAACAACAGGCAATTCAATAAGGACACACAATTTTAATGGATCTGGGTTTATTGCCTTTCATTTATCGTGTCCCCAGTAAACTAGGTTTTTGCCTGTATCTCACTGAGGATATATAGCATGAAAAAAATAAATCGATAACTTCTTTCCGATTTTTGATTATACAAATACATATAAAACACCGCTGGACATTCTCATCAACCTGACAAACAGTGACACTCAATTACATGTGTCTACATCACGCGAAATACGAAGGATTCTTCGATAATCGATACATAGAAAATCTTGAGCAGGAGAAATTGTACAATTTAAGCGGGGAAAGTTGTTCGTGGAAAGAATGAAAATGTAAAAAAAGCAAACCTAACCTTTGAAACTAAACGCTATGACCGTTTATAAGAAATCTACCTTTCCTAGGCAGATATATTTCAAGAATTAAGTTACTCTCAAATTTGGCATAGTGATTTACTATCGAAGATTTTTACGGCTGTTCCACTATTTTAAAATGTTTTTCGTAATTATTGCTGTGTTTTATTGACTTAAATTATTGCTAACGTTTCAAATGCGTTGCGATATAAAAAACTGAATATTTGCTATAGCATCGCTTTAAGGATGAAACCTGCAACGTTTTCGAAACGTCGGTCATAATTTAATTCAACTCAATACGGTAACAATTCTAAAAAACAATGTTAACTAGCATAATAATGATTTTAATGCTACGTTCCAAGCCAAAAATGCCACTCCTAGATCGTCTTCCCTTGAAGGCAGTGTAGGTTGTTTACCGACTAGGGACGGCACTGCTTAAAACAGGGAAGAACCGAAGAAGAGTAGAAATTAAGGAAAAAGAATAAAGCTAGGAAAAGGTGAGGAAGATCTACAAAAACCCAACAGCATCGCTCCAATAGAGTTTTAAAAATTAATGGAAGGCAGTTACTAAGCACCTGCATAATTCAAAGGTGAGAAAATGCTTTAAAGCATTATTTCTCAATATTTTTAGCCTTGCGACCTCCCAAAAGATAAAACAATAAGACTTTGCAACCCACCTGCATAAACTTAATATCTTCAATGTGTTTGTTTTCCTTAGAAAATTTGTTATTTTCCTTTCGTACACGTAAATTTTTGCTATTCCCCTGATATTTCACCGTGATGACCTCTTTGAATCACGACCCACTAGTTGAGAAACGATGCTTGAAAGTAAAATTACGTCGAAAATGAATCCAATACTTGGATACTGAGCATGCTGCCGATAATATTGAATACGACAACCTCCGTGGCCTAGTTTGTAAAACGCTTGATTTCCACACAGGGGTTTTGGGTTTGATTCCCGATGGTACCAAAAACAAAATAAAAGAGTCCCAGTCTGGTAAACAAATCGTCAAGTAGCAATTCTCGCACGCGTCGAGAACGTGTGCGAGTATTGATGTATCTTCGCATACAGTAGTGTTACCAACACGTGCATTGACGAACCGCGAATTATGTGCCTACTCCAGTGGCTCTAAACCCAAACGATCGATTATTTGGTTCCATGACAATATTGTCTCCCGGCTCTCTTCATTATGTCGGAATCGCCAATTTGGATATATTGTAGGGTACCACATAAAATAAAAATACTTCCAATTGTTTCATTGTTTTTCATTGATTCTCAAACGATTCTCTTTGTATTGTATTGTATTACACTTTCGCTATATAAAGTTCAACCTAGTTAGTTTATTGTCATGCGGCATCTCGTCCAGCCAACCAGAAATATGTTTAAGGGAAAACCAGACTGGAATTCTTTTTTTTTTTTTTTTAATCTGGGTTCTAGCGGAATTTGAACCTCAACCTCCGGGCTGGGAGACAGGCGTCTTACCAACTAGGCCACGGAGGTCGTCAACTCGTTTATTCTACATGTTTGAATCACCAATTCGGATATATTGAAGTCAAGCGAAAAATATGAAATACTTATTATTGTATTAAATTGAAATCGACGATTTCCTCCGACAATTCTTATTTCTTATTCTGATAACTTGTCTTAATCTGGTTCCTGAAGTATCACGATAAGAAATTATGTGTTAATAAGTGCTTATGACGGTTGCAGAGTGCCGCACAGGGGACGTGAAGGTGACTTCAGGCCACAACTTACCTGCCCGGTACATCATCCACACAGTTGGGCCACAGTACAGCGCCAAATATCATACAGCTGCCGAGAGCACACTGCACACGTGCTATAGGTAAATCTATTTATCTTCCTCCAGCACTGTTACACCTTTCGTTGTCCTATAAACTTCTCACTTTCACAATAGTTAATAAAATAACAACAACTACGAGATCTTAGAATGTATTCCCATCAATGTTTTGTTTAGTTCCACCCACTATGTCCTATGTCAATGATTTGAAGATTACCTTATTCCACTATTTTGTCATATGATGAGTGTATTGTTTATCTGTGTTTGTTTCCACCCACTATGTCCTATGTCAATGATTTGAAGGAGTACCTTATTCCACTGTTTTATCATATGATGAGTGTATTGTTTATCTGTGTTTGTTTCCACCCACTATGTCCTATGTCAATGTTTTGAAGAGTACCTTATTCCACTGTTTTGTCATATGATGAGTGTATTGTTTATCTGTGTTTGTTTCCACCCACTATGTCCTATGTCAATGATTTGAAGGAGTACCTTATTCCACTGTTTTGTCATATGATGAGTGTATTGTTTATCTGTGTTTGTTTCCACCCACTACGTCCTATGTCAATGATTTGAAGGAGTACCTTATTCCACTGTTTTGTCATATGACGAGTGTATTGTTTATTTGTGTTTGTTTCCACCCACTATGTCCTATGTCAATGATTTGAAGTAGTACCTTATTCCACTGTTTTGTCATATGATGATTGTATTGTTTATCTGCGTTTGTTTCCACCCACTATGTCCTATGTCAATGATTTGAAGAGTACCTTATTCCACTGTTTTGTCATATGATGAGTGTATTGTTTATCTGTGTATAATTTGATGAAGTATTTTGAGTAGTTGCCTTAAATTTCAAGTGTGTGTAAGTTCCCTTTCTATTTCCCACAAAGATCCCAAGTCGACTCGCTTGTGTCATCCAATGATGTGAGTGGCGAACCGATCCAACGGAAAGATTTTTTTTGTCTGCGGCCGAGCAGGCCTCGTCAGGTTTATATTTAATAAAAATTAAGCAGACAACCTAACAATTTGACTTACCACGCCGTTAGAAAAAAAACATATGCGAGCCCTGTCGACTTTTGGGTATACTTCAGGTACAGTCAGCTCATGGTTGAGTCAATTCGTAGAGAGAGCTTGCAGAGCACCCGGGTAAAGTAAAAACTAGCCTAATACTTCGTTTTACTTTTTTTTAATAAAAAAAACAAATTTGAAATATAACAGTATTTCTTATACCAGTAATACATATCGTCACGCTATTTCCCAGTCGGGGTTGGCAGAGAGGACAGCGCGTCAGACTTTCCTTTCCTCGACATACGCACATCTTTTACCTCTTCTACATACTCGTACATCACATTTTCATACAACTCCTACGATTTCTTTGACTTTATACGTTGCTTTCTTTCAAAATATCGTTCACTTGGTCCAATCATATTTTCTTCCTCGCCAATTTCCTCCGACAATTCTTATTTCTCATTCTGATAACTTGTCTTAATCTGGTTCCTGAAGTATCACGATAAGAAATTATGTGATACTTCATCAAATTATACACAGATATTATTCACTATAATGCAATTCGAACAAAATTCGGAAAAAATCTAAAGCTGTGAGCGACGAAGTGGCGAGCGTAGTGTTGATGATTCACGCACCGAGTACATTATCCAGCCTCACTGACAATTTTTTGAAAAAAAAAAAACTGAAAATCGTGTACGTACCTATCCAGAGCCTTGTACCGTGTACCTACCTATTAGGAGAATGGTGAACTGAATCTGCCTGACCCAGTTGATTCTTTATCCGATTGAAAGGTATTAGCTATGAAGATCTAATTGAAAATAAAATAAAAAATGTTCTTTTACAATTTTTTGGGATCCTTTTTTTTTATTCATTTAGACCCATTCCCTATCTCACCTAGGTTAAAATCAATTATTTGTACGCGTTTTTTAAACTATGCGATTTTTTTCTAGAACTAATTAATCGCGTAACGCGAGGAATACCTTTATACTTTTGATAAAAATAACGGAATGAAGACATTTCTTTCATACCATGAATGCATTATTTATGGCGAGATTATATAGGCTATGCTAAATCTGCGAGAAAAATATAAATTCAGTTGATTTCTTATTTTCAATAGAATGTGTAAATTAATTATTTATTTTCAATTAGCGAATACAATGTATGATTCCATTTACCAAACGAAAGAATACTCCTAATGTTTCCTTTGTTTAAATAATCAAAACTGTGACAATGGAAAGAATTCCCCCACTGTGGGAGGCCTTGACCCAAGGTTTAAGCCACCTTGAACACTTGTCTAGCGCGGTTTTAACATTTCTTTAACTCCAATTGAATTATTTCTCTTTTCATTACTCATTTCCTTAGCCAATACCAAAATAACTTTTAGTTTTCGCTTTTCTTTGCGAATTACAGCTGACAAATCTGAATTGAAATAAATAATAAAATAATAAAACCACGTAAAATTGGTATGAATTTTCAAATCACAGATTTAAAAAAAAATTGCTTTATTTTAAATGTTATTAGAGATAAAGTAGGAACATAAATATACTCGTACATAAACTGACCGCATTTAGATTTTCGTTATCGTAATATTTTCTTCGTACTTTATTTGTAAAATTAGCAACTAAGAGCCATCTTTTGGAAAAAACAAGTATAACATTTACAGTTTATATTGAGAAAGTGGTTTGAAACTTTGCTCGAATATTACCTCGTTTTAGAATGTTGATTTGAAACTTGGATGATTAAGTTTTTTTTTATATGAAAACACTAAACAAAACGTATTTCAATTTAAAATTTAAAGCTAACATGTTAATTTAAACAAAAAAATATACTAACTTTTGTTACTGTGAAAAAAAATTTAAACTCAGGGGGAAATATTTTGTCTGGATAAACAAATTTGCTTAGTACCCATTTTTAATGAATTTTACTCTATACAATAGTAGTTACCTCTTATCCAAAGTTTCAGTTACCCATGGTCAATTGAAAATATTTATTGGAAAATTCCAATTTATTGTCGGAAGATCCGTAGTAATCTAATGTTACGTAATTATGCAACATTATCATAAGATGAACAAGGGTGAGAATTTAAATTGGTTTTGATGGGAAGATGGTGGTCACATTCATATAACTTATATTACAGTATAGGAATATTATTATGATTGTTCTATTTTATTATTAGTTATTGCTGTTAATATCTTACTACCCCTAATTTCTAAGATAATTTTTATAATATGAATGTTTGTATTAGCTTTTTAGCGGGCTTTTTCGCGGCTTAAAAATATTTATCGCATCCGTCAAAACCTATCCATTGAGGCTAGACGTAGAATAATCGACGCGCTCATTATCCCAATAGTCGAGTATGGTGATTGCATCTATGGACCGTGCCTTCTAAGGAGAACCGAACGGAAATTGCAAAGATTGCAAAATGCTTGCTGTAGGTATTGTTTTAACATTCCCCCCAGAGGACACATCACCCCTTTTTTGAGAGCTTTTAAAATTATTGACATGAAACAAAGACGGTTTCTTCATTTAAGCGTACTCATGCATAAAATTACCAGTTCAAAAATGCCACTTTATCTCTTCGAAAAACTGAATTGGTCTAGAAACTTTCACGGCTACGAGACTAGAGGCAGAGAGACTCTTTTACTTATCCCAAACCATAACCTAACACTGTTCAGAGGATCCTTCTCATACTCAGCCAGCAAATGCTGGAATGAGTTGCCCCAGGCCTTGAAGGAGCGGGTGAATAGCTATACCTTCAGAGATGCTCTAAAGCGTTATCTTCTGGGTGGTTAATGGGTTTCTCAGTGGTTAATGGGTCTCTTGTTTGCTTTTCTTTTCTTGTTTTCTTTCTTTTCTCTCTTTTCGCTGGTGGTGAATCGAGGATTGTGCATACATGTTTGTGCGTCATTTCCTCATTAATTCTTTTAAAACTGCTTATCTATTTCAATGTATTACTGCCTAACTATTTCAATGTTGTCTCAACTATCTTACTTCACATTTGTCATTATGTAAAATTTGGACTCCTTTGAGGCTTTTCTCTTCTTTTTTTTTCTTTTTTTTCCTCGTTCTTGCTGACGGTTAACCTGAGGTGGTATATGTGGGTTTACTTTCTATTTTGTTTTCTGCCATACGTTTTTGTTTTTTCTTTTTTCTTTTTTATTATATTTATTCTTTAATCTAGATATGCGGGGGTGTGGGATGGAAGCCCCCTGATGCCCTTGCGGTCGGGTTCGCCCTACATTGGTGGGGTGTATCTCGGCCGTGGGAATGTTTGTGGGATGAGCCCGGACCTTTTGGTGTACTGTCTCTTGAATGTGTTTTCTTCTGTTTTTCTTTTTTTGTCATCTACTATATTTATTTTCTGTGTTTATTTTTTTGTATATATTCCTGTTTCTACGTGTCTAAGGGTGTGGGCTGAAAAACATCTGGTGTCCCCGTGGCTGGGTTCGCCCTATATTGGTGGGGTGTATTTTGGCCGAGGGGATGCTATTAGATGAGCCCAGACCTTTTGATAGCTTCTGCGTCTGATGTATTGTCAGCAATTTATGTGTTTTTAGAAATGTTATTCAGATTTGATCTTGTACATACTATGTTGCTGTCAATAAACCTAATATTTATTTATTTATTTAAAAAAAAAAAGTACAGCGCACTCACGATTTATCGTGATGGATAGTGAAAGAAAATTTATTCTCACATATTATTTTTTATATTCTGCTTTCCAGGAACATCCTTTTCAAAGCCAGAGAACTCGGAGTCCACACTCTAGGGCTTTGTCTCGTCCACTCTGTCAGGAGGCACTATCCGTCTGATTTAGGAGTACACATTGCACTAAGTGAGTACTTAATTAGTACCAGTTCTTTTAACGTGTTCCTCGCAGGAAGCACAAACGCCTATCATCTGATCTATAGCATTCCTTTGTGTATTTTACGTAATGTTTAGTTTATCTCCTTTATTTAATGAGTCTCCTTAAGAGTAATGACTATTACTTATTATCAGAAAATTACTTGAATGTCATGTTTACTTGGGGGTGTAATCAAATATCAGTGGTTCTATACAAAATACGCGGTTTAAACTTAGAAATTAAAAAACGCCGAAATTGTGCCACGCACAGGATTCGTGAAATTTGATTTTTAACGCGGTGTACAGGTTAAACATAATTTCTTAGTGGCCTAAAAACCTTACTTATCTTAAATTTGTTAATTTGTAATAAATATATTTTAAAAAGCTCAAACCTATAATATGTTCTTCCATTTTCAATGACTTTCTACTCAAATTTCTAATCACATTTCACTGCCATTCTCTCCAGATTATTTTATACTTCATCTATTCTGAATATTTTAAATTAAACAGATTTTTCGCTTTGCCATAACTAATTGCATGAAAATTTCAATGAAGCAGAAAAACAATAAAGGCATAATAGATTGTTCGGAAAGAAATTTCGTATTTTAGGTCAAATTTTAATACAAAATCTCCAAATACTCTAGTTTTAAATATTTTTAGTATTTTAACAATGTATTGTGGGGACAACTGACGCCATTTATCCAGTTTCAAGAGTTCAGAATATAGAATTGACATGTTTCAATAATCTATGTGTTGTATGAAGAATCAACAGATAGTCAAAGCGGTAAAAATGTTAAAATAAACATGCATTGATTGTTACTGAAGAAAATATTCATTTCAATATTTTTACAGGAACAGTTCGTAGGTTCCTGGAGCAGTACGGAGGCAGCTTGCAGGGCGTAGTGGTGGTGGCGCCCGAGCGCTGTGAGTTGTCGCTGCTGGAGACGCTGGCGCCACTGTATTTCCCGAGGGGGCCGCGCGAGGCACGTGCCGCGCGCTGGCGCCTACCACAGGACGCTGCCTCCTGTGGTCCACTTGGCGAGCCCCTGTTGCCTGACAGGCAGATCCGAATCATCGATAACCCACAACATTCAGCTATGGATGGTCAGTTGTCATTAATTAATTTTGAATAGAATTTTTGACGATTCCTCTCCATCCATCTCGACAGAGTCAATGCTGTCACATTCTTCACGGTCATAAAAGTGCATGATGATCTCCATGGCCTGGTTGGCAAGATGCGTGACTTCCACCTTGGAGTTTCGGGTTCAATCCCTGATGGTACCCAAAAAATAAATATAAAGGATCCCAGTTTGGTTAAAGAGTTCATCATATAGCAATACTCGCACGCATTGAGAATGTGTCCGAGTGTTGTTGTCTCTTCATGTGTGGTAGTGTTACCAACACATGCAATGTTGAACCGTGAGTTCCGTACCTACTCCAGTGGTTCTAAACTTGAAGGCTTGATGACTAGGACCTAAACCACACTCTTCAATGTGTCTGAATCAATTCAGATATATTAAGGGGTATCATACAGATTTTTCAGAGTGCTTTCCCTATAAACCCACAGTTAACACAAGCTTTTATTTAACTTTGATGATCACTCAGGGCAAAGTGTTTAAAAAAAATTAAAGGCTTATTTTAATCAGATTGTTTATAATTGATCTTTGAGACAAAGCTGTTTTCGTTATAGAGGAATTTTTAAATATGTCTTCCATTGGATTGTCATCAACTGTCTCTAACACAACAACATTTTCTACTTTTCGTCTCTGTTTGCTTGTCTCCACACTATACATGATTAATAAAGACAAGCAACTTCACCAATCATATTTGAACTGTGATGATATATTATATTATATAATTGCTCTTCCATATATTCTTTAGAGTGAAAGCTTTGTATTTGTTTCTTTTCTTTCTCTTTTTTTCACTTGGATCTCAAATCCTCCATTAATAGTCATCTATAAGTCAAGATATTTAAAATCAGTTCTAACTATCTAAACAACTTCTAGTATCTCACCATTCAGAAAGTGTGTGTTATTACTCAATGTGCTCTTATAGTTCGGAAATTCTAGGATGAGTCCTGTGACAGCTCACAAATTTGCCCCAATACAACCTTGTGTAATGTATTTACCTAAATAACTTGCTATTTATTAGAATTGAGGCCTATATTAAAGTTGATAAAATAATTAAAAGTACTGAACATCGTTACAAGGTTGTATTGGAGCAAATTTGTGAGCTGTCACCGGACTCATCCTAGAATTTTCGAACTATAGTATGTAGCTTACTCATGAATATCTAAAATGTATATCTTTAAAAAAAATCTTTGTTTTAGTTATATAGTCAAGCGCTGATTATTCATAGTAATTGGGGGACACTTTAACGTGAACAGTGGAAAAACTTTTATCGAGTTAAACATTTTAATAGTTGAAATACTAGATAAATGTTGTTATACAAGATGAGTACACGAACAAGCTTTCTTAATGTTTGAGAGAACCGCTATCATACCGGGACAATTTACATTGAGAAGCCACAGATCCACATGTTTCGTATCAGTGTGGATGCGGGGAAATACAGATCCACATGTTTCGTATCAGTGTGGATGCGGGGAAATACAGATCCACATGTTTCGTATTAGTGTGGATGCGGGGAAATACAGATCCACAAATTTCGTATCAGTGTGGATGCGGGGAAATACAGATCCACATGTTTCGTATCAGTGTGAATGCGGGGAAATACAGATCCACATGTTTCGTATCAGTGTGAATGCGGGGAAATACAGATCCACATGTTTCGTATTAGTGTGGATGCGGGGAAATACAGATCCACAAATTTCGTATCAGTGTGGATGCGGGGAAATACAGATCCACATGTTTCGTATCAGTGTGGATGCGGGGAAATACAGATCCACATGTTTCGTATTAGTGTGGATGCGGGGAAATACAGATCCACAAATTTCGTATCAGTGTGGATGCGGGGAAATACAGATCCACATGTTTCGTATCAGTGTGAATGCGGGGAAATACAGATCCACATGTTTCGTATCAGTGTGAATGCGGGGAAATACAGATCCACATGTTTTGTATTAGTGTGGATGCGGGGAAATACAGATCCACAAATTTCGTATCAGTGTGGATGCGGGGAAATACAGATCCACATGTTTCGTATCAGTGTGAATGCGGGGAAATACAGATCCACATGTTTCGTATCAGTGTGGATGCGGGGAAATACAGATCCACATGTTTCGTATCAGTGTGAATGCGGGGAAATACAGATCCACATGTTTCGTATCAGTGTGAATGCGGGGAAATACAGATCCACATGTTTCGTATCAGCATGGATGCGGGGAAATACAGATCCACATGTTTCATATCAGTGTTGATGTGGGGAAATACTGCTAACTTATTGGCATTAGTTAATTGGTATAATGTAAACTATAGATTTTATAACAGTTTAGGTTCTTGCTTTGTAATTTTTATGTTCAAAATTTTGAATTTTTTTTTCAATATGTCTAAAAAAAATGACACTACACGGTTAATCCAATTCACGGATAATTGAGCCCTGGATAATCAGCACTCTACTGTTGTTATGTTCCAATTTCGTTTACCTACACCAAATTATTGTTTGGATTTCATTCAATGAGTGATCATATAATAAATTGCATTATACGAAAATTACAATAGTAACTATTTTTATCAAAATACTTGATGCACTATACATCACATGTTCCAATGACTAACACTTATCTTATCATATTCCTAGTAACGCTTTGTTGACACTGGGTGATTAAACTTCTCGGATTAGTCACAGCACCATCGTACACAGGTCAATTAGAAATTGGTAAAACTAGTTCAATTGAGTCACTAAAACATTGAATAAAACAATTACAACAGTTTTTATTTATAATAAACTCAAAATTAAATAAAGAAATAATAAAAACAAATTTAAATCTCTATAAACTTTGGCATGTAATTAATACAAGCTAATATTAAATATATCGAATATTTTTGTTTTGTAAACAGTGCATTTTTAACTTAAAATAAAAAGTTTTGGATTTTTAAGTGATAGTGTGATTTTTATTGTGGAGTATTTTGGTATTATTCAGTCTATGGTTTAATTTGTTTAACAGTAATATGGATCCTCTGTGAATGGTTTTAAGGAAATTTATTCAAAAGTGCGTATTATCTAATTTGAGTTCTTTGTATTATCCTTGTAGTGTTTTAAATCTCAATGATGAGTGGATTTAAACAAAGAGGTAATGAATGTTTTTCTTTAAAAAATTAATTAAATAATTTTGCTTACAAATTTGAAAATTCACTTTTAAACTACAAATATGTATACTTGTTTTATCAATCACTGTTCATTCCACTTTTTGTAACGGTATAACCCTACCAGTTTCAAGGTTTTCACCTCATCTTCAGGGGAGCACAAAAAATACTTGTTTGTGCTCCCCTGAAGATGAGGTCAAAGCCTTGAAACCGGTAGAGTTATACCATTACAAAAAGTAGAATAAACAGTGTTTGATAAAACATATTACAATGTCTTTAAACATCCACAATGTTAATGCCTTAACTATAAATAATATATGTATACATGTGTAGAATTTTTGAAGCCGTACATGGAGATAGGGTTATTTGGCACAGACAGAGAAAGATTCATATATTGATACTCTAAATAAGGACCAAGAGATACATTGTCTAGCACCGATATCTGTGAATGAATGAATGTATAAAAAGGTCTATCAAATGATAAATAAAACTATAAATAAATGATAACAGTAAATAAATGTATGTAAAAATAATGTCAAAACTCTCATTAACAGTATGAATAAAACTAAAGTAGTTGGACCCGATCGCATACCCACATTCTTCATAAAAGCATACGGGGAGACTTTGTCAGCACCTCTTACCAACATTTTCTATTTAGTCTATTAAGTTGATATTTTCCTGAGAGAATGGAAATTTATTCTAGTCACACCCATTCATAATAATGACATAAGGAAAATGTTACAAACTACAGGCCTATTGCCATGCTTTTTCTGTAGCCAAACTGCTTAAGACACTTTCGGATCTTGTTTTAAGATCACAATAGATTCCGGTTGATGAGCAACACGGTTTTCGACGTGGTAATTCAACTGAGTCCAACTTAAGGGTATATACTTATCTTATTTTTAGCACACTTGATGCTGGCTCTCAGGTTAATTGCTCATATCATGACTTTGCAAAGAGTAAATAATCGTATTCGACTAATGAAAATAGTATTCCAAATGGTCTTTTACAAATCTTTACAGACTATTTGTCTAAGATATACCAATTTCTGTCTTATGGTACGAGTATATTTGAATCCGAACCCTTGCTTCACAATCAGGTGTTCTGCAAAGTTCCGATCTTAGTCCGACATTGTTTTTAATCTTCATCAATGATATCTGTCGAGTCATCAGGCATTCAAGTCTTACGGTTTGCTGATAATTTAAAACAATAAATGAGTTTCTCCAAGACTGTATGGAACTTCAGATTAATTTGAACGGTGTCTGTAATTGGAGTGAGACCAATAAGCTGGTCTTCAATATCTCTAAATTTAAGCTGATGACTTTTTAAAGAGCTGGGACTCAGCAGTGTTTATGATACTTAATCAATGATCAACACATTGAGAGTATGTGTTAATCTGTCAATAAAGTTCTGAGATTTGTGAAAAATTTCTCTAGGGCATTTGGTGGTAACACTGTTATGATATCTCTTAACACATTGATCGCCAATAGGATTTTCGTAAAATGTCCAAAAAATGTTTTTACATTTTAAGGTTTTTAATTTAATATAACCTACCTATCACATTCATGAGTATATCTTTTAGAACCATGAAGATATCCTAAGGCCATATCGTAGTAAGATAGAAAAGGGCCATGTCGGCCAAGTTTAATAGTAGTTTAATACAGAGCGCGTAGCCGACGGACAGAATGACACTGTGAAGTTAGGTATGCCGTGTCAGCCACCGGTGGCCGACATGGCCCAATTGGAATACCTCGGTGTCGGCCACCGGTGGCTGACACGGCGATCAACGTGTTAATAATTCACTGGTTCATAGTAGACGACCTGCGTGGCCTGGTTGTAAGACGCTTGTCTGCCGATCCGGAGGTTGCCGGTTCGATCCCTGCTGGATCCCAGATTTTTTAAAAATGGTTTTCCAGTCTGGTTTTCACTTAGGGCCATAAAAACATCTTTCTGGTTGGTTGGAAGAGATTGCCACATGGCAATAAGCTCGCCAGGTTAAATAAAATTAAAAAAAAAAAATAGATTCGAGTGTGGTTCAATCATTTGGAACCCGGGAGGTATCCAGAATTCCCTGATAGTTGAGCAAGCTCAAAAGAGATTTCTGCGACACATTTATTGTAAGGACTATAAATTTTTACCCATGGCTGTATCCCACATTTTTACCCATGGCTGTATCCCACATTTTTTTTATGGGTATTCTTGGATAATACTCTTGAAACATTGAAAGAGATCTACTCAAATATTTATACATATACAAATTGCTAACAGAAAAAATAGCAAACCCTTTATTGATTCACAGAATTTGGTTTAATGTACCGGACAATTCTTTACACCATCGCGAACTAAGGTTTTCGGTGCTGTATTCACGGACTGAGCTGTTAAAAGCATCACCACTCGAATGTGGAATTACCTTGAATGAATTTTCTGATATCGATATTTTCCACACCTTGGTGAATAAATTGAGGATTAAATTCCTCATTAAACTTTGTAGATATAACTAAGTCACTTCACAGGAAAGCATGAGTAACATTGTTCCTGTTGTCACTATGCTATATTTAGACTTTATAAATAATAATTTTTCTTGTATTTGATGGAATCGGGTTTAACCTGTATCAAATGTAGAATTAAATAAATGAACAAATTACAACATGAAATGTTGATTCAATGTTTTGAACATTGTTGAAAGTATCGTAAACAGTAAATAACATAAATTTATTTAGTATTTTAAATAAATACAAACACAAAAAGTGTACATTGAAGCATATTGGCAACTCAATTTCTATTGTTTTGAAAATGTAGCAAGGCTCAATACATCTGTCGTGTAGGTCACCCATCACTTTATCCATTATTTCTACTGAAATTCAATTAACTTCTTGTCTAATACTAGGTTTGTCCAGAAAGTAAGTGTACTGAATTTTTGTAGGTTACAATTTTTTTTATTTAAACAAAAAAATTACGTGGTTACCATAGTACATATGTAAGCTATTTTTCGACATAGTCGCTATTCCTCTCAATGCAGGTGATGAAGCGGGGTATCAACTTTTTGATACCTTCCTCGAAGTAGTTTCCCGGCAACCCCTCCGTCCACTTCTCCACCTCCTCCTTTACCTCCTCGTCGGTTGAAAACCTTTTTCCACCCATGTGCAGCTTCAGGGAGGTAAAGAGATAGTAATCTGAAGGTGCTAGGTCAGGAGAATGCGCGGGATGGTTCAGGACATCCCATTTAAACGAGGCGAGCAGTTCCTTCGTGGCGTTGGCCGTGTGTGGTCTGGCATTGTCGTGCAGCAGGCAGACTCCCTTTGTCAGCATGCCTCTCCTCTTGTTCTGAATCGCCCTCCGCAATTTTTTTAGGGTCTCACAGTATCTTGCAGAGTTGATGGTCTCCCCTTGAGGCATATATTCAATTAAAATTATGCCTTGACAGTCCCAAAACACGGATGCCATGATTTTCTTGGCTGAAATTGTGGTTTTGAACTTTTTGGCGGAGGGTGAAGAGGTGTGACGTGACCGTTTTTAAACTCGCGACACCACTTGTACACACTCGTACGATTCATAGCTTATCACCATATGCAGTTTTCACCTCATTATAAACCTCAACCGGAGGTTTTCCCTTCCAAACGAGATAACGGATGACGCCGCGTATTTCATACTTGGCGGGAGATTGGATTGAAATTTTTCACGAAACGTGTTGTCGCGTCGACATTTCTCAACGTACTGACCTCGAATCGGTCTCGTTGCGGAGGGGAAGGGTCAGGCTACACGGAAGTGTAGCCAACATGTCGAAAATAAAATCCATCCGGTCGTGAGAGCCTCAGTACACTTACTTTCTGGATACGCATAGTACAAGATTAAAAATACTCAAATACAATCAATGAAAATACAATTAAATTAGAAAACTAAAAACAATTAGGACAAAATTTAAATAGCCCTCCAGAGCAGAATTTTCTTGAACTCAATAACATCTATCTACACTAAAAATATCCACCAAACCAGACACAGTTGCTCAATTGTGTTATTCTCACAATTGATAAATTACAACAGAGTACTGTCGTTAGCAAATTCCTATTGACACATTTAAATTTTAAAAGGTTCAGTGTGTTTCTAGCAGGAGTGTGGAAACCAATTTGAGCCAACATATCTCAACTATCAAAGATATTGTAAATAACTTATGTTGAAAAATTAAACCAGAAGCATCAAATATGTTGACTTTTTTATTGATTCATGGGAAAACTAAATTTTGGGAAACTGACTGAAGAAAAAACAAGCAAGTATTTTGATTAAGGAAGATTAATTCATCTGAGTAGACTTAACAAAAAATTTATGTAAATAAACATATTCATTAAATTTTGGCTGTTATTCAAATTCCGGAGAAAAAACATTTTAACCTGAATTCTATAGTTGGCACTAGTAATAACATTAATTTCCTTGAATTTTGTATATGTTCTTCTTTGTTTTAGCAGAAATAACTACCATTGAACATTTATTTTATAAATATACATACAAACATACCATCACTCCATCCCCTTATCGGTACAAGTTCAATGTAGAGAGGACCAGACTTTTCTATCACAATATACATCTTGCTTCTCCTACATCCATACACTTCATAAAGTTTCTAAGATTTCTCTGACTTTTTACATTTCTTTCTTTCAAAATATACATTTGATCCAATCTTATATTTTTTGGTCCTTCTCTATGACGCCTTCCACTCACATTTGTGCTGTATATTTATTTTGTTCTTTCTTCATTCATTTGTTTCACATGCCCAAACCATCTCAGATTACTCCTCTTCATCTTGTTCAACACATCACACTCATCCCTTATCACTTCATACCGTATTCTGTCATACACCCCATGTAATATTCTTGAATCAATGTCTGAATTAACTGTAGATTTTTTTAAATTCATTAGAAAAATTGTGGATGTATATAATTAAGTAGTAAGCACTTAAGGTATGAATTGTTACTCCATGTATTATTCTCACTGCATGTATTTCTACATCATTTGATTGGCTCTTTTTAGTCTTGTTCCATGTCCACGTTTCAGTCTCATACATCAAAGTGGATACAAAAATTCTGTTGTGGACTATCTTCTTAGCAGATTTTGATACTGTCCAGTTCCAGTGTATATGTTTAAATGCTCCCTTCACTTTGTTTCTTATCACTACAAACCGTTTGATATCCCTAGTAACTCTTCCAACATCTGATCAAATACTACCTAAATAGCAGAATTCTTCAACTTACTTTTTCTCTTTCATTACTCACTTATATATCGCATTTACTTTCTATTTGTCTAAGTGTTTTGTAAAAACTCTACACATGCATTGTATTATGCTTTTGTTGTACACAGTACAACCGAATGGGTTTATTGCCTTGTGGCAATCTCTTCCAAACAATCAGAAAGACGTTTAAGATGCCTCAATTGAAAACCAGATTAGGACCTTTTTTCAAATAGTTGAATACCAATGCGAATCGAACTCATAACCTCCGAGCTCAAATACGAATGTTTTACCAACCAGACCATGGGAATGTATTATGGAATACAAATTTCATTCCATTTCTCTATAGGGGTAGGCAGAGAAGAAGAATCCCAAACTTTCTTAAAACAACATATTTACTTTGCCTCCTCCTCATTCATACATTTTCTCATACAAATCGTTCTATTACTCTTATTTCTTTCAAAATCTTATTTATTTGGTCCAACCATACTTTTCTCCATCATTCTCTACCAAGACTCCCACTTATTACTTATAATTATTATTTTTAAAAAACTACCCACAAGTATTACTTTACTGATACAAAAATTAGGGTGACTTTTTAAAAAAAATATGACATTTTAGTTATTTTCAAATTATGTTTTTTATTAATGGTGTTTTCTATTCTTTACTGTTTTTGTTATGGTACTTTAGATCAGTTATATTGTATTGTGTTGCATTATGCAGTTCCCGCTTATTATTTTGGCTCTGTTATCATTTCTTTAGCATGACCTTAATGCTGAGGAATGGGATCCATACTCATACTTCTGTAGTTTGTGAATATTTCACGGGTTGCAACTAGTTTGTTCATCATTCCCTCCATGAAAAATCCAACAATCGACTCCAGTACCACATATTGAAAAAGTCTATCCTTGATCTTTATTGTCTAAGTTTATGAAACTTAGTTTTCAGGTATTTACAAACATACCAACATTTTAGTTTAAATTACATAATTTAGACTGAAAGTTGAAACAGCAAAAAGTCTTAAAAAATAACAGGAAGAATATCTGAATATACAAATATATCCATAATTTTATGTTACAGCCCCCATTATATCAATGTTTTTATTTTCGAACCCCCTTTTGGCATATTAAGTTCATCTCTCTTTCTCCTTCAGATTTTCTTTACTAGTTGTAATTAAAAAAAAAAACGACCATGAACTCCTTTATTTTAATTATGTAAAATGATTATTTAACAATATCTATTGTTTTTCTCGTATTGAAACTACTGTTTTATCATTTCAAGTTGCAATTTGCGCATTTTATTATTTAAATAATTA
Organism: Odontocerum albicorne; assembly: GCA_949825065.1. Classification (NCBI taxonomy): domain Eukaryota; kingdom Metazoa; phylum Arthropoda; class Insecta; order Trichoptera; family Odontoceridae; genus Odontocerum; species Odontocerum albicorne. The sequence continues at coordinate 11,346,029 of OX463846.1, read as the reverse complement.
ATATATACCTTATAAATATTTATGAAAATTTCACCTCATCCAAGCTCAGTTGTCACTTTTCGTCTTACAAAATCCAGCACGTTCGTTAATATTTGTTACTGTGATTCGAGTTCAGTTCAACATCAAACTTCGTTCAAATCAGAAATTGTCATTAATAAGAGAATGCCTTAACATAATCTATCAAGCACGGCTTTTATAAACACTTATCTGACATTTTTTTGAAAAAAAAAAAATCGTACGATATACGCGTATTATGCTATTTTTTTAATGTTCACGAGAAAAACTATTCATATAAGGTTGTCGGAAAGTGCAGTTTTGTACAATCACAAAAATGTATAGCGCTTTTTTAGATCACGAAAAATATTTTTTACGTGACAAACTTGGTTCATTTTAATTTACGTTATTAAATTGTATAATTTTCGCGCGAAAAGCGGTTATAAATGATGTTCGCGCGAAAAGCGGTTTTTTTTTTAATGAAACACTTCTGATCGTGCGTTCATACTTCAAAGGCGATACAATTCCAGTGTCGTCAAAACGTGTTTCTGTGATAAGAAGCAAAACGCGCGTTAAAAGTTTTATTACTGTTCTTGATAAGTTGGAAATAAAATAATGTAATGTCGTCTGACTTAGTGTAACGGGAGGAGAAAGTGAAGACCATTATGGAAAATGACGGATTTGAATTATCCTCGTGTATGTTTTTTTTTTTTTACATATTTTCGTGTGAGCGTTTTTAAATAATATGTTTTTAAAGTATATATGTATATACTTAGTACTTATGTTTTTAATCTACACTGAAACTCGTGAAAACAATGTAAGTAAACATTTGACTTATATATCAGTTCTCCGCTTCACGAGTTTAAGTATGTTATGTACTTTTAACGCTGTTTATTTTTATTGCGCTGTCAAAACGTCTTATCTCTTTTATGTTTAAAATATTGGTTCATATATTGCAATTTACTACATATATTGCAATTTAACCTTTATGTATATTGCATTTATAAGGTCCATGGCCGCGGGGTAACGCACTGAACTTCCGTACGGAAGGTCGCCTGTTCGAACCTCGTGCTGTGCTTTTCCCCTCGAATGAGCCTCTTTGGTGTACACCCATTGCTTCTCTTCATTTGTTCCCTTTACAATTATCGGAAGTAACCTGTATTTCGAGTTACATATCATGTGCTCAAAAGTTTATATTTTTCGGCGTTGACTAAATTAAAAAGCTTCCTGTTCTCGTGAAGCATATAAAGAATGGTTTCTCTTCTAATAATTGATCTATTCATCAAAAGGTACAATGTACATTACAATAATATTTTTCAATATGAGTAGTGAGTGTTTCGTTCATTACAACACAAATAAAAAAATTAATACAATCACATTAAATTCAAACATAAGTGTGCAAGTAAACACTTCAAAATTATTAAAAAAACTTAAAAATATAAACAGTTATTAATACAATATAGGACCGCCTCAAGATGGGCAACCCGCACCCAATCACACCGAGCATGTTACTCTTGACAATTATATTGAAGGAAAAGTACAATTGCGTACAAACAAAATAATAATTAACGAAATAAACCCATTTCACTAATATCAATTTATTTTAAGATTCTCCGATAATCGATTGCTCGAGCTTGTTCATTACAGCTACTGTAAGAGTCCTGTTTCGTACACGTTCAGATATCTAATCAAATGCGTTTTGGTTTTTCTCAGCGGACGACGAGAGCTTGGATCTGGAAGGGCTGAGCGCGGGCTTCGGGCAGATGCAGGGAGATCTGGACCGGCAAAGGCTGCTGGGGGAGCAACGCGCCGTGCTGGACCCCGTCGCGGAGGTGCGCGCCAGGCAGATCGAACACCAGGAAAGGTATGTAACCGCTTTTTATTGTGCAGCTAGCTCCGGACAGGTGCAGGAAAGTGGTGAACTTTATTTTTTTTTCAATTTCTTGACGTCGTCAAGATAAACGAACAATAGAAAAGTTGTATTCCTTCTCAGCATTTATGCAAGGCATCTTCACCATCGATCGATTGTTATGTACTGTAGGATATAAACTTTTTTCTATCTACATTCTTATCTACGAAATATATCAAATGACATGTAGCGATAGGCAACAAAGTCAATGGGGTGTTGAGTAAGATGAAGAGAACACTCACTTAGAAATGTTTTAGGCACGTGAAACGAATGAATGAAGAAAGACTAACATAACAAATATTTATGGCGTGAGAGAGGAATATCAAGCAAAGCATTGGGTCAACAGAATATTTTGAAAGAAGGAAATCTAAGAAGTCAGAGAAATCGTAGGGGTTGTATGAGAAAGTGTAGAAGAGGCGAAGGATGTGTGTCAAGATATGAAAATCTAGCGATCTATCTTATCGGCCTACCCGACAGGGAAATAGCATGATATAGTACGAGTATGTATGAATATTATTGTATACGAGTATATCCGCTTCATTTATCATGAAGAATGCTTGTGGATGTTATTCACACATTATTTTATACACAGTAAAATACTGCTTTATTATTTAAATTTCTCTCTTATTATTTATAGAGTCAAGGTTGCCTGATGTTACATTTACATAAAGCAAAACTGTAAACATTTATACAGAACCCCATATCATACCTATAAAATCTCTAAGCTATCCATACCAAAAAAAAGTTGCGCACCTTTAAAGTTCACTTTTCAATTTAATCCGAGTATGTTGGTAAGCTTTGGAGTCTGTTTTATGTATAACACAATATTTGACCCAATGCCGTGACTTCGAAAGTGAAACAAATCATACTGTGAACGTGACGTGAACCTGAAACAAAACATGTATGCGGAAACTACTGCGTGACGTGAGTATTCCAATTTTTAAACTCGTACTATCGAAGTATTCGTAAAAAGAGTCAGCAATTGGAAGGCTGGTACTTGCAATATTAAATTAAGTCGTTTATTTTTTAAACTAAATCGTTTTTTAATTTTTTATAAAATAAATGAAAAGAACGTTTTTTGTCCATTCGTAACATTTTGAGTCACTGAAAAATAAGGTAATAATTATTAGGTGAAATATCACAGAATTGGATGATGCTTTAAAGTGATAAATGCGTAAAACCTTTTCTTTGTGAATTGAATGCATAACAGTAGTAACATTCAGTACGACCGTTAACTTTTAAACTTTATATTAAAAAAAATTTAAACTGCCTGGAAGACCCAGATTGATAGAAGAATTGCGTGATGCTGAAAAGCGAAAAAAATAACAGAACAATTACGGCTACGCCGACAAAGTATAAACGCTGAACAAAGACAATTTCTTAATGAGAATCGAAAATCACGGATTTTCAATGAAGACCGGTAAAACTAAAATGAGAGACGCCGACAGGCTTAACCCTCCGATCGGTGACGGTCTCAAAAAGTGACAAGGTCCCTAGGGACCGTCAAAAAAATGTATGGTATTATCATCACGCAGGTATGTCTTGATGGTTTTGTATGTTAGCTTATGGTTGTATAAAGTGCCTAAATGTATATAGAGGGATAAAATATAAGTATAAAGGTAAAAAAATAAGTTTTTTTTGGTAATTCAGATTTTATTTGATAGGTAAACATTAAAAGTCAGCTAATCGTGCGGATTGTAAGCTGCTGCCAAATGGCCTGCAACATAAGCCACACATTATCAATTGCAGCAGTTTTGCTGGTGAGTAATCGCTCCGGCTGCGAATTCGCGTTATCAATGCGAATGAATTTTGTTATTGACACAAAGCGATCATATGACATAGCACCTTTGTATATTGGAGCATGTGTTGGGCCCCACATTCCACAGTTCCTTAGCAGGCTCGCTATTCGACTTACACAGCTCAGCATATAAAACGATAGCCAAAAACGCATCAAACTCTTTCAGAGTCAATGGTTTCCACTCTTTTGGCTTGGTAGGATTTGCTGCATTCCACGAAGCTGTTACTTAAACGGCTTTGCGATTCATTTCGCGTATGATGACGTGCGCAATATCTTCGGTGATCAGTGAGCGGAATATTGTGAATGAATCATGGATGTTTTTCAATGGCCCTGGTTTGCTTCTGCTGTAGTTGACGTTGATTGATCGTTGATTTCCACATTCACTTCGCCTTCGACATTGGACACAACAATATCAATTTCTGGCCGATATGTCTGGTCAGCGTCATCATCGTCTTCGGTGTCAAACGAATAAACACCATGATCATCGCTCGCCTCATCCATATAACTAGCAAATCATTCATCGACTACACGTTTTTCCTCCTCGGTCATTCGCTGGTAGCGTGTACTGTTACGTAGCAACATATCCGCAGCATCCCAACCTGCATCTGCCATTGTTCTATAGAGAACCCAAAAAACCTCAGGAACCTCTGAAAGTATTTTAAAGGCATTCATATACCTATATTGAACTCCTAGAATATGGAAACATTCGTTCTTCTGGCGGTCCACGAAATTCTCAACATCAGACGCCAACACCCCCAATTACTAGAAGGAAACTCGGTTAATTTTTACACTGAAATCCAGCACGTTACTTGTACACCATTTATTATTACTTTTACTTTTGTTATTTTGAATTGAAATTAAGTATTGTTTATTATTATATTATATATGGTATTAGAAAATATTCTTGACGTGAGATATGAGAAAATATTCTTGTCATGAGATATAAGAAAATATTCTTGACGTGAGATAGAACTACTTTAACTCTCCTGATAGCTCGTAAGAAGTATGACAAAAATAAATTTATGTATATGAGAATATTTTATAATTAATCATCTATTGAGAATGTGAACATATATTACATGTAACGTAAACAAAGTCAATAATTTGCCTTATATGATTACGTCAAACTGGAACATTATATCGTATCTACGCAGGGAAGTAAGTCTTTCGAGACGTAAACAGTTCTGAAAAGTGAAGCCGCGATAAACACAATGTTGCGGCATGGAGACAAGAGTCAGCAGAGATTATTACCGAGTGAATAGACCCATTGTCCTGATGCCACCTCTTGCCGCTCCAATTAGCCACTCAGGAGTGAAGAACAAACTACAACCTTCATCCAGTACCATTTTTTTTCTTGCTCTGATCAACATCTTAAGTACGCACAACATTTATTGACCGTGACAAGTGTTCTTATTCAATACTCGTTCCTCCGTGGCTGAATCGGTTAGGTGCTTGACTTTCACGATTTTGGGTTCGATTCCCATATAATTTTCCCATAAGGCTTCTTTAACAATTTTAAGGATGGCTAGAAGTTATTGCCATATGGCAATAAATCCACCAGGTTTTACTTACTCTGTACACCGAAAGTATAATAAAGGGTCTTCAAATTGAGCGGTTTTTTTTAATTCTATTTTTTTTTAATTCTTGAATAAAACACACAATTTACTTTGATTTCAAAAAACTTTTTATTGGTCATTGAAGAATAATGTATGACATTTAAACACAAAAAAACAATATCCGCCAATTGTCCACCTCTTGCAGCTCCACAGATGTTCACTCTTTTGTCAAAAATTTCGATGACATTTTGGCATAATTGCGGTTCTAACTCACCAATAACGCGAATAATTTCGTCATTCAGCTCAGAAATTGATTGGGGGTCATTCTTATAGACCTGGCTTTTCACGTAATTCCAGAGAAAAAAGTCCAACGGTGTCAGATCACATGATCTTGGTGGCCAATTATCATCACCGTTTCCGGAGATTACGATACATAAAATAATTCAACAATTTGAACGCGTTCTTGTATTGTATACGACTCCACTTTTATAAAATGTTATACATTACACTTCTCAAATGTCACAAGACCCAGGCAAATTCGCGACGCCATCTTTATTTTATCCAAGAATTTTAAAAAAACCGCTCAATTTGAAAGACCCTTTATAATAAAGAATCTATGCCAACGGTACCTGAAAAATAAAGAAACAAAAAGGCATGGTAGAAGAGTTTGTCTGATAAAACAATACTCACTCGATCTAGGCTTGTATGAACAACTCTTCAACATATCAATTGGAGGTTCGGATATATTAAGAACGTGGCTTGAAGACAATATTATCTTCGAATCCATTCATCAAGCCTTCGGGCTTAGAACCATTGGACTACGTGTAAACTGTTAGATGTACCATGTATAACCGTGTACACAAGATACTCAATAAATAATCTTGTTTCTTAACCGATTCACTCTCAGAGACGAGATATCCAGAGAAGAGATAGACGATTTTTTTTATTAATAAAACTGTTTTAAATGTTATATTTCACAATCTCTAGTAAGTCAATGATTAGTTCTATCTAATTTTAAGAAAAATATAGGAAATCGATAGAGTTATTTTTTGCAAATTATGTTCGGCCTGACGGGATACACCATTTTTTTGCGGCAGATAAAATATTAAATATATCAAAACAAGTTAAAAATTGGTTGGACACGTCTTGCATAAACACGTCCAATTATCTAACAGAAGAATGATACTTGTCGTTAAAAGATACCAGCAAACAAAAAAACTTATTCGCCTCATACCCTGAAACGTGATTTTTTTTTTTAAATCTGTCACATGTGCCGACAGAGTCTGGAGCAGACAGGCGAGTGATGTGAACCGGTGTATCGATTACTGGACCATTTACCCTGAGATCTTTATGTCGGGTGCTTTTAAGGGGTGGAGGGCGTGACGTCATCAGAGAACACATTCATCTCTAGAGAGATGTCTTACCCTAGGGGTCTGCAAATGTTTTTCAGTCGATTGATAGGATCTTATTAATCGTATTTCTAAGATAAATATAATTTTACTTGGTTTATCTGTCGATATTTTGAAAGACAACATTAAATTTAAAATAGAAATAGGACAGAGCTTAACTCATTAAATTTCTTAAATATGACGATTAAAATGTTGTAAAACAGACTTCATTTTAATATTTATATGAAATATTCCTTTACTGACGTTATGAATCCTAATACACCGAATCATCCGTATTCCCATAAAATGGCAGCATTTCACTCACTGATAACGATACTGATTAAGGTGCCATTGAACGAGTTGATCTGTCTCTCTTCTGTCTTTGCTGGGCCTCGTAGTCGAGGATCCCTTCGTCATTCCAACGTTTAATTCAGTTGGAAAGCGAAGCTGTGTCGTGGAGTTGTGTTTCTTCCTTTTCTTTCATATTTTAAGTGAGTTATTAATTGCACACTAACAAACTCACGACGACCTCCGTGGCCTGGTGGTAAGACACTTGCCTGCCGATCCGGAGGTTGCGGGTTCGATCCCCGCTGGAACCCAGATTTTTTTAAATATGATTCCAGTCTGGTTAACACTTAGGGCCTATAAAAACATCTTTCTGGTTGGTTAGAAGAGGTTGCCACATGGCAATACACTCGCCAGGTTAAAAAAAAAGCTCACCGGTCACACCACTGGACTGAATCCAATGGCACATTAAAGTGAGACGATCGGAGCACACCGGCAAACTCACCGGTCACACCACTGTACTGAATCCAATGGCACATTAAAGTGAGACGATCGGTGCACACCGGCAAACTCACCGGTCACACCACTATACTGAATCCAATGGCACATTAAAGTGAGACGATCGGAGCATACCGGCAAACTCACCATTCACACCACTGTACTGAATCCAATGGCACATTAAAGTGAGACGATCGGAGCACACCGGCAAACTCACCGGTCACACCACTGTACTGAATCCAATGGCACATTAAAATGAGACGATCGGAGCACACCGGCAAACTCACCGGTCACACCACTGTACTGAATCCAATGGCACATTAAAGTGAGACGATCGGTGCACACCGGCAAACTCACCGGTCACACCACTATACTGAATCCAATGGCACATTAAAGTGAGACGATCGGAGCATACCGGCAAACTCACCAGTCACACCACTGTACTGAATCCAATGGCACATTAAAGTGAGACGATCGGAGCACACCGGCAAACTCACCGGTCACACCACTGTACTGAATCCAATGGCACATTAAAATGAGACGATCGGAGCACACCGGCAAACTCACCAGTCACACCGCTGTACTGAATCCAATGACACATTAAAGTGAGACGATCGGAGCACACCGGCAAACTCACCGGTCACACCACTGTACTGAATCCAATGGCACATTAAAATGAGACGATCGGAGCACACCGGCAAACTCACCAGTCACACCGCTGTACTGAATCCAATGGCACATTAAAGTGAGACGATCGGAGCATACCGGCAAACTCACCAGTCACACCACTGTACTGAATCCAATGGCACATTAAAGTGAGACGATCGGAGCACACCGGCAAACTCACCGGTCACACCACTGTACTGAATCCAATGGCACATTAAAATGAGACGATCGGAGCACACCGGCAAACTCACCGGTCACACCACTGTACTGAATCCAATGGCATATTAAAGTGAGACGATCGGTACACACTGGCAAACTCACCGGTGACACCACTATACTGAATCCAATGGCACATTAAAGTGAGACGATCGGAGCACACCGGCAAACTCACCAGTCACACCACTGTACTGAATCCAATGGCACATTAAAGTGAGACGATCGGAGCACACCGGCAAACTCACCGGTCACACCACTGTACTGAATCCAATTGCACATTAAAGTGAGATGATCGGAGCACACCGGCAAACTCACCAGTCACACCGCTGTACTGAATCCAATGACACATTAAAGTGAGACGATCGGAGCACACTGGCATGTTTCCTCTTTTTTTTTGTTGAAAAAATTGAAATGGCCGAGATATCCTTATACCTCTTAATACTAAGCGGAAAAAATGCCATAGACAGTTCTATAGACAAATAAAACCATTTTCACGAAATTGTGAACTGCTTGTCACATAACCTCATGCTGTTTCCGTGTCAGGACAAACAGAAAAGACAGAACGTCAGATCTTATACTGTAGAGTTTAACATAACATATTATATATATATTTTTTTTATTTCATTGGTTTGTCTTACACTTTCGAACCTGACGGGTGTAGGTATGTATTACCATGCAAAAATATTTTCCAACAAACCAAATAGATCTTAAAGAGGCTTTAAGTGTAAACCAGACTGGATAAAAAAATCGGGTACCAACAGGAATCGAACCCCCAACAGGCGTCTTACCAGCTAGGCCACGGAGGTCGTCAAAAATTGGCCAATGTTTATTATCATATATACGTGTACTTCTGCCAAGGTTGTACATTTGTCTTTGAAGTTTGCAAACCCCTGCTTTACATTTCCCCCTCACCCACATACGCAACCCACCACACATCTGCAACTGACGTGACTGGAAGAAAAATAACGTACCCTCTCCTTGTATCTACATAATCGCCACCCATCTGTCGTATTACCCTTACATCTCTTTATATAAGTGATATAAATTATTTCGTTTGCGCTCTGTGCCTACGAGTTAATCGTTACAAAACGTAGTTTTTTAAAGCCTGTTTTTTTGTTTTCTATTGAATCATCGAACATCTGGTTAAGACAAATGACAACCACCTACTTTGTGTAGTTAGTAAGATGCCTGTCTTCCAACCCGGGGTTTAGATGCTCGATTCCGTTGAAATCCAGATATAAAAAATAAGGATTCTAGTCTAGTTTTCAATGACGACGATAAACCCGACAGGTTATACTATACTCGTATATCACTAAATTGTTATACAATAAAAATTATTAATTGCATATTAGACTACTCATCCATAGCGATGGAGGATGTGCAGATGTAGCACATATAATTAGTGTGAGATGGACGAAGTTTAGATCAATGACGGGAGTTCTATGTGATCCGAAAATGCCAGTAAAGTTAAAAGGAAAAGTATACCAAACGATTGTCAGACCCGCACTCCTCTATGGCTCCGAATGCTGGACGATGTATAACTCTTACTCTAGACAACTAGAAACTGCTGAAATGCGCATGCTAAGATGGTCAGCTGGTGTGTCCCTAAGAGACAAAATAAAAAGCTCACGCATTCCTGGAAGCCTAGGTGTTACGGATATCAACAGCAAGATGGAGGAGAGGCGATTGAGATGGTATGGGCACGTTGGACGCAGAGCATCCGTTCACATTGTGAACCAGGCAATCTCCATCATGGATCTTCCTCGAATAACAACCAGAGAAAGACCAAAGAATTCATGGGTGGTGCAAAAAGATAACCTGATGCTGAGGCATGGCCTGCGGGACGTAGTCCGGGACAGAAGAGCATACAACCTGAGGACGAGGAGAGCTGACCCCAACAGTCTTCGCAGACAGTGAGTTGGGATGGAGCCAGGGAGAAGATATTAGACTGCGAAAGCAGTAGAGAATGACCACTTGGTGTTTCAACTCCACGGTGGAGCAATCAGATTTATGTTTGCTTAAGGCCGAGGCCACACTAAAGTGCTTCGTTAGGTGTTAAGTTAGGTTTTACGTGACTCATAAACTAGGTGACTTCATGCCTGGTCACACCAAAGTGCTACGCTCAAATTCATTTGACAGTTGGGAACGGTTGAGTCAATATATGATGTCACTCTAAAAAATAACTAATTTCATTACAACTTACCATCTATATTTACTTTCTGTGCAACTTCATTCCAAAGTGATTTTATTACAGGTACATTTTTGTTTAAAACGCACCGCATACTATCGCAATGGCCACACTGCACGCGAAGCGTGCAGTGTGGCCATTGCGATAGTATGCGGTGCGTTGGTTCGCTAGGATATATCGCCTAACTCGCAGCATAGCTCTAAACATCAAGCGAGACTCCTACCTGTGTGGCCGAGGCCTAAGGGAATTCTGGTGATCTACAAACAAATCGTCCAACTATGGAACCATCTACCATAAGACTCGGCTTTCTTGAAAGATACATCCCATATTCTGATGAGAGCTGTGAATTTATTTATACGAAAAGCACTACAGAACATACAATTTGATGAACCTGTTCAAAATCACTCGCTGGATGAATCTGCATTGCTACTATTGTCGATCTTACTGTTATAACTGTTTCAACTGTCGATAGTTTTAAATCTATTTATTTAAAAGCATGACTATTTTTCCCGTTCCCCTAAAACCACTTTTTTATATTTAAAATTTCAAATAAAATTAATTAACCGCGTCAAAGTGTATGCTCAAATGAAGGGGTCCCTGTGTAAAGGGTAAATCTTAAATCAGTAATTTTATAATTTCTCAAAAATAATTTTTGCATTGCCTTTTGAATAAACATGAATTTAGAGAGTTTTTAAAGTAAAAGGCATATTTTATTATTTTTAATGTCATATTTTTTTTCTCTTTTGTTAAAAATATTTTTATTTGATTATGCAGTCCGACATCGATTTCGGGGTTTGCAAAAATGTGTCTGTTTTATAGTCAATCCAGTATTCTGATCACGTATTAGTCGAATTAAATTTGTTTACTAGTAGAAAAATAATTAAATAATATTCAGTTTATCTGTTATTTTGAGGATAGAGAGTTTTGACACTTTCTAGCATTTTTTAAACAGTAGATTATTCCTGACTATTGAAAAAAATATTCAAGTTTTGATGTTTTTTTTTATTCTGTTGTTTTTCAATCAATGTTTTGTAATAAGTTTTTAAAGTCTGATTGCTTTTTTCATTTTAATTTTGTTGAGTTTTTCGTATAATTTTTTATATGAATTTTGATTTTTATAAAAATTGACGCTATTCAAAAATTCTTCTATAGCTACACACCGTAAAAAGTTCGACGTGGTGAGCATATTTTGGGTAATCGCCCTTTGTTCTGTACCATAGATATCTGAGGATTTTCTTTTGTAATTGTTCTGTATTGTTTTTATATTTGAGCTGATGAGGAGCCCAAACTGTAGATACATATTCTATTGTATATAATAGTAATATTAAGAATATTAGTAATTATAATAGTAATATTAAGAATAATATTATTCTTATTGCTATATTGTCCACTTAAATCCAATTTAAGTATTACGAAGATGAATTTTATTTTCGTTCAAAATTATTTACTTACAGTAAATGAAAACAGATGAATTTATTAATTGTCTGTTTTATAGTCAATCCAGTATTCTGATCACGTATTAGTCGAATTAAATTTGTTTACTAGTAGAAAAATAACTAAATAATATTCAGTACATCTGTTATTTTGAGGATAGAGAGTGTTGACACTTTCTAGCGTTTTTTAAACAGTAGATTATTCCAGACTATTCCTGACTATTGAAAAAAATATTCAAGTTTTGATGTTTTTTTGATTCTGTTGTTTTTCAATCAATGTTTTGTAATAATTTTTTAAAGTCTGTTTGCTTTTTTCATTTTAATTTGGTTGAGTTTTTCGTATAGTTTTTATATGAATTTCGATTTTTATAAAAATTGACGCTATTCAAAAAGAATAAATAAACAAAACTCTCTTCCAGTGACATTTAATTATAAAACAGCGTTATGGTGCAAATATTTCAATTGCGTGGGACAGTGGGATTCACATAAAAATAAGCACTATTTTAGCGTATTTAATGCACCATCTATTTTCTCGTTTCTTAAAAGCCCGATAATTTATCATACATTCTATAAAATGTTTATTATTCAATCCACTGTGTACAACTCAGTAAATAAACATTGTTCGCGTTTGCTTCTTCAAAACAATTTGTAAAATGTAAATAAATCGATAAATTTGGACTACGGAGAATGCTTGAAAAGGATTTATGTTAGTAAATTCCAGAAACCACCAAGAACTGTTTAAAATGCTTCGATAAGCTATTCAAGGCAAAAATAATTATACACTTTGCGTCCTTATTGTTCCCCAAATTCCACATTCCTGACTATTTGTATCAGCTCTATAGCAACAATGATCTCCACAATATTTATTACAAAAGTTTAGTACTTAGCTTCAGTTTGATATATTGTCTAGAATAGGGCCAGCAATTTTTTATTAGCTATTGATCGCTAGTCATAAACAATGACGTCCGTTTCAGCGGACTGAAATAACCTTGTAACTTTAGCAAAAAAAATGCTCATAAGTCGCCACATTCTTCACTTCTCTGGGGAACATTTCCTATCGGAGATTGGCCCCCATTATGACAATCTTTATCTCGTTTATTGCAGCTCGGAAGAATTCAGTAGAACTGCATTCAAACCGTTCCCGCAAGTTCTTAAACCAAAAATATGTGGTGTCTGCCTTCTTTACCGTTTTTTCCCTGGATGCTCGATCAGTTGTGATACAATGTGTATCAATTTATCTTGTCTGTGATTTTTTTAATGGGCAATCCGTCCAAACCAGAATGATTTGTGCCATCAAATTCAAGACAATGCAATTATGTGAGTCAATATGAAAAACTTTTTTTTTTAATTACAATTTTAGACCAATTAAAGTTATAGCTGATTTTTATACGTGAATATGTGTTTTATATCTGAACATGTATTTTTCTGTTGTTTATATGTCGCGTATCATAAATTATTATAAAATGGTCAATGAGTAAATCCAGCCCGGAAGTAAATACGCTAAAATAATTGCTATAATACTCGTGCTTTTAAAATATTTATATGTTATTGACCAGCAATAATAATAAATATAACTTATAATCTCGCGATATCGAGAATAAAAAAAACATCGACCATTGCGTGTTCAATTCTTAAGAATTGGTAGCTTCGAGTCATGAATGAGTCTCTCCACACCTTCCTGTCCCCTCACCTCCTGGTCCTTTGGTTAGTGTTTACCGGAGCTCCTCCGCAAAGACTTATAACGAGCACTTATTGGCAGCACGTCATCTAGCGCTTTGACGTAAGAGAACTGATATAATATAAATGATTAAGCCAGAAACAGTTCCATAGACAGAAAATACAGTTTTCACGAAATTGCTTGAAGTTTGTTTTCATTTATATATGTATATAGAGTCTTTCAAATTAAGCGTTTTTTTTTATTCTTGGATAAAACACAGATGGCGTCGTGAACTTGCCTTGGTCTAGTGATAGTTGAGAAGTGTAATGTATGACATTTATAAAAAATGGAGTCGTATACAATACAACAACGCGTTCAAATTGAGAATTATTTTATGCATTGTAATCTCCGGAAACGGTGATGTTAATTGGCCACCAAGATCATGTGATCTGACACCGTTGTACTATTTTCTCTGGGGTTACGTGAAAAGCCAGTTCTATAAGAACGACCCCCAATCAATTCCTGAGCTGAAGGACGAAATTATTCGCGTTATTGGTGAGTTAGAACTGCAATTATGCCAAAATGTCATCGAAATTTTTGACAAAAGAGTGGACATCTGAGGAGCTGCAAGAGGTGGACATTTGGCGGATATTGGTTTTTGTATTTAAATGTCATACAAGTACATTATACTTCAATGACCAATAAAATATTCTTTTGAAATCAAAGCAAATTGTGTGTTAAAAAAACCGCTCAATTTGAAAGACGCTTTATATCAAGAATACCCTAACTTTTTGCACACGCAACCTACTTTTTTTAAGGGTGACTCGCAATTTACCAGTGTACAGAAATTTATTATGTACAAAAAATTATAACGTATTAAATTTACAATATTTTTACATCAAGTGTATTGAAAGAAAAGATCTACTTAAAAACATGTTGCAATCGACTGTTTGGGCCCCCTTGATATATAAAACAACCCCACGATGTTACAGAGAGGGCAGAACATCAGGTATTAATTAATTAATAAATAAATTTAGGTTTATTGAAAGCAACATAGTATGTACATATACACAATAAATAGATTCCAAAATCACACATGTATCTCAAAATAAATTGCAGAAAATACATTTAAAAGAGTAGCTATCAAAAGGTCTGAGCTCATCTCATAACGTCCCCTGGCTGAGATACACCCCACTAATATAGGGCGAGCCCAGCCGGGAGGTCATCAGATGTTTTTCAGCACACACCCTTGTATACGAAAAAAAACACAAAATTAATAAACCCACAAATACCACCTCAGATAAAAAAACAAACCCACAAATACCACATCAGATAAAAAACAAACCCACAAATAACACCTCAGATCAAGTTAAATAAATATAGGTGTTTTGATAGCAACGTAGTATGAGCATACTATATATTCGAAATTATTGATAAATACATTCCAAATTATTATATTAAAGAGTCCATAATTATCCGCGGCATTCATACATTTTCTCATAATGTTCCATCGATTTTTTAATTTCAAAATTTCATTGTTTTGTATTATTTTTATATAGAATGGTAAGTCTAATGGAGTTTATTTTTAATAGAGTTTAGAAAAACCAGAAGCACGTTTAAAGAACCCTTGCCACTATTTAGTGACCAAAATGAACACTTAAATCATGATTCACCCGAGTATACCACTAATTTATAATATGATCTCGTTTCGAACTACCATAAGTACAAACTCGATTCATAATAATTATTATTTGACGCTCCGTGCCTCATTAACCCCAAGTTGTGATTATTGTACCTTACATCTATTTTTAAACCTTAGCCTAAAAATACCCCGCCCACTGCCAAAGCATATTAGATGAATACTCGTAAATGTGGTCGAGTTCCCACAATTTCATTAAGTTTCGCTCTAAATGTTCAACCTACTCGCCTTCATAATGGTTTGCGTTTACATTTGGATATATACATGCAAAACGGATCCAACCCACAAAAGTATATTTGTTATATAGAATAAGGATAGTAATAATAATCTCATTTATTGATAGCTAAAACAAAGCAATACTCGTACAAGAAAACAATAGTTTTAAAATTATTCACAAGAAA
Source organism: Odontocerum albicorne (assembly GCA_949825065.1). Lineage (NCBI taxonomy): Eukaryota > Metazoa > Arthropoda > Insecta > Trichoptera > Odontoceridae > Odontocerum > Odontocerum albicorne. The sequence continues at coordinate 11,330,341 of OX463846.1, read as the reverse complement.
CAATTAAAATCTGATGCTATCAAAAAGTATGGGTCATCTTGTACGACCACCCATACCCCCCTATCAGGCATCACCCCAGTGGACAGAGATTAAACCTGATCGAGGGCATTATAAATGTTTTGGAACCTTCACATTATGCCAAAAAAATTGTAGAGTAAATAGAAATTCACAACTTGGTTTTAAATAACTTCGTTACCGTATGTCTCTAGGCACTTAGAACGCCTGGAGACTTTATCTTCACACTTCAATCTTCACCTACCAACGTCTTTTAGACTTGCTATTCAACATGTGATTTGGGATACAAGATGCCATTACTTACCATTGGAGTCTTCCAATCTTAATGTCTTTGAAGGTACAAGGTGCTATGGAGAACTTTTATACTTCATTATTGTGGCGACTACGTTTTGCTGCCACGCATATCTTAACATATTCTTAGCATCTTTTTTTATTACACATTCGTTGTACAGTGCAATCTGGTGGGCTTATTTCCATATGACAATCTGTTACAACCACCCATAAAAATGTTAACGCGACTTGCAGTGAATACTAGAATGATACGTTTAAAAAAAATCGTTACCAACAAGAATCGAACACATACGTAACTTGCGGGTCGAGAGACTTAATGTCTTACCAATTAAGCCATGGAGGTCGTTCCTTCAAAGATAATAAGATTGTTCCTTTATCATCATTTTTTGTGTTTTATACACGTATACACAGGTCGTATCAGATTGCCAAAATATTAAACCAGTAAAATAGGCATTCCATAGATAATTTAATTAAATTTTCTAAAGAATCCAATATAAATGAAGTTATGATTTTGGGAAATATTTTAAATGTAATATCTGAATTGGAACTTCTTGGTATATGTACAAATATTTACGTTCCCTTTGGAAAAATTTTCTAAATACATTTTCACTTATTTTGCGTCAGCAATAAATATTGTAATACTACATAAAATCAATTCAGATAAATCTCAGAATACTGTGTTAAGACAAGGTTTTTTGAATCTATTTCTAATGTAAGTATTTTCGTCTGCGTAACTAAATTATTTTGTTTTTTCGTTTATTTTTATACTTATTGGTTAATAATATAGACACTCCGGAGTTGGAATGACGCAAGGTTAAAAATACTCATTTAAATTCCCTGAAGCCGTTATAAATCTGATAGCAATTCTTTTTTTAAATTTGGGTAAAAGACAATCATTGTTGTTTTATAAAAAAAAAAACTTTTTAAATATTTCATGCGGGATGACCCATCAATTCTTATTTTTAAAATGCTCTCGAATAGCAATTTTTTGATTATATATTGAACTTTTCACTCAAATCTATTTACCTTAAGTAAAGGCTAGATTCAATTCCGAGTACATGTCAATTTTTGTTGAAAGATTTTTTCTTCATTCAAACAACTGGAAAAATGTAGAGCAAAATAAATATATATTTTATACCTTTTAGAAAATTAACCACATTATAAGTAATTTTTTGAGTTATATGTCGAGAAGCAACTATTATTATTTGCACCCATTTTTAAAACATTGTTCTTAAATATGTGCTAGTGCAAACTTTATTTTTTTATGGTGATTCGTGATAATAATTATACACTCGTTTTTTCATTCATTCGTATGGTTACCCCTTAACAGATCCGATTTGGTGGTTCAAATATATTAAGGGCGTGTCCGGGAGACAGCATTTTATTTGACCCCATTAACATAACTCATGCCACCATGCATAACTCATGCCACCCCAGCAGGGAAACTGCGTGTTGGCATGTATATATGATATATATACTCGTATGTACATTAATGTTTCATAAATTTACTTTCGATTCAAAAGATCTTCTTGGAATAATCTCAACTTGTTTGTGGAGCAAGATATTTACCTCGTTCCATATTTTCACTGCAGACTACATACTCAAAATAAACAATTCTTTTGAAATATGTTTTATTTCAAGACTTCGTCGAAAAAACCTCTTGTTTCATCACATAGAGTGAAGACAAACAGCCTCCTTATCTAACTCCTATTGACACCCTCTTGATCTCTCCAAGTCTCTTCCGAGCGCAGTTTATGGCTCTTCCTTATCTCATGACATTGTGAAGGCAGTAAAAGGCTTATGCAGTAGCTTATTATGATTTTAATGGATTTTCATTTTAACTTGTCAATGTAAAGTATTACGTTGTATGACTGCTTTTTTTAGCATGACATATTTTAATTTCTAAAACAAGGGTTTCTCGCATTATTTTATTCATATAAACTTAAACATTTCGTCTTACTGGGTCTCATGCAAGTCAAGCAGTTTAGCTCTTTCGATTCCTCTGTCTTCTTACTTTATATTCTTTTCAAATGTACTTTAATCGGTCCAACTATCATTTCTAAGTCGTCTTCTTACAGATTCGAATTATTATATGGTACTCCTTCAAAACTCTTACAGATTCGAATTATTATATGGTACTCCTTCAAAACTCTTACAGATTCGAATTATTATATGGTACTCCTTCAAAACTCTTCAGATTCGAATTATTATATGGTACTCCTTCAAAACTCTTACAGATTCGAATTATTATATGGTACTCCTTCAAAACTCTTCAGATTCGAATTATTATATGGTACTCCTTCAAAACTCTTACAGATTCGAATTATTATATGGTACTCCTTCAAAACTCTTACAGATTCGAATTATTATATGGTACTCCTTCAAAACTCTTCAGATTCGAATTATTATATGGTACTCCTTCAAAACTCTTACAGATTCGGATTATTAGGTACTCCTTCAAAACTCTTACAGATTCGAATTATTATATGGTACTCCTTCAAAACTCTTCTCACGCGCAAACAAATCAATATAATTCAGGTGTAAAAATCAGATATATGTTTCTGGTAAAAAAGCGGCAAAAAATTATTTCATTACTCTTACTTCTATCTTTTCCTTTTTTCAAGTTCATCATTTGGCCCATCGGTGTTTCCATCAACCGTTTTCGACCACATTCACTGTACCCATCAAAGCTAAATTCTGTTAATTCTTTATTCGTTTATCCTCTAAATTAAAATAATCTTTAGTACTGCGCATCCAAAGAGAGAAGAATGAAAAGTTTTTATAATATGAAAGTATGCATGACGAGATGTACGTAAGCGAAAGTTGTTTGCTAGAATATAATCAAATGCAGATATGTTCTCTGCCTACCTCAATAGGGGCATAGCGTGATGGTGACGGTGACACACTCAAAGAGCAAAAAAGTCATCGCCGATGAATGAAACAATGCATGTTAATTACCTTCGTGTCATTAATTTTATTTAAAGTGAGGAAGGTAGTAAATAAGTTTTCAATATTTAAATTAATTTAAAACGTATCAGAAATTAACCAAAGCGTTAATTTTATCTCTCGCAGATCAATATGATTGTCGAGATGCACTCACTTATAGTGTAGACGACCTTTTCCAAGCGATGTCTGGCGACTCGATGCTGGACGCTATTTTTCTATTAAGCGCTTTCCTTTTCACGGTCGTATCTCATATTATTAAATCACAATGCTTCTTTATTAAACGCAGACCTTCAACACAACTCAAGTCAGCTCTAGCTTTGTAACATACGCAAAACAACGCGGCATTGGACTTATGCTGTCCTTAAATTTCGGTTTTATGCCACCCTGATTTATTTTTCCTACATTAAGTTCAAAGAAAAGTTACTGCATGGCAAATTTCTGCATACTCGTATCTACACAATCATAATACTCCCGACTTGACTAAATACTAATTAATTTATAACAGTAAGTATACGCAAATATGATCGCTCATTACCGTTAAAATATCATTATTTCTTTAGCTATTATCACTAACACAAACCTGTTTGTTCAGAATTTATCTCTATAATTTGAGCCGCCATTATTTGATTTTTATCACCTTATAAAGTTACAACAATTAAAAGTAATTTTAATCATTGTTTTTTTGTCAATTTTCTCTCTTTATGCTAGATTAAAAAACTGTCATAATTTTAGCTGCTTACCAAAAGCATTAGTTTTTAAAAAGTAAATATGGTGTGAAAGATAAAAGACAAAAAATCAAAACGTAAATTTTGTACGAGTTATAAAAAGTAAACCGTGTACTAAGAGAATAAATGTTACGAAATTCAAAGCCATGGTGATAGAAAAAATTGAAAATAAAGTAAAGGCGATATATGGGTGAGCAATGAAAGATTGGATCAAGTTTAGCAATTTTGCTATTTGGGTAGTATTTTCTCAGATGATGGAAGTGTTACGAGAGATATTGAACACCGTGCAGTGATAGGACACGAAGTCAATGGGGCTCTAAAACATATATGAGTAAATTCAAATCGTACAGTTTGAAATCTGCTAAGAGAATAGTCCACAACAGTATTTGTGTACCATGTTTGATATATGCGAGTGAAACGTGGACCTGGAAAGACTGAAATGAACCGAATGAATGTTCTAGAAATGCGTGCCACTGAGAAGCATTGAGTGATAATTAATGATACGAGAATACATAATGAATTGATTAGGATGAATGTGAACTAAAGGCCCATGCATTGACTAAAAGAGCAAGGAAAGTACGGGTGGATCAAGTGAATGGTATTTTAAAAGAAGGGAAAGTATAAAGTCAGAGAATTCGTAGTTGTATGAGAAGGTATATGGATGTAGAAGAGGCGAATGATGTGTGTTGTGACAGAAAGTTTTTTTTCTCATATCTACCTACCCCGACAAAAAACGACGGTATGGTATATTAGGTCCTTACATATGAAATTGGCGTTTTGTTTGGGAGGAACATAAAGTTGATTTTTTTTTTAATATAATATATTTATTTAATCAAAGTATGTACCATTGCTATCTATGCACTTTTGCCATCTCATAGGTAGTTCATCGATCCCTTTACTAAAAAAACCATTCGGACGGGAATCAATAAAATCTTTGAAGTCGGTTTGGACTGCCCCATCGGAGTTGAATTTTTTCCCTTGCAAGAAGTTATCCAAATTTCGAAAAAAATAGTAATCTGTTGGGGCAAGGTCCGGAGAGTACGGTGGATGTCTTAGACATTCCAATTGAAGCTCTTCTAATTTGGTAGCCGTCTGTTGTGCAGTGTGTGGTCTAGCGTTATCATGAAGCAGCAGTGGCCTAGAGCGATTAACCAGCCTCGGTTGTTTAGCAGCTAGCTTTTCCATCATGGTTTGCAGTTGCTGACAATAGACATCTGCCGTAATCGTCTGGCCAGATTTAAGAAAGCTGTAGTGAACGACACCAGCACTAGTCCACCAAACGCTCACAAGTAACTTTTTTGGAGTCAATTTTCGCTTGGGGCATGGTTTGGCTGGTTCGGCAGGGTTCAGCCATTGCGATGAGCGCTTCCGATTATCATACAGGATCCACTTTTCATCACAGGTAATGATTCGATTCAAAATCCCTTCATTATTGTGCCGGTTGAGTAATGCAACGCAGCAGTCAACGCGCGTTTGTTGATTTGCTTCACTCAATTCGTGAGGTACCCACCTTTCAAGCTTTTTCACCTTCCCAATTTGCTTCAAGTGGATTAAAACAGTTTTATCACTAACACCGCAGCCTGCAGCTAACTCGGACGTGGTTTGCGATGGATCCGCTTCCACAATAGCCTTCAATTCTTCATTATCAACTTTCTCCACGGGGCTTGTTCTGCAGGTCGAAATTTCCAGAACGAAAACGTTGGAACCAAAAACGCACTGTGTTTTCTTTTGCGGCACCGTCGCCATACACATCATTAATCCTTCGAGCCGTTTCTGCAGCACTGGTGCCAGGGTGGAACTCGTACTCGTAAATAACGCGATATTTCAAGTTTTCCATTTTGTAAACTGAGTGACGCAAAGAATAAAAACAATTGAGGAAAAAACAAATGAATTATAATTTTCGAAACACAAATACTTGAGTAAATAGCTGTATAAATTTGAATTTGAAATTCCTAACCAAAGAGAAGATATTTGAGATCAAAGTTGCCAGTACGGCAAAACGCCGGTTTCGTATGTGGGGACCTAATATATGTATCTAATAAAACGCAGAAAGTCAGAGAATTCATTGAAGTTGTATTAGAAAGTATATGGATGTAGAGGAGGCTAAAGATATGTGTATATGATAAACATGAAAATTAGGCACTCTCTCCTTTCTACCTATCCTGACAGGAAAACGACGTAATGGTATGTATGTATTTAATGATCGTTGAAAGTCGGATAAATCATAGAAATTGTATGAGAAGGTATATATATATATGCATGTAAAAGAGGCTAATGATTTGTGGCTAGACTGGAAAGTTGGGCGCTCTCTTCTCTATACCTAACCTGGCAGAAAAAACATTATAATGGTATTAATGTATCTAATGATTTTCTTTGCATTATATAACCAACTTTCAAATCTTTTAACATTGCTTTTCACTTTTTTACTTCACAATCAGGACTGTTGTACCCCCATCAGCATATTGTGCGAGGTGTGACACACCTCTGTAACGCCTGCTTTAGGTAATGAACCGCTAAGTGAAGACAAACAGTTGTCTGTTTAACAGTTAAATATTTTTGCCTCTCTCTAATCACTTAAACCTGACGGTCGCGTCACGTATCGCGCCATCTCACTGTGTACTCAAATTATCATGTCCCCAACAAAATACCGAAATAACAACGCACTGCTTCCAACTCAAAAAATTTAAAAAAAATCAGTTGGTACTGCTGTCTTTGGTTGCGATGTATGTTTATATACATTTGTCTTTAGATGTGACAATTTAAATAAGAATTCAATGCAAATTAGAAAATTTATAGAATAATTTTTTTTAATATGGCTGAAATCAGCATTACTGACTTCTTGTGCCTAAGGTAGGTGTTTTTTTTTTAATTTTTTTCATTTCACTGTGAACGTCACGATCTTCGTTCGATGATAGGCTATCCCTGATGAAATATTTTGTCAGCCATCCTGAGGATGAAAGACGCCCATGTTGTTGCACTTCAGCAAGTAGACATTCTCGACATACCAAAGACATGTCACAAGTCCAACTTCCATGACGATATGCAGATTTAATCTGCTGTAACCTTGAGTTAGGTAGATTTTAATACACCGCTTTTTTATGATTTTTATGATTTGTGATATGCAAAACATAAGCTACAGAAAAACATTAATTCAGATGTAAAATGGACTTAAGCATGGCTTCCGTGGCCTAGTTGATATGCTTAGTTGATTTTTTTACAAATGGTTCCAGTCCATTTTTAATTTACGGCCTTTAAAACATACTCGTATTTTCTGGTTAATTTGAAGAGATTGCCATATGGCACTAAGCCCTCCGTGTGTATTTTATACAGTGAATGTGTTATACAATACATTACATGAAGGAGTTCCGCACTCTGAGACTCAGCTGATTTCAATAAAACATGGCTTACAAAACGACACTTTTCTTAGTATACCCATATTATATTTGAAAAACTTATTGCTTTTCATAAATATAAATTAACAAGTGTTTGTATAATAGCGCCTTAATAATAAATGTAGACTTTTATTTACGGAAATAATGTTTACAAACCGTAAATCTGTTATTCTTAAACAATTTTTACAAGAGAAAACATTCGTTTACCGAGTACGCGTGAACATTCAACATTGAAATAAACAGTTTGTATTTTTAATTGCTTGTAGAATACTATTTCTGATAATTCTACCATAAAACTCTGTGTTATGTTTTATATTAATCGTGATTTTGTTGTACATCGAATAAGTATGTTCAAAGACTTCACTGTTGTCTGATTTTCGAAAGTTTTTTTTCAGATTTTTGTTGATTTGAAAGACGACGCTCGAAGGTGTTATCATCCTCATTTTCAAACCGATGTCACGAAAATATTACCAAATATGGTTTAAACCTCTTTTTAACTTTAGTTGTCTTTCAAGCAAACCAAGCACGTCAATAAATCCAAATAATATCTTGGGCATTTAACATCAATGTTTATCTTCTTCATGGTGACTTAAAGCTGTTGTTTCATATTTTAAATAGTTTCGCAATATTGTGTATTCTATAAAGAGTATCAAACTTGGGCATTAAATGTTATTCCATAAAATGTTATTAGTTATAAGTAGATAATTATAGAATTAATCACAATTTCAGCAACATGGAGTTACACCACACACCAGAATAAGTTATTTAGTACTTTGAACTTTTTAGTTTTATAAAATAACAGTAACACAAAATAAGTTCATTGTATAGATTGCAAAATACTTCATCAATAAATAACTCAATTGTATGTGGTGCAACTCTCTGTTACTGATATCGTCATTAATTCTATTGTTAATTATCCACTTATGACTAAACATATAAAATATTGCAAAACTATTAATTACTTATGAAAATAAATACTTACCAAGTTACTATAAAAAAAATAAGAAAATACCGTAATACACTAAACAATTTGCGATTGAGTTTTTCACGGAATTCATGCAATGGCATTGGGCGCCTTAAATGGCGTTATACAATATACATTTTTTCCATACAATAATGATGGTGACTCCTTTGCGAGATACATTTGATTTACTAAAAGCCATATCTTTGCCGTGCCCAATGAATGTTGCGTTTCTTCTTTCTTCGAGGAACTTTTCCATTTATAGATCGATTGTAAAATTTTTGAAGCTTAATCAGTTGAAACTTTGAATTATCTAGAATTTCCATTTTTATAAATTGGTTTTATTATATTGATTCATATACAATAATTCCAGTCTTTAATTGATTCATATAATTCCAGTCTTTAATTTGGTACCACAAAAAATCATAGTTTGAGTGAATTACCTACTTAAAAAAATATAATGATAGTGACATGAATTTAAATACTTATAATACTGTGACGACCTTCGTGGCCATGTCGGTAAGACGCCTGTCTTCTGACTCGGAGTTTGCGGATTCGATTCCCACTGGAACCTAGACTTTAATAAAAAAAAATTCTTGAATCTTCGAAAAGACTATAGTTTCACTTTGTGGTGCCATTTTTTACATAAAAGGAAAAAATAAGTAAAATAAAAAACTTATTTTATATTTTTGTGCTCACCACAGGTTTAATTTAGGTTCACAACTTGTTTCGAAGACCACCGTCTTCTTCGTCAGGTGAATATAAACTAAGTTGCCAAAATATATTCTGTACAAGTGTAAATAACCTAATATAAAAGAGGTGAGGTAGGGGAGTGAAGTGGGGAGAGATGTAATACAATGGTGAATGGGGCGTGGAAAAAATATGTGAAAGTGAATGTGAATCTTTAAAGCATGGGAGGATTTTAAATTGGAAACATATTAAGCAGGGGGCTATTATGAAAATTGGTTTGGTTTTTGATGATATTAAGACTTAATTTTAGAGGTTTTTTAATCTCGAGAATTTCCAAATTGTCAAGATGCAATCCCCCTCGGTGTATATGTAGAATCCTCAAACCACGATTATTATTGAACGAATGGTTGTTTTCAATTAAGTGGTTAGCGAACTCTGAAAAATTATTGTTGTTCAGGCATCTTAAATGTTCCTTAACTCGTTTTTCAAAATTTCTTTTCGTCTTGCCAATATAAAAATATAGATTTTAAATATAAATATATATATTTAAAATCTATATATTTGACATGATTAGCGCTACGCTTAAACAGAATTGTTTATTGGCCTTTCCAGTTCACCGCTCCTCTTTTTTACGTCGTCCTTTACTGTCCATGCAGTGAGACTCTGGAATCGGTTACAAACAAATGTTCGACTCGCTCCGCCCTTGGCATGCTTTAAGAAGCGACTGAAAAAACTCTTATTTGTTAGTCAGTAATATAACGTGTTTTTCATTCCTGATTTTTTCCTTCCTCTTCACTATCCCTTCATTTTCCTTTGATTAAAGTTGTCTCATTTTATATGAAATGGAATGTATGTGTTCAGGGATTTCGTGGGGCTACATACAATAGTAATTTGAATGTTTTTTTGTGACTATGTAACTTGCTTCATTCACTTTTGACTGGTTGGTTGGAAGAGATTGTCGCCTGGTAATAAGCCCGCCAGATTGGATTTGCAATAAAAGTGTTGAATACATAAATAAATAATAAATAAAAAAGTGAATTAATACTGCCGTATCATTAACATGCAGAAGTCCACATATAATCCTTTGAGACATTTTTATGCCATATTTAGTTTAATTTTAAATTATATCGAAACGAATTTAAAGCAATTAAATAAATAAATATAGATGTATTGATAGCAATATAGTATGCACATATAAATTTACATTCCAAAATCACATATACGTGTATATCACAAGATAAATAGCAGAAAATACATTTATGAGAGAAACTAGCAATTGGTAATTTAAAAGCTTAATTATATTTTTATAGTTTTGATGTGCTTTTGCCATTTTTTTTCTGTTTTGTATATTATACAATACATACACATTTTATCCGTTTAAAATGTGTGTTCAGGTTTTTATGTTTTTCATTTTTGTTATTGATTTTCTTTTTTCATTATATGACGTGTCTTGAGTTTTGTTTGATTTCTGTTTTTATTTGAATTTTGTTTTGTTTTCATTTTGCTTTTTGTATAATTTTTGTTATTGAAGTTTGATTTTTTGCGAAGACTGCGGCCGTTAAATTAAGGTATATTAATTACACAATGAGTAAAAGGGTAGGTATAGGTACCTATTTTATGAAAAAATGCTTATTATGGGTAGGGTGAGTGGATAACGGGGCACTAGTGGTACGCTACTCTTTTGAACTTTTATAAGGTGTTACAATTTTTTAAAAAAATTTGCCCTGCACTAAGCGATTGGTACCGGTAATACTGTCTTTGATATTTCAATATATATCAAAATTATCACGATCAAATAAATAATGACGTAGAATGATAGAACTGTTTAGAAAAATGATCACCTACGTTCAGTACTGGGGCTAAAAATTTAAATTCAATAAATCCCTAGTGTTTTTGACCCCGCGAAGATCGATAATACTTACTCGCATGTATGGTATATCATGAGTCGGTTAATTGGATATAAATTGTAGGTAATTGCCCAGTACCTCGCGACCTTCTCTTCTATTTTTCAGGATCCTCCCTCCTTGATTAATGACCGACTCTTACCCTTTATTAGAAAATTCACCAAAGATATTTGTTTTATTTACAGTGGATGCTTTTTTTGTTCGTCTACTTGACATTCCATTTTGAAGGCTTGTTATCAAATAAAATAATATATGTAACGTAAAAGCAAATACAATATCTTGTAGAGCAGAAAATTTTCTTTCGAATGACGTATAACCTTTACCATTTTGTTTTATTTTTGGTGCTTATTTATAAATTTGAAAAAAAAACGGACACAACTTATGTTAACACTCAATATATATTTTTGCATTTACCAATTTGTGTCAGAAACTCGTCGAAATATAACCTGATATATAGATTATAGTTAAACATCTTACAGAACCCCAAAAACTTGGCGGAAATAAAACTCGTTATCTCTGAGGTGACTGGCCTAACGAAAGTTTCGAAGTGACGGCTTTCCGTACAGAAGTTTGGCGTTTTAACCACATCGCCAAACTCCTACACACAATTAAGTCAAAAGTTGTAAATTTATTATTATAGAAAAACTATATAAAATTCTACCATTCTATATTTTACCTCTGAAGCCTGATAACTCATCACTTTAACAACGGGGTTGCTCAAATAATAATCGAGTGTTTTGTGTGTGGACCCGTTAGCACTATTCTTCCCTTTGTTTTAATGATTTCCTTTATCCCATGAACGGAAATTTCAGATAACGTACCATATACCTAAGGTTTAGTTACCTTGTATATTATTGCAACCATAAATTAATTTTAATTATTGATAGAACAATAGTTGAAACTTGAAAAAAAAAAATATCGTAACTAAATCATTTTTATACATACCCTCCCGCTATTTTCATGTCAGGGTAGGCAGAAAAGACAGAGCGCCAGATTTTCCTATCTCGACACATGTCCTTCGCTTTTTCTATATCATTTACACATTACACCACTCCTACGATTCCTTCTTTCAAAATATAATTAACTTGATCCAAACACACTTTTCTTCGTCATCCTTTACCGCGCCTTTCACTCAAATTTCCACTATATATTTGTTTTGTTAGTCTTTCAACATTTATTTGTTCAGCATGCCCAAACCGTCTCAGGGTGCTCTACTTCATCTTACTTAATAAATCAGCCAAAAATTGCTTTTTCTTTAAGATACATGCAGTACCCGGCGGTAAGTAATACACATCGTTTGTAGAGCGTCGTCTCTGTCATTCAGACACGTGTTCCGTTGCGATTTGTCAGTCGTTACCGGACCGGACTGTTAGCCCATCGTGCGACAGAGTCGACGCTCTACAAACTAACACATGTGTATTACGTACCGCTGGGTACTGTACTATAATCGACTTTATCCAATATCTGAATTTTAGTATTCTTTTTCTTTAAAATTGTCTCAGTTCAGTTACTTTTTTTAACATTTTTTTATCATTTACTACCATTAAGTAAATCAAATTTTATTTTATGTTTTGTTTTTTTTATTTTGAATTTTTATTTTATACATTGTTTAAGTAAACTCATTACAACAACGCTGTATCTATTGTAATATCGATCAATTTTTCGATAGCAGACTTATCCATACGAAATTTGAATGGTGATGATGAATGTCAAAAAAATTGTTTGAACCATAAAGAAAAGAACAGTGCTTGTTTATTTAAAAATTGTTTGAACCATAAAGAAAAGAACAGTGCTTGTTTATTTAAAAATTGTTTGAACCATAAAGAAAAGTGCTTGTTTATTTAAACGAATTGAACATCGATGTACACAAAACGACAAAACAACAAGTAGATTCCCATTGTACAAACTTTAACCGTCATATTGTACTATAGTTAATAGTTTATTACGTTGATAACTGAATATTAATTAAATCTGGTTTGTGCTTTTTGAATCTCAACTTTTATTTTATTTATTTAAAATTTCTAATTACTTATTATTAACACTCTTTTATTCAAAATTAAGTTGGCATTTTCACAAACTATAGTTTTAAGTGGTTATTTACATGATTGTATTGTTTTCATAAATATTTCATATTTTTTTAACCGACAGATATATTACCGAATTATTTGTATTTGTTACGTCTAATACTAGGCGGAATTTATTTTCATTCAAGGGAATTTCTATACCCCGGGGCTCGAATCTGAATCAGCGACCTTCTGCACTGAGGTCTAGCTCCTTACCACGTAACCATGCACATCTAAGTGTCATTGTACGAGGATTGTATTTAGTTTGACTAAATTTATTTATATTTAAAAAAAAAACTTTGAATGCAAGTAATTCACACAAATCGTATTACTCATTTAATGAAGGTAATTATAATGTAAACTTATTAAAAAAACCGAATGCAAGTAATTCACACCAATCGTATTACTCATTTAATGAAGGTAATTATAATGTGAACTTATTAAAAAATACGTTTTTGTTAATAACTTAATAAACAATTGCATCAAATACTTTACTGGAACATTTCACTTTTGTTTTGAACTTAATTCTCTCGCCTTCACATTCCAAGAATTAAACAAAAAAAAATGAAATATTTTATTTCTCAATGAAAATACTAACGAAAATAATGTTCGTTTACGTATGTAACGGGCAAATAAATGTTTGAAAATTTTCCGGTTGCCAGCAAGCGCGCCGGAAAATGGCGTCGCAATAAGCGCGCTTGCGTCGTTCCGTAGCATCGGCGCGCCGCGACGCCTCCTTAACTCGGCTAGTACAGTAGTCGGCATTCCAACTCAGTCGCTCGCAGTTCGCCGGCGTGGTTTGACTTGTATATCGCTCGTTCTACCTGCACTTCTGTCACCTACTGTGCGTGATACACCGTTTACTTTTCTAAATCAATTATTCATCAATTCCCCAGTGCAATACACCCGCGTAGTGAATTAAACGCAGTGCCAAATGATAAGATCGGTTGATTAAAATATACTACAATATTTCAAATTTGTTTCGCTGCCGGCAAGAAGCTCGCGAGCAAATTAAAATTGTATGCGGTATGATTTTCTTTAGACCCTGTTCCTGGTTATTTCTCTATTTGTAGTTCAATTTACCAATAAGCGAATTGAAATCTGTTCTAAAATTACACTTCACGTCATTGGCAGAGTCAACTCAGTTCAGACCGGGTGAATTCATATTTTATTTATGAGAACTCTTACCGGCATTACTTGGCAAGAATTGTTAAATTTACTTTAAGCGGTAAATCGTAACGCAAGCAGTGATAGTAATTGAATTTAAGTGCCTTGAAAGCATTTAAAATACAATTACTTATTCGAAATTATTTTCAGTAGCTAAGATGTTATTATAATAAGGAAGACATAGAAAAATGTAGCACGACGGAATTAATCTAATTCTGAAAAAAAAGGCAAATGAGAGGATTTAATAATAGGAAAGGATGCATGATGAAAGTATATGGATGTGGTAGAAGCAAAATAAGTTTGCCAGAGTAGATTGAATTTGAGATCTCTTCTTTCTGCTACATTAACGGGAAAATAGCATTACGGTGATGATGATATTATTATTTTCAATTCGCATAATTTTTTATCGATGTAAGAATTTATGTTACTTCTTTACTTTTTTTTAATTCATGCGGCTTTCTATACGACTATTGTAAATTATTAACATTAAAACTTTTTTTTAAATAGAAAAATTTAATTTAAGTAAATTTCGATACGTGAAACAAGCACGTGAATATTCTTACTTATTTTAAAAACGTTCAACGCTTAGGTTTTCTATTCATTGTTTGAATGATTTATATTTGTAACAAAATGTCTTAAATATCAACATTGCTACAATGTTTACGGCTCTATTCTTCAAATAATTACTTTTAAGTCGAAGTATTTGCATCACTTTGTGCAAATAAATATCTCTTATTCATTATCTTAATTTTTTGTTTATATGGATCCATTTATAAATATATTTATCATATAGGAGTATCCTGTGTTTAGTTTTACAAAAATATTTCAATTCATTAGCTAAATATTTAATGCCATGTCTTTTATCAACATTTTAAAGATACAAGAATGTTTTCGTTTATTTTTCAACCACAAATTGTTATCAGTTTCCCATGCCGGAAGTTCCGATTCACACAAGTAAAGTAAGGAATTCATAAATATAATGATGCGTACTCAGAAAGACGTCACTTCATCATGAGTAACATTTCAGTTTTCATTCTTGAGACATTTACTTGGTTTATTGCATGTATTTCTGACAAACGAGTATTTTACGTTGAGTGGGAAAATGTTTGATGGTTTGTTGCTTCCATTCCTATTGAAACATTCTTAGGATTTTTATATTGAATTTTATTTAAATCGGTTGTCCATAACAAAAGTAAAGTGATTCCTATAAATCACAATAAAAAAGGGTCTAGGGAAATTTAATGCGGAAACCCTGCTGTATGCTGCTAAATAATATTAATTTAATTGCATCGTATTATACCAGTTTTACTCTGTTGTGAATTTGAATATTTACGATCGATATCGAATATTAATATTTTTTTACAAAATACAATTAAAATTTCGAGTGCAAGTAAATACTGAAATACAAGATGTTACGTTTCAAAACACTTTCATGATTCATACAATTTGTAATCATAAAGATGTATTTGCAGTCAAAGAGATGTATTTACGAGTATGTACTGCTGCACACAATAAGCCAGGGATCAGAAGGCTCAGGGATGTGTGCCGTGCAAGAAAAAAAAATATACTTCCTTAACACATTTCAACGGAGACACTTGTGTACCTCAACATATGTGTATATTCTTATCGCTATTCGGCTCCAGCTTTTTTTCATTAAAAACATTTAAATTTAGAAAATAACTGATCGTTACAAACTACTCGGGTTTATAATGAGAATATCAAGAGAATTTAACAGTACCGATATCCTTCGAAACTTATATAATTATCTAATTAGAACCAAATAAGAATATGCATCTACAGTTTGGACTCCTCATCAGCTCAAATATAAAAACAATATAGAACAAATACAAAAAAAATCCTCAGATATCTATGGTACAGACCAAAGGGCGATTACCCAAAATATGCTCACCGTTTCGAACTTCTCACAGTGTGTAACTACCATATAGAAGCCTCGAAACAAGAAGGCAAGAATCCATTGCGACATTCCTACTTAAGGTTTTTCAAGGTTGCTTTACCTGTCCCGCGATTCTAGAAGCACTAAGTTTATATGTGCCTAATAAATATATCCGTGCAAGGAATCACCCTCTGTTCTACATACCAACTTACAGGACGAATATCATGGCTAAACACTCAGTCACGCGTGGTATAGAGATATTGAACTAACTGAATGACACTGTGGATATATTCTCGTACCGCCTAGCAGTATGAGAATAATCCTTGCTGATATTATTCCTAACGAATAAGCTAACGCTGGAAGCAGACCTTCTTTGTGTAACAGTAAAAATCCGTGCAAAGGGGATAAAAAAACACATAACTTATTTTATGATTCTCTTTTGAAATCAATGTTAAATCAAATTATTTTTATAATATAACTTAATATGATAACCTCCGTGGTCAAGTTAAGAGGACTGGAGGTTAAGAGTTCGATTCCTGAAAAAACCTTATCTACATTTTATAAAATGGGTTGCAGTCTGGTTTTTACTTAAAGCCTCTTCAACGAATTTCTGATAAGTTGGAAATAAACCCTCCAGGTTGTACACAATGAAAGCGTAGTAGAATAATACTTAGATTTAATACATTTGTACATTACATTTAAAATTTCAGATGTTTCCTTTCAGACGAAATTAATACTTTCAAACTAACAGTAAATAATTTATAAAAAAAATAACAAATAAAAAATAATATAATATTTCAAATTAAAATAATTGATTTCGAGTTATAAGTTTAGATAATATACCAAAGTAAAAATATTTTTATATGCCTTTGTAAAACATCATATTTTGCTTAGTCTAAAAAAATATTCATTAATCGTCAAGAAAATAATATTATAGAAGATTTCGTTTTAGAAAACTTTAACCGAAGAAACCTTTACGTGACTTTGATAAAGTTTTTTTTTTCATATTTGACTCCAGTTAATCAGATAAGGGCCTCGCAATTATCTGAGATGTCAGACTTGTTAGGGTAAGCGTAGAGTAGAGGTAGAATAATGACAGATTAGAGATAGGATAGAGAAAAGGAAACACGTCCACTGCTTAGCACAGACCTTTCTTGTCACTTTATTTTAGATAACTTACATGAAATATGGAAAACACTTTCTGAAGTAAATTTACCAAGGCCTTCGGAAAAAAACAAATAAATTAAAAAAATATCTATAAATTTTGTATTTATATTGTAGGGCTCCATATTTAAACATAATAATTTAATACTTAAGTATGAAAAAAATCTAACGAACTTAAATTTAAGTGACAGGCCTGTTTTGCTCTACAAAAGCATTCTCAAATATTGCTCAACACACTGCTTACCAAGCTTATATAGCAAATATTTTGTTATATAAGCTTAGAAAGTAACCCATTGAGTAGAGGTTTGACAATTATTTTGTAAAGCGAAACATACCAGTCACTTTAATTTTATTTAATTGTGTGGATTTTTTCACATTTAAGTGTTAAATCATTTAAATAAATAAAAATTATACTTCATTTTATTATTTTTCAATGTCGATAGCCGTGGTTTAACGGTTAGCATTCACTCTAAGCAAACGAACCTCCCTGGTTTGATTCATGGCAGATGCCCTTCAGGTTGATTTTTACTCTTAGACAATTTTACATCTGAATTAATGTTTGTTTTGTAGCTTATATACTATTTATCATCAGAGTTTAAAGTATTATTAAGTTACAAAAAATAGCCCTCTATAAAACTTTGTCTATCGAAAAAAACGCAACACATTAAACCTGCCTATCGTCTTGGAAGTTTAATATATTTGCCATCTGAACTTTGGTTTTAATCTTATAATTGGTCTGTTTGGAGTGATGAAGTGTGAGGAGTTTGATGTCGCGTGATGTATACTATACATATGTAATTGAGTGTTACTATTTATCAGATGGATAAGAATGTGCAATGGGGCTTTATATAATCAAAAATCGGAAAGAAGTATCGATTTATTTTTTCATGCTATATGTCCTCAGTGGGATACAGGCAAAATCCTAGTTTACTGGGGACACGACAAATGAAAGGCAACAAACCCAGATCCATTAAAATTGTGTGTCCTAATTAACTAACATATTTTTTTCGCAAATGATGTATATTTATTGTCATGTGTAAAAATAAATAAATAAAAAATCAATCAAGACCGTGTTTTGACTTAAGTACAACAGCTTGCACACAATAAACTAATATTTCATGAATGGCGAATGAATTTGGATGCTTAAATGAAAAGATTAAAAACCAGGCGTTAATATTGAATTTTCACCTCCAAATTGTACAGTAACTTTGGATTTGGGAATTATAATGCAGTAAAACGCATAAAAGGTTATAATGAAAATGGAGTTATACTACATAATATGAAGGTTTCGCGTTTAGAACCTATGAAAAGATTAAAATTAGTTTTGGGCTTATTTTTCCTGTAGCACTGATGTTTTTTTATCCCAACAATTATGTGGTATTGGAAATGCAATTATGAATGGTGTTGATAAACAAATCAGTACAAACAAAATAAAACCATTATTTGAAGTAAATTGAATTACGTGTATTTGAACAACTTTTCAAACTGAAATAAATCGGTTCTGTAGTACTTTATTTCTCTCACGTATTCAGTATAACAACATATTTTTATGTTCCCATGAAATTCTTTTCAGTGGATTTTGACTTGTACTCCTAGTACATCTTTAGTGTCTTAAATAAGGGTGAATCATATTTTTACAACCTCTTTTCAATTATTAGTAAAAATGTAATATATACAGTATAATCACCATCAAGTCATTTCTCTATTAGGGTAGATAGAGTTCTATTCATTCCATATTGCAAAACGCATTTCGCTTCTACTCGCCTTTTTTAAGACTATATTTTAATATTGTTCAGAATTTGATACACTTGGCCTTGCCACACAAAATAACAGTATATTGTTTAATATTCCTTACCTAAATTGTATTACATTTTCATTATATATAGTAAAACCTGGCGGGCTTAAATGTGTGCAATCTCTTCCAAGCAACCACAAAGATATTTATATTAGCTTTGAATGAAAACCTGACTAGAACTCTTTTTTTTTTTTTTAAATGGTTACAAACGGGAGTCGAACCCGCAACCCACATGCCAGAAACGTATTATCAACTAGGCTACTTAGGGCAGAAATTAATATTGAGACAATTTTTTTCATAAATGGTAAATTATTATTATACTTAGAAACAGCATCTTGGATAATATGTAAATTTGAGGTTTCATTATTTCATTCGTATGAATACCTCCGTGGCTAAGTTGGTCAGATACCCGGATAAGTTGATCAAATCTGATCCGGAGGTTGTGGTTTCAATTCAAGTTGCTACCCAAAAAAGGGTTCTTTCACAACTTTCTGGTGGTTTGTAAGACATTACAACATGCCAATAAAACTGACATGTTGTACAATACACAACGAAAGCATGATATAATAGAAGACGTACGTGTTACCAACTAGGCCACGGAAGGTATCATAAAAACATATTGTGATGATCTCGTCACAGCAAACTATTTAATCATACAAAAAAGGTGAAAAAATAAATAAAGCGACCTTATCATGGATATAAAAATGCGCGTTTATTAGTTTTTGTGAAGTATTTTGTTTTTTAAATTATCCGTACACGGTATCCGTATACTTGGAGATTTTTTTTTAATGATGCTATCTTTATACTGCAATTCATACTTGAAGTTAAAATAGCAAATACGTCAAGGTGTATAAATATACGAGTACTTGTGCTATACACAAATCATCATTTAAAATTACATTTCTAAAAATATAATCATGTTTATTTTATACTCTAAATGCTTTAATTCTCATTAAAAGGGATAGTTTTTTAAAACGCAATAAATTCAGCTTCACGACTTTGTGATCGATTCAGAGAAGAAAATTTGATTATTCTTAATAAATATACTCATATATTCTCAATCCATACAGATTCGAAATCGGCTAGGATGATAGTCTACATCAGTATTTTTGTACCAACTTTGATTATACAATAACTCCATTTAATGTATTGAATAATCATTTGTACATTACAGATTTCCCTTATTCGAATGAGGAAAAATACATATAAGTAAAATTCAGATTTTAAAAAAAAATCAAGAAAAATTATAAGGAAATAAATTAAATTAACATTTTTTAATTGTAAATAAAATAGTATGGTAGTGAAACATGGACATGGAAAAAGACTGAAGGGGCCCGAATCAAGGCTGTAGAAATACGTATACAAAGAAGAATACACGGAGTGACAAGGTATGACATAATACAGAATAAAGTGAATAGGGATGAATATGAACTTGTGTTTGATATCTTGAGTAAGATGAAGAGGAGCACTATGTGATGGTTTGGGCTTCTATAATGAATAAACGAAGAAAGACTAACAAAATTAATATATGATACAGTGAAATATTGAGTGGAAGATCGAGGTACGAGTAAGTATATTTGAATAAAGCGAATGATATTTTGGAAGAAGGAAAATTAAAAAGTCAGAGAAATCGTAGGAGTTGTATGATAATGTGCACGAATGTTGAGAAGGCCAAGGATGTGTATCGAGCAAGGAAAGTAGTATTCTGTTCTCAGTGCCTACCTCGACAGGGAAATAAGTTATCACCAAGAGGAAATAGTAATTTTTGTAAATTCAGGTGATTAGGCGGTTGGGAATCAAATGAGGCCGAATTACTAATTTTCTCTAATATCTGCATTTTACATTAGAAGGTAGGACCTATTTTATATATGTATATACGTCCATACATACTCGTACTTTTCGAGTCTTTGTATTAAAGATACGCGACATAACTTTGTAGTCTCCACACGTACATTTGAAAAAGCAACTGAACACTTATCGTATTGTGGGGAACGTAAACCCCAAGAAAGATTGGAGAAAGAACCCGCAAATACTCCTGTAAGAAGCTTTAACAAAAAGAGAAGGAAGGTTTCCTCTACGATTCGTGAAATGGTTCACAGGGCAGATTATAAAAATAATATTTTCCTTGCTTTATAATAAACATACTACCTAATGTTTTCCTTTTGGTGCTTACTTTCTTTTCTTCCGAAATTTATTTTCAACTTTACAAGCCATTTTTCTTTAAAAATATCGTTTGTGCATTTTTTATTAAAAAAATATTCGAGAAATTTTAGCTATATACAAGGAAAAACGTTAGGATAGGGAAAAATATGAATTCGTTGCTAAATTGGTGAATATTCGTAACTAAATTGCTGAAATACGAAGTATTCCGGCTACTGCTTTTTTTTTTTGAGGAAAATAAAATTCCGAATAAGCAAAGTTTTTTTGTTAAAGGTGTTTTTTTTTGTAGTTAACACATTGACTGCTGAATATTTTTTTATAATTACTGTGCTGTTAAAAAAATTAAAAAGCAAGTATAATTCTATGCCACATAACCCTTACAAATCATATCAGTACCGTTAGGCCACTCTGGGCTCTCTTGTTTTTTTAATTCACCCAAAGAAATTGGGAATAGAACGACGATAGACATTTTGAGCAACCAGTGAAAAATTAGATATATGGATGCCTATAGACGTTTTCAGCACTGATCATGCTGAAATATTTTAGTTACTTAGAATTCAGTTGATTTCATATTTAAATGTTCTTATTATACGTCCGACTCAAATGAAAATAACACTATTTTGTGTTCTTCTCATTTTCCAAATAACTTAAAAGTGCTTACTTAGTTTGTGTCTAATACAAATACCTCGGCTCTATCCTTATTCCTTACAAACAATGTTTGTCTTTGAATTGAAATGAATGACATACCGAGCTTTTCTTACCTTTTTTGTATCCAGAATTTAAGCAATTTGACGTGTGAGCAAAAAAAATGGTTTCAAAAAATCTTCCGTCTCTATGTTTAGAAGTTAGTGATAAAACTATGAAAAACGATTCAGATCGCTAAAACATAATCAATTTCTCTATAATTCATTCCATTTCACTGGAGAATATTTGTGTGCTACGAATATACTTCTATGCCCTAAATCTCATCATCATCAGCATGATTGACTCCAGTCCTAGATAAAGGCCTTCCCTTTCCTTCTCCACGTGTCCCTATCATGGGCATGTTACTTCCAGTCACTTTTCCGATGTCATACAACCATCTTACTAAAGGTCTTCCCAGATTTATTTTCCCTATCATTGATCGCCATTTTCTGGGTCCACCTATCATCGGTATATCTGGCAATGCGACCTTACCAGTTCCGCTTCTGCACCTCATATACCCTTAATTCTTCCTTCTAGGATAAGTTGAAGAAGCCCATATTTGCAACCATGAAAGAAGTAGCCAAGGTAATCTATAGTTCTCTCCTTGAAAGTGTTGAGTATTTTATCGATATCCATTACCCGGAGGGTTTCTTCATTAGTCATTTCTCGTGACCAAAAGGCATGCTGCATTATTCTGTACGTCAACATCTTGCAGATTATAAATGAGATAAAACTAAAAATAATTTGTTCATATGTTATTTCGTCACTTTAAAAATAATTATTATTATTTTGGTATTCTGTTATGACATGGCATTATAACAGGGCTTTTTCCGTTGCTAGTCCCGTGGCGTGAAATATTCTACATCTAGTGCTAAAAATATGGGTGGCGTGAGCATTTTTAGGAAGCATTTGAAAACAACCCTTTGTGGAAGGTCTTATGAAAATTAATGATTATGTATGAACACTGCACACATACATTAAACCTGAAGCTAAATGTATTGGTATCACATATCGGAAAATGTAGAAAGGTTTCGATGTAGTTCGTCTATAACTAATATACCAAAACAAAAGCATTAGTTTGAGCTTAGCAAATCGGTGTATAAGAGTAATTACTTCCCCTCATCTGAATATATATAGAAAAACGTATTTGGTAAACAAACCTTTGATAATTTACTGAGGGAAGACGAACTACAAAGAAACCTTTCTTGATCTTCCGATATGTGATAGAAACACAATCGGCTTTAGGTGGAGTGTAGTGTATGTTTATAACGTTCATATATAATCATAAATTTTGATAAGACTTCACAAAAAGGATTGTCTTGAAATGCGTCCTTAAGCTGCAAATATCAATCAAATTAAAATATTAATCGATAAAAATAAAGTTGATCAAAACGGAAGATCATCAATTATTAAACATTGCACAAATTAATATTGTAATAAAATTAAAAAAATTAAATAAGATACACCACTCTTTTTTTTTTGTCGTGTCGTTGGAAAGAGTTTGTTATTAAAGGAGGGAATATATGCATGATACAGAACGCAATAAAATATTGCAATTAAAATAAACACGACTATCACAATACACGAACAAATACTTGAGACGCTTGGGACAGTTTACCTGTTCCGCGTGACGGACATTGTATTGATCCCCAAACAATGATAAATATATCATTTTATAGTCTTACATCATGCGACATACGGTCCTAACATGGTCCAAAAAATTAATCTGATAGATCGAAGTCAACATTTTCTTTTATTCTCCTGAAATTATACTGAAGTCTTCCGGGATATGCCGGTGTCAAAGTTGATGTATGGGAACGAAGCCTGGGCGTTGATAATAGTAGAATAAATATAACTGAAATGCGCACTTTGCGCAAAAAAATCTATTATTACGATTATTTTTTTTTTTATAAAATAAATAAAACACTTTTTTTTCTTTTTATCCACAGTTTTTCATTAGCTCTTGGTTCTGTTGTTTTTAAGGTGTTGCAATATGGTAATGTTTTTAAGGTGTTGCAATATGTTGGCTATTCATGTGGCCAAAATATCAAAACCATATTACTTATCCTTCTTCTCGTACCGTATTTGGGTTAAGAGATTGTCGATCGCACTCACAAAACGTTAAATGTTTTTTGAATCGCTGAAATTCTAGAAACTCAATCATATCAAAATAAACAAAAAAAATCTACCTCTTTTATTCTAAGGTAGAGAAGTAGATAATAATTGTCAATATAATAAAATCAAATGAACATATTATGAAAGTTCCATAAGAACTCTACAAATTGTTACTAGAAACATTAAATAACAATGCATGTTTCATGATTTATATTTGAAGGCCGGTTTTTTTAATAAATGAACATACATACACATCACGCCTTTCCCTGCTTAGGGTAGGCAGAGAAGACAGAATGCCAGATTTTCCTAGCATATATGGTACGAGAAGTATGTTGAAGACGACCTAGATAAACGTGGCATAACCAAATAAATCAAATTTTGAAAGGCGAAAGAGTTAAAACCTTTATTTATTTATTTTCAACAGCCGCAATGTTTCAATTCCAATAACAATTTTATTTAAAAAAATAAGAAAAGAAACATATTTCTAAGGAAAACAGCAATCTAACATACTTCTAAACATATTATATAACAAAAATGAAAATCAACAAAAATATTGGGTGGAAAACACTAACATTTGAACACATGATCAAAACATTTACAATATGAGAGTATGCATAACGAGGTGTATGGACGTAGCAGAAGCGAAATATGTGTGCCAACATAGAACTGTTCTCTTTGTCGACCTCACTAGGGACATATCGTTATGGGGATGATGATGATGAAACACTGGCTTATGTTATTATGACTACATTACAATAATTTATAAAATCATTTGTAAAATGTCTCATTTCAACGTAGATATTTCACGACACACTGATTGAGAATCGCTGGTCTCTGTTTTGATTGCGTTTCTTTTATTTGTGTAACGCGAAAACGGTGTTTGTCGTCCGATGGCTTTGTAATGGTCGCTTTTTACAGTCATTAAAATATTATTATTTACCTTAGTATCTTGCCGAGCTGTACTCGTCTAGAATACTCGTATTGTGTGTGCTGCGTCTGCCCCGTATACAATGTAGCGTCACCATTATTAGATTATAAACACAGATATACAACATATAATATTATAGCGATGGCTTTCAGAACAATCATTGTATGTCTAGGCTTGCGTGTTTAAAGAAAAAAAAATATGCTCTCAATGGTTTCAGCTATGATTTTATCAAACTCGACGTACTGCCGCTTAGTTGGCAAGATACCTGTCTTCCAATCGAAGGTTTCAGGTTCGATTCGCGATGGTATAAGCCCGTCAAATTTATCGTGTACAACGGAAATCTAATACTAAGGTGACATTAAAATAGCAAACGATGCTTTGTTAATCAAACATCTCAAAATAAAAGTCAAAGGCGTAAGTAAATTATCATAATATGACTTTTTCTTTATAGGAGGTTTGGTATAAAAAATAATGGGAATAATTTTTTTTATCAAATTGTATTTATCTAATTATTAATATTAATATTGTCCCAATAATCAACAATTGAACAAGCAACCCAGTTCAGATATCTCGGCAGTGAACTGTTCAGCTCTCATGACCTCCCCAGAGAAGTAAGGCCTCAGGTAGATAAAGCTGCAGTTGTGGCGGGCTGCCTGAGAGATGTCATATGGAGGAATAAAGATATGAGAACGGATAGCAAGGTACGCATTTATAAGACCTGTGTGCGACCTATCCTCACATATGGCATCGAAGCGAGGGCGGACACTGTCAGGACAAAAAGTATGCTAAGGACAACGGAAATGAGAACTCTGCGCGCTATTGCTGGGAAGACTTTGCGTGATCGTGTAAGGAACACCACAATCCGAGAGGTCTGTGAGGTCCAAGATGTGGTCAGATGGGGACGACAGCGTTGACGATACTGGTACCAACATGTACAGAGAATGAATTCCACAAGAATTCCACACATAGCTCTGCATGGGGTGCCGGATGGACGGCGTCCACCAGGGAGACCCCCGAAACGATGGAGAAATAGCTGGAGCTCAGCATCACAGGAGGACAATCCTGCAGTAACAGACTCTTGAGAGTCTACAGAAAGTTTAAGAAGAAGAATAATATTGTCCCATTCAAAGTAGTCCCCCATGGGATAAAATACACTTTGTCAACGTTTTTTTCCAATCCGCCAAACATTTGTTGAACGCATGTTTTTTTATAGTCTTTAGCTCACTCAGCGATTCTGCTTTATCTCATATGATCGTAAAACCTTGTTCTTTCAATGTCCTCTTCATCTTCGGGAACAGTAAAAAGCCACAGGGTGACATATCTGGTGAATACGGTGGCTACGGCATCACGACTGTGTTGGATTCGACAAAAAAATCACGAATTAGAAGTAAAGCGTGAGCCGGTGCATTATCGTGGTGCAAAATCCAGGAGTTGTTTGCCCACAATTCTGATCGTCTTCGTTGGATTGCCTCACGCAAACGACGTAAAACCTTAAAAAATATTTTATAATTAAAAAACGCAAAGTGCCAAAATTCGTTGTAAATACTTGCCTTTCAAACACAAACTGCCCATCCAATATGGTCAATAATCGAAATGTACATCACAGACAGAGTCGCTAATGTGAGGAAAAAAGCTATAGTCAATAAAAGACAAAGAGCCCGCAAAATTCTCGTATACGCATCTTAAACGGTATCTGAATCGTAAATTAAAATAAATTATAAAATAGAACATTACTATTACGTTCCGCTTATTACATTTTACGTCAAAATAAACACCAGTGGTTAAACTGTAGGCGAGTCTTAATTATTTTTAAGTAATTGACCCAGAAAAAACAATGTATAAAATAGCACATCAAACACAAAATTAAATAATTCTCCAAGAGTCCAAAATGTTTAAAAAAAACATCAAAAACGCCCCAAAAGTCAACTCAGGGAATATTTGTAATGGTAACACAGTATTATTAGATATTAATCAAAAGTTTAAAAGGTTTGACGTGAAACTAATTCTATATTGTTTTTTTTTTATATTATATAATATTTACGATTTTCACATTGTTCATTTTTCTATTTGAAATCTTAATGTAATGATTTATTAATTCTAATTTATATAGTATAATCGACAATCTCTTCAAACTAACCAGAAATATGTTTAAGAAGCCTTAGGTGAAAACCAGTTTTAAATCCTTTTTTTTTTAAATGGATATCGATAGGAATCAAACCCGCAACCCCCAGGTTGAAGGACACCCGTCTTACCAACTAGACAACCTAGATAATCTTATCTAAAATATAACTTGCACTTATTTTGTTTAAACTAAAGAGGACATACAATATATGTGCACTCAACCGTTGATATCTACATTAGAGCATTATTATATACCGCACACAGTATCGTATTGTCGCGTGCCTCATACAAATGTCGCTTCGCGTTGAATCATTTCGATTATCTCACTCTGATATTCTGAGTTATTAAACTTTTGTTTTCTAAAAACAATTTTAAGGGGCCATCGATCGTAGCCGTATTACCTCCAATATTATTCCAATGAAATAACAGACAGTTTAATAAAAAAAGACTCATGAAAGTGTCTATAATATTGCGATTTGTTTATACATTAAAAGCATTTATTTAAATTTATGTGGATCATCAAAAATCAAAATATTTCTGAATCATAATTTTTTTTAAGTTGTTTTAAAGTGACATTTTTATAAAAACAGTTCAAAACTGGCAAAAGTGAACTGTTTGTTTGACAAATGAGGTCATCATAGTTGTGACGCAGACGTAAAAAGACAGGATATCACTGTGGTAAAAAGAAGTGGAAGTCAGAAGAATCAAAGGCCGAGAAGATGGTGTCTAGTACGATGACTGTGGAAATCCCGGAGCCTTTGGGCCCCTCCGTGCTCTCGGGAACCACTGTCATTCCCACCCTTGAGGAGTCGGCTGAAGAAAGGTAGGGTTACTTCTAGTGCAATCATATCTTCGTTTATTTTACTTAAATTGAATTTGTGTTTACTTGTATGTTATTTAAAGTTACGTTTATATGATCTTTAGAAAAAAATGGATACATAACTGCAATAATAACACTTTGTATACTAATTGTTGTTTACTCGTAAATACGAGTAAAAGTTGTTAAGATTTTGATTAGACTGTTGATATTGTGATGTTGTTGGATTTATGTATGTAATAATTTGGAATATAATTACGTGTAAGGATGTGAATAGAGAGCACAAATGTGTTAGCAGTGTATTTTAATATTGAGGACAAATAAATGTAATACATATGTGATGAAGTAATGAATCAATTTCGTCATATGCATTGACTAGTGAAGTGGTTCTCTGTATCCACAAAATGTAATATGTGATGAAGTAATGAATCAAATTCGTCATATGCATTGACTAGTGCAGGGGTTCTCTGTATCCACAAAATATAATATGTGTTGAAGTAATAAATCAATTTCGTCATATGCATTGACTAGTAAAGTGGTTCTCTGTATCCACAAAATGTAATATGTGTTGAAGTAATGAATCAAATTCGCCATATGCATTGACTAGTTAAGTGGTTCTCTGTATCCACAAAATGTAATATGTGATGAAATAATTAATCAAATTCGTCATATGCATTGACTAGTGCAGTGGTTCTCTGTATCCACAAAATGTAATATGTGATGAAGTAATGAACCAATTTCGTCATATGCATTGACTAGTGAAGTGGTTCTCTGTATCCACAAAGTGAATGACTTTCGCATGGTTATGTACTTGTACTCGACGGTTCACTTTTCTTAATTGTAAATATATTGTAATTGATACCAAAAAAATCAACTGTAAAGAAGGGTCTCCGCAATGTCAAAATTGACTTACCAGCTTACCCATTGATGATTTATCATATACAAATATTTCGTAGCTTAACCGTGATAAACCAATGCAATTCTTAATTAATTTGCGATTGTTTATTTTGTTAGTACCGTATTAAATCCTTCTGATGTGGACGATCACTAAACCAAGTCTTATTGCACTGATCCAGACAAAAAGGCTTCTTAAATCCTTATTTCATACCAGTCTCTAGTACTCCAAAAAAAAACACATGACTTCTGTCATCTTTCGACATCTCTCTGATTTCAATATTTAATTAATGGCCACGAATATTTGTACAGAACATTATTAAGGCTGCCCTTGAAAAAGATAATGTTTCGTTGTTTTCATTTTATTTGTGATCATAACGATACCAAGTTACGATTAGTTCTTACAAATAGAACATATTTTATAGAAGCCCCAATAACAATACTGTTGCAGTTGTCAGGATATACAAAATTAAAATCTGATGAGATCGACACATTTAGAAAGGAATCTTTAAAAATTAAAATCCTACTAGAATCATACCGGGGCAACAGAATGAAAAGTAATTATTCTTATCATCTGACCACCGATTTCTGTATAGTTGTTCAATATATTGGTGTGAAATTATTGCAAGTCAATTTTATAAAACAGTTTATATTATTTTTATCTTGGCCAAGGAATTCATCCGCTTCAGGCGTATTATTCATAACTGAGCCAATAATTATATATGTAGCACATGTGTAAAGTATATTCCAGTAAAGTATTTATAGTTATATTCACACTGCTTCAGTTAAAATAAACTTCAGGCCTGTTTCATTTAAAAGTTATTGAATATGTTCAAGTTACTTGGTGAAAAGAATCTGCACAGAAATTCAAAATGTATGTTAAACCTCTTGATCCATTTCTACTCCATTTTTTACAGGATTTACTAAGATAGTATAATACGAGTTTAACCTAATTGATTCCTTGTAATTCAATTATAAACATATTTTGAACACACTTTTTGACAACAATTTTAAACATCTATATAATTAAAAAGGCTTGGTACCTGACATAAATAATTTTAAAATAATCTATCCCGTTTTTTGTGAGACCAAATGAGTTTAAAAGAATCAACAACTTTCAAAATTGAAGATCGATAAAGAACTAATTAGACGATTGCTTATGGCTGATCGTCATGGTTCCCTGAAGATATGGAACTGAGTGGATGATGTACATCTACTGCTCCCGATCCTGAGACATGATGAGTGCAACACTCAATGATAAACTAGTCATATCTTTGATTTTTAATTTTCACTTTCCGCAATACATACTCGTATATCATATAAATTTTTCACTGTTTGGATGCAAAGGTGAATCGTAGAGTGCAAGTATATAATAATGCAAAAATATCTTCATTTTGCGACTTTAGGCAACCACTGCAATAGGCAAGGCTTATAATAAAGTAGTCTCATTCCTCAATCACAAACAAATGTTTGTCCTTAATTAATCTTCCTAGTGTCATGTCAGGTCCCCCCAACGTTAACTATCACCTGAGAGTAAGCATATTTGTCCCCAGCAGCCCGAAAAAGATCCCCAACGCTCCTTATACCAGTCCAATCACGTACTCGTATATTGCGGAGTCAGGAGATTTGCCTCCTGCCAACACTTTTTCGACCCTCTATTTTGTCTTGGATGATCAGGTGCAGTAATTTGTACTTTTCTCCTCTAAGTACGAGTACATAGATACCCAAATAGGACACCTTTCGGATTTTAATATTAATCAGCAACTCTCTATCAACTTTGGCTCTTTGAAGAACCCTTGTGTTGCTGACCATATCCGTCCAGGGTATCCGTAGCATTCTCCGGTGTATCTTCATTTCGAATGCTTCCAGTCGGTTCATACAACTTAATTTGAGGGTCCATGATTCCACTCCATGCAATAACACTAACCAAACGTAGCATTTGACTAACCGTTGTCGAAGTTTCAAGTTTAGATTATCATCGTAGAATACGCTTCTCATTTTATTAAAAGTCGCACGAGATGGTTCAATTCTGCACTTGACTTCGGTTTCTGGGTCGAGACAGCGACAGCATTAAAATCATATCTTAACACACTGTATTATATTCAGCAATTTACTCACTGTATTATATTCAGTTACACACTGTATTATATTCAGCAATTTACTCACATGCGTATTTGGTGATTCTCAAAAACTCCTCAATCCTCGTTCTCCTGTCAAAGAGCTACTTCGTTCCACGTGTTTTTTTTAATTGGAGGCGCGTCATTTTAAAGATCACTGCTCTTCCTAAAGAACGTGTTTAAATTCTTGACGCAAAGAGCTGCATGTTCCTCCTTCCAAATGTTGGAACAAGATTTTTTATTTCCACTTTTCTGGATATCGTCATCCTGCTCGCCACTCCTCAACACTTCTAGTTACTACCATCTTCTGCAAACTTTCTCCATCGTCCAATTGATTTCAACAGCCGTAATGTACCATTTAATTTATTTGATTACATCAAACGCGTCACCACCCTAAATGAGAGAACAATTAATTCATCAATTTATATCAAATTACAGCACATATCATCAATATGGTGGTGTTTACCGTATTATTTGTTATTACATTTCTATAATGATTGATTGTGTACCAGTGGTATGCTGGTTCCAACCTTGATGTATTAAAGCGAAGACTGGGTTGCGTAGAATATCAAGTTTAACAATGTGTGCTGGAATAAGAAGTGATTGGATCAAAGAGTGGATTTTTCATGAATTTTATAAAAATAATCAAGATATGAGTTTTGAAATGGTTTGTCCATATTTAAAGAGTGAGTCGCAAGAGACTTACGAAATAGATACATATATGTCTGAAATAAATGGAAAACGAGGAAGAAGTAGACCGAATAAAGAGTGGAAGGAGATAGTTGGAGAACATTTTACTGAGGAAAGGGCAAGAAGTATGAGAAACAAGAGAGTATCTATGAAATGTATGGATGTGAAAGAGGCGAGAGCCGTGTGCATGGATAGAAAGGCGTGGAGATCTCCCCCAAATGGGGCATGACGTGATGGTATTTTTGTATGTGTATTACATTTCTAAATACTATATTATTATTTGCAACACTCACATACCTTGCTTAGTACTTGTTTTAAAGCTAATAAATTCACAAAACAACATTTCATGTAAATTACATTTACATACATACATACCACCACGCTATTTCACTATGGATGTAGGCAGAGAGTGTTTTCCACATTCATACATCAGAATACCTTCCGTTTTTCTGACTTTTGACCTTTCCTTATTTGAAGATTTCTGGGTATTCGGCACCTTTGAACAATGTACATAAATTTAATGTTATAAACGCTTTTTAAGTAACGTTTTGAGTACATTTTAACAATACTTTTGTAAAGAGAACAGATCGGATACTTAAATGAATGTTTTGTGTAGATTTTATTCACATTTAAGTAAAAAAAAAAACATTTTATTAGAATAATCATGCCTGGTACTAATGAAAATGTTATTTCAAAACACGAAATGGCGAGGAAATAATTTTAAAGCTCAAATATGTATGACGAATCAAAGAATCATTAATTATCATAGTATACGAGTAAATAGGCCAAAACCCGTACGGCTATCGAATACTTGGATTCTCTCCGAAAGTAATTCGAAATTTGAATCTCGGTGGGGATACTGATCGAATTTTAAATACCTAGCTAACAATTTTTGAACCGGTGTAAAAGGGGACGATGTATAAATGATATATATATATATATATATATATATATATATATATATATATATATATATATATATATATATATATATATATATATATATATATATATATATATATATATATATATATATATATATATATATATATATATATATATATATATATATATATAAACAAATTTTACATTTATGAATATATATTTTCATAAATGTAGAATTTGTTTTACTTCCGTGAATATTTCACGGGTTGCAACTAGTATTAAATTAATTGTCAACAAGTGACACGAATATGATTTCACAATCAGACAACAGAATTATATCGAAAATACTGCAGTGAAACAATAATATTACTAATGAAGATAGTGCAATAGCCTTATATTTATTTTCTTCATATTGTAAACTAGTTATTAATTAGTTTTGCATTTATATGCAGATGCAACTGTAATAAACATCAATAGCAATAAATAATAATTTCATGCGCGCCGTAAACCAGAGCACCACTGTGGTAACATTCCATCAGGGCCGGCTCACTAAAGGAGAAATAGATATATATTGCCTTTCAAAAATATATTTACTTGAAAAATATATTATTTTTCTCAAAGTTTTTAGATAACTTTGAAATTACTTGAGCATAGAAATTTATTTATTTTATTCATTAATACTTTCTTTGTACCAAATACAAAATTGCTAGCTAAGGCCAGATGAAACTTGACACCGGTCGGACCTAAGCATTGTTCTCGTAACAAACCGGAATCATTCCTGTACGGCACCGTACAAAGACTAGAATAGGTGGATGGCTGCCGCTCAATAATCGGAGATGTCGGTTCACTCTATGCTTTTCCGGTGAAAAGTAGCAGGATGAAGAGATTCCTCTTAAGCAGGTAGAGAAGTTGGTCTTAAGTAAAATACAGTAGACTGTAGTGAAACTGAGAATGTATTTTTTGACGTTTTGCGCTCCTTATATGCGGCCAATCGCTCATATTAAGCGCTTATTTTTGCCCTTGCATGCCGTCATCGCTTGCGAGATATTACGTATCTCGTACGTTTTCGCGTGCATGGGCCGGCTGACTTATGATAGTAGCTCTCGCGAAGAACACGCATAAGAAACATTTCATTATAATCAGTAAATTTTACATGTCAACAAAACATATTTAAATATCAAACAAGAAAATATATAAATCATATTTTAGGTGACGCATACATCCGATACACCACCTGAATAGACATAGACCTTCAAGAAAGGAATAAAAAACACTTCTAGCAAAGATTAATGTAATATCAAACTAATTTATATATTAAATATTCTATAATGTATCAATTTCAATATGATATTCTATTTGTATTAGGAATTTTGATCTGGAAACGATATAAAATATAAATGTTAGTAAAATAACTGTATTCGACTAAAACATTATTTATCTCAAAATATTACTCGTCCCTAACTCCTATACAACTCTCAGCCTTATCCATATGGTACTTCATAATTCTATTTTCTTTTAAATTTGGTTACTGTTACTCAAATCTTATATTTTAAGATGATTATTCCCGTGCCGCGCAGATTTCAAGTTTTTTGGTATTATTCCAAAGGTGTTTTAGGATAAACAAATGAAAAATGTGTATATTTTTTTCAAAAACGAAAAAAAATTCCATTTGAAAAACCGCATCAAATACAACAATACCGCCCCATCAACAGATAGCTGAATGTCAAAACTAACAAATATACGAGTAGGTGCATTGATAGCAACATAGTACATAATATATGTATTCAGTTGGAAAGCGAACGTGTGCCTAGGAGTTTTTTTTCAAGTGAGAGACCAGCCACACCGCTGTATAGAGTACACCTGCGTGTTTTTTTTTTCGTTTTTTTAAAGGAATCGGGGACTTTATTCACAGAAATCCAGTGCGTTACCGCGCGGCCATGCAATTACACATCTTGGAATTTCATACATATTTAAAGACAATGAAAAAGAAAATACAGAGAAGCTATGAAAAGATCACATTTCATCTCAGAACATCGCCACAGCTGAAATACAACTCCACCAATAGATGGCGAGCCCGACCGTAAGACATCAGATGTTTTTCAACACACACCCTATATCTTCACTTGTAGCTATTATTTATTAAATTTCATCAGGACGTGAATAAAAAGAAATGGGTCCAAATTTATATCAGAATTATAATAGTGCGTGCCTCATTTAATTTTTAATAGTGAAAATAAAATTATATATATTACTACAAATCAAAACTATCAGAAACTACTATCGACAATGATGTGTTATTTTGACAGGCATATATTATTTATTTTTACTTCGGACGTATTTCAGAGCGTTTCGGTTAGATCTGGGTATTTATTTCTAAAGTATTTATAAGTTTAAGACGCGGCTACGAATACCGAAAAGCATTTGGAAACAAAAGTTGGTTAATTAGAAAAAAACTGCTTTAAAATAATAATTCACTAGATTAATTTACACAAAACTACTAAAATGGTTCTTTTTTTCAGTCCTGTAAATACGGTTTATTATTTCTTGTATATGCCGCCCATTTCTCACCCAACCCTGCAAACCACGGGGTAGGCCCTGACCTCTAACTACTAATTAGTTCACGGGCAATTTGCAACGCAATATGGTTTTGTAATTCAATGAAAAAAACACGCTTAGTTTCTCTTTTTAACCAATAAACACACGATTAGTGCAATATCGTAACACGATCGGGACCACCGATAACGCATTGCTGACTCCTGACGACCGATTGTTGGTGGCTGACGGCTGATTGCCGACCGTGAACTAAACACTGTGCAATTTACAATTTGCAGCAATTTGAATCACTCAATATTCTGAGTATTCAGCAATTCGCAAAATATTAGAAGGCTTGCATAGGCAAAAAAACGCATTATCTAGATCAATGCTACTCAAATGTTGTTTCCCCGGACCAGTGTTGGTTTGCGAACAGTTTGTTACTGGGCCGCGAAGCGATTTCACTTAAAATTAAATTTATTCGATTTTTTTTTATTTTTTGTTAATTTATCACTTCATTGTAAATGCAAACTGACGTGTTTATTGCCAAAGGGCAATCTCTTCCAACCGACCAAACATAGGAAAATAAAGCAAATTATATGGTCGGAAAAAATATTCAAAAGATTATTCATATTATGAAATTTACGGATATAAACACATCGAAGTAAAAGTGAGATATCATCAATCAAAGGAAAATAAAAGATGGTGGAGAGGAAAGATAAATGAGGAATGAAACACATTACTGACTAGAAATGAAAAGTTTTTTAGTCGCTTTTAAAAGCATGCCAAGGACGGAGCGCGTCTAGAGTTAACTAAATTAGTTTGTAACTGGTGCCAGAGTCTCACTGCATAGTAAAAGACGACACAGTAACTCACTGCACAGTAAAATATGGACAGTAAAAGACGACGTAAAAAAAGAGCTGTGAACTGGGAAGGCCAATAAACAATCTGTGTCTAAGCGCAGCGCAAGTCCATGATCGGAAAGAAGCTGATTTTTTTCGGCGAAATAAGAGGGGGCGGCGGAACAGTTAAGGATATTATACAATAGATATAGTATGTGAATTTGGCGTATATTTCTCACGTTCAACGCCTTCTGGTATGAAGTGATATGATCATACTTTCTCGGGTTAAAAATAAACCTCAGACAAAAATTTTGTAAACGCTGTATATAAACTGCCCCACTTGAAAGATTTTGTAATTTTTTCTGATTATTTATATACATAATTCTTATTATTCCTTTTGTATTTTTATTTTATGTCATTGTATTTTCTTAACGATTCAGACTTAAAGTTTAAGAAAAGTATTCAACTCCGTTCTCTTCGTTTCTAAATTATGTTTATTTAATTTCACAAAAAAGTGGTCCACGGTGGATTTGAATGATAAACACAAGTCCATGAACCCAGAAAGTTTGAGAACCACTGATCTATATCGAAACAATTATTTAAGATGAATATAAGCCAAAAAACTGATGTGTTAAGTAGGGTTAAAAAGAGCACGTTTGTCGCACACAGGTGGTTTGGACATGTTTAATGGATGGGTGACGAAAGACTGATCAAACAAATTATTAATGCGAGCATGAGTAGGAGTCGTGATGGGAGATGACCGTGAAAAATATAGTTGGGTTAAGTGGTAAACTGTTGATAGAAAGGAAGGTAAGAAGATAACCAGAACGAACTGATGAGATGTGTAGATGTGAATGAGGCGCAGGAAGTATCTCGTTATGGGGAAAATTTGATTTTTGTCCTCTCAGCCTACCCTGACAGGGAAATACCATGATGGTTTGTATTTATTTAAATCGCTGGTGACTGCAGAAAAAGACTTAAGGTTTTCTTCTTTCCAATCCCATGGGATCATCATTATATCTGATTATTGGGACAAAATAAATATTTTGAATATATAGGTATATTTTGAATAAAATAAAGGTAACCAACCTGCATCATTGACAGAGAAAGAGCGAGGAGTTAGGAGCTTGTGAATGAACGACTATTGCGAATGTAGGGCGTGTGGTGAGGATTTGTTAGACATACTTTTCATAAGGTTGTTGGGATTATAATGCGGGTGGAATTGTGTGGGATGTAAGTGTCTGTAAGGATATGAATTCAGAATGTGAATGTTTTAGCTGAATGTTTGAGTATTTTGAAAACATATGTGAATTTTTTAATTAAGGAATACGACCACTTCATCACAGGCCTTGCCTAATAAAGTGGTTCTTTATATCCACAAAACGGAAGGGTTTTAGTATTGTTATATACTTGTACTCTACAGATCGTATTTCCATTAAAACCGCGTTAAATTCTAAATTATATATTGTGGTTAGTAAAATGTCTGCCACACATATCTGTTGGCTAGATACGCTTCCATTGCCAAATGTCTTTTAGAGCAATATCCTTAACCCGCTGCTAGCATCAGCAATAACAGTCATCCAGTGTGACATGACAAGCCAAGCCATGACACTACAGACTTGTCAACATGGCGATGACTTTCGGTTTCGTTCTTAATGGAGTTTGACAAGTCAACAATAGAAAATGGTGTCATCCTCTATACAGATAAAATATAATGCTTTGATATTTATCGAGTGGAAATTGATGTTTTTTTTTTTGTTTACTTGACAATTTTAGGATTAATGACTTTACTATAAGTACTTGTGATATATTATTAACCATGTTTAAACTATGTGAATTATACTATTGATCTTCTAATTCCACTACCCTAGCAGCATACAGAGCAATATTTTCTTCTTTTAAAAACTGTAATTTCCTCTAGCGTTTTGTTTACTTGACAATTTTAAAATTAATGACTTTACTATAAGTACTTGTGATATATTATTAACCATGTTTAAACTATGTGAATTATACTATTGATCTTCTAATTCCAGTACCCTAGCAGCATACTGAGCAATATTTTGTTCTTTTAAAAACTGTTATTTCCTCTAGCGTTTTGTTTACTTGACAATTTTAAGATTAATGGCTTTACTATAAGTACTTGTGATATATTATTAACCATGTTTAAACTATGTGAATGATACTATTGATCTTCTAATTCCACTACCCTAGCAGCATACTGAGCAATATTTTCTTCTTTTAAAAACTGTAATTTCCTCTAGCGTTTTGGTTACTTGACAATTTTGAGATCAATAGCTTTATTTTAAGTATTTGTGATATTTTATCAACTATGTTTAATTATTTAGAATGATACTATTGATCTTCTATTTCCAACGCCCGAGCAACCCACTGAGCCATTTTTTCTACTTTTGAAAACTTTAATTTCCTCAAGCATTTGGTTTACTTGACAATTTTAAGATAAGTGGCTTTTGTATAAACCCATGTGCATGAACTATGTTTAAACAATGTGAATTATAGTTTTGATGTTTTATCTTCGACGCTTGAGCACTTTACTTAACAATATTTTTTACTTTTGAAAACATTAGTTTTCTCTAGCATTATGTCTCACACAACCTTCAAATGTTTTTTATTTTTAAATAAATTTTCGTAAGAAAATTGAACATACATTATCTTCAAATTCATCAGGCGAAATTTGCAAAATAAGAAAACAGCTACCATTTTAAGCGTGAATAAGTCCTCACATTCTTCGTCGCCAACTTAGGGTCCAGTGATGAAAATAATAGGTTTTTTTTTCAACCATCCGATGGGGTATAAGGGAGTGGAGATACCAAAACTGAGTTGGCTGGGTGCTGTAACATCGGCACTGCCGCACACTGGATCTCATTAATTGGAGAAGATATGCTGGTAAAAGAGATAAGTGACAGAGAATGCAGAAGTGACAGAAAACGGATAAGACCAACTCCAGATTGCGAGACTCATAGTGACGTTGGAAATAAATCTTATTTTTCGACGTTCATAACATTAGTAAAATTATTATGCGCAATATCTTGGTATTCAAAAACGTGATTAACAGAACTCTAATATTTATAATACTCATGTACACTGAAGACCCAAGACCGCGAAAAATACACGCCTTCGATATATGAATTTGGTAATGATTATTTACTTGACGGTGGTTTATAAAAAGAGAACAACGTTAAGAGGAAACAAAAAACAGATAAAAAAAATTCACTGAATTTAAATAATTTTCTTGGATAAAGTTTTGGAATACTTTTCGGTTATTCACCAAGCAAATTATTAAACCTCGATTTATTTCTTAGGCATGATTATCATTTGATAACCTTTAATATAAACTCAATGAGTTTTCAAGTATTCAAAAAGTATTTCCGAATCAAATATCCGAGAAAACGGCCTTAAATTAATTCAGGTTAAAAGAATTTTAATTTGATGTACTAGGCGGTCTGTTTCCGTTTTCTTTAAAATATTTTTTCCGAGTATATTAAGAAGTTTTGCGGAAATATCGAAATGAATGAATTTATTTTTTATTCATTAAAATTTAATAAATATATTTTTGTAATTTAT
Source organism: Odontocerum albicorne (assembly GCA_949825065.1). NCBI lineage: Eukaryota > Metazoa > Arthropoda > Insecta > Trichoptera > Odontoceridae > Odontocerum > Odontocerum albicorne. The sequence continues at coordinate 11,290,967 of OX463846.1, read as the reverse complement.
AAAAACTTCAAGATTAACCTCAGTCAAATAATTTTTTTGCCATTTTATAATTCGCAAATCACTGAATTCATAAAAAAAAATTGACGTCGAAAAATTCAATTCGTGAAAGTTCATTGTTTATTCAAACAAAACTTATTGATTGAAAGATATCATATAAATGTGTTTAACATTTTTTTTAAATATACTCGTATTTCAAAGATATTATGAAAAATATGAAATATAAGACTTCCTACTTGTGTTTAACAATATATTTATTATTTCCTGAACATGTTTCAGCTTTCAAGATTCAAACTTCCACATTCAAAGCATGCCCCTTTTAAACAAACATTTATTATCCAAATATGTTTTGACACTTTCGCGGTTCTTCGTATTAGTATAAGATCTTTCGGAGTGTTGTAACGTACAGTTTGGCTTATGATACCGATGTTTCGAAAACGTTGCAGTTTTCATCTCTCGAAACTTGTGTATATGGTAGTCATTAACTTATGGCGATGTTGATTACAAACAAGCCCTGAATTGCACGTATTTCGTTATATATTCATACGCGATGTCTATGATATCTGTATCATTGTATCCGCTATTCTTAGCGTCCATTATCCGTGTACCTACTATAAATAAAATCCACTATCGATGTACTCGGTATCCATATAAAAATAGTATCCGTTATCCACAATGCAAATAATACACATAACAGCGTTTCGTTGTTTCGATTTATATATACGGTATCTAAAGAACCAATATCATTGTATCCGCTATTCTTGGATCCATGTATTGTATTGTTGTATTACACGTTCGTTGTGTACAGTACAACCTTGCAAGCATAGTTTTATATAGCAATCTCTTTCAACCAACCAGAAAGACGTTAAAGAGGATTTAAGTGAAAACCTGACTAGAATTATTTAAAATAAATCTGGGTTCTAGCGGGGTTTGAACCTACAATCTTCAGACTGGGAGACAGGCGTTTTACCAACTAGGCAACGGAGGTGGTCTGTATCTACTTCCAATAAAACTTACTATCTATTATAATATCTACCGCTTCCTCTGTAACCGCTTCCGCTACTATGGACTAGTCTACCAATAGATCTCCACCAACACTCTTAGTCGTGAGGTTAAATTTAGATTAAGGCCAACACCGGTACATAACATCATATCCAAACATTTCAGTGTAAATCGTCAACACACATTAATATGCTCTACTTGTATAGTATATGGTGCGGCAAGCTCTGAAATCAGAACATTATGCGATATTATTGCGTCGTATTTATTATTTTTTTTTTGCAATTTAACGCGTTGAGTAAGATGAAGAAGAGTACTGTGAGATGGTTTGGGCATTAAAAACGAATGAATGAAGGAAAACGAACATAACAAATATACAGTGCAAATGTAAGTGTTAGGTATGGTCGTGTAAGACCAAGGAAACTGTGGTTGGATTAAGTTAATGATGTTTTGAAAGAAGTAAAAATTCAGAGAACTCATAGAAGTTGTCTGGGAAGGTGTATGGATATAGAAGGGGGGAAAGGATGTGTCGAGATAGGAAAGTCTGGCACTCTGTCATCTCTGCTTACTCCGACAGAAAAGTGGTTTGGTGTTATATATGTAAAATAGAACACGAAGATAATTAACTCTCCGCATTATTCATATGCATATGCTTAGATAGTGTAACACGAGTTGATTGAATTTTAGTCTAAAATTTGTTTATTTTTCATTTAGTGGCCAAAGATCACTCCAAGTACGCCTTCTTTTCAATGCAACCTCTTTTGAGTAACGTAATATTAAGAATACTCTTGAATGCCTCCAAGTCATCAATTTGCCTATAGTCAGCGTAGTCTTCTTAATAACCTAAGAAAAAAATTAAAATCTAATGTTAAACTACGAGAATGTAAATAGCTTTATGACGATCTCTGTGGTCTAGTTAATAGACACCTGCCAACTAGGGAAATGCGGGTTTATTTCTCGTTGGTACCCAGATCATTTTAAAGAGAGTTCCAGCCCGTTTTCACATAAATTTAACATATTTCTGGTTGGTTAACAGAGATCGCCACATGGCAGGAAACACACCAGATTATACTGGATGCAACGAAAGTGTAATATATAACAATACAATTGCCCAGACTCGTATGAATAAGAGGAAGGCCATTGAAGATGCCAAGAATCCACTTAAAGGTTTTTTATGTAAACTTTATATAACAAACAGATACATATCATCATGCAATTTCCCTGTCGGGGAAGGCTGAGAAAACATAGCGCCAGAGTTGTCTACCTCGACACACATCTACGTCCATACAACTTTTAAAATTTCACTGATTTTCTACGTTTTCTAATTTTTAAAATATTTCACTTGATCCAACCGTATTTTCTTTGATCTTTCTCTACCTTTGGCACTAAATATTTGTTTTGTTAGTCTTTCTTCACTCATTCGTTCTACATGCCCAAACCATCTCATATTACTCTTCTTCATCTTAATCAACTCAAATTAACTTTATATCATACATACACTGAATGTAAAAGGTACCAAATCATATACCAAACTTTGTTTTAAAGAAAAATAACTAATTCACGTTACCCACTTATCAAGTTACTTAATCAGATGTTTGTCTCCAGTCGGCTGACTTGCTATGAGAACTAGCCAATCGCTACGCACCGCTGCGCATCAATGCTATTTATCTCTTGTAAATTGTGTCATCTCTTCCTTGGGCATTTGATTTCTTCAACAAATCATATTTACATAAAAACTCAACAACGTAACACGAAATGTAAATATTTTTCTTATAAATACTAGTTCTCGAGCTGTCGCTCTCTTGGAAAATAACGGTGAGCTCCTTTATATGTAAGATTATACGCCAGTGTCAAATTGTTGCCACTCCATAGAACCTCGATAATGGAGGTTCATGTAAGATAATTTGACACTAGCGTATATCACAAGTAAGATTATACGCCGGTGTCAAATTGTAGCCACTCCATAGAACCTCGATAGTGGAGATTCATGTAAGATAATTTAACATTGGCGTATAAGTAAGATTATACGCCAGTGTCAAATTGTAGCCACTCCATAGAATCTCGATAATGGAGGATAATTTGACACTGGCATATATCATAAGTAAGATTATACGCCGGTGTCAAATTGTAGCCACTCCATAGATCCTCGATAGTGGAGATTCATGTAAGATAATTTAACCCTGGCGTATAAGTAAGACTATATGCCAGTGTCAAATTGTACTTAACTCCATACAACCTCGATAGTGGAGGTTCATACTCGTATAAGTGCTCACGTTTCAGCATCTTACGTTACAGAATCCTGAGTAGATATTTTGAAGGGGTTGTAAAAACACTTCGGCTCGAAGATCATTGTTAGCTAATGAAGTTAGGCTACTCACAAATTACTGCTACTAAACTTTTCATTTGACCACCATCATGCTTCGAGCTTACTTGCGCAATCTTTACAGCAATTAACCAATAATAAAAAAGTTGCAGGCAGATAATTGAACAACAATCTGGCTTAATACGGCATCGCACCGTAAATTAGCTTGTGGGAATCTCACGACAATGCAACAATTATTAAATCAAGTTGTAGGGAGACAAGCTAACAACAATATGACTTGACATATTATAATATCATAAAAAATAAGTAAGCCCTGTCATACCACAAAGTTGCTTGCGGAAACTTCACAAATATGAACCAATGATACTCGCAAGATACAGACAAACAATCTAACAACAATCTGGCTTGATATGATGTCAGAAATAAATATGTAAGCCTTGTCATCATTCAAGCTTGCTAGCGCGAACGTGACAACAATGAAGCAACGATTAAAAAAATGTTGCAGACAGGCAATCGAGCAACAATCTAGCTTAACACGCTACTAGAAAAAAATCAAACCGAAAAAGTATGCCCTGTCGTTCTGTGGGCATGCTACAATCAGCTCACGGTCGACCATAAGTAACTCATGCCCAACTCTTAGTTTAACCGCTATCATGTGGGATTAAACATTTATTGCTGGATTGGTTACGAAGAGTCGCTTCACTTGAAGACAGTTTTAGGTGACATGAAGTGTGTTAATTCTATACGAATATCAATATTGTAGTTTTTTTAGTCCAACACTTTATATTCCACGCTATATAATGGTATGCCCCTACCGGTTTCAAGGTTTTCACCTCATCATCAGACTTGTTTGTGCTCCCCTCATAATGAAGTGAACACCTAGAAACCGGTAGGGTTATACCGTTATGTACATTGGAATAAACAGTCCTGGACTTAGTAAATTACAATGTCTTTAAACCTCCACAGTGTTAATGCCTTAACTGTAAATAACAAATGAATATTATTACTTCTTGATTCAATATTATTACTTCTTGATTTATCGCAATACTATGTACGAGTATCGTAAGGCTCACAGATATTTGTTTTACATTAACACTGTCCCTACTGTAAATTCGTCACTTTCTTGATTCATTTTAAGACTAATGAGACCCGTAGATGTATTTTTTTTTATTGTCGTAACTACAATCGTTGCCTTCATGATTCACATCAATACTTTAGTGTGACTCACATACGAGTATGTCTTTTTGTCACTGTCGTGACTGTAAAATCGTGACTTTCTTGATTCATTTTAACAATGAGTCTCACAGATATGTTTTTGGTATTGTAGTAAATACAAATCGTCATCTTATTTAATAATTTCAATGTTTATATTTTTGACATTGTCAGGAATGTGCATCCTGGTAATTTTAAGATCAAAGCGTATGTGTATAAATATTATTCAAAGAAAATTTATCTGAATTTTTGTATACTTAACGGAAATATATTTTAAGACATTTAAAATATGATAAATTTAATACACATGATTTGTAGCATATTTGATAATTAATAAGGTTAAGAAACTGACAAGTAAATTTATGTAGCGTGCCTTCACCGGTTAGTTTCAGGTTCGACTGCCGATGGTATAATAAACAACGATTCCTGTCAAGTAAGGAGTTGGTAAATGCAGTGCATATTATTTAAAGCATGTGTACATACGTGAGATATAATACTCATTTATGCTAATAAGTGACACGAATAAACTTAATACATAAATAGGAAAAATGTGATGAATATAAAATATAATCAATAAAAATACACGAGGAGCAAGAACTTTTTTTTAAACTGACGTCTAATCAGAGGAGTTTGGAAAATTGTCGGTATTTCACTCAGCTTCGGCCTTTGATGGATATTAATTTTGTTTGAGGAGACAGAAGCGGGATTTCCTACGACCAACCTCTAACGTGGCCTGCGCCAGTAGCTACTGTGTCCGGCTTGGCTCGGTCCCATGAAGGCCTGGTTTGGTCAGGAAAACAGCCATTATCTACGCTTCAACGCTGATCGGAGTTTCCTCTCATCAGCCGATATTTTTATAATTCTTCATTTTTGATATTGTTCATTAATTCTTAAGTCATTTGCAATAAATTGATAAAAAATCATGAACCATATCTGAAACTGTTTCTGCAGGTTGTAATTTTTTTCCAGTGGATTTCGTCAATAAACGAAAACGAAGTCTCCCTTATACACATAGCGCATTGGTAAATTAGTGAATTAAAAAACACTAATTTCGATTGTCGTTTTCATTCTTTTTAGAATGATATTTCATTGAAAAAACACTACAAAAATACATTATACTCCACCTGAAGCCGGATGTGTTACTATCACATTTCGGAAGATCTACAAAGGTTTTTTCGTGGTTCGTCTTTCTTTGGTTAGTTTCCTGCGGTTTCTTCACCAAATATGTTTTTCTCAACATATGTAGATGCGGAGAAGTTCTTAATCTTATAGCCACAGCCACCATTTTCCTATCCTTACACTCAACTTATGTATATTTATTGTAATTTGTTTTATCAAACACTGTTTATTCCACTTTTTGTAACGATATAACCCTACCGGTTATAAGACTTTCGCATCATCATCCGGGGTGCATAAATAAGTCTTGTTTGTTCTCCTCTGATGATGAGGTGAAAGCTTTGAAACCGGTAGGGTTATACCGTTTCAAAAAGTGGATTAAACATTGTTTGATAAAACAAATTACAATTTCTTTAAACCTACACAATGTTAATTCTTTAACTATAAATAATATATTCATTTTGTTCTTATTTTAATCTGTCAATAATAGTGGATTCGAATCACCAGTTAAAACGCCCTTGAGACTATAAACGGCACTATATAAATTTTATTTTTATTGTTATATCGCTATTTATCTACTTATTTAACACTTAATTTTACAAGGTACCATCGGCATGTTTATTGCCATATGATTTTTTCTATGAATCAAACAAGAGCTACGTAATTTCATGCCGATTCCCGGGTGAGACGTTGCAAAGTTCAAACGAACATAGAAAAAATGTGCAATTAACATATAATATCATGAACACGTATGAACTAGGAAAATTGAGTCAAAAAAATATTATTTATCGATAAAGTCGAAAAAAAAAATAAGAAATTTGGTTGTACCTTTGTTCCCCAGGTTGAATTTCATCCGATTATTCACAGCAAAAACATATTAGCAACATAATAATTGACTTTTTTTGACATAAACCTCCCCACCTCTCAATTAAAACGTACATATTTCAAATGTTTCGGATTCAACTTTGCGAAACCCCTTAATAAATATTTTACATTTTTGACGCAGAAAACAAACATTTTAAACCGCCGTCAGGGAAGGGGAGATGGGAAAGGAAAATATAATGGAGGAATAAGGGAAAATGCGTCACGTTACTGAAACATAATATTTTTAAGCCGCTGATATAATGTTTATAGGAAAATTGTAACGGTGCGAGTCTTATAGCCGCTGACAACTACTTTCAGAATCTATTTTATAGATTAAGTATCATATTTTTACTAGCGATGTCTTCCCGATTTATCGTCTCGAACCATGTATTAGGAAATAATGTAATGAATAAAATGTAATATACATATGTCGTTCGATTTGTATTTTTTCATTGTTTGATACGCAAATAAACTTACAACTGAGTTATTCATTCTACAGTAATTTGCTATGATCTATTCTGCATTGCTCAATTATCATTTGTTATTATAAGTAGAATTATTCACACGGTAGTAGTTCTCAGATCCATTTATCTCATTCAATTATGGTTATGTGCCCTCTCAATGTTATTTACCCATAACACGTTTGACATCGAATGTGCATATCTTCAGGGATATGTGAAAAAAAAACCACTTCGAGATAATTCTAAGAAACGCTCCTAAATTATAAGAAGAACATATGATATAGCATGCAAGTAGAGTTTGACAAAGTTTTAATGAAATTGCTAGGTGTAGAGTTATGGGTGATATCTTCTTGGACTCTACGTGTTCAGGGAGAGCTTCAAAACAATCTGTAAGCACCGCCTTGGTTTGAATTTTTCATGTATTGTACTTAATTCGGTTTATATAACAACAACTGTTAACGTTTTTTTTTATAATTAGATAATTACGTATTTTGGTTTGCTTTTTGCTTGTTTATTCTATCTCATTAAAAATTTCCAAAAATATTGATTTTTTTAAAATACTGACCATATAGCAGACTATTGATGACCTTTGTGGTCTAGTTGGTAAGACGCTTGACTTACACTCGGGCGATTCGGGTTGAATTCCCCATGGTGTAAAAAATCTCCTAGGCTAGTAAAAAATTTACTTTGTCTAAAAATAGTTCTTCCTCTTGGTCAAGGTCGTATGACCTGTTTGTAATGTTGGGCTGTCCTGGGATGATGACGTACAGCTATCCTTCCACCTTTTCGGTAACCTTCCTGGCAATCTCAAAATAGACTAACTATAATCACTAGCGCCAATTGCATGTGCTAGTGTTATTGTCTCTTCCCATGCGGTAGTGTTGCCAACACGTACAATGACGTGTCACGAGTTCCGTACAAACTTCAATGGTTCTAAACCTGAGAACTCGATACTGGTGTATCTTTATGTACGTTTGAAAATTAAATTAAAATAAAACATACACAGATGTTGATGAAAAACATTCAACATTTTTCCAATTTCCCTTTCTTTCTCCTAAAAATTTATAAAAATTCGTTTATGTTTTATTTTTATTTTTGTGGCTTGTTTTTTGGTATCGTAAATCATGTAAATCTCAAAGTTTTGTAATATGTTACAGTTGCATGGTTGGTTGAAAGAGATTGCCACTTAGCAATAAACCTGCAAAATTGTACACTTTACAATAAAGTAACATATATATTAATAATGAAAATGTGGTTTGGAACCTTTTTACAATAGTATGTACGCCCAAATAGTAGGAGCCGGCACTGGCTGTTCCATCACACCGCACCGCTCACTGCGAATCTGATTGTCATCACTTGATAACTTATGCGACTGATTGTATGCAAAATGTATCGTTTTGCAAAACGTCCTCTGCATAAATATTCTTATTTACATAATTAATTATATTTCCACTAACGCTGTAACAATGTGATGATTATTCTCAAATACTTCAAATTCTCATCTTATTTGTTTAAAAAAACTCATCTGCAAATTCGCACCAATGACGCGTTTCTTCGCTTAAGTTTTTAAAATATTTTTTTGTATAGGGCTAAAATACGGTTATTTCGGGATAAACAGATTTATATTAGAGAGCTGATTTAAAGTTCGTGCAAAACTTCATTGATTATATATTGTATATCATTGCTGGGCCTCGTAGTCGAGGGTCCCTTCACCATTTAGTTGGAAAGCGAAGTTGTTCCGTGTAGTTTTTTTGTCATTTTTTCCCTTCAAGTGAGTGAGCCGTTACGCATCAGCAAACTCACCGGCCACACCGCTGTACTGGATCCGATAGTTTGGAGACAAAGTGAGAGGATTGGAGCATACTGGGATGTTTTCTTTTTATCTTTTTTGAAAGAATAGATATGACGGAAGTCATAGATATCCTTATATTCTCGAATACCAGGCAGAAAAAGAAGCCTGTGCCATTTGAGGGGAGTAGCATAACGTCAGATTCGAGCCGGTGACCTTCCACACGGAAGTCCAGTGCGTTACCGTGCGACCATGCACCTCTCTGATGCTTTACTTAATATAACAATACCGCACTTTCAATGTTCTTTCGAATCTTTAATTAGACTTTGAAAAGAGATAATTCTTAAAATAACTTGGAAAAAGATAGATTTTTATATAATGGACGTCATATCACTGAATAGTCATATCACTGAAAGTCATATCACTGATCGTCATATCACTGATCATCATGTCACTGAACGTCATATCACTGAACTAGAATAATACTCTGTGGTCAACCTTGGTGTTCATATAGATGGATGTGGTCAACCTTGGTGTCCATATAGACTCGGATGTTTTCTCACAGAAGATCACATGATCGACGTGGAAGAACGGTTCAAGATTGACGTTGGAGTTGCGAGGGGATTCTCGACTACGAGCCCCGGGAACGACGACAAAGACGATAGATGGATAGAATTGTATCTAACGTTGATTTTTCAGGGTTTTAAACTATAAATTGCATATATCTCGCTAAGAATTAAACTATGAACATTTGATGAAGCTTGTGAAATGAACAGACTTATTGGAACTGTATCATATTGCTAATTCATATTAGAATTTTCCTGAGACTCTTTAAAATTAAACCCATTTTTGAAACTCCCTCCTGGTCCACGCGTCAACATCAATTGTTTTATTGTATTGTCAAAAAACCAACCATTCTTACAATTTATCAATTAGGCTACATAGGATAGGGAATAAATATGGACTTGATAAACTCTCCTTGAATCCACATAAATCGGTATTGAAGATAATTTTTTTACTTTAATATTTTCACGAACGAGTCGTAAGGATTTGTCAGTTTTCATTATTTTTTTATAGCTCTTGCTGCGTTACTTTGTATTTGTCATTTTTTTGTATTGTGGAACTAAAGGTCACACGACCGTTTATTGAAATAGAAATAAAATACCGCTTTTCCTTTATATTGAGTTTTTAAAATACGTAAATATTTTTTTTAATACAATAGAATATTTATTTTAATAAATACTTCCACCCAGAGATTTCCGGTTCAAATCCTGATGGCACCCAGAAAAAAATAAAACGTAAATCCCAGTCTGGTAAAATAGTTTGTCTGGCAAGAATGTTAGCGGACTAGACTTGTTCGTGTATTATTATTATCTTTTCATGTGCGTTATTACCTTTTTCACGTGTGGTAGTATTTCCAATACGTACGATGACGAACTGCGAATTGCGAGCCTACTCCAGTGGTTCTAAAGCCGAAAGCTCGATTAATAAGATAGAAGATAATCTCCTAGCAGCGCTGTTATGTTGAGATAACCATATGAATATATACTCCAGATCCCCTGGAGAATTAGGAGTATTAACCACTGTATTCTGGAAGAGCTCGACGTAAAAGTCCGAATGTCAGCGATCTACCTTCAGCGTATATTATGTTCGTTTAGACACTTGGCCACTTGAAAGTCAGATGACTTAGAAAAACTAATGGTTGTAGGCAGAGTTCCAAGAAATCCAGAAATAGATCGTCGAGTCGCTGGAGAGTCCAAATAAAGATTCTACCTTTGCGTTACTTTGTATGTATGGGCTATTACAGAAGGTAGATATCGCCGGAAGTGGATCAACTTGGTCTCATGAATTGGAGATATCGCCGGAAGTGGATCAACTTGGTCTCATGAATTGGAGTTAGCATAACCATTGCTATCAACAATATGTACGTTACTAAGAAGAATAACAAATAGCTTTTGATACAGTATTCTCATGAAATCTCTGTTTTTTTTAATAAATGTATTACTCTGGACATCATTCCTTTCTATTCATTCATATGGTACCCCTAAACACATCCAATTTTATGATGCGGCCATACTGAAAAGCGTGACCAAGAGATAATTATAACAATAATTAAAGGACAATTTATAAAGCGTCATTGAGAGAGCAAACTCCCCTCATGGGACTCGAACCCACTTTTATTGATAGTACTGAAAACGCCTATAGGCGTTCATATAATTTTTTGCTGGATGCTCAAAATGCGCCCCGTCGTTCTGTTCCCAATTTCTTTGGATGAATTATAAAACCAATGAGCCCAGAGTAACTTTACGGTACTGATAGGGTTTATAAGGGTTATATGGCAATTAATTATACTTGCTTCTTATTTTTTCAACAGCACAATTATTATTCAGCAGTGTTAAAAATATTACAAAATAAATATACATTATATAAGTGAAGTGTAAATGATAGGAAGTTAGTAACTGCGTCCATTTAATTAGGTGCTTCACCGCATCTTGCATTTTTTTAGAAAAAATATTTGCTAAGGAAAGCGCAGAAAACTTACCAATAGGAAGACGAACTGCAACAAAACATTATAGATCTCCGATTTGTCATAGTGACATTTTAATTAGTCTTAAGATGTAGTGTAGTGCATGTGTGTAGTGTTCATATAGGTACTCGTACAATCATAAATGTTGATAAGACCTCCCAAAAAGGGTTTTCGTTAAGTGTCTTCTAAAACTGTATATGCCACCCATATCTCGAACACTTTGAAACAGACAATTCCACGGGACAGAACCAGCAACAACAATAACCCTGTCACAATACTCCACCCTATTGTATCGATTTGGAACAATCAATTTATTCGATAAAGACGAAATCGACCTTAATATTGTATTCTGTCGTAACAATGGAGCCTTCTGGTGAAGAACCACTAGATTTGACAAGTAAACTAAAATTTGCCATCTTACGTTTTGAAAATATAGAACTACCACATGTGAACAAGCAACAATAACCACACACGTCTATCGCACGCAAGTATTATACCAGACTAAATCTATAACCAGAGGGAGCCTATTTTTTTCCCCTTACAATCGAGAATCGGACCCAAAACTTTCGTTCGAGTCTCACCAACAAGGTCGCAGAGGTCATCATTCCATAAAATCAAATTTTGAAAGCGTTACTATTTACATTTTTCTTATTTCGTTTCGATTGATCAATTCTGTGTCATATCCGTTTAATGAAATCGTGGTCAATTAACCTGAACATGTCATTAGTTTTCTCACTTCACTATCGTTTACAATACTCATAGGGTGTTTTATTCTACAAAACTCATATGGTTATTTTCAGTAATAATACTCAAAGGCTATATTACCTTATTAAGAATGAAGTCATGCATTTTTTAAAGTTTTTAATGATTTTTTAAGATTGAATGAAAGCAAAGTCTGCGTATATTTCATCAGTCTCTATTTCGCATTTATTTATCCTCAATTACTATAACATGTTTCACTATTCAGTCATACATCTTAATGCCAGGTATTCTTCTCAGTGCACACGTCTCTACAGTATCCATTCGCATATTTTTATTATCTTCCCACACACACGTATACTTTGGCCTCCGTGGCCTTCTTGGTAAGACGCTGGCCTCACAGCCCTGAGGTTGTGGTATCGATTCCTTTTGCAACCCAGGTTTTTTTTAAAAGTGTTCCAGTCTGGTTTTTAAGAAAAACGACATTTTATCAAAAAGTTGATTGCAAGAAATTGCCACATGATAATGAGGTTGTACTGAATACAACTAAAATGTAATACACCTTGGAACGCGGAACAACCTTGGAACGCGGACGGGAAAAAAGACTGAGATGAGCCGAATGAATGATGTAAAAATGCGTCCACTAAAAAAAATATGGGGACATAGGGTGACAATAATGACAGAATACGGAATGAAGTGATTAGGGATGAATGTTAACTTGAGGCTGATATGTTGAGTAACATGAAGAGTACTCTGAGGTGGTTTGGGCATGTAGAACGTATGAATGAAAAAAATAACTAACTAAACAAATAGTTTATACACATGGGATTGGAAGGCGTAGTAGAGGAAAACCAAGGAAAATAGGATCAAGTGAATGATATTTTGAAAGAAGGCAATGTACTAGGTAAGTCCAGAAAGTAAGTGTACTGAATTTTTGTAGGTTACAATTTTTTTTATTTAAACAAAAAAAATACGTGGTTACCGTAGTACATATGTAAGCTATTTTTCGACATAGTCGCCATTCCTCTCAATGCAGGTGGTGAAGCGGGGTATCAACTTTTTGATGCCTTCCTCGAAGTAGTTTCCCGCCAACCCCTCCGTCCACTTCTCCACCTCCTCATTTACCTCCTCGTCGGTTGAAAACCTTTTTCCACCCATGTGCAGCTTCAGGGAGGTAAAGAGATAGTAATCTGAAGGTGCTAGGTCAGGGGAATGCGCGGGATGGTTCAGGACATCCCATTTAAACGAGGCGAGCAGTTCCTTCGTGGCGTTGGCCGTGTGTGGTCTGGCATTGTCGTACAGCACGCAGACTCCCTTTGTCAGCATGCCTCTCCTCTTGTTCTGAATCGCTCTCCGCAATTTTTTTAGGGACTCACAGTATCTTGCAGAGTTGATGGTCTCCCCTTGAGGCATATATTCAATTAAAATTATGCCTTGACAGTCCCAAAACACGGATGCCATGATTTTCTTGACTGAAATTGTGGTTTTGAACTTTTTGGCGGAGGGTGAAGAGGTGTGACGTGACCGTTTTTAAACTCGCGACACCACTTGTACACACTCGTACGATTCATAGCTTTATCACCATATGCAGTTTTCACCTCATTATAAACCTCAACCGGAGGTTTTCCCTTCCAAACGAGATAACGGATGACGCCGCGTATTTCGCACTTGGCGGGAGATTGGATTGACATTTTTCACAAAACGTGTTGTCGCGTCGACACTTCTCAACGTACTGACCTCGAACCGGCTACACGGAAGGCTACACGGAAGTGTAGCTAACATGTCGAAAATAAAATCCATCCGGTCGTGAGAGCCTCAGTACACTTACTTTCTGGATACGCCTCGTAGAAAGTCAGAGAAATCGTAAAAGTATAAGAAGTATGAGATGTGTGTTGAAATAGGAATGTCTGGCACCCTGTCCTTTCTGCATACCCCAACAGGGATCTATGTATATAATAAACTTTGCGTGGATTACATGAAATATTATTTTATTTAAAAAAAGGTATATCTGTTATTTAAAAAAAACATTTGTTCAAAACGTTTCATTCAGATTAAAATAAAAAAAATAGTTTTGAGACTCTTGACGATCTCCTTGGCGTAGTTGGTAGTACGTTGGTTTTCTATAACGGGGGTTTCGAGTTGGATTCCCGTTACTATACACTTTTTAAAAAAGAATACTAATTACATTATTTTTAAGATATTTTTGTAATGGTAGTACTATATATAACGACCTCCGTAGCCTAGTTGGTAAGACGCTTATTTGTTCGACCCGGAAGCTGCGGTTTCGACTCCCGCTAGAAGTTGGTTTTTTTTTAAATTTATCAGTCTTGTTTTCATTTAAGACCTCATAAACTTCTGGTTGGTTGAAAGAGATTTCCACATGACAATAATACTACAAGGTCGAACTATATACAAAGGTGAACTATATACATGATTCGTTGGGTGCTGCTATAGCTGCTAGACGCAATTTGTTTAATATTAGTAGGTTCGAGTCCCGAGCTGGAGCGCCTTTGAGGAGAGTTTGCTCTCGAAACGGCGCTGTGTAATTAAGTTGTCCTTTGAATTTGAATTATACACATATGGTATAGTATATTGAAACCCATCAGATTGTATACATTACTCTACAGAAAGTCATAAGATATACTCGTATTATACAAATAGGTACGTAAGTTTTTATTTAATAGGTAATAAACCCACTGTAGGACGATTTGTGACATAAGCATTAATAGACAGAATATATCCGTGACGTTGTTTTTCAGTATATCAGTTGATTCATTATTTGGACTTAAACATGTCTCATTTTTTTTTTTTTAAATTCGCAATCAATCTATATTCTAATTTCACGAATTTTATCTGCTTCAATGATTTTCCCGATAATTAATCTGTCTTCTTTAATTATATTCTTGTTGCTTGGAATTAAATTTGATATTTTTTTCTGAAACAACAGCACATTAACAGGAAAATAATTAAATAAATTTCTAGAATGTTTGACAACAAATTATTTTTACTTCAGTTTGATAAAACAAATTACAATATTTTTACTCCATTCATTTTATTGGAACTGATTTAAAATATTAGTGAAGCCAAGTAATTTATTGTAAAATATGCGAATACGGAGTTCCACAAATATGAAAACTATAATCCATTAACAAACATTTTTGGAATCTGGTATGAAACATTTTAAGACCCACCTCTGCGCTGGCCTATCCGACGTCATATCCTCAATCGCCTATATCGGCTCAATCTAGGGAAAGGTTTTGATAACACTGATTATTCTTTCCTTGCATATTTTTTCTTCTTCTCAACCATCCTACTAGTATATTTCCACTTGGGTTCAATTCGAACATCTTCCTTGACAATCAGTGTTTCGCATGTGCGGAAACCGCCCAAGTATATTAACTGGGAATCCTCGTTAGCAAGGCCTCTACGTTTAGGGACTGCCTGACGCCTGAATTCCTTACTGGACCCCATATGATGTTTACTGCCTTCTGCAAATAATTTGAAGAAAGTATAACTCACATTCTACTTGTTATGACATATTTGATCAAAGTTTAGATCGCCTTGTGCGGACTTATTGATACAGTGCAAGTACCATACGAAGTAAAAAGAATCTGAAAGCTTCGTTTTCGCACAAAACTTTTAAGTTCGTCGAGTTCCGCCTCTAGCAGTCACAGTTCACGTACCGCGCTTCGCCCTTCAGCCTCGGCACGAGCCTTCTGTATTGTTGGATTATTTTTAGAAACTAAACGTCTGTGAACCAGCATATCTGTTCATTATTCATTGGTATTGATCTGCCTAACTGGGTCCATTTAACTTTGATAACACCTATTTTTAGGATATTCTTTGAACATTTATTAACTAATTATTTTACGGATTTTAAAAAAATAAAATATAATAAATTAAGTAGGCATTTCTATCAATTTTGAAGAATGGGTAAGAAATGTAGAAAAATACTGAAAAGAACCGTACAAATGAAGAAATACGTGCACTTAGAAGAATAGATGGGGGACAATGTATGACACAATAAGGAATAAAGTGACTAGGTATGAATGTGAATTTAAGACTAATGTGTTTAATAGGATGGGTAAGATGACTCTGAGATGGTTTGAGCTTGTAGAACGAATAATTAAAGAAAAACTAACAAAACAAATACATAGTTAAAATGTGAGTAGAAGGCGTACTAGTGAAAGATCTAAAATTGATGTTTTAAAGAAAGAAATGTTAAAAGCTAAATAAATCGTAGAAGTTGTTTGAGAAGGTGTATGAATATAGAAGAGGCGAAGGCTGTCTCGAGATAAGCAAATCTGACGCTCTGTCTTTTCTACTTGTCTCGACAGTGAAACATCTTAAGTTTAACCTTACATAAGCGCCTTAAATTTGATGCACGTTTTCTAATTACATTTCTCTCAACGGATCTCACCGATATGACGAAAATTATCAAAATAACTTCTTAAGTGATAACCATTCTGAAACAATTTTGAAGATAATTGAGTACCAACGGATAACGAAGCCATAACCCTGAGTCGGAAGTCAAGTGTGTTACAAACTATACCACGGAGGTCATCTTTGTTAATGGTTGGAATAGATTACCATATGACAATTAACACGGCAGGTTGTACTGTATAGACTGAAAGTGTAATACAATACAATGTTTCCTTTTGCGAGTCAAGCAGAAATTTACTTAAGGCGACATACTCGTTGTTATGATTATTTTTCAAGAGTGCTTAGTCACATTTCATTGAAAAATTTGTTTCCTTGAAAAGCCGTAAACTATGCGAGGCAATTTGTGAAAGTTCAACCCCAAAAATACGTTCATGCAACGGTACACCGTCACGATACCATAACGGGTCGTATTGTGGGGCTGATATTTGTGCAACTCAATGGTGAAGACTGAGGGTGCACCCGAATCGTTCCCACCCTTTCGCCTCCTGTCGGCCTCGCAACCCCCCCTCCCACCCGGACTCAATTAATAAATAACCCAACCCAATTGTGTTTGCATGTGGGGCAGCCCTTTTAAGCAACTCTCTCATTCTACATTCAGGAAGGCTTACACTAAATTCACCATATTCTTTTATATTTCAAAAAAGCCTTCCCTCTATAAAGTGGTTTTACACAATTCAACTTCGTTTTCATAGAATATTTCTTTGACTTTTACGAGTAAGATACTACTCAGTGTATTTAAAGAAGTGTGTTATAATATTGTTTTACAACCTAGCATATTTATTGCCACGAGGCAATCTCTTCCAACCAAACATTAAAGTTTTAAACGAACCTTTAGTGTAAACTATATTTTGATAAAAATTAAGCACCAAGTGTAATTGAACCCCCAATCTCCATTTTGGAAGGCAGCTGTTTTTCCAATCCGGCCACGGACGTCGCCAAAAAAATTCTTAAGAATAATAAAACAATATACTTTGATAACAGACTTAATACGCTAACCACGGACGACATCCGTTAATTACCCATTGTTTCTTCCTCAAGATTGCATATATTATGTCCCTTAACAATTGATGACCTCCGTGGCCTATTTGGTATAACGCCTGTCTTCCAAACCGAGGGTTGTGGGTTCGATTCCCGTTGAAATCCAGATGTTTTAAAAATGACTCCAGACTGATTTTAACTCACGAGTTCTTTATGTCCTGGTTGGTTGGAAGAGATTGGTACGTGACAATAGGGGTTATTGTAATGTATACAGCATTGTACTGTATACCATACAACGAAAGTGTTTAATACAACTACCGGGAATCGATCCCGGAACCCTTGGTTGATAAACAAACGTTTTTTATCACAAAGGTCGTATTTTAAAGTAAACTTATTTTCCTTTTATTTAGTTGGATTTTCAAAAAGATAATTTATTTTGACACATAAGGTTTTATCAGAAAAGCCTAAATATCCAGGTCACGCCTCACACTAAGGCTCGATATGGCACGCTAATCACCCTATTAGAAGGGGTTGTTGGGAGCTCTAACATACCCCATCAGGCTAGTCAGAAAGTAGGCATTCCCCGTGACGCGGCACGGGTTAATCGAATAGACTCCTCTAAAACACCCCTCATCAGTGAGTGTCACTGGCTAATTAATTCCTCTATTATACTAAAAGATATTTTATGGCATTTTAAACATAAACACTTTTTCGGAGAACAATAGATATCAGTTTACAAATTGATTATATTGATTTTTTTATAATAAAATATATGTTAAGAGACAATCTCGATGGGAAATTTAGATATATTGATGGGTATTATTATTACACTTTCGTAGTTGTATTTTACAACCAACTAGAGAGATGTGAAATAAACCTTTTTGAAAAAAAATGGATACCAGCTTGAATTGAACTTACAGCCTCCGGTTCAGATAACGGGTATTCATCAACTAGACCACGGAGGCCGTTATACAAATAAATAGTGAAACTTTAAATTAACACCTGTGTACAATATGATGTTTTCAAATACGAGTATAATCACATTTTACCATTAATAAAAGATTTATATGTCAATGTCACTTTCCGGGGATTGCAAGTTTACCCGGGGATTGCAAGTTCGAATCACTTTGGAATCTAATTTTTTTTAAACGGTTTGCAGTCTGGTTTTAACTTAAAAATGTTTTTTATACTTGATTTGAAGAGATTGCATGCAGTTTGGAAATAAATCAATCAGGTTGTAGTGTATGTAAGAAAATTGTAACACTAAAGATTCTAGATTGTAACGTTAACATGTTGAAATTTTGCGAGAAAGTTTGCTAGTTTGATACCCACTCGTTAACTATTGCAAAAAAATGATAAATTTTCTTTCAATATTTCTCCGCTAACTCAATCAAATTTCTTTCATATAGTTTAATAATGGTAGTTTAAAGATTTCTAATATTGTTCAATGAAACCAAATTTTCTTTGTTTGAGTTATTATTTTTACTATTGAAGTTTATGAAAATGTTAAAATGCTTAGGTTTCAAATCAGGCAAAATATTTGTTATGTAATTTTATTTCTTTGTATTCTAAGTGAGATTATATCGTATCTTAAAATATAATCAAAATAATTCAATAGAAAAAATGTTTTTTACTAAACAAGTGTTTACTTTCAACTATCATTATTCAACTATTGTAAATAAAAGAAACTGTATTGAGTAGAAGAAAAGTATTAAAGGGAAAAATTATCTTTTTTGCAATAGTTGACGAGATAGAAACAACAATTCACATAAATTGCATGTTAAACAAGTTTTAAAATCTTTATAGCAACAGAGATTGCTGCATCATTCGTCGCAACGCATCTTTGTATTTTTTTTCTATTAATTAATTATAATTAGAAAGAATAGATGGAGATATACGAGTGAGGGATATCACGAAAGAGCGTATTATTATTAATCAATCAATATTTCGCTACTTATTCACGTTGTATTTTATTACATTTTCGTCGTATACAGTACAACCTGGTGGTCTTATTATCATATGACAATCTCTTCCAACCAATCAGAAAAGTGTTAAAGAAACCTCAAAAAAACACAGTATACAATGGCTACTCGACTCGATCAGCAGGATGAATAATAAGGGTCGCTAAAATGAACGATACGTATGATGACAACGCTGAAAGACGTTTGAGAGAATGTGCTCTGAAATATTTGCAACTCGAGTCTAAGTGTGTTAACAATAGGGAGTGAGAAAAACAAAATCGAATACAGACGTAAGAAGGTTGTTTGAAAAATCGAGATAAAGGTGAGAAGTATGAAATATAGAATAGCATGCATGGAAATATGTTGAGATCTGTAGTCGCTACTTACCCTAAAAGGGGCATGGCGTGATGGTACTTACATATAATAGGCAATCCTTTGCGTACGAGAACGATTGTATACAATTTCTGTGGTGGCGTAAATTCGTTTATTACATTATTATATCTTACTTAGGCAATCCCTCGCAGACGTATGTGATCCTCACTCACTTTTGTGTACTCTGAGGTGGTTCAAAAGCTCACGCTCGGGCGCTGCTGTAGCTGTCAGACGTGATTTGTGTTATACATTTTAAAGTAAATTTTCATTTATCAGATTTTTGGCTATTCTTAAAGCTGTCAACAATATTCCATTAAATTCGTACTCTATTTCTTGATTGGTTCTTGTCGATATCTGTTTATTTTTCGTCATTTTAACATGTATACATTGTTATTGCAACAGTCAAATTATTGTTGCGTAATTTTTATTTTATTTTATTTTATACCTGACAAGAAATTTACATAATTTGCGAAAAACACAACAGGTAATTTAATTCGGACACACAATTTTAATGGATCTGGGTTTGTTGCCTTTTTATTTGTCGTGTCCCCAGTAAACTAGGCTTTTACCTGTATCTCACTGAGGACATATACCATGAAAAAATAAATCGATACTTCTTTCCGATTTTGGATAATATAAAACCCCGTTGCACATTCTCATCAACCTGACAAACAGTGACACTCAATTACATCATGTATGCATCATGCGAAATCAAACTCCTCACACTTCATCACTCCAGGCAGGCCAAAACATTCATCCCGCAATATTGAATACATAATTAAAAAATTTGATAAATGTTCGTTTTCTTGAGCAATGTTTTAATTAAAATGATTTAGTATTGTTGTAAAATGTTACATAGAACCTAAATGAGATTGTTTAATTAATTATTAATAAAAAACTAGATTTTATTTTGTCATTTCAGTTAACATTTTGTATGCCCCAACGAGTTCGAGAAATATATACTCGTATGTTAGCGTGTCCAGCTTTGGGAAGTACTTTAAGACAAGCCTTTTTGAGAAGTCTCATCAAAATGTATGTTGGAATATAAACTCTACACTCCACCTAAAGACGAATTTTCTGCGGTTTTCTTACCAAATATATTTTTTCTAAACATTACAGATGCGGGGAAATTCTTAATCTAATGACCGCAGCTACTTATTTTATATCCTTACACTCAACATGTTTATTTTTTTTTTGTTATATTTTCAATCTGTCAATAATAGAGGACTCGGATTCCTGGTTAGGGCACCCTCGAAGAGAGTTTGGTCTCTGAACGGCGCTATGCTAATTATCCTTTTATTTTCATAATTATTATCAAAAGTCCAATTTTGGATCCGCACTTTTTTCAACAGTGTGGGCACACTCTTCCAGGTAGCATTTGATGACTTGGTACTAGGCTCTGCTCTAGTTTTTTATATGGTTTTTGCAATCACCCAGTTATTGCTTTTTTCTGATTTTGCCGGAAAACCAATGAACTCAAAGTTTTAACGACAAGGAGATCAAAGTTTAAATACAGGATTAGTATGGAGTTTTTTGTTTAAAAAATATATAGAGCTAGTTTTCGTTTTTCTGAAAACTGTGAAGCAGTCAACAAGCTACAAAAAATGTTAATCTGGATGAAATGTGGCTAGAAACGAAACCTGGTTAGGTTACTCGTATGAATGCGCTGGGAAATGAAGCCAAAACACTAGTTTTGTGAGTAATAATGCTTATAATTGAAATAAAGGTGCCAACTTACATTTTATTATACAGTATTTGAATAATATAAGCCTTTACCAATATCCATGGATAATATCGTTGTTTCTATGATATGTTCGCATTTGGGAGCGAATGTTGCGTGCTGGAGCATAACAGAATTCTGAATGATATTTGGTATGGTCCTGAACTGAAGCCGAATATTTGATGTAAGAATGCTGATAAGCTATTTCGAGAATTTAAGTCATGCCAGTGAAAACCGTTGAGAGAAATATAATTAGAAAACGTGTATCAAATTTAAGGCGCCTATGTAATGTCAAACTTAAGAACAGTAAAATAAACTGTACATACATACACACCATCATACTGTTTCCCTATCGGGACAGGCAAAAAAAACAGAGTGTAAAATTTGTCTATCGTGACATACACATTACACCACCTCTACATCCATACACTTTCTTATACAACCCTTACGAATTATCTGACATTTTCTTCTTTTACAAAAATCATTCACTTGACCCAACCATACTTCTTTGGATTTTGTTTATTATACAATACTTTCAATTGACATTTGTAATGTACTCGTATATTTGTTTTCTTTTTTATCTTTCTTCATTTATTTGTTCTATCTTAACCACCTTAGAGTAATCTTCTTCATCTTATTTTATACGAGTTATTACTCTTCTTACTATTTCAGAATATTAATGCAAATTAAAAGGAAAATTCATAACTACTTCTCCTTTGCCTATCTTACAAAGAAGGGAGGATCATTTGTCTACATTAATTTCATCTTCTCTATTTCAATAAAACGTCAAATATGCATCCCTCTAAAATGTTGAAAAGATAGACAAAAAAACAATTCGACCTGAATATATTTTTAATATGTAACCAACCATCAATCATACTTTTTTTAATTTTAATTATGCTACCATCACATTAGTTAGGTCGCGGCGCAGGGACAATCACATAGATATTTATTTTTATTTTCAACAGACAAGGTTTGATGTGTTTATGCACAACGTTTTAATGTTTCAATGAAATTGTGCCAATATATAATATAATTTATGCTGAAATTTATCGAATCTCACAGGCAGTTGCATCTCGAGTTGTTTATGTATAAAATTTACTGATATATTTCAGCTGTCTCAGAACAGGTAAATAGCCTAGTAGGTTGATACAGGCCATTTGTCTTATGTATTCGTATAATGTATAAAAATAATTATTACTAAGGGTTAAGATAATATGCGAACATTTTTATATGAAATATTAAACTCAATAACTCGACCTTACATTATTTCCATGTATTTCGTAGTGTGACCAGGGTACTAAATAAATTTCCCCACGCGCACGTTTTTTCCGACTTGTACCACACTTTTTACCATGTCTCAACTTTTTGACGTAACGCGGTAATAATCTACGGCTCAAAGTTTTCAGCAAAATGGTTTATTCTGAAAAGAAAACGTATTAAAATCAGTTCAAGCATCCTCAACTTTCAGAGTGACAAAGAGACTCTTCCCTTTCAAAGGTGTAGAGATAAACAAACTATGTTGATTACATAATAAAAACACTTCAGATAAATTATTTTTTTATCTATCCAGACAACGTTTTTTGAAGGATGCGCAACCTAAAACTGACTTGTAAATAATTTTGAGTATGAATAATTTTCCTTTATAATTTACGAATGATCTCCGTGACCTAATTGGGTATTCCTTCCTAGGGGCTGCAGGTTCGATTCCCGTTGGTACCTATTTTTTTTAATTATATTTTAATCTAATTTTCCCTTCAGGTATCTTGGACAAGTAAGATGTAAGTCTTTATTTTATATGAATACATTTAGTAAGTATTCATAGAAAATAAAGAAAGGGGCAAAAGGATGGAAAACTATGCGAGAAATACGAGTATATGTTCAATTTAGATTTCAAAGGATTGGTGAGCTTCTGTGACGTTACGATGTAAACGTTATGAATTGTTATGAAAGACAGAGGTAATTAAAATGGCCGGAGAAAGATTCCAAAATCAGAGGAAATTAGTGTTAATAGAATTATGAAAAAGTCATAAGATTTCTTTTGGTTCATCATGCACAGGTATAAGATAAATATAAATGGCGTCGCGTGCGAGTAAAATGACAATAGGCAGAGGAGAATGGCGTCGTGTAGGGAGTAAAATGACAATATGCGGAGGAGAATGGCGTCGTGTAGCGAGTAAAATAACAATAGGCAGAGGAGAATGGCGTCGTGTAGCGAGTAAAATGACCATAGGTAGAGGAGAATTACTTTTCAGCTTCATCTTCTCTACGTACTTCTCCGGGCGAGTTGGTCCTGGACTCTCTCGCAAACGGTATCTTAGCCCAGTGAAAGTTTTCCCCGTACATTCCGTTCATCTGCCAATTACACATCCTTCTTGGCCTTCCCACAGGAATGTTTTTATCTTCGCGTCGCCGTCGTTAGGGAATAGGGTAATTTTAATACTTGCTCCAACTAGGTCAGCGTGTATTTTCAATTCATACAGTTAGGGATGAAATTTTAATATAGGGGTAGCGTAGTTCATGAATTTTTTTGGCCTTTTTAACTATAAAAGGCCCATCTGATATTATAACGTAATATTTGGGTGACTTGCAAATACATCCCAGACTGTAACTAGCTTAAAATTACATTTTTTTAATCGGTTTTTTTAAATAAGTGTACTTAGCGAATATTTTTGTTGGTGACTGCACAATTTTGAAGTGTTATCAACCTGAATTTATGGTGACTCAGAGGAGACAGCTTAGTAAAAAAGATTAACGAAAATAATTATCAATGCCGACACTTTTACGATAAATATAAAATGTTCATGTTCTCATACGTGCCAGAATTGGCTTGCATATCGCGAATATTGAAGATATTTATTTCCAAAGCAGAACCCAAAGATAATAATCACCGTCCTACCCTTACACTCAACTTATGTTTATATTGTAATATTTTCTTTTTGTCAATAATAGTAGGTTCGAACCCAAATTAGAGCGCCCTTGAGGAGATTCTGCTCTCTAAATGACTCTATATAAAATGTTGATCCTTTTTATTATTATTATGAAGCTGTGTATTATACAAGGAAGAAAAAAGAAAGCTGTTCTTTGTCTGTCATGCAATGTTGCAAGGGAGGAAAAGAATGTGACGCTGGAGAGTGGCGAAGGGCAGACAGAGGGTGGCGTGGCGCCAGTCCGCCCGTTAACTATCCCACCCCCACAGTCAGCCGGCAGCCCACGGCCCCACAGCCGGGACACATAAATTTTACGCCTTGCCCCTGAACTGCTGCACTCAACGGGAATTTATCGCCAATTCTTTATTGCGCACCATTGGAATTCTTGTACGTCTCAACGTTTTATTTGATCAAAAAAAGTCATTTTTATTTTATTACCCATTAATTGCTTGGTTATTACTACTTAAGCGTTAGCATAGATCTAAGATATATGTCTACAAAGCTATTGTCCTTCCCACACTTTTTTGTGGATCTGAGACTTCATTATATCGCGTTTCCTTCCGTTTCCTTAAATCTGTAGAGGGTATGGTTGTGGAAGCGAAATCAATGTGGACTCGAAATATGATACACATGGACGCTCATACGCTCCCAAAACACGTCTTATACTGGGAAGCAATGGACAAGCTAAGGGTTTGTGGATAAAGAAAGCGCTATAAGGACAGTGTACTAGAGTCGCTGTCGTTGTGTGGGACATCTGAAGATTGGGAGCAAGTGGCTCAAGATCGTCTCTCGCATATGGAATAACTTTTTTGAACGAATTTCCCGATGTCTTCCATATTAAATAAATAATTAAATAAATACAGGTTTATTGAAAGCAACATAGTATGTATATAATACATTTAGATATATTTCAAGAACACATAAATTGCAGAGAATACATTAAAAACAGAAGCTATCAAAAGGTATGGGCTCATCTAATAACATCCCCCCGGCCAAGATACACCCCACCAATATAGGGCGAGCCCAGCCACGGGGACACCAAATGTTTTTCAGCCCACACCCTTGAACATGTAAAATATCTTGATTGATAATTGAGGATTAAGCTCCTTCAATACATACATATATTGAATTGGAATATACATATTTATATAGAATAATTTTAAACAATGACTCTGTAATTTAAAATTTTATTATTACTAATGTTTTTTGTATCTCCATGTTAGTTTAAGGTAAAGTTTTGTTTTTTTTTTCAATAATTTTAAGTACTTGTATAACTTGTCATATGCTAATTTGTGTATAAAAGACACTGTTGTATCGTAAATTAAATTAAATAAAAAATTTAAATAAATGCATACATTTTGAAGGTATAACTGAGCAACTTCACAAAGAAGCCTGGAGCCTTAAAACATTTATATGTTAAATTTTCTCTCTTGTACTATGCATTTTATTTTATATAAATGGGTAAAAAATCTGGATCAAATGTAAAGTAAAACAAAACAAATATTTCTCTGTATATAGAAGTATTTTAATATAATTTAATGGTTTAATTTTTGATAGGAAACAAATTATTTTTCAGTCTAATATTATAATATGGTAACGTTTTTCTCAGAGCGTACTGCTACGTGAATTTTCATTTAATTTGACAGGCGATAAAAAATACATTAACGCGATAGACGCATAAAATATTGATTTGAGAATATATTTCAAAAGTTATGGCGTTGAATATTTTCAACAAAAAGCACCAGTGAGAGGATATTCTCAGATCAATAAATAACTAAAAAAAAAAAACATTTTTATGATTTTTATTCCAAATATGACAACATAATAATTCTTTTGAACTCTAAATTGAACACAGACTTCTCGCATAGTTTTCCATCCATCTACGTCCCTTTTTATTTTCCATGAATTTATTCGACTTACATCTTACTCGTTAAAGATCCCTGCAGTAAAAACCAGACCTTATTTGAAAATAATGGGAACCAACGGGAATCGAACCCGATAACCCCAGGCTGAAATACAGGTCAACCCAACTAGCCCACGGAGATCGTCGGTAAATTGTAAAGGGAAATTATTCATAGGCAAAATTATTCAATGAAATCAGTTTTAGGTATCACAACGAATAAATTTTTAATCACAAAATAAACACATTCATGGTTTTATTTTGTCTAAAATCATTTGTAGAGCATGCAGTATTGTTTAATTTTTTTTTGCACCGACACATTAATTTTTTTGTGTCGTATCAACCAATTAAATTCAAGCTGTTATAAATATGAATTTTAAAGAATAAAGCATCATGTCTAGTACGTAAGGCAGAATATGTTATATAATATATATTTGTTCCCTTGTAGACTAATTTTTTTTAATATAACTGAAAACACTTTTAAACCACAGAATACGTGTTTTAGTGCAAATTGTCATCAATAAACAAGGAGTGGTGTTGCATTAAATATGTCCTAGGCTAATAGCCTGATTTAGGCGCTATGTGCCTGAGATTCGCTGCAGGATGATGGGGCGGCACGTGGCTGTGTGACGTCATCGGCGTGTGTATCCTTCAGTGGGCGGTAAGGGATGGGAGGGGGGGTAGACAGGGTTGTTCAATAATAGCTTCAGGAAATTTCAGGACATACATAGTATGAAACAACTTCACAGACGCAGAGTTTACATATTTGCTATGAAACTAGTTACTAAGAATTTCCCCAAATAAGAGGAGTATAGATATATAATTGAAAAACATAGACCTCTTCGATAGTCACATAGTCAACTTACGTTGAAACGAGGATTTAAAACATTTCTATTCTAGTAAAAAGTGAAATACTAAAGCCTTTAAAAAAATCTGATTGGTTGAAAGAGATTACCACATGACATGATACCGCCAGATTGTGTTGAATACAAAATGAAAGTGTAATACAGTACTGTACACCCTCATTCACCTGCTCCTTTATCCAATGAGATTGATGCTAGAGGTTTTAGCTAACACTGTTATAAATTGGTACCCACGGGAAGCAAACTCGTATCCTCTCAATTTGAAGCCAGGAATCTTATCAAATATTATACTGAGGTCATTAAGTTAATGACCAGTAAAAGACACAAACCAAATATATTTGTCTGATATTAATAGAGACAGGAAGTAGCAGGCCGAGGGAAGTAAATATGCTAGGATAAAATTTAACTGAGGTAATGTTAAGAAGTGTGAGATACAGAAGAGCATACGAGTACATGACGAGATTATTTATTGGATTGAAAGGTGCGGAGATCTGTCGTATCTGCTTGCCCCAAAAAGGGTCATGGTGTGATGGTATATATTTATAGTAAATATTAATTCAGTTGAACATTTGACAGCGAATTCAGTACAGCCCTGCGAATGGCACGGGATAGTACGGGATAGTACGGGATAGTACGGGAATCATAGCAATCTAGCGGGAATTGGAGCGGCTGGAAAACGGAGGGAGCGTTTTGTAAAAGGTCGGACCAGATTACTGTATTTAATATTAAGGGGTTAGCGGCTAGGCTGTACCCTCGACCACCACAATTAACATTCTTCGAACAACCCTTAGCCCTTAACTGCTCCCTTTTGTGGCACCAACATTTTATACCTTATTAACTATGCCCCCCAACAATTCAAATCGTCTCTTCATATTTTTTTACCAATTTTTTTGCGTTTTGCGAGATCTTTCCATTGTATTCATAAATTTGTATTCGAAAAAAAGTTGTCTTTTTTTTTACAACATAATCAATTCTATTTTGTTTCTGAGCCTAGACTGTTCCTCCGATCTGATGACAGCAAGATCCTTTCTGAGTCTCGACTATCCCTCCGATCTGATGACAGCAAGATTCTTTCTGAACCTAGACTATCCCTCCAATCTGATGACAGCAAGATCCTTTCTGAGCCTTGACCGCCCCTCCGGTCTGATGACAGCAAGACCCTTTCTGAGCCTAGACTGCCCCTTCGATCTGATGACAGCAAGATCCTTTCTGAGCCTAGACTATCCCTCCGAACTGATGACAGCAAGGTATTTTCTGAGCCTAGACTGCCTCTCCAATCAGATGACAGCAAGATCCTTTCTATTCTAACGCATCATACAGCATTCTACGAGTACTTATGATGCTTGCTGTTCATTAGGTTCGACTTTAGAACGATTTTCCTGGCTCAATCAGATGTTTTTCATTCTTGTCGATATTTAAGAATGGACTAAAGAAGCATTATTTATTTCAAACTATTAATCTGCCTTAATTCGCATACAATTCCCATCCTGATCCCTGTTTTTCTTGAGATTTAACTTTTGTTTTAATATACTCATATGTTGCTTTTACTAGAAAGTTTAATATTTTATGTTAAAGACACTGTCATTAAGTTTAAGAATGGCCATGTGAAATATAATCCTTGTGATACATAACCAAAAACGCGATCAAAATAACTGAGTGGTTTTCCTCGATCTGACTCAAAAAGGTGGTTTATGTTCTTGGACCAAGTCAATTACAGCGTACCATGTCTCGTCGCAGTGGAGACGTCTTCAGTCATGTTGGAGTGCAGCATTATGTAGTTGAGTATGCAGTATGAATGCAATAGGCTGGGCATATATACATAATGTCAGTTCGAAGTCAATATAAATTACCTATTTCGGAGTGTTATACTGCGTAGTTTAGCTTATAATGCCGATGTTTCGAAAAGTTACAGTTTTCATCTTTAGAACGAGTTTATAATCAATTTTACCATTAGCCAAACCACGCTGTACAACACTCTGAAAGGCCTTATAACATATACTAATACGAAGAACTGCCAAAGCCTTAAAAAACATTTTCAAGTAATTCTGTCGTGTTAAGTCAGTTGTTTTTTTAGGGGTAGACAAAGCGAAAAGTCTGTTCTTATTCATCAGATTAACCCCAAGATACAGTACTACAATGCTACTAATATTCTTCAACCAGGTGCTGCGTCTTCTGTCTGTTCTTTTCTTGTATATTTTCCTTCAGCAATATCAGTTCTTGGTCGGAATTCTCCACATTTTGAATTATCCTAACGTGCTTCTCCAATAATTTGGTATGACACAAAAATAATGGTGTACTCTGAATAGTATAAAGAGTAGCCATGGATACAGTACTTACGCCTTGCATATGTGGGGTTTTATTGATTCCCCGTTGTGTTCATATGGAGTGGTCCAGACTGTCAGTCGCATCATGAAGGATCTGGTGAAAATAAACCTGAACATCCAACTGTGAGAGACAAGTATACGAGGGAAGAAAAGTGTATAGGGTCTCATAAAAAAATAACCTTGCTGTTATATCAATCTTCCAATCTTGGATTATTCAACTATGTTAGTTTTGTGACTTCTGAAGACGAAGTTTTCGCACTCACAAAAGCATCGTTTCAAGCATTTAAGATTCAATAAATACCACGCCACACGGCGCCACAATATACCGGGGGCTGGTCGCACGCTCCTCGTGATAAAAAGTCGTAAGGGGAGAATCGATCAGCCCTGAGTGGCCAGCCGCACTCTGCTCGGCCTGCAAGACAGACCCGCTTCTTGCCTTCTCGCTCTGAAGTGAACCAATATTTGGTGTCTTGAAACTTTCTTTTGTAGGGTTCGGCATAAATGACGCACGCTGGATGGAAAACTTTCCTGTCGTACTCTTAAAAATAAATATTGATTAATTTTCTTCTTATAACTTAATGCAGATGTAAGACGCCGCTCTTCTTTGTTTACGTCGTCCTTTATTGTCCATGCAGTGAGACTCTGGAAACAGTTACAAACCAATGTTATACTCGCTCCGACCTTGGCACGCTTTTAAAACTGACTGAAAAACTCTTAATTTCTGGTTAGTAACATAACGTGTTTTATTCCTGATTTTTCTTTCCTCTCTATCAACCTTTTTATTTCCTTTGATTGATATCTCACTTTTACTTTAATATGTTTATGACCATAAATATGAATAATCTTTTGAATATTTTTTGCAACCCTAGAACTTGCTTTGTGTACTTTAATTTGGTTGGTTGGAAGAGATTGCCGCCTGGCAATAAATCAGCCAGATTTTATTTACAATGAAGTTTTACATAAATAAATAAATAAGATCTGTGTGGTTTTATTTTTATTGCAGGATGCCATATTTTCAGTGATCTGTTCAGTAGTTCGCTACTAACAATGTGACTGAAAACTACGCCTGGGATTCTGGTTTCGTTAACTCCTTTCACGTTATCGTTCCAGTACCGCCCTATTTGTCTACCCCATCTTACAATATCCTCAGTGGAAATCTGAAATCAGAAAGATACTTGTATTTTTCTGTAACTTACTCTGACATTTCATTTTACAAGTCACCGTGAATGCTAATATCGGTTTCACGACGTTGAACTTGCATCTTACTGGTGTCCTAAATAGTATTGTTTTCTTGTTTCTTTTAATTTCATTAGCAACATAAATACAGATCTTTACAATGTTATACCAATCTTAAAGTTTAGGAATAAATATTGGACTAGGCAAAATAATTTTAATATTCGCATTGTACTGAAGTGCTTTTTATTTACTACTTTTAATTTTCTTAGCAACATAAATACGGATCTAAACAATGTTATACCAATCTTAAGGTTTAAGAGTAAATATTGGACTAGGCAAAAGAATTATAAAAATTTGATTCACGCTGTATAGATGCGTGAGCGAAGGAAAATGAGTAAAGTATCATAATGTATGATAAAATAAGTGATGATATGAATAAAATTGACTTAATTATTAAGCTGAAGAAAGTAGCATTAAGTTTGGACAAATGGAAATTAAGAATGGTGAAAGGAATATACAAATTAGAAGTGTGTGATGTGCGCGCAAGAAGTACATCGAGAAAAACTTATCTGGATTAAGAAGGACGAAAAATAGATTACTGTACTTGTAGAGGAAACGAAATAAGTGCAGAAGTATTATTGAAAAGTTTACAAATCATTACACATATCCAGATGACCTCATTAGTCTAGTTGATAAGTCACCTGTCTTCCGACCTGCCCACTGGAACCCAATTTGAAAAAAAGATTCCGGTCTGGTTTTCTCTTCAAATCTCTTAAATATTTTTCTGGGCGGCTGGAAGAGCCCGCCAGGTTGTACTGTATACAACGAAAGTGTAATACATTACAATACAATACTATATCCTTATCACCATACAATGGGCATGGCGTGATGGTATGGATGTATGTATTTTCATCAAATTTCGCTATTCTAGTAGTTTTTTTTTTGTCAATTGACATTTCTTAACTGTAGACGCTAGTAATGTTACAAATCGAATTTGAAGTCAAACCCAGCAGTTATAATAGCGCCTAGTGCGCAGTGTGGAAGGGGTGGAAGGTGGAAACCTCCCCCGAGGTAGACTAAGATTCAGTAATCGTCGGCCATCACGTGAGGTCGGCACCAACGCGCCGGATGCGAAGGTTGGGCCTGTCGGATCACTGAGCACTGATCACCACACACGAAACCATGAAACGATATCAGATTCTGAAATCCTTTTGCTTTAATTATCCGTAATGTATTAAAATCGTCATAGGCGGACTTACACTTGGCGAAACTGTATTTAATTACTGGGATTTTTAATTAAATATCAGCTTTTTAATTTAATTGACTTAGCCATTATGCTTTTTTTATATTTTCCAACATAGCATTTCATTTGCTTTCTTATACTGTATAGATCTTTTTACACCAACACTTGTTTTCTAATCATAAAACCTTTTTGAATTCGAGAATATTGTGCTATAATTCATTTCCGTGAAATAGCATTAACATAATATTCGTTTAAATACACGACATAATACGGAATGAAGTGATTAGGGATGAATGTAAACTTAAATGCACAACAGTATACGGAATGAAGTGATTAAGGATGAATGTAAACTTAAATGCACAACAGAATACGGAATGAAGTGACTAAGGATGAATGTAAACTTAAATGCACGACAGAACACAGAATGAAGTGATTAGGGATGAATGCATACTTAAGGCTGATGTGTTGAGTAAAATGAAGAAGATCACTCTGGGATGGTTCTGAGGGCATGTAGAACGAATGAATGAAGGAAAACTTGCAAAACGAATATGTATATAGTGCGAATGTGAGTGGAAGGCATGATAGAGGAAGACTACGGAAATTATGGTTGGATCAAGTGTATAATATTTTCATAAAAAGAAACGTAGAAAGTCGGAGATATCATAGGAGTTATATGACAAGGTGTATGGGTGTATGTCGAGATAGGAAAATCTGGCGCTTTGTACTTTCTGCCTACTCAAACAGGGAAATGACGAGATTATATGTATGTATGCACCTTTTATTTATTGAATTCAATCTGGTGAGTTTCGTTGTATCATATAGTATATAGTTCTACTATTAGAAAGATCTTGAAAATTCTGTAATTGGTATTATTTGTAAAAAATTCTACTAACGGAAATCTAACCCCCCACCCCTGAGATAGATGTATGACCATGAACAACCTATATTTATTATAGTTTCATTACAAGCCAATATAATATGTTTCATAAATTGTAACTTTTTGGATATATACGATAAATATCATACGCTTTCACTTAACTGCTAACGTAGCGATAGAAAAAAACACTGATATTTGAAACTCACATTTTTTTTACATTTAGCAACGGATAGTGTGTCTCAGGTCAGTCTCATAAAAATAAATGAATGATGAAAAGCTAACAAAACGCTTTTTTTACATTTTTGTCGTAAATGAATGGAGAATGAACAATGAATAGATGGGGGAAATAATGGAAGGAGAAAGAGAATTTTAACATTTTATATTTAAATGAACTGGGGTTATGATCATAAACTTATTTTCTGAACTGTTGATTTATTTTTACTTGATGAATTTCTAAAAAAAAAATACTAAGCAAAGTTGAAGTTGTTTACGTGGGAGTAAATTTAATTAAGTTAAATATTTAAAGAACATCTACTTATACCAGGTTTTAATTAAGGTTTCCCACAATATTGGAAAGATGTTATTTAAAAATTTTCACCCACTTGTTATTTTTTTATGAACTTAAAAATTCAATAAAGTTAAGTTCAATTTAAACCCTCTCAAACTTATTAAGTTGTTTTGTATCATCGAGTATGAGTATATTATCATGCCGAGTCTCTTGCGGTGCGGGATATGCAGAGAAAACTTACTTCCAAACTTTTCTATCCAAGTTTGTCCTCCTCTACATTCATACATATGTTATCTTATCTAGCACAATGTTCTATTATTCGTACTTCTCACTTTACCTTTTTTTTTTCAAATCTGGCCTACTCTATCCTGCAACGTTTTCTTCGACTTACCTCTTCCACGCATACCTTATACTTCTGATTTGTATACTCGCTTAGTCATTTTTTCTCTCCACATGTCAAAACCGTCTTCAAGTTCCTTTCTTCATCCAAATTAAAACATCAATTTTATCCATGTATTAATTTCTGTATTAATTTTGCTTTCTTTCATCCATCGACACTCTACAATATTTCCCTCCAACGCATCCCCACACCATTAATCTTATTTTTACCCTTCATATGACACGTCCAAGCTTCACTTTCATACATCAAAGTGGGCACCAACATTCTTTTATGTTTTGTCATTTTGCTACTTTTTATATAGCACGGTGGTTGAGTATTACTTAAAATGCTTCGTTTATTTTACTACTTAAAAGATGATCAAACTTTTCACTCTGTTTTTGCTCAGGTAGAATATTTATTAACCCTTATAACTCCAGAGGCGACATATAGTCGCCATGGTAATTATTTTAATAACTCCAGAGGCGACTATATGTCGCCATTTTTTATGGTTGTATTGTTTACATAAACAAACATCTCGGGACACCCAGGAGCAGGTATAAACATGTTAAATTAGTTTCACAACAACTGTTCTACTGTTTAGACGTGTTTCGGTTGAAAAATAATCAGTACGCACCCTTTTACACCGTTGAGATTACACAAGTTTTTTTTTTTACCCTCTAAAATAATGGAAAAATCGCAACTGAGTGAAAGTGAAGACGAATTTATTTTAAATGTATATAGTGATGAAAGTTGTGATAGTAACATCAATATTCAGACCTCTAGTGATGAATCAGAGTACATTGGTCATAAAAAACGCAGAGTTGGTCCTCTTCTATCATCAGATAGTTCTTCAAGTACTACAAGCGCTCAAGATTCACAAGACGATGAATGGATTGATATATCCAATACGGTGGATTCTCCTGACATTATAAATTTTGACATCGGAGCTCAGAATGTCGGACCAAATGTTCCTTTAACAATCAAAGAACCAAGTCAATTATTTTTCACGGAAGAAATTGTAACGGTGATAATACGGGAAACAAATGCATATGCAAAAGTCAAACTTCAATCAAAAGTTCTAACTGCAAATTCTATTTGGCAAAATTGGCGTGATGTACAAAAAGATGAATTTTGGGCATTCATTGGGGTCATTTTAAATATGGGAACAATGCCACTTGCCAATATGCAAGAATATTGGTCTACTAGAGATAATTCCAGAGTCCCATTCTTTGCAAATATTTTCACGAGATCTCGATTTCATCAAATATTCTGGATGTTACACTTGAATACACAAGAAACTGGCCATAGTGATTTAAGAACACGGATTCAGAAAGTCAGTAATTTTTTAGAATATATAAATAAAAAATTTGCTGACTATTTCATACCCAACAAAAATATCTGTGTTGACGAATCAGTAGTGAAATTCAAAGGAAGAATATGCTTCATCACTTACAATCCAAATAAGCCTACTAAATGGGGAATACGCATTTACGTTTTGGCGGATTCTGAAACATCATATGTGTACAGTATTCTTCCCTATTACGGTAGTATTACTACAGAGAATTTACCAAGCCCAGATTTGCCTGTGAGTTCGAGAATACCCATCTACTTGTTCAGAAAAATTTTGGAGAAGGTACCCCATGCACAAGGATACCACTTGTTTACAGACAGGTACTACACAAGTCTTCCACTTGCTGAAGCACTATTGAAGATGAAATGTCATTTAACTGGGACGATACAGACCAACAGAAAAGGCATTCCGATCACCATAAAAAAACCAAAGTTTGGCAATAAAAAAGTTTTGGCTGTAAGAAAAAGAAAAACAATGCTTTTGGCATGGAAGGATAAAAGAATAATTACAATGCTGAGTACTGGTGATTCTGCTGGCATGTCGTCTGTTTCCAGAACAGGGAAGGGAGGTGTTCAATTAGTTACAGAAAAACCAAATGTAGTACGAAACTACACCAAATCTATGGGTGGAGTAGACCGTGCCGACCAGTATGCTTCCACATATTGTTTTCTCAGGAAGTCATTAAAATGGTGGAGAAAACTTTTTTTCTGGGGAATGGAAATTTGCTCAATCAATGCATACATCCTCTACAAGAATATAAAATTGAAAAATAATGAAAAACCACTAACTCATTTGAAATTTGTCAAGAATTTAGTTGATCAGTTGGTAGGAGACTTTCGGGAGCTGCGAAGTAGGCCATCAACTTCTACTTTTGATGTACGACTAGATGGTAAACTTCATGTTTTGCAGAAGGGAAAGAAGAAGGACTGTGTGGTCTGCTCAAATAGAGGCAAAATGGGCAAACGACATGAAACATATGAGTTTTGCGACACCTGTCCTGGAAAACCTAGGATGCATTTAGGGGATTGTTTCCTCAGATATCATACTTTGAAAGATTATAAAACTAAAAAATAATGTTGAATTGTTATTTTTTTTATCAAAATAAACTCATTTAAACATTTATCTAATAGTTTGAATAAAAAAATTGCATGAAACCTTATTATTTTTTTTTTAAATAAATTATTTCTAAAACCTATCATTTTATAGTAAAATTTCAAAAAAATACCCTGGAGTTGTTGGTATGTCATACAAAAAAAAATCTGGAGTTCAAAGGGTTAAAACATATCTTGTCAACTTCTTTTGTATATCTTTTTAAATTATCGATGGTACTTAATTTATAATAAATTACAGTTGAACGAAAGCATACATGTATTTATTTATTTATCGACCGCAACCTTTACTAAAAATCAAAATTCAATAATAACTATTAAAAAAAAATCTAAATTCTAATGAAAACAGCAATCAAATAAACTTGAAAGCATATCACGCGCCGAAAAATTAAAATCAACAAATTAAAATCTAAAATAAACATCCAAACTTAAACACATTATCAAAACGGGAAAACATTTAGGTATATAAAACACAAATAAAAAAATATGGCCCCGCTACATCAAAAATTTGAAAAAAATTGCTCTTTTCATCTAAAAACTACTTGACGAGTTATGCACTATCACGTGGCGATATTTTCCGACCAACCAGAAAAGTGTCAAACAAATTTTAAGTGAAAATCAGACTTGAACTTTTTTTGAACATTTGGATAAATGCCTACCGATCTACTAACCCGAAGGTTGTGGAGTCGATACTTATTGATATCCAGATTTTTTTAAAAGGGTTACAATTTAGTTTACAATTTAGGCATGTTTAACAGCTTTGTGGTTGGTTGGAAAAGATAGCAACAATATATCAGCCAGGTTGTTATGTTTACAATGAAAGTGTAATACTATACAATTTTAGCCTTGACAATAGCGATATCGGAGACACAACACTGCAGCAATAAAAATAGGTTACTGTTTACCATATATTATTGAAGAAGTCTCAACATCCCCTAGACTGAAATCATTTCTTTCCTCCATCTCGGTATTTATATCTGTGCCACACCCCTACCCACCCGCATCACTGGTAGGTGATAGGGGGTGGCTCTGACGTCACGGTTTCAGCATAAAGCACAAGGCACAATCCCCACACTTTACAACCCCCGACGTTCACCCCTCTTACTGAATTGTGTTCCCGAGCGATTTCTCTGGCAGCGAACCACACTTTTTGGTCTCATATATAACCTAAGATATCAACAATAAATTTCCATAATACCCTTATTACTTATACACAATATCGCACAAAAGTGTTTCAGTCTGATTTTACACTTCATCATCAAACAACGTAAAATCGGTTGTACTTCCATCCGTGTGTAACAATAGGTTTGTCCATAGTTCAGGTTTGATAGTTATTAATTATTTAATGTCATAATTAAAACATTGTTATTTTTCAAATATTATTTGACAGCTGTCACTTCTTGACATGATTGCAAGACATAAAACAATGATGGCTTATAATGTATTTATTAAAAATATATTACTTTTATGTTAAACAATAAGATATCAATATTAAAATGAGAAAACTGTTTACAATAACAATAAGTGAGAATGTGTTTACAATAAGTGAGAATGCCCGTAAAATTTATAATATTAACACTCAATTATGATCGCTCATATTTATATTTTCGAAATTTTAATAAATGAATTTGGCTGTCCTTTGTTTTTGTCAAGAGTTTTATTCACATTATTGAACATTTCCAGTTTTTTATTTCGAAAACGGATTAAACCCTTTTTTTTAATATTCTAATAATGTAAGATTTTTATTATTTTTCTGTGTTTTTCTCGAGTAATATTTCAATTTAATCGATCATTGTCTGCATCTTTAAGTTTTAGATATATGGCCAGCGTGTTCAGCTTTAGGAAACACTTGAGGACAATCCTGTTTGGGAAGACTTATCAAGCTTGATGATTATATTTGAACACATCATACATACACTACACTTCACCTAAATCCGAATGTGTTACTATCACATATCAGAAGATCTACAAAGATTTCTTTGTAGTTCGTCTTCCCTTGATATCTGTGAGTTTCTTCCCAAATATGTTTTTTTAAATATACAGTGTCAAAAAAAAAATTGTACACAATTATAATGATTATAAAGTCTGTATTTATTAGCATACAGTTCCCTTTCAACGTTAACAATAAACTACATAAATGTATTTTTATATACTTAGCGCCTATTTTCAAACTGATGACCATTCTGGTCTAGACATTGCTGGCAACGCGAAGCAACGGAATCACAAACATCGAGAATCATTTCATTTGGTATTTGGGCACATTTTCTTTCAATGGCTACTCGTTATTCATCAATGGTTTCAGGTTTATTAGCATAAACTTTATTCTTGAGAAATCCCCAAAAGAAAAAGTCTACTACCGCGTGTTCGTACTTCCAGTAGCACTTCAAAATAAGCTCTCGTTGTTCAATACTTAGTCTGGTTTCAGCCATTATTTTCTCAACGGTTAAATCTAAAGCAAAAAAATCAGCAAGTTACCAGGTATTAAAGAGTGGATACATTGCTGGCGACACCCTGTATATAGATGCTGGAAAGTTCCTTATTTAATGGCCGCAGCCAACCACAGTCAACTTGTTTTTTTTTTTCTAAAACCAACCCGTTTTGTATTATTTTTTTAATCTGTCAATAATACTGGTATCGAATCCCAGGTTAGAGCGCCCTTGAGGAGTCTCCTCTCTAAACGGCACTACATAAATTGTCATTTTATTTTTATTATTTGCTGCCCATTTTAACCATCTTAGTAGATTTTTGGTAAGTTGCCTGGCTTCCAGCTCAGGAGCTCCTCTTATTTCTTCAAACCACGTCCTTCCTTATTGTCTCTTGTTGGTTAACTCTGAATTTTACTGTCAAACTATTAATTGGTCAACGGCGTATCTTTCAAGAAGCACCACCTTCCTATCGTTACACTCAACTTGATTTTTGTTATATTTTTAATTTATCAATAAAAGTGTGTTCGGCTTGAGAAAAGTCATTTTATTGTTATTATTAAAAAAATATGTTTAATTGAAAAGCAAACTGAAACGTTTTTTTTTTTTTTAAATAAACTGGTTTCCAAAAGACAGGTGGAAAGACAGACATCGTACCAGCGAGACCATAAAAGTCGTGCCGAAAAAAACTAAAATAGCGGAATTTCAATAATACGAGTATGTCGATAATTTCGACTTGCCGATGTAGTAAATTCGCTTCTTTTTAGCAATCATTTGGCACACCTTGAACTCACTGGTCTATTCCCCATTCTCGGCCCGGCATTCGTTATCCATCTACGAGTATAATACTTTTGCTACTCCTATTGATGAAAACAATGCCTCGACTGTGTATTATACTTTGAACGTTTCTCTTCCAATTATGTATTGCATGTTTTCTTTTATCCAACTGTATATATTTTTCCATTTTCGGAACAAAAATAACACTGATGACTTTTCATAATGAAATATCACCTCAACACTATTTTGTCGTGTGTCGATGTAGGACAGAATAAAATTATTATTAAGGATGAATGTGTCTTAGTCACATAACGTACAAACATACCATCACGCCATTTTCTTGTTGGGGTAGGCAGAGAGAATAGAGCGTCAAACATTCCTATGGCGACACACATCTTTCGCCTCTTCTTCACTCATAGAACTCCTCAGTTGTGATGTAAAAATGTAAAAGTCACAGAAATCGTAGAAGTTGTGTAAGAATGTAGAAGAGGTGAAAGATTTGTGCTGAGATAGGAAAGCCTGGCACTTTCACCTTTCTGTCTTCCCCTACAGGGAAACTGTGTAATGGTATGTAGAAATAATACAGCTTTTTTTAAATATAAACTGCCAATTACAATATTTCAGAACCATTATTTTAACTAGACTAAGAAGGAGAATAAAGATTTTGGTATAGGAAAAAGAAGGGAATAATTCAAAGAAACAAATAAGCAACAGGCATATTATCTTTGGACATTTTAAGTTTCTTAAATTTATATATCCATGTTCAATTTATAAGATACATGGATTTCAGTTGGTATCTAACTGAAGCCAAGTTCGATGCAAACACGTCCAGCTTGACGGGTTACCTATCGCACTAAATCCAGGTTCTATTAATGGAGATTATATTTGCATTTAGTTAATTCTGAAATATTTGGAATAAAGTAGTCTGTTAATAATTTTGGATGGAGGGATACTTAATAATTTTGGAGCGATGTAAAATACCACGAAATAATACGAGTACATATGTATTTTACTGGATTAATACTAGGATTTAATTACGCTAATTCAATATTTCAAATAAAATAATAAAGTACGAATATATTTTGTCGGTTGGATCCTTTTTGCTTGCGCCCTTTTGAATCAGACACCGCGTGTTTTTCTCCTTCCGTTCCGTTTTCCAACTGTCCTGACAGTGACCAGGGCTGCGCTGGGGATAGCGCCACCTGACTGAGTGCAATATCCGAAATTTCAAAATTTATCAGCATACTACATATTTAATTATTTTCTTAAGAATTATTCAAAATGGATTTTAAAATTACTCTTGTAAATCCTTCATGATCTATTTAATTTATTTGAGATTTTCATTTTTAAAGTATTTTCTTAAATGCTTGACAATGTGACTTTGTGAATAAAAATAATTAGAAATAAAAAAAATCATACACTTAAATATGAAACGTTTAAACAAAGTTAGGTGTTATGCGGTGACGTGACAATTAATGTTTATTATATTATTTGTTTTTGTTTTTTGGAACACGAATATTTGTTTCCTCATGTGTGAGTGCAATTTGTACATTTATTAAAATATACAATCAAATAAACTTTTATGCAGAATAAAACCAAAATTTGGATTAACATAAAAAATAATTTTTAGAACAAAAAAATTATAAATATTGTAGTGTCGAACAAATAAGTTCAGAACTTTTGTAGAAATATTTGTATGAATTCGGGAAAGCAAAAATGGGTGTAAAATGAATAAT
The DNA here is from genome assembly GCA_949825065.1 of Odontocerum albicorne. Taxonomy (NCBI): domain Eukaryota; kingdom Metazoa; phylum Arthropoda; class Insecta; order Trichoptera; family Odontoceridae; genus Odontocerum; species Odontocerum albicorne. Next base: position 11,249,910 of record OX463846.1, on the reverse strand, counting down.
GGTTACATAATTTATGCAGCCTATATTGACTAGTTTTAAGAATAGATAGTTGGTTGGTAACTGGCATTTGATAGTTGTATTGGTTTAATTGATTTGTAGTTATGTGGAATAATTACACACACATAGAAACGAGTGAGGTTATAAGTCAAATATCTCATAATATACCAGTATGACAGCTAGATAGTCCAAAATTCGCATACAATTTCCCAAATAAAATAATATAATATATACATTTTTGTCAATTTTACGCTAATATTTAGTATGGACGAGTGAAGCGAAGTCCGTCTACAAAAAACCTCACGTTGTCCTAAAAACTTCGAGTTTGTGATCCTTCAAAATATAACAAAAGAAAAATAATTGCATCTACATAAACAATATTTTATGCAAATGTGAAGAATGATATTTTAAAAGCAACAAATATGCTCAAAAATTCCAAATTAACGTTTTATGTTAAACTTACACATGATTACGAAAAATAAGTTCATGCAATGGAACGGTCGGTCATATAAATAACTTGGACACTTTTTCCAATTAAAGTTTCTACGACACATAAAACATGTTAAAAGTCAACAATTTATCAAGTTACGTATAAAGTTAACAATTATTTAACTGCAAAATAAATCAACGGGATCCATTATTCTACTTTTATGTATTAACATACATGTAAAATATTCCAACCCTTAGAATACCAAAGTTTAGTTTTGTTTAATTAACTTGTTTTTTTTATAAATTAAAACTTTATGATGTTTTCCCACTTCCAAAACAGCGAGTCCAATCGAACCCCAACGTTTTTAGCTAGTCTTGTCCAGAGGTAGTGCCGACATTTCTTATAATTTTTATATTCAATCAACGAACGGAGGTGAAGCTTTCTAAAATATAAATTGTTTAAATTAAAGCATCATGTCTAGCGGGCAGCATAGGGGAACAGTTAATTTATAAAATTACAAACGAGCAAAAATAATATTATGTTTGATTGTTAAAAAATGGCGTTTTATAATGTAGTTGTAATTGTTAATATTAACTCTTAAAGTTGTTTGCCTGCGTGTACCACATACATAGTTTACACGGCCCTGACCATGACTGGCAGCCTTCACAACCGTCGCCCAACACCACGGATTATTTTTCATGGCAACTTTTTTAATTAAGGCCTGAAAGGGATGTTCATTAGGTGCGCAGCGGGTAGAGAAGGCGCCACTGCCGGCAGGCTGTAGCTTCCCTTAACACAATTTTGTACCAATTACTGACTAATTATTTAATTCTGTCTTTTGCCTATTGTTCTGGGATACAATCGTAAATTTTAAGAAATGTTTATTTTGTTTATATTACAAAATCTACGGAAACGTTGACGTGAAAAATAATGAAAGAAACCTGATAAATGAAGTGCTAATGCGTGCACTGAGAATATATGGGATGATAATAAATTAGGTGCTAATGCGTGCATTGAGAATACATGGAATGATAATAAATGAGGTACTAATGCGTGCACTGAGAATACATGGAATGATAATGTATGACTGAATACGAAATAAAGTGAATTTGAGACTGATGCGTCGAGTAAGATGAATACGAACGCTCTGAGAACGGATGAATGAAGAAAGACTAACAAACCAAATATTTTTTGCAAATATGAGTGGAAGACGTGGTCGAAGAAGTTCAATGAAAGTATGATTGGATTAACTGTATGATATTTTGAAAGAGAGAAATGTAAAAAATCAAAGAAATCGTTGTTGGAGGAGTTGTATTAGAAGGATTGTATGGATATGGAAGAGGCGAAAGATGTGTGTTTGCGATATAAAAGTCTGGCGTTCTCTTATCTGTGCCTATTCCGACAGGGTGTCACGCATATGTATGTATAAATAGCGAATTGTGCATATTATTTTTATCTCACCACCACCCACGTTTATTTAGTTGACAACATTTAACCTACAATCAATAGAATTTTTTTTTTTTGGTTTAAGTGTGATATCACGCAGGGTCGAAGATAAAACTATCCCAAAGGGAGTCCCTCTTCGGTAGCGATATACCAAAAATGTAAAGAATAGCATGACAAACTTAAGGTCCGACATCTTGGATATAAAAAAATAACTCGCAGCGCATTAAATATACAAAGGAAGGGACTTTACATTATAAAAGTTTTTATCCATAAATAATTATCCTCGCATTTGTGTGAAATGAATTTAATAAAGTTTAATCTATCTTCACATTTTCATTTGGAAATGTTGATTTTATTAATATCAACAAAGCGTTAAAAGAAAGAACTCGTATTTATTGTAAAAAGGTGCCTCACTGGGAGCATATCTGGGTTACCAAGAGTGACGTTTTGAATCGGTTAAGACCTAACATTAAAACAACTCAGCAAAATTATACTTTGACGCCACTTCATTGAAGTGGTGAAGAAGTAGATCGGGGGAGTAATTGAATGATGGATATGCAACATACGAGTAAATCCTCTTCTTTAAAGACACGAATGAGTAACTGAAATGAGACAGGAATGAGTGTTGCAATGTCTTCTTGTTTACCTTGCTAAGAGTAGTCATGGCTATAACGAATGATGCTAATCGTGGTTCAGCGTCTCTGAAGCATTTTATAAGATAAATGTGAACTTAAGGCTGATGTGTTAAGTGAGATAAAGAAGAGCGCTCTGAGATGGTTAGGACATGTTGAACGAATATATATATAATGCAAATTTAAGTGGCAGGCGTGGTAGAGGGAGTCCAAGGAAATTATGATTGGATCAAGTGAATGATATTTTGAAAGAAGAAAACGTTGAAAGTCAGAGTAATCGTAGTAGTTGTAGATAAGAAGTATAGATGTAGAAGGTGCTTAGGATGTGTGTCAAGATAGGAAAGTCTAACGCTCTGCCTTGTCTGCTTACTCCGACAGGGAAACGATATGATGATATGAATACATGTCTCTATACCTTTTTTATATCAAATTAATGGCAACTGTTTCACCATACAATGATCATACACGTATAGTATAAGGTCTTTTATTTCAAAAGTTCCTCATAAATTACCATCAGTTTCCATTGTATCCAGTGTGTAGTCAGGTCAGTCTAACCTGTAGTCCTTCTGCCGATATGCTAGCTTGTCTGGTGAAATGCGCGAAGTGCCCTCTAATTGGACTACCGAGTGGATTTTTCTTCCCTTGAGGAATGTCTTTACGATGTCTTCCCCTTCGTCCCGCAGTGGCGAAGGATGGCACCTTATATAACATAGTTCCCGCCAGTGTGACTCGTGGCGTCCCAATTCAGTTTCCTTTCATTTAACCGCCATTCCGCGTTGCTTTCATTTTTGTCCACGACAGATAAAGAAATTTAATAAATTAAGAAAAAAATACTCGTAATTGAATAAATTATTACAGAAACGTTCTTTAGGAAATCAAAATTAACATGATTCAACCGAGCAATCTTTCCACTACGTCCAACACTTTAGTTTGGCTACGGATCCATTCCTTTCTCTTCGTGTTTATTGATGATATTCCAAGCACAGTTCTTTGCAGGCTTCTTTTTATAACTCGTAGTTTACAAGGCTGCCTGGTAAGTATCTTTGTTTCTGGGTCTTATCATGAATTATTGTGGCTGTAGTTTAACGGTTATCATTCACACTAAGCAAGCAGGCGTCCCAGAATCAATTTACTTCCGACTTCGTTTTACTCTTTAGACGTCGGAATTTACGTTTTTCTATAGCTTATGTGCTGCTTATCATAAGTTTTTCCATTGCTTATATGCTGCTTATCATAAATATGAACATTTGTTTAACTTCATTTCGTTGAAATAAGTGTTCATATTTTATATTCATGAATATATTCTACCATAGTACGTGAAAATCAGTAACTGTTTATATCAAAATGTAACTAATCATCCTTCAATTACTATACTTCCTCACCACGTGCTTTATGTATTTTTATCATAGTCAAAATTGCAATAGTATATTTTTTGTCAAAAGTATATATTCTTTGTCACCTAAATCTCCAGATTATGAGGAAAATATCTGAAGGCAGTTTTTTTCAAATATCTAGAATCCCCAGATTACGCGAAAAACCTTTGATAACCCTTCTACGTCGGCCTGAAATCTTCAACCAAAAGGAAAAACCTTCGATATTAACTATTCAAAACGGATAATATTCAAGAAAGTCTTAAACGATACCAAATGAAAAAACAAATCATGTACGAGTACGTATGTTATAATCAGTTTATTGTAAGTACGTAACGTAAAATTTTATTGATACATACGAGGGTCATCCAGAAAATAAGGTTACAACATTTATGTAGGATCGAAAAATTCTTGTATTTAATTGAAATTCACAGGATATTTCAAAAATATATTAAACTATTTTTCAACGTAATCGCCGTCGAGATCGAGACATTTCTGTAGTCGGGGCACCAGCTTTTGTATGCCGGTGTCATGGACCTCCGCCGCCAGCTCTTTCAGCCACTTCTTCACGTGATGGTATGTATGTACGTGACTGAACAAAATGGCCGACAAACACGCGGGACCAAACTGACCGCTAGGATCCCCCCTACACTTCGAAACAAAAAACTTCGAAACAAAAAAAATTCCCCGGCCTCAGAAGCCCGTATAACCTTAGTTTCTGGATGACCCTCGTATTTGGAATTTATAAAAATTTAACATAACTAGAAAAAGTCAAATAAATGTTAAAATGCGAGGACTTAGAAAAATACATGAGTTGACTACGTATTACAAAATGTGGAATTGAGTATAATTTAAGGTTGATCTGTTGAGCAAGATGAAGAAGACTTCTGATGTGTCACGTCACGTGGAACGAATGGATGATGAAATACTAACAAAACAAATATATAATGCAATTATGAGTGGATGACCAAATAAAGTATGTTGAGTCAAGTGTACGGTATTTTGAAAGAAGGAAATGTAAAATGTCATAAAAATCTTAGGATCTGTTTGAAAAGGTAAATGGATGTAGAAAATACGAAAGATGTGGGTCGCAATGGGAGAGTTTGGCACTTTCTCCTTTCTGCCTATCCCGATAGGGAGAAGGCGTGATGGTATGAATGTGTGTAAACAAATTATAATATATCTTATGTTAGTGAAGTCTTATATGTATTTTGTGTATAAACCATCGTGCGAGGAACATTTCTGTAAGAGAACAAGCAAATGAAAACAGGATGTTCCCCAACAGAATTTCTAATGACAAATATTTGGCAAACACTGTATATAGTATGTGTAGCGAGTTTCTCGGTTTGTCTCTAACTAAATTATTCAACCTGATCTCGGCAGTTATCGCGTGGAGTTTTAGGAATGTGGGTGTAGCATAATACTCGTAATAATATTGTTATAACAAATGTATGAATGTGGGCTCTCGTGAAGCACAATATTAGAATAGTTCGGAAATTGTAGGATGAGTCCTGTGACAGCTCACAAATTTTCCCCAATACAACCTTGTAACGATGTTCAGTAATTTTAATTATTTTATCAACTTTAATATAAGCCTCAATTCTAATAAATAGCAAGTTATTTAGGTAAATACATTACATAAGGTTGTATTGGGGCAAATTTGTGAGCTGTCACAGGACTCATCCTAGAATTTCCGAACTATAGTGTAACGCACTGTTTAGGAATGTGGGTGTAGCATAATAATATTGTTTTAAGAAATGTATGAATGTGGGCTCTCTAGAAGCACAATATTAGTAGTGTAATACACTGTTTAGAAATGTGGGTGTAGCTGAAGCACAATATTAGTAGTGTAACACACTGTTTAGGAATGTGGGTGTAGCATACTCGTAATAATATTGTTATAACAAATGTATGAATGTGGGCTCTCTTGAAGCACAATATTAGTAGTGTAACACACTGTTTAAGGATGTGGGTGTAGCATACTCGTAATAATATTGTTATAACAAATGTATGAATGTGGACTCTCTTGGAAGCACAATATTGGTAGTGTAACACACTGTTTAGGAATGTGGGTGTAGCATACTCGTAATAATATTGTTATAACAAATGTATGAATGTGGCCTCTCTTGAAGCACAATATTGGTAGTGTAACACACTGTTGAGGAATGTGGGTGTAGCATACTCGTAATAATATTGTTATAACAAATGTATGAATGTGGGCTTTCTTGAAGCACAATATTAGTAGTGTAACACACTGTTTAAGAATGTGGGTGTAGCATACTCGTAATAATATTGTTATAACAAATGTATGAATGTGGACTCTCTTGGAAGCACAATATTAGTAGTGTAACACACTGTTTACTCAAAATGTTAACTTTTCTCTTTGAAAGCAAGTTTAATTATACCATACTTCTTTAAAAGATTTTACTGTTTTAACATACATAGATGCTATCACACTATTTCTTTGTCGAGGTAAGCAGAAAACACATAGCGCTAGGCTTTCCTTTCTCGACACACATCTTTCGCCTCTTCTACATCTATACACTTTCTCATAAAACTTCTACTAGTTTTCTAACTACTTATTATTCACTTAATGAGGTGCGCATGGCCGCGTGGTAACGCGCTAAACTTCCATACGGAAGGTCGTCGGTTCAAACCCTGCACTGTGCTATTCTCCTCGAATGACAGACATTTTTTCCGCCTAGTATTTGGGGGTAAAAGGATACCTGTGAATTCGATCATATCTATTTAAAAGAAAAACGTGCCCGATGTGCTGCGATCGTCTCACTTCAGGTGTACCATCGGATGCAGTACAGCGGTGTTGCCAGTGAGTTTGCTGGTGTGCAACGGCTCACTCACTTAAAAAGGATAAAAAATAAGAAAAAGTCAAAAATACTTTAAAAATATTTTTTTTTTTCTGATTTAGTAGTTCGCGAGACATTTCTCATATTTTCACTGATCTGCAGGTGTAAAATGGTTGAAAATCACTGCTCTGAATGGCGCTGTATAAATTACTAGCTGAAGGGTAATGAGATGAAACGGCGATGTATCTATGGTTTTCGCTACAACTGGCAGTATTTGTACCTCTTTTAACACGATCATGTTACAATTAAATTTAGTTGAGAGATTTTACCTTTTTTCACAATGTTATATTCGCATTTTGAACAAGTTTCAATAGAAATTATAGTACGATAAATTTCGTAATGAATAAAAGGCTTGTTAAATGTTGAATAATTGTTTCGTAATGAATAAAATGTTTCGTAATGAATTAAAGGCTTGTTGAATGTTGAATAATTGTTTCGTAATGAATAAAATGTTTCGTAATGAATGCTTGTTTCGTAATGAATAAAAGGCTTGTTGAATGTTGAAAAATAGTTTCATAATGAATAAAATGTTTCGTAATGAATGCTTGTTTCGTAATAAATAAAAGGCTTGTTGAAAAAATTTAAATGTTTATAAAGAAACCGCTTAACTTCTGCGTACTCAAATCAGCGCCCACCGGACCAGAGTTCCTCCGCCCCCGATTCTTGACATTTGGGAGGTTTTGACATTTGGTTTCGAGTAGGTATACTTCGACATTTAACTTTGCGTTTGTTTGGCATTTAAAGTGTTTTCCTATTTTAACCATTTTTACCCAGCTTCGCATGGTACGGAGATTACCTGGTTTTTAAATGTCATCATTTATTGTAGGAACGGTCCAGTATATATTGTACTCGTACATTAATTAATAGAATAAAATGTATGCAAAAAACTTCTTCTGTATATTTAAAAGAACCTCGAAATTAGTATTAATGGGCATATAAGATAAATATACTATTAAATATATTGTTATATGTGAATTCATTATTATATTTATACTGTTAAATATATTGTTATATGTGAATTCATTGGTATATTTATACTGTTAAATATACTGTGTTTTTACGTACATAACATTGTTATATTTATACTGTTAAATGGTTTTTAAATACATAACATTGTTATATTTATACTGTTAAATATATTGTGTTTTTACATACATAACATTGTTATATTTATACTATTAAATATACTGTGTTTTTACATACATAACATTGTTATATTTATACTGTTAAATATACTGTGTTTTACATACATAACATTGTTACATTTATACTGTTAAATATACTGTGTTTTTGCATACATAATTTAAACTGTTAAATATACTGTGTTTTTGATTAAGTGTGGAGTACATTTAGAGATGGGTTATTTATTGATTCCTCAGAAATAATTAAGTGCATCAAGGGTTGACTCACGTGATACATACTTATAATTATATTTTACAAGTTATTTATTGATTAATCAACAATTAAAAAAAAGCCTCAACCTATTTGTTTATGTCTATATGTCCTCAGTGAGATACAGGCAAAAGCATAGTTTACTGAGGACACGACAAATGAAAGGCAAGCCCAGAAACATAGACATTAAGTGTCCACTTGAAATTGCCTGTTTTTTTTCTGTTGCGTCTAGTTTTGCATATACTATGTATACATATAATTACTTGTAATGTAAATAAAATAAATAAATTGTGTTACACTTTCATTGTATATAACCTGATGATCCTATTGCCATGTGAAAGGGAAATTCCTTCCAAGAAATTAGAAAGACGCCTAACTAGTTTGAAGTGAAACCCGACTGGACCCCATTTTGAACAATCTGGGTAACAACTGGAATTGAACTCGCACCCCTCAGGATGAGTGTTAGGAATCTTACCAACTAGGCCACGGAGGTCGTCATAATTCTTACATACATCTCCCTTTTGGAGTAGGCAAAGAGGACAAACCTCCACGCCTTTCTATCCATGCACACAGCTCTCACCTCGTCCACATCCATACATCTCCACCATACATGTTTCTCATACACCTTCCATTTTTCTCAGTGAATAATGAATAGCCATAAAAAATCAGAGTTTGTTTTCAATTTGTGATGTATTTTTTATCAAACCATTATTGAATTGTTTGCAGATACGAGCGACTCCTGCGGCGCGCTAAGTCCGAGGATCTCACGGAGGTGGCTGGCATCGGCTGTCTGTACCAAAGCGGCGTGGACCGTCTAGGCCGACCTGTCGTCGTCTTCGTCGGGAAGTGGTTTCCCTTCAGCAACCTCAACCTGGACAAGGTAAAACCTCGTTCACTCCTTCTCTTAAATAAAATATACTTTTGTTCAGCAGATAATTACTTGCATTCGTTAACCTATAAGCACATTTTTATAGCTTATGGATAATTGTTAACCTATAAGCACATTTTTATAGCTTATGGATAATTGTTAACCTATAAGCACATTTTTATAGCTTATGGATAATTGTTAACCCTTTTGTTAACTTAAAATGTATATTTAGAATAAGTACATACATACTATTACGCCGTTTCCCTGTCGGGGTAGGCTGAGAGGAAAGAACTTCAGACTTTCTTATCTCGACACATATCCTTCGCCTCTTCTATGTTTATTCACCGTCTCATAGAACTCCCACGATCTGTTTGACTTTCTACGTTTCCATCTTTCAAAATATCATTCACTTGATTCAATCATACTTTCCTTGATGTTCCTTTACCACACCTTCTACCCACATTTGCACTGTGTTGTTTGTCTTACTTCATTCATTTTTTTCTACATGCCAAATCCATCTCGACGTACTCTTCTTCATTTTATTCAACACATCCTTAATTTCTTCAATCCGTATTCTGTCATACAATGTCACCCCATGTATTCTTGTATTCTTCTCAGCGCACGCATTTCTACAACGATAATCGGCTCCTTTCAATATTTTCCACGTCCATATTTCACTCATATACATCAAAGTTAATATTAAAATACTGTTGTGGACTATCATCTTAGCAGTCTTCGATACTGTCCAGTTCGAGTATATGTTTTAGTGCTCCATTGATTTTATTTTCTATCGCTACACGCCGTTCGATATCCCTCGTAACTCTTTCACTATCTGAGAAAACTCTACCTAAATAGCAGAATTCCTCAACTTGCTCCAATATTTCATTGTTCACTATATAGTATATGCCATTTACTTCTCTTTTAATCCTTTTCTATCACCATGACTGCATTTCGCAACATTGATTCTCAGATCTCTTATTTACTGCAATTATTTTATATTTCGCATACCTACTTTTATTTTTAAATTCGATAATGAATTCGTTTTCATATTCTTGAATTGAATTTTTCTCTGCCAATTTGCGTTTTTGTTTTTTTTTGCATTATTTCACGATCGTGTCCACGTCGGATTTATTATCAAGTCGAGGTATCACTTAACACTGACATATACTCCTTCATATATAGGAATTCACAGTCATTATTCAAGAAAGAAAAAGTTCGAAGTTGGTTGCGCTCATCATTATGATGTATACTCCGCATGGGTTTTTACCCGCTGAAGGAGAACGAAATATGCAGCCATATTCAGACAGCAGCGGAAGTATGGTGGCGATAGCTGGAGACGACTTTGCAATTATGGGCGCCGACACTCGCTTGAGTTCTCTCCTGTCGATTATCACACGAAGTCAAAAGAAGATCTTCCGCCTCTCCGATACTACGATCCTCGGCTGCACCGGATCCTGGAACGACGCTCTTACCATGAGCAGAACAGTACAAAAACGCATGCAGATGTACTCTCAAGACCACCGGAAGACTATCTCCACTCCTGCTGTGGCACAAATGATTTCCATCCTCCTCTACAGTAAACGTTTCTTCCCGTTTCTCCTGGCGAGCGTTTTGACCGGACTGGACAGTGATGGCAAAGGCTGCGTGTACAGTTTTGATCCTTTAGGTTCCATGGAAGCCCCTCATCACAAAGCTGTGGGGTCTGGAGGTCCACTTCTACAGCCGTTGCTGGATAACCAGCTGGGCATGTGGAACGAACAAGAAACCAAGATGCAGTTTCTTACTGTGGACCATGCTCTTACCATCCTCAAGGATACCTTCATCTCAGCGGCTGAGAGAGACATACAGACGGGAGATTGCGTTTATATAAATATCATTACGAAAAATGGTATCAGAGATGAATATTTTGAGTTGCGGAAAGATTAATCGTGAAATTGGATTATTGAATTAAAATAGATTCCTTCATCTTGTGAAATATTAAAAAAAACACCTAAGTAAAAAAATATTTTTGTTTAAAATAAATAAGAAAGAAAAATAATACTTTAATATGTAAAGACCTATGTCTTTGTGAATTAGTGACAATATACATGTATGGGAGTGGAACGTGAACCTGGAGAATAATTAAAGGAGCTGAGTAAATAACAGTGCATACGCGTGCGCTAAGAATATACTATATGATGTGTCAATGTATGATAAAATAAGCAATATACAATGGTTACTAAGGGTGTATATGTAAGTTCAAAACAGATGTCTTAAGGAGGATGAAAAAAAGTCCGTTGAGGAGGTTTAAAACGAATGAAAGGTTAAACAAATCTACTATTAAAACACGAGTGGGATTTATTATAGAGAAAGACAAAAAGAATGAAAGAAGTATTTTTTGCACAGCTGGTTTGAAATTTTTTTGCTTAAATAATTTTCATAAGACAATATAAAAAATCGCTTTTGAATAAAATTTGTGTTACAATTCTTTTCCCTTATTTTAATATTTTTTATCATATCTACATATTTAAATAAGAATATGACATATAAAATTATTGCGTTATTAAAAATATTAAATTGTTTTCAAATTATGGAATTTATGTTTGAAACTTTTACAATCGAAGAGAGGAATGGTGTAGAGATGCGTCAAAAACGTGATGAAAGTAAAATACGATAAAAATGAAAGCATTGCGTAAAATGTGTGGAAAAACGATGTATGACTAAATAAATTATATTAGGATAGAATACAGATCGCATAAAGATGCAGGACTTAAAACTAAGAAAGGAGCATTGAGATGGTTAAGTCACGTAGAAAGAATGAATTATTTTAAATAATGTCGAAGATACGAAATGTTTGGCAAACTTACAAAAACGTGGCATGACCAAATTAATCAAATTCTGAAAGACGGAAGAGTGATAAACCTATCGAAAATGCTTAATGAGGTGAATGGATGTGGCAGAAGTAAAATACATGTGCCAGGATAGAATGAAGTGAAAACCCCTACGCCAATAGGGGCATTACATGATAAGATATGGTAATAAGGAAAACTATTATTCGTGCTGGCAATGAATATCGTTAATAAACTGAAAAAAGGGAGATTGAAATGGTTTGGATGTATGGAGAGAATGAATTATGAATGAAGGCCTAAACCAACAAACATATCAAATGAGTATATAAATTTCAGAGGACTCGATCAAGTTAACTAGAATTTGAAACACGGTGGAGTCAGAAATATAAATAAAAAATAAAATTAGTATGTATATATTATGTACAGGGTGCGTTTTATGTTCCAGGCCGATGTTTTTTTTAATTACTTTTAAATGAAACACAATTTTATAATTTATATTTAATTGATTGATTATATGGTCTTTAACATTATGTATGGAATATAATGTCGGTCAAGTGGCCGCCTCTGGCCGTGGCACAAATGCATATTTTTCATTACATTCTTGGAGACTTCTAGAGTTATTTCAACAATTTCTTTTCGAATGTCATCCTTAAGCACCGGGATTATGGTTGGTTTGGTGGTGTACACCTTTCCCTTCAAGTACCCTCATAGGAAATAATCGGGGGCGGTCAAATCAGGAGATTGTGGGGGCTTTTTGACATAATTCGGCCGGGAAAAAATTCTCGCAAAATTTGCATCGTTGCACGAGCTGTGGCACCGTCCTGTTGGAACCACATGTGCTGTAGACCCAATTGATTCAATTCGGGCACAAGAAAGTTTACCAACATGTCACGATAGCGATCACCAGCAACTGTTACAGCATTGTCTCTAGCATCCTCAAAGAAATATGCCGCCGGTCTAAATGGCGCACCATACGGTCACTCTACGAGGGTGTAATAGTCGTTGGTGTATCAATTGAGAATTTTCAGTGCCCCAATAGCGGCTATTCTGTTTATTAACAAAGCCAGTCAAGTCGAAATGTGCCTTGTCGCTTATGATGATTTTTTGCCAAAAATGGTGGCCGTCTATACCGACCTGTAAAACCCGAGCATTGCAATCTCGCCGCCGTTTATGGTAATTTTCCTGTAGCTCTTGTGTCAATTGAATTTTATACGGATAAAAATGCAAATCTTTTTTGATAATTTTTAACAAACACGATGGAGACATTCCCAATTCTTGTGCACGGCGTCGATGAGAGGTGCACGGACGTTCACGAACACTCTGCCTCACTGCATGAATCTTTTCTGGCGTACGTTAGCTACGTTGTCGCTCAGACTTGGCTTTAGCTCCCAATGTATGCAAATTTTAAAAATTATTTATTACACGCTGAATGGTTGGCTTGCTTGGCATATGACTTAAACCAAAAAAACACGCAATTTTCTTCGGGTATTCACAATTGAACAATTATTGAAATTAAATGTTTTAATAACTTCAACACGTTGTTGCGGATCTAGATGCTTTATAATAAATTGTTATTGATAACTCTCTACGACTGGGTTCAACTTATATAATTTTTTTCTATTATGTATATATACATACGAGTTTATCAATGTTGATATTTATTTTTTGTTTTTTTTTTTATAATCTTTTGTCACAAGGGTAATTTGAATGTTGAAATAAAATAAAATTAAATAAAATATAAGAACATGAACATAAAAAAAGGTAACGTGCTAGGGTAGAAACATGAACAGATTTGATGACGGACACAATGTGATAATACTGTACTTTAAACCTGCTGAACTTTTTGCCATATGGCGATTTTTTTCAATCGACTATACTTGATAAAATGTAGGATGGTCACTGTGACATTTGAAATGCCATGTCTCAAAGGGATGGGGTAAAATCGTTTTTTTTTTACAAATCTAATCGTTTTTTTATAAATTGAAAAATTGTTTTTCTCTAAAGTGACGTTTTAATCCCTAATTTTCATTATACTGACTTTTTATATCTAATGTATTGTATGATTTGTATCTATCTTTAAATAGACCAAGATCCACTATGAATTAATACTAATTACGAACATTTAATTCTAGGTATTAAAAAATTGAAAATGCAATTATCGTATTCCCCATCCCTAGCCAATGCAGACTAACGTAGTAACTTTTGACAAACGTCATCAAATAATATTTGATTTTAACAAACTTCCACATTTTGGCTAATTTGTAACAAGATGTATTAATTTATCATTATTGTTAGTTTTATGTAATGTATTTACCTAAATAACTTGATATTTATTAGAATCGAGGCTTATATTCAAGTTGATAAAATAATTAAAATTATTGAACGTCGTTACAAGGTTGTAACGGGGCAAATTTGTGAACAAATTTGTTACAGGAACCATGCTATATTTTCTAATGTATAAAGACTAGGACCATTATAAATCGTTCCCAAAGCCCCCTAAAAATATATGGTATATTAAAAAGTGGTACAATATACAACAAATGTGTACCACAATACAAAACAAAATAGTTTCACAGCCATTTATGTTTAATAAATATCAAAATGCAAATATTTCTAGTGTTGATGTATTTCATTGCAGGCGCTGCTGTACTTGATCTACCTGCTGGACCCCATTGTGAAGGGGGACTATGTGATCGCCTACTTCCACACCCTCACTTCGGGGGCCAACTACCCCTCTTTCGCTTGGCTCAAGGAGGTCTACAGCATCCTACCTTACAAGTGAGTCCTCATCTCTCACCTCTCATTGTGTTTTCTTAACGTTTCTTTTTCCTTAATCATGAGAATATAATAGACAGCACAAACAATGATAATTGAGATGACAAACAATGAGTGCTTAAATATTGCTTGTTATAACAAATAATAACTCTAAAGTCAACCTATAAAGGAAACTACTGGTAATAAATGGTAATCTATTTCATTAAAAATTAAATTGCATACCCATTACCCTATTATTATTAGGACCTGTTTGTAGTCATTGCCTGCTGTTCCCTTGCTACCTTACTGATTGACATCAATGCTGTTAAAACTTCTTTGGGAAAATAGTACTCGTAACATCGCACTCGACAGTCACTGCTATGATGAAGTTTTATACGTGGCATTTAATAACATTGGAAGTTATAATTATATAACTATTTGAGATAACTAGACTGGAAGTTTAAACATAGAACTTCTTAGTGCCGTGTTCTGGTACTTTTTAGAATAGAGCATATAAAGAAATTCTGGGTATGGCATTTTTGTGTATATGAGTTTAATCTTCATAGTTCTATTCTCATTGATCAAAACTGATTAAGCTTTCAATTATTTTGCTTCCAGATACAAGAAGAATCTCAAAGCCTTTTACATTGTGCACCCTACAATATGGACAAAGGTTTGTGACATTTTTTCAAATGATTTTATCTGTTTATTTCAAAATTTTCAAAAAGTTATATTTTAAAATGTTGACATTTTATTTAATTGCAAGAATGATGAAAGCAAGATAAATATGCATGCTAGCAAAGGATGGCGAGAACTAGAAGGCATTGGCGACATTACAGGGAGACATCAGCCTGCAGTGAATAGACAATGATTGAAGATAAAGGGGAAAATAATGTATGGTAGAATAAGGAAAGATTCCTGTTTAGATACATACCATCACACCAAGTTCCTTGTAGGGTAAGCAGAGAGGATAAACGTTCATGTCCTTATCCATGCACACAGCTTTTGCCACATACATGCTCTCCTGTTTCTAATGCTTCTTATATTTTCTTAAGTAAAATTTCTCCAACTATCTCCTTCCACTCTTTCCTTGCTCTCTATTAATTTCAGTTATACATATTCTGTCAACTCCGGTTATAGTGAACTTGGTTTTAGTGAACCTTTGGCTATAATAAACCAAAATTTTCTCTCCCAACCCCATATATCAAATGTGTATAGTAA
This sequence comes from Odontocerum albicorne, assembly GCA_949825065.1. Taxonomy (NCBI): domain Eukaryota; kingdom Metazoa; phylum Arthropoda; class Insecta; order Trichoptera; family Odontoceridae; genus Odontocerum; species Odontocerum albicorne. The sequence goes on along the minus strand of OX463846.1, from coordinate 11,234,108 downwards.
AAACCTATGTTATAGTGAACAAAATCTAGTAGATTTTGGTTTACTTTAGCCAAAGGGTCACTAAAACCGAGTTCACTATAACACATTGATCAATAAGTCCCGGGACTAACCAACAGATGGCGCGTCTAATAACAAATCCATACCATTTTCAGTTAATACCAACCTTTAGAAGTTACGTGTCAAACTTTCATGACATTCCGACATTGTTTCATTGAGTTACAGTGGTTTTAGTGATGCTACTTTTGATATTTTCAAAACAATGAAAAAAAAACGAATTTCATGTGTTGATAAAACATTGCTTTTTAATGGGAAAAAATACCGTTCAAACTCAGCGATCGCTTGAAAAGTGTTATCCGGGCTCTGCTCCGTCGAAAACAACCATTTGTCGGTGGTATGCTGATTTCAAACGCGTTCGTACAGACACAAATGATGCTGAACGCTCTGGTTGTCCAAATAAGACTGTTGCACCAGAAAACATAAAATAAACCTCAAAATCGTGATGGAAAATCGCAAAGTAAAGTTGCGTGAGATAGCTGACATCCTGAAGATATCATTTGGTAGTGAATACACTATTTTGCATAAACATTTGGTCATGAAAAAGCTTTTTTCGAAATGGCTGCCTGCTTTTTTAATTTCTCTTCTAACTTTTATTAATTTATTTCAACACTTTCATTAGTCCCCAATCGTATTTTAATACCAACTTGGATGTATGAGAGTGAAACGTGGATTTGGAACAAGACTGAAAAGAACTGAATAAATGCTGTGGAAATATGTGAACTGAGAAGAATACATGGGGTGATAATGAATGACAGAATACGAATTGAAGTGAATAAGGGATGAGTGTGAACTTGAGGCTGATTTGTTGATTAAGATGAAGAAGAGCACTCTGAAATGGTTTGGGCACATGGAAGATTATCCCTTGAAGAAAGACTAACAAATATTGTCGGATAAAGGGAATTATATTTATATTGTGAATGATATTTGACAATATTTGATCAAGCAAATGATATTTGACGTTATAATCTTCAATAGCTCTCTACTAAAAATTCAGATGCAGTATTACCTGTGTCAATAGTCCAGTGAATTGTTATTCACTATTGTCATTCAGTGCAAATATAAGTGGCAGAGGAAGACCAAGGCAAATATGGTTGGATCAAGTGAATGATATTTTGAAAGAAGGAAATGTATTTTTTTTAAATATAAATGAATAATTTAATATAAATGCCCTAATTTTTTAAATATAAATGCCCTATGAATAAAAAGCAAAGTATCTCTATCTAATATACGAGTATTTGGTTTTATAAGTTATGTTCGCTGTTTATTTTAATTCTTATATTATATATAAGGTATGAAGTAACACAAATGATTTCATTTAGATCAATGTAAGATATGATTTCCAGATGATGACTTGGTGGTTCACAACCTTCATGGCTCCAGCCATCAAGCAGAAGGTGCACAACCTACCGGGCGTAGAATACCTGTACTCCGTCATGGAGCGTGACCAGCTGGAGATCCCCGCCTACATCACCGAATACGACATGACTGTAAGAACAAGATAATATACTTTTTGTGTCAGGTGTCTCGGGTTTGATTGACTTTAAAATAGTTTGAATTGAACAAATTCGCATTTTGGAAAAAATCAATAAACAGTATATTTTTTTAAACAGTATATTTTTGGTTTTCGAACTACATCCATTCCAGAAGGCTGTTCGAAAAATAAATTATTTTTTTTCATAAGAAGTAATGTATATTGGATTAATCCGTTCCAGACCCGCAAAAATACACAGCACGGCAACACAATAAATAAATTAAATAAATGGAAAATTAACAGCACTTGACCAGTACTGAAGAGAGCTGATGATGCAAGTGGAATGTAGTGAGGTAGGCGGATAGGAGGAAAGATAGTTTTGTTTGAAAAGAGAATCACATGGCACAAAAACATAAAATAACTGTCCTTCTGGGTTTCTTTCTCTTTTCTGTTTCACTAAAAACCTGTCTGATGAGGTTGGTTTTTGTCTGCATTTTAAAAAAATTCTTAAGTGAGACATGGAGTTGTCATTGAAAATGTATATTCGAGAATCGAATTAAAACTATATTCGAGAACCGAATTATTCAAGATAAGAAACATTCAAGAACTTAAGTTCCACTGTATTTATAAATATAAATTGCTCATAATTTAGTGGTCAAGTAAGAAGGGGTGGATGACCGCGGTTATATTTGAAGATCAGTTCAACATTAGTTGAGCACCACTTGTGCAGTCGTATGTGATGCACAGCCATCTAACATATTAGGTGTTAACATAAGTTGTGTCCGTTTTTTTTCAAATTTAAAAATGAGCACCAAAAGTAAAACAAAATGGTAAAGGTTATATGTCATTCGAAAGAAAATTTTCTACTCTACAAGATATTGGGTTTCTTTTTACATTACATATATTATTTTATTTGATTACAAGCCTTCAAAATGGAATGTCAAGTAGATGAAAGTGAGCGTTTTAAACACCTCCTACTGTGCGCGTTCAATCGAGGGAATAAAGCTGCTCGCGATATTTGCGAATTGTACGGTGGAGATGCTATGAATTAAAGGACAGCTCGTCGATGGTTTTTGCATTTCAAAGATGGTAATTTCAGTCTGAAAGACATGGAGCATTCCGGACGACCAGTGGACTTCGATGAGGACCGCTTAAACCATATTATTCATGAAGATACCCTTCAAACCACAGTAAAATTGGCTGAACAGATGAATTGTAGTTACATAACTGTATACCACTATCTTAAATCAATGGGAAAAGTCCAGAAGTTCGGCGCTTGGGTTCCACATGTTTAAAGTGAAAACAAAAAAAATCAACGTTCGACAATTGAGGTCGAAATTACCGTCTTTGAAACGCAAAAACCATCGACGAGCTGTCCTTTCATTCATAGCATCTCCACCGTACACTTCGCAAATATTGCGAGCAGCTTTGGCAGCTTTATTCCCTCGATTGAACGCAAACAGTAGGAGGTGTCGAAAATGCTCACTTTTGTCTACTTGATATTCCATTTTGAAGGCTTGTAATCAAATAAAATAATGTATATAACGTAAAAGCAAACACAATATTTTGTAGAGCAGAAAATTTTCTTTTGAATGACAAATAACCTTTACCATTTTGTTTTACTTTTGGTGCTCATTTTTAAATTTGAAAAAAACGGACACTACTTATGTTAACTATACGAGTACATTAGCCGTTCTCATCAATACACTATCACCCTAACCTCAGGCGTTCACTTTTATTTTAGCTATAAAATTTTCTTTTTCATGATGATAAATTGCATCTACAAAAATAACCTATTTTGTTTGGCGGACACTAGATGTGTTTGAATATTGTTGTTTATACACCTATGGTAGTAACGCATCAATCCGGGATAACGCATCAACCGGGACTAACCAACAGATGGCGCCTCTAATAACAAATCCATACCATTCTCAGTTAGTACCAGCCTTTAGAAGTTACGTTTCAAACTTTCATGACATTGTGTCATTGAGTTATAGTAGTTTTAGTGACGCTACTTTTGCTATTTTCAAAACAATGGAAAAAACCGAATGTCATGTGTTGATAAAACATTGCTTTTTAATGGGAAAAAATACCGTTCAAACTCAGTGATGGCTTGAAAAGTGTTATCCGGGCTCTGCCCAGTCGAAAACAACCATTTTTCGGTGGTATGCTGATTTCAAACGCATTCGTACAGACACAAATGATGCTGAACGCTCTGGTTGTCCAAATAAGACTGTTACACCAGAAAACATAAAATAAACCTCAAAATCGTGATGGAAAATCGCAAAGTAAAGTTGCGTGAGATAGCTGACATCCTGAAGATATCATTTGGTAGTGTTAACACTATTTTGCATAAACATTTGGTCATGAAAAAGCTTTTTTCGAAATAGGTGCCGCTTTTGCTCATAATGGAACAGAAACAACAACGCATCGATGATTCAGAGCGCCATTTGGCACTGTTTACGCTAAATAAACAGAAGTTTTTGCATCGGTATGTGACAATGGATGAAACTTGGATCCACCACTATACTCCGGAATCAAATCGGCAGTCAGCTGAGTGGAGTACAGGTGAAAGTCGTCCGAAGCGACCAAAAACTCAACAGTCGGCCGGGAAGATTATGGCCTCCGTATTTTGGGATGTTGTTTTAGTAGTTAGTCTAAAACAAGCAAATGCTGTTTTAGTAGTTAGTCCCGGGACTTATTGATCGATGTGTTATTTTCAATAGGTACGATGATGAAATGTGAGTTTTTTGTGCTTACTCCAATGGTTCTTAATCCGAAGACTTGACTATTGAGGCCGAAACTAGATGTCTGAATCACCAATTCGGATCTATTGAGGGGTCCCATATGAATAAATAAGCTGAATAGCCTCGAGAAAAATGCAGGACAACGCTATTTGTAACCTTTGTAATTTAGCACTCAAATTTTTCTTTCTTTTTCTCTTATGCGAATTGCAATACAAAATATGTATTTTTTTCATCGTTATTTTCACTCCTAACTTATCCTTTAGGGTCAAGGTTGCAGCTCATCCACGGGTTTCATCCAATAGGAAACTTTATGAGGACAAGGAATTGGGAGATAAATGTAGTATAGTAGACAGACTTTAGCTAGAACCATTACCAAAATTACCAAGGATAGATTCACCTGGAGCAGTAAAAGATTTAATTATATAATATTACATATTTCCAGATAAACGGCCTCCATTACTTCCAGCCTGACCCATCCAGCACATAAGGCAGACGGCAGACTCTGGACTCCGCTCTGGAAGTGACAGACTTTTAGCTCAGTGAGACCCTGAGCCAGTGCAAGACCGAGTCGAGTGTCGGTGTGGCCTTTGCCTCAAATATCCGTATAGCAATATCATTCTTTAGGTGACTATTAAATTAAGGAGAAAGACTATTATGTGCGCTAAACATTTTTCCATTTGGTGACACGAACAAAGTGAACAATCAAACGAGTGAATAGCAAAAAAAACGTAAATTTTTGATAAACTACTTTATAATCAAAATTTTTATGTGTGCTGCTTAAAAAGTTTTTACCTTTCCTTCATTTTATAGTGTATTGAAATAGTTTTGTTTTGAAAATAAAATTTTGAAACTGTTGTTGAAATTTGATATGTTACAAATAGTGATAATGTCGCCTCGCACATCACTGTAAATACACATGCAGTTGAAATTTATTCCAATATTATATTGAATCGGCAGTTGTGAAACACATTGTTAAATATTATAGTACTTTATGTACATTCTTCAAAGTTATTTCTAGATTTTTTTTCAACCTCATTTTTGACGGAGCGTAAAAGAAAATATATAGCGTAGTAATTTAAATATTTCACGAAAGGGAACATACAGAATACAAATATATAGAGAAAAATATTTTAAATCCTAGAAAGGCATAATTATATTTTTGATCTATAAATTTTTCATATGAATTTACTTTATAAATTTGAAAATGGACCTCTTGTTGGTTGTTAAGAGGTCCAATATTACATATTCGGTATATTGAACACGCAATAAAGTAAAAATCATTATTTTTTATGTTGTAAATTGCCAAAAAGAGGCAAGCAACCCTTACCATTCTTGTATCACAAATAATGAAATTTAGTTGATTTTTGTTTTAATGGCATCTTACATACAAAATAATAGTTTTGTAATCGCATATGATACTAAGACAATCCACAATAGTACACTTCTGTGCTAACGTATTAAAAAAAGTTATAAAATTAAAAAATTTAATATTAATATTTAAAAAAAAATCTTACAAAGATTTATGAGTGAATTAACCCTTTTGCGGACAGAATGTCTTACTGACACCACATTCCAATTCACATGATACTGATATTCATTCAGTTCTGACATTCATTAAATTCGTATGAAATTGACAGTCTACTGACATTCATTCAGTTCATATAAAACTGACATTCTAGTGACATTCATTCAATTCATATGAAATTGACATTCATTTATTCATATGATTCTGACATTAATTCAATTCATATGATACTGATACACATTCAATTCATATGATACTGACATTCATTAAATTCATATGATTGAACTCTTAGTGATATCGTGGACATGTAGCATCATATTGACACAAAGTGTAGGAACATTGAGGTTGGTTTAGCATATAATGTACGTAATATTCACATGAGATATAACTAGTGTTACATCAACAAAATAAATTGAAACTAGTGACATCTGGAATATTGAAAAGGTTTCTTATGTTATATCTGACACGCTTTTATCAAAATTCATGTATCTGTGAAAGAGTTAATCTCATATGTTCCCTATGATACATTTTTTTATATCATGAAAAATTTGACATTCTTTACGAATAGAAAACATAAATGTAGAAATGGAAACAAAGCAACTGCAGAGCTATATACTTTGAGATGTTCATTAGTTATTACTAATATTGATTAACGGGGGCTAGTTTAGGGTTAAGTGTAATTGTTACCGAGTTTCATTAGAGCTAAACAAACTTATGATGGGTGTCGTGCCCAGTGAAGTGATATAGATACATTATCTGTTGTTATCTAAAAGATATATATGTATATGAAAATGTACGATAATTATTATAGATTGTTGAAACTTAATTTGTTAGCATTTATTCAAATATTATTACTAACCACGTATGTCTAAGTTGAATATCACTTGTGCCAACACTGACCCTGTATTTTCTTTCCAAGTGTTAGCATCAACAAAAACTACATCTACCATCTTTCAATATATAATATTTCCCTCTGTCATTGTTATTTCATGTTCAAATCTATTATAAAATATTTGTTATGGTCAGGCCTATAATTATTTGTTTTATTGCTGTGAATATTACAAACTAGTTTATCATTTTTTTGTTGTGAAAATGAGATATTACTACTTTTGAAATCAACATAATTGAATTTTTATCCACAAAAGTAAATATATCAAAAATTACAAAAGTTTTACATTTATGAAAAATAAAAATTTTGTACCTCACTAAAGGGATTCAAGTTAATAAAAAATGTGTATTTTGTTTAGTTTAAGCATTAAAAACATAACTTGCTAATGAGATTGTTAAATGTCTCAAAAATAAGTAAAATATGTTATACTATTATAATAAAATGCTTTGATTTTTTTTTTCATTTATAGAAAACTTCGAAAACACTCTTCTGTAAAGTAACTTAAACTGAAATGAACTTGTTTGCCCTCTCACAATGATATAGTAGAAACTTTAAATTTCATTATATTCAATACTTTTAGAATCAGTTTCATCTTGTAACACATAACAAATACATATTTCTATTTTCAGTGACTCTTATGTCACACATAAAGGGTTGAATTTAATCAAAATTCTTATATTTCTTTAGCGGGTAGTTCTTTAGAAATGGAGTTGTGAACTAGCAAAAATATTATTCTTTATTCCATTCATGAGTTCATTTTGATGTTTTATACAACAATAATTTCTAAAACATTTTCCTATTTTTTAATAATCTATAAAAAATTTTAAAATGTAATTCGAAATTACTTCATTTTTTATCTTTATTAGATTTTTATCCTTAATGTATTATTGTACGAGTAATCATTTTGATGTTTATTTTTTTTTATTACTTTTCATGTAAGATGATTTTATAATAGTTATTCAATTAATCAATAAACTAATTAAAAAATGTAATGTAAAATAAATAAGTTGATTAATACTAATCTTTTATATTTTAAATTTTTTTTTTTGTTTATTTGCGTCTTTTTGTACATATTTTTTGTTGTTTAATAAAAAAATCTAATAAGAGCTCTACAGTACAGTCGTTAGTGAGCTTAATATGTGCTTATGAATTTATTTTTCTCTCTTGAAAGAGAGATCTCTTGCCCTTTATTTAATAATCAGTGAGAGACATAATTTCATAAGCGTACTACTGAATAACAAACAGTACACCTATGGGGATCTGGTGTGAGAGTTCTACTGGCACTTCTACTGGGTAATTTGATAAGTATAAACAAGTCAATATATTATTATCTCTGGACATGGCAAACCACCTGGACCTAAGCAAATAGGACTGTTGGATACCCAATAGAGGTAATAAAGAAAACTTAGGTATACAACACTCACATTGTTATTTACCACAAATAAACCTTTTCCAGTAAAAATATGGTGCGTCGTATTTCCATGTCACCTGACCTGTTCGGAGTTCCATTGGAGCCCCTTTACTTGCATGCTTTAGTTAGTAATTTTTTATTTACATTTTAAGGTGCATTTTTAAGTAACAAAACAAATTCTCATTTATTTAATGAGAGTAGTACATGCAAGTGAATAAATTCTAAATTATTTTTAATTCTCCTTAAAAAGTTGATCATAAATGTAAAAATCTTTTGAAAAATTTATCGATACTAATCTAGTGAAAATGTACTTCAAAATGATAATTTCATTTTGTCTACAGTGTGCTATAAAATGTGGCATGCTAATTAAGCTACAAAACTGATTGTTTTGATAAAATCTTGTCTATGAACTTATTATTCATGGCCAATTTAATATTATTTTACCATTATGGAAACTGAAGCTTCTGTATACTGCAAATTATGTACTACTATCGCTGAAAGATGAATGAAATATGGCTGAAAGAATAGGTCTCATTCATTTTGATTTTTTCTTTAAAATATCACTAGTCTACTGTTCATGCTCCCCATGTGAACCATTTATAGGCAACGAATTTTATCCACCTACGTCAAGCTGCAAACCACTTGGCTTCTTATGTGGTGATGCTGGCGAGGAGTTCTCTAAATACTATCTATAAACAGCCTTCAATGGTTTACCAAGAGAGCGGAAGCCAACAGGCTGAAAAACAGGCAACTGGAGCAATGGGATTTTGATTTCATCCCTAGGACTTAATCAAAAACTTCAATATACCTTTGAGTTTATTATATTATTTAAACTTGATCATATCTAGATATAACTTAATAATAATTTTTATATTTACTTTTCTCATTTTTATTGATTAATTTAACAGTTAGAGTCGCTTTTTGAATCATTTTTCCCAAAACATGTTCTGCATGTTATTTAAATCTTTTATAATATATTATTCATGTCTTGCCAAATTTTTATTATTATATAATAAAATTGTTACATTTAAAAATCAAATTAATCAACATTTCTATCTCTCATCCACGATACAATATTTAAATAAAACATTTGACTAACCAAATTAAAAAAATATTTCTTACATCAATACATTGTTTAGTTAAAGTTTACTATTTTATTAAACCCAGCCGTAAACAAATTATTCCCTTAATTTGCTCAAACCCTACTTTAAAGCTAAATTTTAACTTGACCACAGTCAAACCATAACAAATCTGCACCAGCTTAACTTTAATTAAACAATGATCGATTGAATTTATATAAACAATCAATTTTTCGTGACAATCCATCGTAAAAAAATGTATGTATCTTGTGGGCATTCTATGGTAAGCCCGCAGTAAGCCCACAGTCAAATCAAAAGATACTCATCAGCCTTATATTTTTTAATTGTTATTGTTATTGATCTTCTTAATGGACTATTATTTTATCTTCCTTAAATCATTTTTTTCTATCTAATGTGCTATTTAATTTTTTTGTTATTTCAGATCATACAGAAATTTATGTAATATACTCGTATATCATTACAGAAGTTATATTTTTTTTAAAGCTAAAAAAATTCAGATTGCATAGTGATTCTATAATAACTCTTTATTTCTAATTTTAATAAATATTGTGAACTTTTCACCAAACTTGTAAATCGTCAGTTTTTAGCACAAAAACTGTTGTGTACAATTTTTTAACCGATTTTAATTTTTAATAGCCCTTAAGAATAAATTTTTAAATATAAATCAATAAATGGTGTTAACAAATGTAGGTTGCATCCGAAAAGATACTAATTTAGAATCAAATATTAATGTAATTATTACAGCTCTTTTGATATTTTTAGGGATGAGAGAAACGTTAAAAGTATCATCATATTTTTTGGTTTTGCGTAAATATTTTGATGTGTTTATTTATTATTTCTAAATAAAGCCCAAGTAAGCTAAGTATTAAATACTCACCTCATTCCTTTTTTTTTGTTTTGTGATATAAAACTTTAAAAGAACTCCTAAATAAGTAAAATTAAAATATAAGATCCTTTTCTTATAAGAAAACAGAGTAAAAAAAACTGTTTTGAAATTTATTAATTGATTTACTGTAAAAGTGAAAAAATTGTTTTTTTTTTTAAATCTAATATTCAGTTAAATATGATTTTTAATGATAGGGCAATGGATGTTATAATCTTTTGTGTGCAAGGTATTGCTAAGCATTTAATTGTGACGTTATCATGCCTAGACTATCGTTATTTGGTACAGTTGGGTAGATCTTTTATCTACATGCTTATAAAAGGCTGTGTTGTGAGACAAGATGTCATATTTACAGATCCATCACATTAAAAACATTTTGAATGCATTATTCAATCGCATAATTCTCGCTAGCAATATAATAACACAAAAAAATACATCAAATTAACTTTATTTATCATATAAACGTTAACACCTAAAGACTAATGTTAATCAAAGATGTAACAATAGTCTAAACATATCTTTTTTTTTATTAAAATGTGATAAAACCTTAAAACGAATGTTTTTTTCAGTCGGTGCTTATCAAACTTAGCTTACTCCCTCGGATATCAAATAGGAAAAAACAATAACTTTCTGTAACAGTTGTAGAAATTAAATTAATAGTTAATAAAATAAAATGGCTTCTTAAATGTGAATAAAATTCGCAAAGAAAATATTATTTTAGTAAGCTATGGAAAAACATTGATTTCCCCAGCCTGACACCCTAGGGAGTAAGCCATGCACTGAATCTTTTTTATAACCTTATTTATCGATTTTCAAATATTTTATTTTCTTGCAAAATTATATGAATAATAAAAAACTCATTTAATCATTCCATATCGCATTGTTTCTTTGGAATAAATTATAAGACTTTCCTCTCAATCAATCATTTCTTTAATCCACTTGAATCAAATGAGCTTATTTATCTGAGATTCAAGCTCGCATCAATAAAATTATTCATGTAATTTCTAATATCATATCTTTTATTTAAATCATTTTAACTTTTTTTTCTAGGATTTAGATCTACATAAATATATATTTATTTGTTTAAAGATTTTCAAAGCTATTGTCTATATTAGTTCAAATGATTTTTTGGAATATGTATTGCCATGTTTGGATGGTTTAAATAATGATGAACATTTTGAAAGTATTATAGCTTTCATATATTTGATGTATTAATATTTTCTTTGCCCTTGCCTTGAGGATAAAGGTCTGCAATCAAAAAGTCTATCATCAACTATGCCATTCAAACATGACAATAATTGTGAAAATTATTTTGAACTATACATACGTATTTTTATTACATTATCCACATAATTAAGAGAAAATATTTTGTTGAAAAAATAAATCATTGTGATCCATTGAGACATATTAAAAAAATAGCAACCCTTAAAAATATTTTTGTTGCAAGAATATTGTTATTCCGAATAGTTTTATATCCCAATATTGAATATTAATTGTTTATGTAGATTCTGATTGATTATGTTATAGCAATCAAATTTATCATAATAAATAAATACCTGGAATTATTTTTTTTTTATTTACAACATATGTTTCTTTTCCTTTCCTCATTTAGTATTTTTATCATATACACACTATATATATTCTTCATGGTACAGTATAACCCGACCATAAGCAAATTATGGATTGCAAGTCATACACTGCCCCTGTCGTAGTTTAATATAGCTCACAAGCTATAATTAATTTTTATTTATATTGACTAATATTTTTGTGTTGTTTATATACTAATATAATTTGTTTAAATGATAATCTCCAACTGAAAGATCATATTTTTTTAACACGAAGTCGCATTATAAGAGTGAATGTGGGAATACAGCTTGTGTGACTTATGTAATTGTATGTGATGCACAGTCATCTACATTGTCACAAATTTATGTATACATATGTACGTAAATCATATTACCATCACACAATCACTCTGAACTCTAGGTTCACACTTTTTTGGTTACATAATTTTCTTTTTTATGATAATAAATTGCATCTACAAAAAAATAGTATTTTATTTAGCAGTCGATTCTTATTTAACCAAAATATATTCCTAGCGCTGACATAACCAGTAATAAATATGAAATAGTAAATTAAGATGTAGAGTGGATATACCAGCGAAAAGCTTGTTTAAATATAAGCAAATATTATAAACTCAGGTAAAAATGATTAACAACAAACGAAAATATTGGGTGTTAATTAACATAAGTTGTGTGCGTTTTTTTTTTTCAAATTAAGAAAACAAGACGACACAACAAAAAAAATACAACAAATTAGTCAATAATGTATTCTCCTTCATTATTGCTCAGCCAATTCTACGGTGGTTTGAAGAGGATCTTCATGAATAATATGGTTTAAGCGGTCCTCATCGAAGTTCACTGGTCGTCCAGAACGCTCCATGTCTTTAAGGTCAAAATTACTGTCTTTGAAATGCAAAAAAAAACATCGACGAGCTGTCCTTTCATTCATAGCATCTTTACTTCGCAAATATCGCGAGCAGCTTTGGCAGCTTTATTCCCTCGATTGAACGCGAGCAGAAGGTGTCGAAAATGCTCACTTTCGTCTACTTGACATTCCATTTTGAAGGCTTGTAATAAAAAAAAATATATGTAACGTAAAAGCAAACACAATATCTTGAAGAGCAGAAAATTTTGCTTGTAATCGAATAAAATAATATGTGTAACGTTAAAGCAAACACAATATCTTGTAGAGCAGAAAAATTTCTTTCGAATGACGTATAACCTTTACCATTTTGTTTTACTTTTGGTGCTCATTTTTACATTTGGAAAAAAACGGACACAACTTATGTTAACACCTAATACAAGTCATATATTGTGATCAACATTGAACTTCAGCTGTATAAAGCTTACCAAAACAGCTCAGCTATTGTTTTATAGCGCGTGAGAAAGCACAATGTATGAAAACCTTTATGTGAAGTCGAAGTGTAAATGTTGGCAGCACTGACTAGAACTGTCAACGACAAGTCAAACTGCCTTGATTCAAAACTTTCATAATAAACTAAACAAGCATTGTCCTTGAATTATTGAAAATATATTTCGTTATATATGTGATGTTTACTTAATAAATTATTTTGAATACACACAGTATGCCCTATTATAAATAATTTACTCAGGGAATCTTCTAAATTTGTAAAAATGGAGTGCGACAAAGAACACTTCACGTCAGATCCTAGCGTATTGTTTTTCAAGGAGAAGTTGATTATAAACATTCTAAAAGAAATCTCCGCCAGCAAAACCGTGAATGTGTCTGATTCCCTGAGAAGCAAACTGAAGAAAATATTGGCCGATGTGGATTTATCCTTGTACATGAGTCTGCACAAGTTGAACGATTCGGATTATCGTTCTAGCAATGTATTTGGTGAATATATTTTAATGTTTACGATCCCTTTTTTTTTTATTTTCCCTTCGTGAATCACCTTTCCTCAAATAATTATTTCAACCTACTGCAGTCTGGATTTTTTCCTGGTCACAGATGAACACTGTATTAATCAAGATTTCTTATGACATCAGGTTCATGGCTACTTGGCAGTTCACATTCTTGACTCTATTTCAACAGTACAATTAACTTGGTAGATTTTGAGTTACTGTTGGAATTAAGGTTGTCAACAACACAATTTTGACCTGAAGAATTTGGGTTTAGTGATAATTCTTTGGGTTTTTCATTAATTTCTTCAGATTAGCGAAAATTTGTCAAAATACATACATGCCATCACGCCATCTTCCTGTCGAGATACGCAGAGACGACAGAGCGCTAGACTCCTATCTGGACACACATTCTTCGCCTCTTCTACATCTATGATTTTTCTCACTGTCTACGTTTCCATTTTTCAGAATATTCCACTTGATCCAACCATACTTTTCTTGGTCTTCCTCTCACATGCATTCTACTCATATTTGCATCATATATCTGTTTTGTTAGTCTTTCTTCATTCATTCGTTGCACATGCCCAAACCTTCTCAGCTTGCTCTTCTTCATCTTACTTAACACTTCAGCCCTTCACATTCATCCTTTATCATTTCATTCTTTCATACATTGTTACTCCATGCATTCTTCTCGATGCATGCATTTCTACAGCATTTATTAGTCTTCTTTCAGTCTTTTTCCACGTCCACGTTTCGCTCCCATACATCAAAGTTGGCACCAAAATACTATTGCAGACTGTCATGTTAGCAGATTTTGATGCTATCTGGTTTGAGTACTAGGTTAGTCACAAAGTTTTGAAAGCGGAAATGAAAATACATTTTTTTTGGGGGGAAATCACTTTTATTGCTCAGTATAGTCTCCCATAAGATCAATACACTTGGTCCAACGATCTTCCAACTTTGTTGTCCCATCACGGAAGTGACTTTCTGGAAGGCCTGCAAAATACTCCTCTACGACGGCTATAACCTCTTTGTTTGATGAAAAATGCTTTCCACGAAGGAATTTTTTGAGGTGTGAGAACAGCCAGAAGTCAGAGGGAGCTAAATCTGGCGAATAGGGTGGATGCTGCAACAATTCGTACCCCAATTCACTGATTTTCGCGATGGTTTTTTGAGCTGTGTGAGCAGGTGCATTGTCTTGATGAAAAATGATTTTTTTCTTCTGCAAACCGGGTCTTTTTTCACAAATGTTTTCATCCAACTGGTCCAAAAGGTCACAATAATAATCAGAGTTGATTGTCTTACCAGTTTGAAGATAATCTATCAATAAAATTCCTTTTGCATCCCAAAAAACTGACGCTAACACCTTCTTGGCCGATTTCTGGACACGAACTCGCTTCGGAGCCAATGTGCCTGGTTCACACCACTCCTTAGCCTCTTGTTTTGATTCAGGATCATGGTGGTAACCCAAGTCTCATCCATAGTGATGAATCGACGCAGAAAATCCTTTTTATCCTTTCGAAATTGCTCCAAATGTTGCTCAGAAAGTCGGATTCGAACGTGTTTTTGTTGCATTGCTAGCAAATGCGGCACCCATTGTGCACACAGTTTTTTGAAACCCAAAACTTCAGCCAAAATATGCCATGTTGTTCCATGTGAGATGCCTATGGTGCCAGCTATCACATCCACAGTCGATCGATGATCTTCCAAAACCATATCCTGTATTTTCGCTATGATTTCTGGTGTTGATGCACTTTTTGGATGTCCTGAGCGTGGATCGTCTTCAACGCTTGTACGGCCACGCTTAAACTCCAAAACCCATCGGTGAACAGTTGGAAATGAAGGAGAAGACTCCTTTAATACTTTCACCATCTTTGCATGGATCTCAGTAGCCGATAAACCTTCCAAAACAAAGAATTTAATCACTGCACGATATTCGGATTTTTCCATTGTTAAAAAATACACTGACACGTCAACTTCAAATGGCTTGTAAACAAAGAATGAATTGACAGATCGAAATGAAATTTTGAGTACGTTCTTATGAAAGATGAAATATTAAAATGGCGTAGAAATTTTGGTTTTCTACTGCTCCATAGATGTCGCTTTCAAAACTTATTGACCAACCTAGTATATACGTTTTAGTACCCCATCGACTTAATCCTATCCTATCGTTACACATTTATGTCAACAGAATTTTACTAAAATATTTTTTCATTTAAATTTCTTTTAACTTCAGTAGCAATTAAATTATTTAAATAACCTAAGTATGAAGATATACTTGAATTTGAATCAATATTAAAATCAAACATTAATGAAGATTGATTATACAATGAAATAAATATTAACCAGTATCTACCTGAATTACGAAAAAATTATCAATGCTCCATCAGGACCGAGAAAATGTAGATTGCAATTTTTAAGATAGTTAAAGATTTATTTGAAATAAACACAATTGTAAGTCAAGTGTTAACTATTCCAGTTATACTTGAAAAAATGTAGGATGGTTCCTGTGACGTTTGAAACGTCATGTCTCGAAGGGATGGAGTACAATAGTTTATTTTTACAAATGGAATAGTTTTTTTATAAATCGAAAAATTATTTTTCTCTAAACTGACGTTTTAATTCCTAATTATCATTATACTGACTTTCTAATGTATTGTATGATTTGTATCTATCTTTGAATAGGCCATTAATACTAATTACGAACATTTAATTTTATTGTATAAAAAAATCGAAAATTCAATTATCGTACACCCCATCCCTAGCCAATGTAGATGAACGACTTTTGACAAATGTCACCAAATATTATTTAATTTTAACAAACTGCCACATTTTTGCTAATTTGTAACAAGATGTATTAATTTGTCATTATTGTTAGTTTTATGTAATGTATTTACCTAAATAATTTGCTATTTATTAGAATTGAGGCTTATATTAAAGTTGATAAAATTACTGAACATCGTTACAAGGTTGTATTGGGGTGTTACAGGAACCGTGCTACAATTTCTTAAGTATAGTAATGCTTTTGTAGAACTCATTTTTTCTATAGTGAAATCAATTAGGAGAAATGATCGAATTAAATTCATGTGAACCTGGTGAAAGCATGACTTGCTGTTCGAGTATCTTATTTTTATATAATTTATTTGACTTATTTAAAAGCCCCATAATGGAAGTCTTAGTAGAAAATGCACAAAGTTAAAAGAAATATAATTTTCCAAAATAATGGTAATTTTTTATTTTTCAAATTAAATTATTTTATTTTACTTCTTATTGAATATCCTTCACAGACTGGTTTTGTTTTGAAATTTTATATATTGGCATCATTATATTTAATATGTTATACTTTTATTCTCCCAAATATAATATGTTATAGTTTTATATTGCTATTTTTTATGAGACCTTTTTTGTTTTTGGATTTATTAGTTTAGGATTTGCATTGACATAATGTTGACAACCTTAATTGGGGTACATGAACCAGATAAATGTATAAAATCTTGTTTTGAATCAGTCCAAGAGTTATCTTTACACATGGAAACAACAGGGGAAATTATCCAATAATCTAATAAATTTTTCAACTTCTGACAAGGGGGAATACTTTCACCCTGTCTCATCCATTTTTGTTAATCCAATTACTCAACTGACGTAATGCAAGTACTACTTTTGCGATTTATCCATAATTATTTGTAAAAGCAAATAGTTTTTAGAAGTTGGTTCGAAGATAGAATTAGCGCCCCAGGACGCACTATATACAACAAAAGTTTAATATTAATAGTATTGCTTCATTAAAATATATTGAGTGATTTTTAAAAAAGTTATTTTTATCAATATTTTATTTATAAATAAAAAATAGAATAGAAAAGATAATTGACTTGAATTTTATATAGGTTTGGCACCATTAGCAATAGAGGAATTAACATTCAATGAACAAAAGGCGTTGCAAATGGAAGTGGACAAGTGGATACTAGATAAGTATCCAAAATTATTAGAAACATACGAGGAAATAAGTCAAGGATCCATAGTGCAGAATGTGACCTCTTCCAAGACAACCTTTAGTGACGAGCAAAACAAGCTCAGACAAATGTGCGACGTGTACATTGGCAAGCTGTGTGAGTCCATGGAGTACCATGCCGAAATGTGCAGCCTGATGAAGGAGTGGATCCAGGCCAGGATAGGAACTGTAGTGGAGAGAGCTGAACATTCCGTTCAACTCTTTGATGTGAAAAATAAACTCTTGGAATTAAAAGCTCGGTAAGAATAATCTAAAATTTGTGTTAATAACAACATTTTTATCTGATTATTTTTGATAAAATTTTCCTTGTATTTCTTAAAAATAATTTTTCTTTTTTTTCTCATGCAAAACTCTAAGGCCGAGGCCACACCAAAGTGCTTCGTTAGGTGCTAAGCTAGGTTTTACGTGACTCATGTACTAGGTGACTTCATCCTTGGCCACACCAAAGTGCTACGCACAAATTCATTTGACAGTTGGAAGGGGTTGAGTCAACACACGATGCCACTCTCAAAACTAACCAATTTCATTACAACTTACCATCTTTATTTACTTCATTCTAAAGTGATTTTATTACAGGTACATTTTTGTAGAATTTGCTGGATGGGTTCCACAAAACCTCCCTTTTATACACAGCTGTTATTAAACTTCCGCCATCTTGTAAAATCACGATGATACAATAAAATTAACCAACACGTCTGTTCGCTACGAGATTCACTCGGTGACTAATCGTCATGCAACGTGGCGCGAAGCGTGCAGTGTGGCCATTGCGATAGTATGCGGTGCGTTGGTTCACTAAGATATGTCGCCTAACTCACAGCATAGCTCTAAGCATCAAGCGAGGCTCCTACCTGTGTGGCCGAGGCCTAAAGCTAAATAAAATTATGATCATACAAGGGATGTTCGGAAATTTTTTAGTTTAATTAAAACAGCATATATATTGTAAAATAATATAACTTTTCAAAGTACTCTCTGTTGAGACAAATACATTTCTCCATTATTCAAAAGCACCATCAAAACACTGAAGAAGGCTTCCTTTGGCAGCTCTTGAAAAATTCTCAAACTCAACTATTTGTAAAACAATTAGGTGCCACTAAAATCACTGAATATAATTATCTTCAATTTGACTGAAGGACAAGAAGATATTAGAAGGTTTATTAAATATCATCAATTACCTGAAATATTAGAAAAATTATTTTTACGAACCGAATAGTTTTTTTTTATAATATCTATATTTCAGTGGCTATACGTTAATTTATTAGATTGTAATTTAATGTTAATTTATCTTTATTTTCCATTGCATTAAAAATTTAACATACTTCAAGTGTTCTCTTCAACAAATTGCAACAGCCATTGTCTTATTCCCTAGTACACTACTGCCATACCAGGACTACATAGTACCCCAGGTACATCTAATACCTAATGTTTCTTCTCCGAGTTTTAAAAATATGGTAACAATTTAATGTACTCGTATATTATAGGAATACTCATTATAAATCCAATAAAAATAATAGACATTGCTTACATTTTATATAGGTGTTACAATCATTGTTTTTTATCATATTATATTATTGAAATTTGACATGGATGATAACTCATCGATCAATAAGTTCCGGGACTTACTACTAAAACGACATTTATTTGAGAAAATTCTTCTTTATTCATCAACATAGTTTCCTTGAAGAGCGATTCATTCATTCCAACGCTTTCTTAACTTTTCTATGCCAGCCGTATAGAACGATTTATCTTTGGTTTCATAATAGGCGTTAGTTTCGGCAATCACTTCTTCATTGGAGCCAAATCTCTTTCCCTGGAGCATCTTTTTGAGGTCTGCGAACAGCCAATAGTCGCTGGGGGCCAAATCTGGAGAATACGGTGGGTGCGGAAGCAATTCGAAGTTCAACTCATGCAATTTGGCCATCGTTACCATCGACTTGTGATACGGTGCATTGTCCTGATGAAAGAGAACTTTTTTCTTCTTCATATGGGGTCGGTTTTTTGCAATTTCTGCCTTCAAACACTCCAATAACGCTATGTAATATTCGCTATTGATGGTTTTTCCCTTTTCAAGGTGATTGATGAATATTATACCATGCGCATCCCATAATACGGAGGCCATAACCTTCCTGGCCGACTGTTGAGTTTTTAGTCGCTTCGGACGACTTTCACCGGCTGCTCTCCACTCAGCTGACTGCCGATTTGATTGCAGAGTATAGTGGTGGATCCAAGTTTCATCCATTGTCACATACCAACGTAAAAACTCCTGTTTATTTTGCGTCAACAGTGCCGAACAGCGCTCTGAATCATGATTGCGTTGTTGTTTTTGTTTTATTGTGAGCAAACGCGGCACCCATTTTGAAAAAAGCTTTTTCATGACCAAATGTTCATGCAAAATAGTGTAAACACTACCAAATGATATCTTCAGGATGTCAGCTATCTCACGCAACTTTACTTTGCAATTTTCCATCACGATTTTGAGGGTTTTTTTTAATGTTTTCTGGTGTAACAGCCTCATTTGGACGACCAGAGCGTTCAGCATCATTTGTGCATGTATGACCACATTTGAAATCAGCATACCACCGACAAATGGTTGTTTTCAACGGAACAGAGCCCGGATAGCACTTTTCAAGCCATCGCTGAGTTTGAACGGTATTTTTCCCATTAAAAAGCAATGTTTTATCAACTCACGAAATTCGGTATTTTCCATTGTTTTGAAAATAGCAAAAGTAGTATCACTAAAACTACTGTAACTCAATGACACAATGTCGGAATGTAATGAAAGTTTGACACGTAACTTCTAAAGGTTGGTACTAACTGAGAATGGTATGGATTTGTCATTAGAGGCGCCATCTGTTGCTTAGTTCCGGGACTTATTGATTGATGTGTTATCTAAAGGTAATATTATACCATTATTTTTTAGGATTATTGAGGTACAGCTCTTGCTGTCAGCATTCAGTCAGAATAACAACAGTGTGATGGCGTACATGGAAATTAATAAAGACATTACCAACAAAATTGACAAACTTAGAAGTGAAATTACTCTGTACAAAAAAATTATCGAAGAAGGGTTATAGGACACCTCCTTGGTTTTTTCTTATTTTATTTTAACTGTGTGAAAACTTCTAAATACATGTGATTTAATTTAAATAAACATATTTATAAATGAACTTTGTTTTTTTTTTATTTTGACTTGTAACCTGGCATTATTTTGGTGACAAAACATACAGGACTGTTATAAGTTGATCGGCGGGTTCCAATACAAGTTGATCGGCGGGTTCTTTTGCCACTCGTGATCTAAGGTTGTAGAGACAAGAAACGGATTTCTCTTTTTCTTTTTAGTCTCCAATTACCTGCTGCAACTCTTGGTCGTGAATCTAATACCATCCACAATACGTTTTTTTTTCAAACCATAGCACTACAAATTTTACATTAAAGTCACAATTCGATGGTAATTCAATGTAGAAATGATTTTCTTTTGTACCTGGCGAGCAGCATTTCGCAAGTGGTTTTTCAGTTTTCCTGCTGTCTTTTTCGGTTTTCATTCAGTTCATGTGGAACCCATTTTCCCACCTTCTGGATCTTTCCCATGGCTTTCAAACCTATGGAGACGTCTTCTCGTGTCACATTTAATTGATCCGCGAGTTGTTGCGTTTGAGCGTCATCCTCATCCAACAATGCTTGCAATTGGGCGTCTTCAAACTTTCTCTGTGGTCTTCCACGTTCTTCGTTTCTCACGTCAAAATTGCCACTTTTGAATTTTTTAAACCACTCAAAGCACTGTGATTTACCAAGACCGTGCTCACCGTAAGCTTCGACAAGCATTCGATGCGATTCTGCAGCAATTTTCTTCAAATGGTAACAGAAAATCAATGCTGTCGGCAAATCGTAGTTTTCAAGCACTAAAACAGACATGTTCAACGCTATGAAAACATATGTAGTTGTATTAAACTTGGATTGTTGTGAGTTAAAAGTCTTTGACAAATGTAAACTCAAGAAAAAGGCTCCAATGACGCGGCTTGACAGTCACTACATTGACAACTAGAGCCGTCTATGAGCAAATTCCGGTTTTATATTTACAGACCTTGTATATGGTATATCTATCCTTTCCCTTAAGAAATTTTCCTAACATTCCGCTCTGCAGTCAAAATGATTGTGTGGTCATTGTTGCAGTAGCATAGTTGATTGGGTGTGGATCCCAACTAGAAATATTTAATGTGTCGTCTTTGCATGATGAGGCATTCGGTGGAATATTATTTTTATTCAAAAAAAAAACCTATTCTGCTCCATTTTTGGAGCCAACATGATGAAAGAATAAAATAAATGTTATCTGTAACCTGAAATTTATATTTTTAATCATTTACTTTAGAATTAGGCCTTATCTTATAATTAGTCTTATCTTGAATACACTGAGCAGTGGCAGTTAAAAATTACAAATATTTTGCGCTCTTGGGTAAGTAAAGACATGAAGTACTTTGAACTATTTAAGATACCTTTAAATTTGTAATTAATATAAAGTTTATATGAAGATTGTTTATAAATTAACAAAGATAAACATTAGTTTAATATACTTATCGCATTTCTATTTATCAAATATGAGGCACGATGTGGTGTTATGTCGGAAATGTTGACCAGTTAATGTCTGGGCAGTAATGATTAACAGTGGTATTGATAAAATTTGTTGCGCCACCAATGTTATCTGCAGATAACAAGAGCTAGACTTGATATTTTTAATCAGATTTGTGTTTAAAGAGTTGGATTTGTTCTTTAAGACTGTGAGTGTTTTCTATGTGTAAGTTTTTTTATTCACTGATTGTTAGGTTAAATAAAATACATATATCGTCGCCGATACTGCAGGAACACGTATATAGGATTGCCCAAATTTTACAGGGGAGCAAAAATATACTAAAATGAAAACATCGCTTCGCATTGCAGTTACGAATAAATGCGTTCCGCGTTGAAAATAAATATTTGTGTTAATGCAAAAATGTGTCAATGATACAAGAGATGACAAAAAATAAAGAAAGTTACTTATACCAAATAATCGAGTAATGTGTTCCTGCAATATCGGCGACGATATATTAAATATGTACTTTTGACTAATTTTTCATTTCTGAGTACCATTTTATACATCAAATTTATCATCACTTAGTGAAAACTGAGTTATATTTTTCAGATAAAATGTTAAATATATCATAAATTAAACTCTTATAAATTAAATAGATTTTCTGATATTTTATACTTAATATAATAGTTGATTCTTAGTTCTGAGTTTTTTTGATAGTTTTTAGTAGGATATCTGTGGTACTTGATCAAATGGTTTGAGATCTTTGAGGTGCATAGCCGCATGGTAATATGCTGGACTTCTGTGTAGATGGTCGCCAGTTCCAATCCCACATTGTACTACTCTCGAATTAAATGGATATTTTTTCTACTTAGTATTCAGGGGTGTATGATACCCATGACTTTGGTTATATCTCTGTATTAAAAATGTGACAATTACACATATTTCTTATGAAAAAAGCATTAAAAATCACTAAACAGTATCTTGTACACAGATTATCATATGAGATAAATTTATATGAATTATCAGCATTCATTATATTTTGTAAGTGATATAAAGCATCTAACTTGTCAAATTTTCACCAGACATTGACTTCATAATAAATATTGAATTTATTATAGTGAAAAGTTATCCAAAATTACAAACTCAATAAAAAATGTTTTGTGAAAACTTTAGCTCTGTTAATTATAATTTTAATGTTAGCCTCTTTATGGTAACATTATAAAAACAAATCATGTTTTTTTCTTTATATTTCTAAACAGTTTTATTAAGTTACACTCTACAAGTAACAAACTTTGTTGAGTGGTTGTCAATTGGCATAATTGCTAGATTGTACTTAAAGAGTTTGAATATTATGCTGTTAAGATAAAAAAAAAAACACTAGCTGCCACTTTATCAAACTACATTTGACAATATGTTGTAGTAATATAATTTGATTGTGGAATATATCGTCGTTGTTAAGGAAAAAGTTATTCATTGCATTTAGACTTTATGGAGCTCATCAAGTAATATAATGACTTTTTCCATACAAACAAACAATCAATTTTTACAGTTAATGATTTTTTTAGTGGTCTAACTTCGCTATTGGCTTAAATAATGCCGTTTTTTACTTTTAGAATGATAGAGATTTGTGTTTTTGATTCAAATAATGAAAAATCTCATTTTGAGCAAAAATGGTAATTAATGACTTTTTCCTTAACAACGACGATATTTAGGTGATGATAAAAAAAATAGAGAGTGTATATTATTTTAGATACAATTTAAAATAATCTTGTAAAAGTACTGGATCGGATATGAAAGAAATAAGAAAAGGAAATACCAAAATATTTTTCTTTGAAAATATTCTAAAACATTTTATTTTAATCTTTGAACTGTATATAGTTCAGTTTTTAAGAGAAATGAGAAACTGGGTGGCTAGCCGAGTTAGATACATTTGCACCAGCAAAGTAAAATGTGTGCACTCAGAGTTCAATTGAAAGTCGGCATCGAATTCAAGCTAAAGATAAATTTATTATCAATTTATGTGGAAATGAAAATTTCAAGAGAATATATCTTTAGATACCAGGTTTATACTACGCACTATTTTATAAAAATATGGTACGAAACACACTCTAGTATTTCTCATTTTATTTGGAAAAATTTAATTGAAGGTATTAGGTGTACGAATAAGTTTCCGCCGTTTTTTATAAAAAAATGGGCATTTATTGTGAAAGAACGGAACCTCATGTTTTATTCGAAGTAGTACCCATCGCTTGCCACTACTTTTCCCCATCTTTCTGTCAGCATACGAATACCGCGTCAGTCATCATCATCATCTTTTGAGGCTATCCACGAATCGACTCAATTTTTGGTATCTTCATATGATGTGAAGTGCTGCTCAGACAGGCCATGCGTCATCGATCAAAACAAGTGGTAATCAGAAGGAGCAATGTCTGGTGAATACAGCGGGTGGGGTAAAACTTCTCAATTGAGTGTTTCCAAATAGGTTTTGACCGGTGCCGCAACATGTGGACTAGCATTATCATGCAGGAGAATAATTTTGTCGTGTCTGGCGTAGTAGTGGGCGCGCTTTTCCTCGAGTGCTCGACTCAATCTCATCAATTATGTTCGGTAGACAGCCCCAGCAATGGTTTCATTCGGTTTGAGCAACTCATAATACACGACACCAAGCTGATCCCACCAAATACACAACAAGAGTTTTTTTCCATGAATATTTGGCTTAGCCGTAGATGTTGAAGCATAACCAGGGGATCCCCATGATTTCTTCCTTTTTGGATTATCATAATGGATGCATTTTTCATCACCAGTGACTATATGGTGCAGAAAATCCTTTCGTTTATGCCTGGCAAGCAGCATTTCACATGTGGAAAATTGGCATTCAAAATTTCTCCGTGTCAGTTCATATGAATCCCAATTTCTTTGTTTTTGAATCATTCCCAATGATTTCAACCCATGTGAAATTGCTTGTTGAGTCACTCCTAATGTAAGTGCAAGTTCTTCTTGCGTTTGGCACGAATCTTGATCCAATAATACTTCCAATTCCGCGTCTTCGTACACTTTCGGCCTTCCGCTACGTTCTTTGTCTTCGATGTCAAATTCACCGTTCTTAAACTTTTGAAACCACTCACGACAACTTCTCTCACTTAAGACAGCCTCACCATATGCTTCTACAAGCAATCGATGCGCCTCAGCTGCAGATTTCTTCAAATTGAAGAAGTAAATCAAAAGTTCCCGCAAATGACGCTTATTCGGCTCAAAACTTGACATTTTCGAACACAAAAAAATATGTTATACTGATAAAAATTCACTAATATTTCAAGGTCATGTTGTTGACAGATGTCCAACCTTACGATAATGACATTTTACATCTGACAATTTTAACCATAACTTACTGGTGGCGCCAACTTTTGTCAAACGGCGGTGACTTATTTGTACACCCAATACAATTGTATAAATGAGAGTACTTGAGTTTATGTTATCACAAAAATATATCTCTCATATCATGTAGGTTATTGATTAATGAAGAAATAATAGCATTGGTAATTAACCTAAGAAAGGGGATAAAATATATGTATATACCATATATTATGACAATAATTTAAATTGACAGAAAATCTTAAAAATGTCATAAACTGTGATGAGGTCATTTACTAATAAAAAGAATTATGCAATTTATTATGAAATAAGATATTTACTTTACAGGAAAGGGATGGCAAAGGAATGAGAAAATATTCTACATTCTTTAACCCTGAGAGATCGGCGCACTGCTATAGCAGTGGAAGAAATTTGTTCCACCCTTGTATTCTAAATGAATATTAGTCATTTAGAATACAAGGGTACATATTCTAAAATATATTTATGTTGTAAAAATATATTTTTTTTGTTTTTTTGTTGTTTAAAATAAATATTTATCACGAACGTCCGAATCGTAAATATATCTCGGCACTAGATAGACAATTATATTTTTTTCTCGTAGCACTCTCAGGGTTAATATAATATTTTATTAAATTCATCGAAGAAACCATTGCTAAATAATAAACAGATGACAGGTGTAGTGGCCTATCAGATAGTAAAATATTACTTGAAGATCACTGAGTATGTTTTTAAATTTGTTAAAGAGAAGTGAAAAGTGAGAAAGGGTGAATAATAAAAAATTGGAGCAAGTTGAGGAATTCTGATACTTGAATAGTATTTTCTCCAATGATGGAAGAGTTGAGAGGGATTTTTCGAATGGTGTGTAGCGCTAGCAAACAAAGTCAACGGGGTACTAAAACATATATACATAAACCGAACTGTATCACAATCTGCTAATATGCTAATCCACGTCAATATTTATTACCAACTTTATATGGTAGTGAAATGTGGAAAAATAATAAATGCTGTAGAAATGCGTGCACTGAGAATAGTATAAAGGGTGATAATTTATGACAAAATACAGAATGAAGTGAAATGGGATGAATGTGAACTTAAAGCAGATTTGTTGAGTAAGATGAAGAAGAGCACTCTGAAATGGTTTGGACATGAAGAACAAATGAGTGAACAAAGACTAACAAAACAAATATATATTGCAAATGTGGAAGGCGGGGTAAAGGAAGACCAAAGAAAGTATAGTTGGACCAAGTGAATGTTTTGAATGAAGAAAACGTAGGATTTGTATGAGAAGGTGTATGGAATAAAGACAGAGAGTAGTTATAAAAACTCAGAAGTCAATAATTAATAACAAGTGTTCTATCCACTAGACCATTGCAACAGGGGATGCTGCCACTGATGTTTTAATTATAGTTCGGAAATTCTAGGATGAGTCCTGTGACAGGTCACAAATTTACCCCAATACAACCTTATGTAATGTATTGACCTAAATAACTTGCTATTTATTAGAATTGAGGCTTATATTAAAGTTGATAAAATAATTAAAATTACTGAACATCGTTACAAGGTTGTATTGGGGCAAATTTGTGACCTGTCACATGACTCATCCTAGAATTTCCGAACTATAGTCATTGTAAAATATTTAAGAATCAAATTAAAATAATTATCAATTGAGGTCAATAATCATTATTAATCTATTTGATTTGTCCTCAATTTCATAAAAATTGTAAATACAGAGCTATAATTTTTCTTGTGATTTATATTTTTAATTGAACTGTTATTATTTATTCACTGTTGTATATACAAAATAACATAAAATTATTATTTGTTTTCCAAACAGGATAAGTGACTTGAGAGTAAAACCATGTCGAGAGAAACATTTAAACCAAAACAGAACAATACTGACCTTGTTCAGAGCATTGTTGAACGAACAAGTAAAACATTTATGTAAGTACATTTATTTGCAATTGATCACATTTTAATCTTCTTCTTCACGTCATGTTCAGTCCCCCTGATGTTGGCCATCACTCTTGAGAAAATACACTTGCTCGACGCAGCACCTCATTGTTTGATATACGATGAAGCAAAGAAATTCTGAGCATTCTTCGATGAATCCACATTTCAAATGCTTTATTTCAATATTATCATTAAATTATAATTTTAATTCTTTTTTTAATTCAACTATATAATTATCATTATTATCATGATATCAAGCAATATGTATGCTGTTAATATTTATATTAAATTTAACCGTCACATTTTTGTAATTACTATAATACATAGACTGCTGAAGAATCTCTTTTAAAATCATTGTGATACTTAAAATTCGCCTTTATTTAAACTTCTTAAAAAGTAATAAAACAACGGTATAATTTATTGTCATATACTCCTACAACACTATCAGAACTGTTAGGTTACTCTGGGCTCTCTTGTTTTTGAATCTATCTATAGAAATTTTAAAACAAATATAATTGTGACAGGTGTTTTGAGCATCCAGCAAAAGTTCATATGAAAGCCTATAGACGTCATGAGTACCGAAGAAAAAATTATATGAATGGTGTTTTGAACACTATCTAAAGTTTATAAAATGTTTAAAAGTGTTTTCAACCCTGAACATGTTAATATAGTTTGTGCTTTTTAGAGGGTCAAATGCCTTGTTTTCTATAACGAATAAAATAAATATAATTTTAATAAGTTCAGTAAATAAATTTTCATTAATTCAGTAGGTAAATAAATTTTCAATCATTTTGTTCGAACATAATTGTTTTATAAAGCAAAAGGATTTAAAATAAATTTCATTGTGATGTATCCTTTTATGATTCTCATTTCCTTGAAAAAATAAATACGGAATAAAAAATAAAGTCAATGTTTTTAACAGATACTTTTATTTTACCAGGGCTACCTTTTTGTACATATGAGATACTTTTTTTTTTAAGATAACGTAGCAATTTACCAGTGTATAGGAAAAAATACAAAATTGTAATCAGATATAATAATTTAATATGTATTATGCGCAAAAAATTATGTGATTCAAAAATTTTTTGGTGTATGCAATGGAAGAAAAAGTTAAAATCTACTTAACTTAAAAGCATGCCCCGATTGATTGGTAGATAAATCGGAATCAACTGGTTGGGTACCCCTGTATTATACTTTCATTGTATATAGTATAGTTTGACAGAATTTTTGTCCAAACATTTCAAGATGGTTCAAGTCTTGTGTAATAAAAAAATTAAATATTTTTTTTGGGGAGTCATCAGGAATTACATTTGAAACCACCGTGTGTAAGACAATTATCCTACTAACTAAATCATGGAGGTCATTTTCATATTTAATAAAAAGCTTTTACTCTCGTATGATACTTTTCTTTTCGCCATCTTATATCTCATCGAGTATAATCAGCGCCAGTCCTATCATGGACCTACGCTACGCTCAAACAGAGTTTGCCTATTACCTTTTTTAGTTCACGATTCATTATTTTTCATGTTGTCCTTTACTGTCCATGGCATTAGCCTGCTGTCAACTAACATAGGATCGCTCTGTTATTGGAATATTTCAACGAGTTATTCAAAAATATTATCTTCAGTAACATTACCTCTTCAGTGATGTTGTCTTTATTATCCGATCCCCTAGTCGAACATGAAATAATTATATTTTTAAATTTAAATTTGTAAATGATTTCTGTTTTTTTCTCTCTTACATTTTTTATCTTTCATCATTTCATTTTCATCGTGCAAAGCTCTAATTTAAATCTTTCACCCGACACTGGAAACTTAATGAATTATCAATTTTTCTGATTGTTTGGAAGAGATAATTCTTTAGCAATAAACCTGTCAAATTGTAAATTATTCAATGAAGTGTGTAAATAAATAAATAAATACTTTTCTCTTCATATTCACATGGTAATGTAAAACTAGATATGCTGAGAGTGTGACCGACAGATTAGATTCAGTTGCCTTTGGTTGTATAAAATATTTTTTCGAATATAGAACTCCCCGCAATAAAGAGGTCTAGTTGATAGGCCCAGAGCCACTTTTCAAATATTTTTTCGGATATAGAACTCCCCGGAATAAAGAGGTCTAGTTGATAGGCCCAGAGCCACTTTTCAAATACTTTTTCGGATATACAACTCCCCGGAATAAAGAGGTCTAGTTGATAGGCCCAGAGCCACTTTTCAAATATTTTTTCGGATATAGAACTCCCCGGAATAAAGAGGTCTAGTTGATAGGCCCAGAGCCACTTTTCAAGGCTCCTTTAATATCTTTCTAGTTGGTTGAAATATCCAATGCAATGACGACCTCCGTGGCCTGGTGGTAAGACGCTTGTCTGCCGATCCGGAGGTTGCGGGTTTGATCCCCGCTGGAATCCAGATTTTTTGAAATGGAATTCCAGTCTGGTTTTCACTTAGGGCCCATTTAAACATCTTTCTGGTTGGTTGGAAGAGATTGCCACATTGCAATAAACTCGCCAGGTGAAATAAAAAAAATAAAAAAATATATAAATCAGGCTAATGTTACTGTATACAACAAAAATGTAATATGATATAATACAAATTCTTTAAACCAGGTTAGTACCATGTCTTTGGGTTCCAAAAAGGTCTACCATCAAGGCCACTAATACTGTTAAAATAAAGAATATTCTAATTGATATTTATTTCAAATATTCCATCTGATTTTATCTCAACACATTTCATTATACTTGTTCATGTGAACCATTAATCTATGATAAGGATGAGACTTTGATTTTCTATCATATTTTGTTATGTATTGATAATTTAATCTATAATTTTTATCACCAAAATAAAATGTTTCATTGTAATCTTTGATAGTTTGTTTGTTAATTTCTCTATCTCAAATAGTGTTCTTAGGAATTTCAAGGTATATAAAATTGTGTTTAAAAATCAAGACTGGTTCAAAGGTCTTATGATATAAATGAGTATTGTTGTATTTTTATCATTGTTGAGCTCACTACACACCTATATACTCATAGTTTAATCAGTGTTATTCAAATTATCCTATTAGTAGCTTACTATCATCCTTAGAGTAGCTATAAAGAATGTTGCTACTAATTTTTACTCCACTTTTTTAATAGTACACTACTTTAGATTGAACAATAGCTGTAACAGTGGTTCTTTTACAAAGTTGCTTTAACACTGAGTTTAACATTTGTTATAACATGATAAGAGTTCTGCAGATTTAAATATTTCTTATTACTATCTGACTTGTCAAATTACCAAAAATAGACAAGTCCTGCGGTAATGTGGTTATGCTACTACCGATCCAAGATAAGGAAGGCTGCAAGTTGAGCATGGTTAAGTGTGAATACAATGTTTAATTGATGTTTGTATGCAAAAAGGATCCAATATATATTCTACCTATGAGCAAACAAAAGACAATTTGTATAGGCTTGTAAAAAATTATTGTTTTTTCGGTATGTAACCATAAAATACAAAATTTAGCATACATACTCGTACATCCGGTGTTAAAAGATGCACTACAAAAAGCAACTTCATCGTGATATAAGATGTAAAGTAACATCACTATTGCTTTTTATTTAGCTTTAGGAGTAGTATGCTACTTTAGATTTTAAAATAGCTGTAACACTGATACCTTTTCAAAGTAGTTTTAATAACACGCACACATTAAAATATAATTATTTTTATAAACAAAAATGTAGAGAAAATATGAAATACTATTTAAACATAAAGAAATTTGCCATTTATATTTAAATAATATTTAAATATAAATGGCCAATTTATATTTAAATATTATTTACACCAACCAATAAAACACCTGTGAATATTTAAAAAAATGATCAGCTGATAACTGGTTTACAATATTATTAGTTATCCTATTTTAAAACTCACACAAGATGATTAGCACTATCAAATGAATACTCAAATATTTATAAAACACAACACATACATATTTTTAAAACACAATACACAAATATTTATAAAACACAACACATACATATTTTTAATATTATGTTGTGTATAGTCTGGATGTACAAGATGAATTATTTTTAAATATTGTATATTCGAAATTAATTGACAAGATATACTCGTACATCAAAACTAAGTTTTCTATAATCTTTTTCTTCTATAAAAATTAGCATGATTGATAATGAGTATAAAAATGATAGTTATAGTAAAATTTTCTTTGTACTCGTAAATTCCACGAAATATTTTTGGTAGTCGGGCTACTAACTCTTTTTTGCCAAAAAATCCACAGGGAGTCTCCTAGAATCCTCTCATCCACAGGGAGTCTCTTAGAATGCTCCCTGTGGATGACTTTAACAATTTTATCTACTTCAAACTTATCTACAAAGTGATTTATAGTAAGCCACATTGTTGAGTTTGTTTGAAACTTCCTTTGAAATTCTCTTTGCACTTCATCTTCGTTTTTACTCTTTCAATAGCACTCACTCAAGGAGAAATTTCCTTTTCTCAAATTTTTGTGTTATTTCAGTCATTATTTTAAATCAATTTCAATTGAAAAAAATAACATTTATTGATTTATACTTCATTTACAGTCTGATAGAAATAAAGCAGGAGTCTTTTCGATGGTACCGAGCTTTCACCTCCCTCACATCTATACACCCTCTCAAACAGGGCCTTCGATTTCTATGATTTTTACATTCCCTTATTTCAAAATATTCACTTGGTTTAGTCACACTTCTTCCATCACACCTTCCACTCACATTGCACTGTGAATTTGTTTTGTCAGTTTTTACTTATTTATTCATTATACGTACTTAAAACATCTCAAAGTGCAGTTCTTCATGCTTAACACACCAGTCTTAAGAAAAATAAAACATTCATAGTAAAGTATTATTCATAATGAAGAAACACATAATGTATGTGCATGTATGGAATAGTTTTATTTTGAGGGAATTTTACTTTATGGTCTGTTTACATATATAGGATTTAGGTAACTTTATTTGATGTTTAAAATAAATTAAAAACACTTTTTTTGTAGGACCTTATTTGCGTAGCAATGGCCATAATTGAAAAATGAAATCTTCAATATGACACTCAAAGGGTTAAAATTAGTTACTGAAAACTTATATCTTAACAAACTGTGGAAAAGAAAAACTTGCTCATAAAATTAACATCGCAAAAATAACTATTTATTTCGTAATTTAAAAAAAAAAGGACGACAGTTACAGGACAGTGGTTTCAATTTACAGACTGATCTATCTCTTATCAAGCTGCTTTTACGAATTATTATAATTTGTGCTTTGCATGCCATAAAAATTATATCATTATATGATATTATTTTTTTTTCATATTGTCTCTCAGCCCTCAGTTCAGAAATGTGATCTTTTGACTGATTTGAAACTGGAAAGATAAATATCAATCAATTATCTTTCTTTTTGTCTCCTTCCTCTCCAACTTCCTCGCGCAATATGTCATATGCTGTACTTGAGTATATTATTGTTTTTATGTTCTTTCTATTTTGCAGATTGTTTGTTTCTTATTATCACATGGAACTATATTACTGGTGTACTGTTAAATATTATATTATACTTATGAAGTGTATTGAACTCTTAATTCCTGAATTAAATAGAATTAAGAAATAAAATAAAACTATATGAGGTTGGATGACATGATATGCTAATATTTATTTATTAGATCCACAGTTAATGCTTACATAAAAATAATATCATTCAATGACATTGAAGCTGTCAAAAATAATTGTATAGAATATCGCACCATGTCCAGTGGACTTAAGTTTTCTCTATTATTATTCTACAGGGCCGAGACGCGATATTTTAGCGCCCAGCCAAATGTTATATTTTCCACTCATTTAAAAATTGGCGATATACCATATATGATATATTTAATCAGTTTTTTTTTAAATCGCACCCTCTACAAAAACGTGAAAATTACGGCTCAAATACAATCAGCAATATAAATCGATGTATGAAAATTAAAAAGTCAAACATTATGCGTATTTGTCGAGTATTAAAAACTGTAAATATTCAATAAAATTATCGAAATTAAGTATGTTATTGATTTACTAAAACTAAATTTGGTTTTAAATTTAATTTTTCTCTCACAATATACGAGTATCTTGTCCAATATTGAAATTACACCATCTATCTAAAATGAGGAGTCCTCAGATCTCAATGCGTTTTTTTCATATATCGCTATGTTAGCAGTTTAGTTCAAATATATGACATAGATTAAATCGCTAACATTTATGATACACACTTAGTGAGTTTCTTGTTACTGTTACATAATACGAGCCCAAGATACTTCCTGGCTATATCGCCAATTACGGTTAAGGGTAGTCTAGTCTTCGATCTAATGGATCGAAGATTTTCCTCTTGCACAGTCTTTCCATGTATCCAACCAACCACAGGCCTATCCAAACTGTCTCTTTTGGCACGAACGATGTGTCCAACGATTAAATGACTCAGCATAAGTTATGGCTGAGTGAGGGTCTTTACAACATAACGGCTCTTATTATTTGACACTGTGAACGACGAGAGCTATTTATGTTGATACTAAAAATAGTAATTATTTAGTTCAAAAGTTATAATACTCAGTATCAGTACTAATTGCATTGTCTTAAATATAACGGTTTTTACTGTAGATTTCATATCTGAAGTGCGAAAAAAAGCAAAAACATCGAACATTATTAAATTTTTTTGGTGAAAAACAAACTCTGACGCTGACAGACGTAGGAAAATTAAGGGAAGGCTTTTAAACATATATTACCTTTGATCCCTGACACTCTTATAGGCCAATCCCGTAAAACTGGATCTCTAATAATTTTTATTTGCCCGAAAACTAGATCAGAATGGATAAACTGACTAAATGGTTTTATATAATGAAGGGTGTCAAACAAGAATGTGTATTAAGAAAATGGTGTGCAAAGGTTATTTTTCAACTAAACCACTTTTTTAAATTAAAACACATGGACCTCTTTTTTCAATTAAGACACACGGACCACTTTTTTTCAATTAAGATGGAGAATATTAATTGCCGAGTATGATAAGTAAATTGTATAAGAAATGCGAAGAGAAATATCCGAGAATGAATGTTCCAAAATCCAAAGTAATGGTGATAAGAAAATTAGGAAATTAAAAGTGAATGCAACATATGAGTGAATAATGAAAGATAAGAGCAAGTAGAAGAATTCTGTATTTTCTTAGATAATGGAAGAGTTGAGAGGGATATCAAACGGCGTGTAGTGACAAAACAACAAAAGTAAAGCGTCACTAAAACATATATGATCAAACCAGACAGTATCAAAAACTGATAAAATGATAACCCACAACTTTATTTTGGTGCCAACTTTTATGTATGGGAGTGAAACGTGGACGTGGAAAAATACTGAGAGGAGATGAATCAATGCTATAAAAATGCGTGCATTGAGAAGAATGCATGGAGTGACAATGTATGACAGAATACGGAATGAAGTGATATGGGATGAATGTGAACTTAAAGCTAATGTGTTGAGTAATATGAAAAAGAGCACTCTGAAATAGTTTAGGCATGTGGAACGATTGAATTAAGAAAGACTAACAAAACAGATATATCGTGCAATTGTGAAAGACTTGTGAGAGGAAGACCAAGGAAAGTATGGGTGAATCAAATGAATGATATTTTGAAAGAAGGAAACGTAAAAGGTGTATGGATGAAGAAGAGGCTAAGGATGTGTGTCGAGATAAGAAAGTATTGCGTTATGTCCTCTCTGTCAACCCCGACAGGGATATGGCGGGATAGTATGTATGTATGTTAAGTTTAATCGTTTTCATTTAAGTGTATTGGTTAATTATTAAGTGCGTTTTATGGATAGAATTTTTTTTAATATCCGAGGAGCCTCTCATGAAAACAGCCAAATCAATGGGCGGCGGGCGCAAAAAGGCAATTCAAGGGACGGCCTGCGGCTATCCTATTAATCGGCCGCTTGTGTGCGCCGCACAATTACACGTATGGACGTGACGCCCCTGTATATATATAGTATTATTCGGTGCATTTAAGATGTCATATGTACTAAGTATTTACCCACATCGCGGCCATCAGCACCACAGATCAGTCTGCGACCTTCATTCATCGTGTACCGTGTACTCCTCAATCTGTTATATTGTATGTCGAGCAATATTAGTTCTAAAACCGGTGATTCATTATAGTTCGATCGTTGTCAATTACAAGTGATTCGCAATGAAGGATAAAAAGTTCATAATAGTTATCAAAAATTTTATAAAAAATTTACAAAATGTTACATTTTGGTAAGACTTGATTTTATTTTTAGTTTAAACTTTATTATTGTTCGTTTAAAATATATTTTAAATAACAGTATATTTAAACTTTTTTTCATATATTATACACATATATAAAATCACTTCAATCCTCTATTGGGATCCGCAGAGAGAACAGAGTGCCAGACTCAACCTATCTTGACATAATATTTCGCCTCTTCCATATCCATACGCCTTCTCATAGAGCTCCAATGATTTTAGTCACTTCTTACTTCCCTTTTTTTTAATATCAATTTAATCCTGCCATAATTTATTTGGCCTTCCTCTATCACGCCATCCACACATTACATCGTATATTTGTTTTTTTATTTTTTCTTAATTCTTTCGTTCCACATGTCCAAACCATCTCAGAGTGCTCTTCTCCATCTTACTCAACACATCAGATTGATATTCATCCCTAATAACTCCGTTCTGTGTTTTGTCATACATTATCATCCCATGTATTGTTCTAAGTGCAGGTATTTATATTTATTTTCAATGTGGAAGCTAATGGATAGGGATATTGTAAGGTGTGCAGCGATAGGAAACAAAATCAATGGGGCACTAAAACATAAATACTTGATTTTGTAATTTGTTTTATCAAACACTGTTTATTCCACTTTATGTAACAGTATAATCCTACCGGTTTCAAAGTATTCACCTCATCATCAGGGGAGCAAAAACAAGACTGAATTATATTTGAACTGGTACCGACATACACACTTTTGCATACATAAATGCATTACCCACTGAAATGTAACAAAATCATAGATAAATAAATTATTAAGATAAACAACTCAAATTCCATTATAACGAAATTCACGGGATGATAAATAAAGTAAACATTCGGTTGTTCGTCAAGTTGTCTCCTGCCTCTCTCCACCCACTCCACTAGGTAGCAATTCGAACAAAAATTTCGAACAGAGTCTTATTTGTGTTCCCCTGATGATGAGGGGAAAACCTTGAAACTGGTAGGGTTATACCGTTACATAAAGTGGAATAAACAGTGTTTGATAAAACAAATTACAATGTCTTTAAACCTCCGCAATGTTAATGCCTTAACTGTAAATAATATATAAATACTTGAATTGAATAATATCAACATCTCGTAAATATATGTTGGTACCAACTTTGATGTATGAGAGTGGAACATGGACGATGAAAAGAACAGAAAGGAGTTGAATAAGCTGTAGAAATGCGTGCACTGACAAGAATGGATAGGATGACAATATATAACACAATACAGAAAGAAGTGATTACAATGATCTTTCAATATATCTGAAACTTGGTACATCACCTTGGTACACCACCTATATTCTCCGGTCCTGGGCCATGTTGAATGCAACGTTTAAAGAGGATCCTATTAATTCTTTTATTTGGTCTGTCCATCTTATAGGACATCTTCCTTTTGCCTTTTTTCTTCAACTATCCCCGTGATCACAAGCTTCTCCAGATTTTTGTTTATTATTTTTGTAAAATATATATAATGTGGGTTGAATCCTTTTAGCATAATTAAATGCATTACCCACTGAAATGTAACAAAATCATAGATGAATGAAGTATTAAGATAAACAACTCTAATCCTATTTTAACGAAATTCACGGGATGATAAATAAATATTTCGTTAGGAGAAGAATACGATTATAGTATTTAAAAACGGTTTTGTTTTAATATAATAAAAAGTTTTACAAATATACTCGATTTTTTTTTCAAAGAATTACTCGTATAAAAACAGTACTGCCTGGCAGCATTTAAAATGCCATTTTCATTATACTCGTACATAATTGTTGAAAAATATTTTCATGGATATCAGCGCTACAAGATAAAAAAGCCTGAAAAATTTTCAACCTAATCATATCTTCCTAAAAAGAAGCCTTCATATCAGTTGGCATAAATCAATTTTCATTGTCATTTTTACTCCACGTATAATTCCCAGATCCAACAATTGCAAAAATACTTGGCAAAACTTGGTTGTGAAAATCGATCTTAAATGTGTTCTAGCTCACATGTTGAATTATGTGCTGAACTATTATAAATTAAAATATATTATTTTCTTTTTTTTATCTTTTCATTCGAGTTTCCAAAGCCATTCGATTAATATTGCTTGTGTCATCTAATCCCTTGGATTTGATCCCCTCAGTGGATTTTTCGACCAAAAATGTTCGTTATGCTGAAATTTTTATTTCATAAAAAACGGGATTCGCCAAACATATTATTGTATTTTATGTACGAGTACGTTCGTTCGATTCACCAAAAAATATTCGATAATACGAGTATATACAAGAAGTCGTCGTTGCTGGATGATCACCTCTTCATTCCAACGTCAATTCAGTTGGATAGTGAAGCTGTGTCGTGGTGTTTATCTTTCTTTCTTCCCTTCTCCTCTAAGTGAGTGAACCGTTGCACACCAGCAAACTCACCGGTCACACCGCTGTAATAGATCCGACGATACACCAAAGTGAGACGATCAGAGTACACGGGTATGTTTTTTTTTTAACAATAGATATGACCGAAGTCAAAGGTATTCTTATATCCCCGAATACAAGGCGGAAAAAATGCTTGAGTAACATAGCGCGGAGTTCTAACCCGAGCCCTTCC
Source organism: Odontocerum albicorne (assembly GCA_949825065.1). Taxonomy (NCBI): domain Eukaryota; kingdom Metazoa; phylum Arthropoda; class Insecta; order Trichoptera; family Odontoceridae; genus Odontocerum; species Odontocerum albicorne. The sequence continues at coordinate 11,195,815 of OX463846.1, read as the reverse complement.
GCCGAAAGTCCAGTGTGTTACCGCGCGACTATGCACCTCGAATCGAATTAGTAGGTAGAATTAAGGTATAAAAAGTGTAAAAATTCTACCTACTAATATTTTTATATGCGATTTACAAAATAATTTAAAGCTTCAATAAAAACAAGAGCCAACTATTGTTTCCTAGGTGTAAATGATTCAAGTGGATCCTGGGTTCCATTTCCGACAAAGGCCAAATAAAAAAAATCGGAATTCGGATTACACACACTCATATAATACAATCCACAACAGTATTTAAGTACCAACTTTGGTGTATAGGAGTGAAACGAGGACATCGAAAACATTAAGGGAGTCGAATAAATGGTGTAGAAATGTGTACACTGCGAATAATATTAGGTCCTTACATATGAAATTGGCGTTTTGTTTGGGAGGAACATAAAGTTGATTTTTTTTTAATATAATATATTTATTTAATCAAAGTATGTACCATTGCTATCTATGCACTTTTGCCATCTCATAGGTAGTTCATCGATCCCTTTACTAAAAAAACCATTCGGACGGGAATCAATAAAATCTTTGAAGTCGGTTTGGACTGCCCCATCGGAGTTGAATTTTTTCCCTTGCAAGAAGTTATCCAAATTTCGAAAAAAATAGTAATCTGTCGGGGCAAGGTCCGGAGAGTACGGTGGATGTCTTAGACATTCCAATTGAAGCTCTTCTAATTTGGTAGCCGTCTGTTGTGCAGTGTGTGGTCTAGCGTTATCATGAAGCAGCAGTGGCCTAGAGCGATTAACCAGCCTCGGTTGTTTAGCAGCTAGCTTTTCCATCATGGTTTGCAGTTGCTGACAATAGACATCTGCCGTAATCGTCTGGCCAGATTTAAGAAAGCTGTAGTGAATGACACCAGCACTAGTTCACCAAACGCTCACAAGTAACTTTTTTGGAGTCAATTTTCGCTTGGGGCATGGTTTGGCTGGTTCGGCAGGGTTCAGCCATTGCGATGAGCGCTTCCGATTATCATACAGGATCCACTTTTCATCACAGGTAATGATTCGATTCAAAATCCCTTCATTATTGTGCCGGTTGAGTAATGCAACGCAGCAGTCAACGCGCGTTTGTTGATTTGCTTCACTCAATTCGTGAGGTACCCACCTTTCAAGCTTTTTCACCTTCCCAATTTGCTTCAAGTGGATTAAAACAGTTTTATCACTAACACCGCAGCCTGCAGCTAACTCGGACGTGGTTTGCGATGGATCCGCTTCCACAATAGCCTTCAATTCTTCATTATCAACTTTGGTCTCCGGCCGTCCACGGGGCTTATTCTGCAGGTCGAAATTTCCAGAACGAAAACGTTGGAACCAAAAACGCACTGTGTTTTCTTTTGCGGCACCGTCGCCATACACATCATTAATCCTTCGAGCCGTTTCTGCAGCACTGGTGCGACGGTGGAACTCGTACTCGTAAATAACGCGATATTTCAAGTTTTCCATTTTGTAAACTGAGTGACGCAAAGAAAAAAAACAATTGAGGAAAAAACAAATGAATTATAATTTTCGAAACACAAATACTTGAGTAAATAGCTGTATAAATTTTAATTTGGAATTCCTAACCAAAGAGAAGATATTTGAGATCAAAGTTGCCAGTACGGCAAAACGCCAATTTCATATGTAAGGACCTTATATATGGAGGGACAGTACACGACATGATACGGAATTAATTGGTTAGGGACGAATGTGAACTTAAGACTTACGTATTAAGTAAGATGAAGAAGACTACTCTGAGATGGTTTGGGCTTGAAGAATGAACGAATGAAGGAAGATCAATACGAATATACTCGTACAATGCAAATATGAGTGGAAATCATGACAGAGGAATCATGGAAAATATGGTTAGAGTAAGTGAAGGAAAAATAGAAAATCGTAGAGCCGAATAAATGCTATAGAGATGCGTGCATTGAGAAGAATACATGAAGTCTCAATGTATGACAATACGGAAAAAAATACGAAATGAATGTGAACTTGAAGCTGATGTGTTAAGTAAGATGAAAAATAGTACGTTGAGATGTTTTGGGCATGTAGAACGAATCAATTAAGAAAGACTAACAAAACAGATGTACAGTGCAAATGCGAGCGAAAGACTTGTGAGAGGAAGACTAATGAAATTATGGTTGGATGAAATGAATGCTATTCTGAAAAAAGGAAACATAGAATTAGAGAAAACGTAGAGAAAAGTTGTATGGATGTATAAAAGGTAAAGATTGTGTGTCGAGATAGGAACGTCTGAAACTCTGTTATTTCTGTCTACCCCAAGAGGAAAATTACATTATACGTATATTTGTAATATCAGAACTTTTTTGTTTCAATTCGTTTTTAGTGTAGTTTCTGTGTCCGAAATGCAAGCGAAACAATAATAACACAAATTGTTTTCAATTTTGGATTTAAAAAAGGTTTGACGCCGACAGGGCGTTGCAAAATTAAGAGATAACTTTCCAAAATTATTACTCTAGGTCGCTGAATTGGCGCCCTCCTTAGTCCTGCGCCCGATGACAACTGTCCCGCCCCTGCTACACCACTGACATTAACTGCCACTCACAAGTGCATACCATTTGATGTTTACTTTGTATTAAAAACTATTTACCCGAAGACTTCTAATATCCTATTCCAGGATATTCGAGGGGGCAGACATACAAACAAACGATGATGCGAGAGCGGACTGCCGGCTACCGGCTGCGGGTCCCACTCTAATTGAAATTTATCATTATTCTGTCTGATAATAGTCTACTGTGCTACAAGCAATGTACGAGTACAATGTCTACTTTCATGATTAAACCTATTTGTATTATTACATCTGCTCTCGATTCTTGTGAGCCGTTAACCGAATGCATGAATGAACATAATTGAAACAAATTTCGTAATATTTTTTTACCTATGACGTCGATAAATATGTTATATGGCAAGGTTTGCTTATTTATTTATTATATAAGTTTAAAAAATAAATAAAACATTATTTTAACCTAACTTACACCATCAGAGGCGTAACTACTGCGCCTAAAAGGGTCGCACACTCCAAAACTTTTGGTATCGATACTTTTACGAGTATCGTTACTTTTCTCAGTCCTTATACGAGTATGTACTAATCATTTTTAAAATCCATTACAGCAAGAAATGGAACTATAAAGTATATAAAAAAAATTCTCACGTGTATTACGAAAACACGTTAAACATTATCAACGTATACAGTAAAGAACCCGCAAAAAGATGAAGATTTTTTTTAATAAAAATATAATATTTTTTTACAGAATTTGAATTTCTTCAAAATGTCGCACTTAATGGCCGCAGGTTCTCTACTCCTGAACTAGACTTGCGCCACAAAAGTGAAACAAGGTTTTTTTTAGTTGTGAGCAGGACTGGGTTTACTATATGCTAAAGAGGTTATAGCCCAGGGTCCCAAATTAGTAGGGACGCGAAAAAGAAATTGAAAAATCTCTACGAAACCGCAGAGTTATTCTCAATAATATTTTATTGACCAGACGTACATACACATACATCTCGCTAAGATCAAAATTGTAAAAAGGGACCTTTTTTCTATTTTACATTGGGGTCTATTTTTTCAGTTTAGTGAGTGTCGAACATTTTATATCATAATATTTACGTTGTTTTTCACTCAATAATACTTAAATATATTCTAAACATATAAAAAAAAAAACATCCCCAAATACTCAATCTAAGCTATTTTTTATTGAATAAATTAGTATTGATAGTTAAATGTCGTATAAATTTGTCGTAACTTCGTTAAATAAGGGAGCCACGTTGTTTCATTGCATCCCTTTAAAGTATTAGGCCCGACTCTGAATACAAGTCATTAAATTTTAAGGTTTGAATTAAGTATTTATTATTTAGGTCGGACAATGAATTCGGGTCATAGATAACGAAAAGTCCTGATACTTTTTGGCAATTCGGTTTTTCTGGACCTCATTTTTGTGCATAACACTTTTTTGGGTATACTTTGGCAACAAATTATTATGCTACTTGAAAATAAAGACTAAAACCCGAATTCATAGTCCGACCTTAATATTAAATGCTAAAAACTGAGTATTTTTCTGACTGAAGAAATAAGTATTAAAAGGTAAATTTCGTACAAGTTTACCGCAACGTCCTTAAATAAGGTACCGACTGTCAATTTAAGATCATCGTGATAAAATAATAAAGGAAGACGTTCAATTTGACACAATAACAAAATAAAGAGAGATAACTTACCAAAGGTTTCGTCTTTAACTTTGTAGAATTCCGTATTAGAATATTTAACAATAAATAACCCTAGAAAAAGTTACAATAAATTGCTATAGAAAAAGTTACAATAAATTGCTTTAGAAAATGAGGCAGAAACACGTGTAGCGGGGATTAAAGTAATTTGTAGAATTACAAAGTAATTTCTTGATCAATATTCTACAATAGATAGCGATATTTCTCTTCTTTTTTCCTCATCGTGTGCTCTATATTAAGCGTCGTACTTCACTACTATGCCTCGAACTTGGCGCACTACCTGCCTCCATCCCTCCCGGTCTTGGGTCATGTTGAATGCAGTACTTAAAGAGAACCCTGTTAACTCATTTATTTGATCCATCTATCTCATGTGATACATTTCTCTTGGTCACCTTCTCTCAACTCTACCCGTGATCACAAACTTCTCCAAACTTTAATTATTCTTTCTAGCAATATGCCAAAAGTGTGTTATGATTATTTTTCTAGATATTCTCGAAAGGTTATCAGTTATCTCTAATATTCTTGGATGATATAGACGTTAATGTGCCTTGCGATCCATGATAGAAAACGGATCATCCGCCTCCTACACTACATGCTGAAGGTGTCTGTCCATCATGTGTCTTTTCATCTTTTTCAACGTCCATGTTTCCACTCCATACAGTGTTATGGGTAATACTAGAGATTTAACCAGACAGCTTTATTATTTAACTACATATTAAACCAGAGATATTTAATGTTGTGTTAATATTTTAGGTCCTTGATGGACATGCTGGGCATCCAGTTTGCCCCAAGGGACGTCCCAATGGAGCGGCGGCTGCAGACGCTGGCCGCCGTGTGCTGGATCTCACTCTTGCTCTTCGGAGAGATCGTCTGCGTGGCGCTCACCGTCCTGCTCGTTCGGAGCAGCTACTACTGGGTAATGATGCTCTACATCTTCATCATCGCCAGGAACAGGGATGACTGCAAAGCTGGCTGCTCCAAATAGTAAGCAATTTTTAAGATTTAAATATACTCGTATACCAGAGCGCCAGATTTTCCTACCAAAATATATCAATACACATCCGTGCCTTCTTCTATATCCTTAGACCTTCTCATACAACTCCAACAATTTCTGTGACCTTTTACATTTCTTCTTCCAAAACATTCACAATATATACATACCATCACGCCATTTTCCTGTCGGAGCAGACAGAGAGGATAGAGCGTCAGACTTTTCCATCTCGACACACATATTTTGCCTCTTCCATATCCACACACCTTCTCATACAACTCCTATGATTTCTTGCTGATCATATTTCCTACTTCAAAATATAATTTACTTCAGGGGTCGGTAAACTACGGCCCGCGGGCCAAATCAGGCCCGCCGCCTCTTTATTTACGGCCCGCGAGCTAAGAATGGATTTTACAATTACAATTTTTTTTTATTTTAAATTACGCGCTTCAATGGAACAGCCCATCGTCGAGTTTAGGAGTGGCGAGATACGACCGTATGTAGTGCTCATATAACTTAGCATTCGGTGGCCTCTGCTGTGATGCCCACGGAGCCGTAAATATTTACTATTTGGCCCTTTTCAAAAAATGTTTGCCTACCGCTGATTTACTTGATCCAACCATGCTTTCCTTAGTTTTCATTTACCACGTCTTCCAATCACATTTGCACTATATATTTATTTAGTACTTCTCATTCATTCGTTCTACATGCTCAAACCATCTCAAAATGCTTTTCCTCATCTTACTCTACACATTAGCTGTAAGTTCACATTCACCCCTAATAATTTCATTCCGTATTGTCATACAATGATACCCGATATATTATTCTCAATACACACATTTCTACAACATTTAAAAAACCGTTTACCGACCAAAGCAATTTAATAAAAACAAACCTTATAATGAAATTTTAGTCCCAAGATTGGGATATGTCAGTGAAACTTAGATGTGGCAAAAATGTGATAAAAATAAGATAAATCGGTAGAAATGAAAGCGTTGCGTAGAATGTGCGCAAAACAATGAATTTCAGAATAAGGAAAGTGGACGTTAGGAACGAATACAAATTGAAAGAAGATTGAGACGGTTCCTCCACGTGTCTATGATATAATGAATGATAAAAAAATTACAAAAATAATCTATATAAGATACGAGAAGTTTGGGAAGACCTAGAAAAACGTGTCACGACAAAATAAATCAAATTTTAAAAGAGGGAAGAGTGAAAATCTTTTTCAATATGGGATAATGCACGACGAGGTATATGGACGTGATATAAGAAAAATATGTGTGTCGATCTCTCTGCCTATAGGTATATGTAAATTTCGTGATAATGCTGATGAAGGAGAATTTCATATATCCAATAATTTCAATTAAAATTTGTCGACGGGTATATCAAAAATCAATCTTGGATATTGAAACTTAGCTTATTTAAAAACTAGTCTTGTTAAAGTTACTTCGAAAATAGAACAACTCGTATGCTTGCCACTATTCTGTGCTTAATTATGTACAAGTAACATATGTTGTATGGTTTCCTTAGACTAGTTTATTGATTTGTTCAATTTTCGGCATATTGGTTCACAAGAATACGCACAAAAGAAGCCATGAAAATGTCAGAGAAAATAGAGACGAGCATATTTTATTTATTATTATTATTATTACACATGACAAGAAATATACACAATTTGAGAAAAAAACAACAGATAATTTGATTTGGACGTACAATTTTAAAGGATCTGGGTTTGTTGCCTTTCATTTGTCGTATCCCCAGTAAACTAGGTTTTTGCCTGTATCTCACTGAAGATATTTAGCATGAGAAAAATAAATCGATACTTCTTTCCGATTTTTGATTACACAAAAACAAAACCCCGTTGCACGCTCTCATCAACCTGACAAACAGTGACACTCAACTACAACTGGAAACATCTTGCGAAATTCAACTCCTCACACATCATCACTTCAGAAAGACCAAAAATATTCATCCCACACTATACCACACACAATCATAAGAATAAAAAACAAAATAAAAACAAAAATCAAAATTTAAAAAAATATATATATATATATATATATATATATATATATATATATATATATATATATATATATATATATATATATATATATATATATATATATATATATATATATATATATATATATATATATATATATATATATATATATATATATAGTATATAATATGTACTATATATATACTATATATATAATTTCATTCATTAGACACTATACGAGTAAGATCCGATTGAAATCAAAATAACATTTCGCAGTGCCCGGTTGGTTTTAAAGGAATTCTGATTTTTGTGAAGGATTTTTTAAAATTGTTTTATCTAAGTAAATATTAGGAGTATGAATTTATTAAAATTGCTGTCTAAGTAAATATTAGGAGGAATGAAACTTCGTATAATTGTTTAAAATACTTGAATAATTTAATTTAATATGGAGTTTCTGCTAAAGTTTTCATTTGTGGAGAGTTACATCACACTACTTAAACATGTATCACGTCTGACTTCATTTCTTGTGCTTAGCACATACCTTGCAAGTTCTGCTGGGTTTTTTTTATATTGTATAAGGTATTTTTCATGTTATGTACATACATTTAATTTGTCTATTTCCTTTCGTTGGCATTGTTTCTCTCAACATTTTCGAGATATCCGAGATATCAAGTGTGTTGAAATTTCGATGGATGTTTATTTTTGTATGTATTGAAGGGAATTAATTGTACGTATTCATATTGTTTTATTATTTTCTTTGATTATTTTTTCTTTCTTTTTGTACGTTAGGGCCTTTGATTACCTGAGCCTTGACCTGTCTCAAGTTTGTATTTTACATGGGGTAGGTGGTATGCATGTGCTTACTGTTTTTTAGTATTTTTTTATACATGATTCATGTAAATATTTATAATTTTTGTGACAAGTTATATTTATATTCATGGCCACTCAAAATTTTAATTTGAGTAAGTATTTTGTAATCCTTTTAAATGATCGATAAAAAACCGTACATTGTAATAAAATAAAATACATACATACATATCATCACGCTCCGTTGCAGCGTAAGCAGAGAGAACACACGTCCAAACTTTTCTCATTAGGTACACAACTATCGCCACTTCCATTCTTGTCATGCATAATCTTATAATATTCACACTTCTCACTTTACCTTCTTTCAAAATCTAGCCCAGCCACGTTTTCCTCAGTTTACCTCTTCAAAGCACATTTCAAACTTCTGACTTTTATATTCGCTGAGTCACTTTTTCGTCATTCATCCACTCCACATTTCCAAACCATTTAAAAGCTTCTTTCATCATCTTACTTAAAACATAAATTTTATCCATGCATTTAATTTCTGGTCTCTTCATTTCGTTTTCTTTCATACATTGACAGTCCATATTTTTTCTTTAGTACGCACTTCTCCACAACATTAATATAACTTTTTCTTTATCTTCCAAATCCAAGTTTCAATTCACTTTCATACGTCAATATGGACCAACACATTATTATGTTTTGTCTTTTTTGCTACATTTCATATAGAGCGGTTGATGTAAGTGCTCTGTTTTTCTTCATTCAATATCCCTTTCGACTGACTAACTCATCCCACATAAATATTGTGCCCAGATAACAGAAATTTTCAACTTGCTTTAATAATTTTTCCAAGTTAACTCATACTATACATCATACACACTTGTTCCGAATTCTTCGGATCCATTGAAGTGATCATGTCACAAATGTTTCGGTCGTGCAACGAACCACCTGTAAACCTACAGAGGATATGGTTGTAAAGGCGAAATTGCGGTGGACCGGGCATGTGATACGCATGGGCGATCACAGACTCCCAAAACGCGTCTTGTACGGGGAAGTGGTGGGCAAGCGAAGAGTTGGTGGGCAGAGGAAACGCTATAAGGACAGTCTGCGAGAGTCGCTTACTTTATGAGGAGCTGGTGGCTGGGAGGTACTGGGAGCGGGTGGCTCAGGTCCATGAAGGGTGGAGAGCCGTATGTTCTCGGGCTGATGGCGTCGCAGCGGCTAGATGTATGAGAAACAGTCTGCGCGCTGCGAACATGCGTCAACATGGCCAGGCGGCTCAGCAGGGTCCCTATGTCTGTGGCATTTGCGGGAGGGAGTACGCATCCAGGATCGGGCTGTTCTCTCACAGATCACACGATTGACGTGGGAGAACGGTTCAGGATTGACGTTGGAGTGGCGAGGGGATCCTCAACTGCGAGGCCCGGCAATGAATAACACACTTGTATAACACTTCCTTATATACTCATAACCTTGAATTTTGTTACATTATTTTTCGAACCGTTTACCAGGCATCTCTCAATCAGCTCACTTTTATATCTGAAATCACCTTCATTTTCAGCAAACATAACCATTTTATCAGCATACAGAAGTCCACATACATTTATTTCATTTTTTCTTACACCTCTCTCATATTTTAAATATTGCACACGTGAATCTATATATAAATTAAACAACCAAGGTGGCATCACACACCCTTGCTTTACGTCTTTAGTAATTGTAAACCACTCCGTAAATTCTTAACAGAAATGTGCTTACATGATAAATCAATTTACAGTTGGAACTGGGTGCGAGATTGGAGATGGTGGCACTACTTCAAAGACTATTTCCCCCTGAAACTAGAGAAGACCGTAGATCTAAGTCCCGAGAAGAACTATCTGCTATGCGTTTTCCCTCACGGTGTGCTTTGCACCGGGGCATACGGTAACTTCGCTACAGAGGCCGGGGGCTTTTCGAAGATATTCCCTGGAATGAAATCCCACGTGCTCACGCTCTCCGGGCACTTCCTGGTGCCCTTCTTCCGCGAGCTGCTGGGCTGGCTGGGTATGGCATCTGCCTCCGCAGACAGTATCGACTACTTGCTGGACAGCAAGAACGGCACCGGACGCTGCGCTGTGCTGGCCGTAGGCGGGGCTGCCGAGTCCCTTTTCTGCCACCCTGGTGTCTACCGGGTCGTTATCAAGAGGAGGAAGGGATTCGTCAAGCGGGCCATGAATAATGGGTATATTTTTTTACTTATTTATAATAATAAATCAATTGGTTCCTCTTTTATTATAGAAATGTAGATGGGACAGGATTAACACTAGTAGCCGGAATTGACTTAGTGACTTTCAGAGGTAACGTTGTATTATACGTAAAATTTTGGGTAGTATTTTAGAAAAAAAGAACGTACCGCCAAACATTCGCCATTTCTACTTTCGTGTTGTTTAATTTTTTTCTGGTTTTTCCCTTATTTTGAAAGAAACTTGATAACTGCGCAATATTTAATTTTTAACATTTTAGAACATAACAAAACAACACGTGTTCTGTCGGCTCTAATTGACATACTTCTGAGGGTAAATGTATTAAATATTAACTCTAACATCGACTGACCATGAGATGGGAATAGTCGGTGTGGTATCTTTCCATACACTCTCCAACTTGTATAAGCTTGAAACCCTAGTTATTGTATATTATTTTGTCAATAGTTCATTGTATATTATTTTGTCAATAGTTCATTGTATATTCTTTTGTCAATAGTTTATTGTATATTATTTTGTCACTATTCTAAACCGTTTCCAGGCGCCATATTCAATATTTGATAACATTTGTTTTAGCGCCCCACTGGTACCAGTGTTCTCTTTCGGCGAAACAGACCTGTATGAGCAGGTGCACAACCCTGAGGGCAGCATTTTGCGCCGGATTCAGGAGTGGGTACGAATGCTGACCGGGATCGCGCCCGTTATCCCCATAGGCCGCGGCATCTTCCAATACTCCTTCGGGATCCTACCCAAGCGTTCGAAGGTTTACACCGTGGGTAAGTATCTACAATAAAAATGAATTGCATATTGACAACATATATTAGAGAGTTTGACTTTCAATCCATTAAAGTTTGGAGGTTCCGAACTCAATTTGAACCCAAAACTAGAAAAGCGTCAAATCTGTTTTTTTTTTCAGGAGACCTTTTAACGTCTTTCTAGTTGCTTAGATTAAATTAACATATAGAAATGAGCCCACTAGGTTGTGTTGTAGTGTTTTAAACTTTCGTTATATAACATACCATACAATGCGCTGTGTGGCCAGTTTTTCCAACCAACCAAAAACCTTCCATCTACGCTGGTTTTCACTTAAAGATCCAGAAGAAAAAATCCATGCTGGTTTTCACTGAAAGAAGCCTTAAGTGAAAACCAGCATGGTTTTTTTTTAATATGGGGTCCAATGGGAATCGAAACCGGTAGCTCTTAGATTAGAAGATAAGGCGTCTTACCCACTAGGTCACGGAGGTCGTACATTGTACTTTATACAATAAATGTGTAATGCAATATTTATGGTACATCATACTAGTTATTTTCCAAAGTTATTTGTAAAGGATCTTTCAAATTGAGCGGTTTTTTTATTCTTGAATAAAACACACAATTTGCTTTGATTTAAAAAAACTTTTTAGTGGCCATTGAAGTATAATGTATGACATTTAAACACAAAAAAAAACAATAGGTATCCGCTAAATTTCCCCCTCTTGCAGCTCCACAGATGTCCACTCTTTTGTCAAAAATTTTGGTGACATTTTGGCATAATTGCGGTTTTAACTCACCAATAACGTGAATAATTTCGTCCTTCAGCTCAGGAATTGATCGGGGGTCATTCTTATAGACCTGGCTTTTAACGTAACCTCAGAGAAAATAGTCTAACGGTGTCAGATCTTGGTGGCCAATTAACATCACCGTTTCCGGAGATTTCAATACATAAAATAATTCTCAATTTGAACGCGTTGTTGTATTGTATACGACTCCATTTTTTATAAATATCATACATTACGCTTTTCAAATGTCACAAGGCCCAGGCAAATTCGCGACGTCATCTGTGTTTTATCCAAGAATTAAAAAAACCGCTCAATTTGAAAGACCCTTTATAATATAGAATTTGTATGCTGCTCAACCCACTCCTTTAAGATTATTTTATTTGTAGTGCGTTAATTTTTTGTCACTTTTATTTCTTGGTTAAATGAGCTCAGCACTCACTTGCTCCGTGAAGACATAAATTTTAGTAAAACAGTAAGTAATCTGCCGAATGGAGAGGCAAAAAATACTCGGCCGGGCATTTTTTTAACATCCTTTAGTAACGACAAATGAAGCTAATAAGTTATATTTTTCGATTTCCAGTGGGTAAGCCAATGGAAGTGGCTAGGAATGTGGACCCTTCAGAAGAAGAAGTCAACAGGGTCCATGAAGAATTCATCAAGAACCTGACCGAGCTTTTCGAAACTCAGAAGTATAACTATCTTCCGAATCCTAAAGAAAACAAGCTCATTATTGAATAAGCAATACTCTCTTCCCAATGAGAGAATATTTCAAACATTGATTGCATATTATTCAATTTGATTTATTGTTACGTATACATATGTATATATGTTGTGAAAGAAGAAAACAATCTTTATTGAGAATAATAAATTTACTATAAAAAAGTCTCATATAAATTTGAAATGATTATTTACATACAAAATTTTAAAATAATTTTAATGAGAATTATAAAATTGTTTATAATATGTCTTCTTCGCTAAATTATATTTTAACCTTAAAATGTATTTAGAATAAAGCATATTTATTCTTTATACACTTTTATGGAATGCTTAAGTATTATCTGAGACTTAAAATAGGTAAAAAATATAGTTTGTTCTTATTAATTTCTTGTATAATATGAAATGTTTTTTTTTTCGTTAGTCACAATGAAATGATTTATTCAAATTATGTAATTTTCGTATGATCCATAATTAAATTATATTAATTAAGAAAATATTTGCAATTCATTCAATAATAATTAAAAAATATTCAATATTTAAAAAAAAATTATTTCTTACAATTCCTTTTTTGTTTGTGGACGAATGTGGAGAAAATGTATTCATGTAATTGGATCAAAGCATATTTTTAACATTATATACAAAAAAATCAAGATATAACTTAGCTACAAATAAAACCAATAAATAGTCTTTTATGTTAAATATTGTAAATAACATAGAGTTAAATGTTATATATTTTTATACATTTTGTAAATAAAGAAACAAATTTGTTTCATTTTCAAACTTCTTCTGGTCTTTTTTACTATTAACCCTCATTTAGATAATCTACCCTTAACTGTCACAAAAATATTTCATAAATAGTAAGAAAAATTTAAACTCTGAGGGTTAACATCTCTGAGGGTTGCATTTTTATAGAGTTAACATAGTTGAGAATATAAAATACAGCTTAAGTGTTTTCTAAACTTTCCCTATTTGACTTTGGTTAGAGTATTATCAATATCTACCCAAACTTGAGAAGTACAAGACCATCGCTAATGATGAGTCGAAAAACACATAAAATCAATTCTACGTAGACCATGCCCCTTCTCTCACAAATACATCATAAGGGCAAAGCGATGTTTGTGTATTTATATCTTTCAATAATAGTTCCTTACCTTTTTTGAATTGAGGAACCGTTCAGTGATCAATTTCCAAATGAGGTGGCATCTCTGTTATTGTAAGGGGTAGGTATAGGATAATTGTAATAAATAATAAAATATTTGAGCGAAGAATGCTTAAAAGATGCAGGTAAGTGTATTCATCTCGACGGAAATACAGTCCACCCTTATGCTCAGTTAGTTCCCATAGTCAACCCCAGATCGAAAATGTTTAATGGGAAATTCCAATCTAAAGAATAAAAGTAGAAATTTGCCCAACGCTACATCACAATGCCAGCGACATTTACTTAATCTATCCCTATAAGTAACGTAAAAGCAAACACATTATCTTGTAGAGCAGAAAATTTTCTTTCGAATGACGTATAACATTTACCATTTTGTTTTACTTTTGGTGCTCATTTTTTAATTGGAAAAAACGGACACAACTTATGTTGTTAACACCTAATATGTGTTAAAATAATACAATTTAATAAATTAAGGTTACTTCAAATCATCATAGTCATGAATTAAATATTTATAATGGTGAATTAATATTTTGGATCAACACTACTTCACCACATTTTTTTTATTTTATAAAGATAAAATCATGAAATGTAATTAGATTAGAAAAATGCCAAGAATTACAATTACAACTCGAAGCGCTTGTCAACGGAGGTGAACAGCAAAGAAAGCGGCGCCCTCACGTTGGTCTGGTAATAGAACGCTCCTGCAGCCAGGACACACGCTCCCAGCCCCACGACGCTGTACAGGATTCGAGACAATACCTGGAAAAATACTTAATGAAACGAATATATGGACAAATAAAGAGAAAACAATTATTGATTTAGTTTGAATATGTGGAATAAATTAATGAAAAAAAAACTAACAAAGCAAATATACAGGGTAAATGTAATTGAAAGGCACGGTAGAAGAAGACCAAGAAAAGTATAGTTGGATCAAGTAAATGATATTAAAAAAACTGAACTGTAAGAAGTAAGAGAAATTGTAGGAATTATATATGGATGTAGAAGAATATGAGACGGTATGATGGTACACGTTGGTTTATCTTAATTTTTATGTACATAGGATTATCTTAATTATAGATAAGACCTCGTGATCGAGGATGATTGTCAACGATGCTGTGAATAAAGGACCCATGTATGTATTGATTTAATATGTGTAAGTTGGTGCATTTCAGTAAGCATAATACACCCATTAAGTTTCAATGGCATGGAGATCAAAGTTTCGATCGGCATATGAAACTAACTATAGCATTTCTTTATGACTGATTTATATAGCACTTAGAATAGCGCTCTTAGAATTAATATAAATAAGCTAATAAATTAAAAAAGCGCTCTAAGAATAGATATAAATTGGCTAGTAAGTTTTAAATTAGATTTTTGGCCTGATTTGTCACGGAGATTTTCGAGACGAATGGATACTGGGGAAATTTTCCATAAATTGCTGTGAATTATCCTCAAATAGCTCATCAAATTCATCTGCGATTCTTTGAAAAATTTTATCACATAAAAATTTATTCATATTTTTGTTTTTATAAAATAAGTTATCTATAACACAAATATTTGCCAAAGATTATACCTTTATACAAATTTATATCTTAAGAACTAATCTAATCTATATATTATAACTTTAAACTAACTTATTTTTTTTAATTTCCTATTTCTTAGAAACACTTAACGCCTATATATAAATTTATAGTTAGATAACAATTCGTACAACTAATTATTTAGCACGTACATGTCCACTCGTTTAGGCTACTTGCATTTCATCACATTTACTCAGACCTAGGTCCTTCCTGCTAACATTGTAGGTAACAGATGATGCTTCAGAAGCCTGTGCTTATAACTGAAAGGTAGGTCGCACTTACTCTCTTAAGCCCCCAGGGCAGTGATAAAATTATTGTTGTGGTTCTTCACACTGTTAGGCGTGAAGTCGGGAAGCTACATTTTTGTATTGTTTTAATTCTACACCTAATTCATGGCCATAGCCTGGACAGATTATTTTGGCACCCAGAAACAGCAGTGGCTTGATTCGCTTGACGTTGAATTACTTGATCAGATTCATTTAATGAAACTCCATAATTTCCTCCAACAGATTAATAAAAAAATATAAGTTTTTACTCATTGAATGATTAGAGAGAGTTTGATCACAGAAACGTTCTTCTTATCTTTGTACAATGATCATAGAGCCGATACTCAATGGTCGTAGAGCCGATATACTCAATGGTCGTAGAGCCGATATCAAAGATTTTCTCTGAGTAAATATTAAATAAGAAAATGTGCATCCCTGCCTTTTTATTCCAGAATATTTAGTTGTATAATATTATCTTCTTAAAAATAGCCATATCATATTACATACGAGTATATTATTAAGAAGATAGAAGGAAATTACTAAGCATTTTGATTAGGTGGTCCATTACCAGTTTTGGTAAAAAATGTGGTTTTCTTTCAACTTCATAATCACTCGCCAGGAGAAGAAGGCGCTGATGTGATTAATAAAATATGAAATATAGCAAAGTACCTCATTTAGTTGTATAAAGTATCAGAGTATCTATGTATAGTTTTTCATAAAAATAATTGCCATATCATATTATATTACGAGAATATTATTAAGACGATACACGAAAATTACAAAGCATTTTGAGGAAGTGATCTGTTCCCAGTTTTGGTAAAAGAATCTCTTTTTCTTTTATTTCCACAATCATTCGCAAGGGAAGGGAGGTATTGAGGTGACTAAAAGTGAGATGAGATGCTGCAAAGTACCTTGTCTTGCCATTTCCGGTTGGTAACGCACTGGCTGTAGGGCATGTGCGTGAATGTGACGGAGTTGTAGAGCGGCACCCAGCGGGAAGGCAGCGCCCAGAACAGAAGGTCGTCCAGCTTCTTACGCAGCAGGAATGAGCGCCTGTTCACCAGATCCCGCATCTGCACCAAACAAAGATATTAAAGATCACTCATACGACTCAGATGTTAAGCAGTTTTAAATAATCTTACGATCTTGAACAAACATTGAATAAGATCTAGAATAACGCATTGCAAAACACAGGTTTTTGCCTGTATATTACTGAAGACATATAAACATGGAACCATTAATCGATGCTGCTAACCGACTGTTGATAAATTACTTTATAGTTTTGATATAATTTTTCATCAACTTAATAAGTTGTGAGACCTAATTATACACAACGTGAGTCAACCCGTGGAGCACTTCATTATTTCAGATAAATTAATAGTCCATCTCACAATTGCATCCATAAACCCATCAAAAATAAATCACATTTTAGAATTCACACAAATTTTGCCTTCTACTTTTTTCACCTCGATTTCTTTAAGCTCAAGTACTTAAGGGGAGGTTTATTCACTTATTTACTTTTTACTTACGTACTTCATGTCGCAATAACAATAACATCCGATCCACTTCCTGAATTTTTCGTATCATTTTGCCTTTATTGAATTCGGTATCTCATTGCATGCCATGGAAGCCAGATAGACAAGCCGACAAAATTAGTTGGGCTTAATATGTTCTAACTTTCAGAATGGTGAAAATGAATAAATTTATTGCAGACGTATCATAATACCTCGATATAATTGTACATAGCGAGATCGCAGATGGCATGCGCGTCCTTGGCCCTCTCGCTGGAGAACTGCTCCAGCACAGAGCCTAGCCCGGCTGAGCTAGTGCAGCCACCCAGTAGCCGATCCAGCAGCACACAGTCCTCAAAGCCAGCGTTCATGCCCTGCCCGTAGAAGGGGACCATTGCGTGTGCTGCATCTCCCACCAGCACGACTTTGTTCGATATATGATACGGCTGGCACTGTACAGAAATAATTAAACAAATATTAGAAAATCTAGATCTAAACCGTGATTGATGGAGGATTACACGTGCGATAAAGAAGATTAAGCGATCACAAGCGAGAATTATCAAGTTAGAATTACTCACGGATAGGGATCGAAACCTACATACAATGAGTACATTTGTCACGTAAGTATTGCACAATGAGGTGCATGGCCGCGCGGTAATGCTCTGGACTTCCATCCGGAAGGTCGTCGGTTCGAACCTCGCGCTGTGCTACTCCCCTCGAATGACACAGGCACTTTTCCGCCTAGTGTTCGAGGGTATAAGGATACCTATGATTTCGGTCATATCTTTTCTATTTAAAAAAAAACCTACCGCGATCGGTTTTTAAATAGCTGACTCCGAACGACATTTAATTAATTTTTTAATCAACTGTTATAAGACATGTGAATTGATTTGGTTTTCTGCGTGTCTTCCTAAGTCCGTATTCCATTGGGATTTCTTTCAGCTTGTTAAACATTTGTTCAACCCTAAACTGTGTTTCGCTAAACATGCAAGATCATTCGTATAATCAAATAAATATCTTATGTATTTGACCTAATGTTACGTCGAAGGGCATCTGTTGAAACACTTTTGTGAGCTTTCCATCTACGTTGACTGCCACTTTGTCTCCATGCTCAAGCCCAATTAGTTTATCCTTAACTCCTTCATAACTGTCCGTCAATGTTCCTTCATCAACCTCTTTTTTGAACTCTCATTTTACTTTGACTGCCACTTTTTCTACCCACAACCATGCCCAAACCTAATAAGTTTCTCCTAAACTTCTTCATGGTTGTTCATAAAATTTTCCTGACATATCATATATGCTTATCTGAATGCTATGAAAATACTGCATGCACCTTAAAAGTAATGCAACGTGTTTTCCAAAAGCTATTAGAATGTAATGATTTGGTCTAATAAAGGCTTTCCGTTCCTAAAGCCAAACTGGCAATCGATCATATTCTGTTCAGCATAAGATGTAACGCATAAAAGAAAAAAAGTATTTTATTAGTATTAATGGGATACAGCTCACACTAATCATACCAAAAAGTATTGTACTAGTATAAATGGGATACAGCTCACACTAATCTGATCAAAAAATTTTGCACTATTATAAATTGGATACAGCTCACACTAATCTTACCAAAAAGTATTGCACTAGTATAAATGGGATACAGCTTACGCTAATCTTACCAAAAAGTATTTTATTGGTATAAATGGGATACAGCTTACACTAATCTCACCAAAAATATGAAGGGAACTGCTCGTATTAAGATCCCATCAAATAAAATAAGCCACAACACAATAATTAAATCAAGCCACACTTCTTCTTATTCAGCCGTTCTGGATCCATCCCTGGATATACGCCTCCCCTTCGGTCTTCCACAACTCCCTATCTCGGACACACTGCATCCACTTCCTCCCTGCGGTCCGCCTTATATCATCCGAACATCTAGACTGTGGTCTCCCCACACCTCTCCTGCCCGTTCTAGGCTGCCATTGCAGGACCTTTTTCGTCCATCGAGAGTCAGAGTCAAGCCACACATCTCTGTCTAATTAAAAATACTTTCAATTTTATCTTAATACAAAGCCCTTCAGCAATGAAGGATGACAAAAAATACGAGA
The DNA here is from genome assembly GCA_949825065.1 of Odontocerum albicorne. Lineage (NCBI taxonomy): Eukaryota > Metazoa > Arthropoda > Insecta > Trichoptera > Odontoceridae > Odontocerum > Odontocerum albicorne. The sequence goes on along the minus strand of OX463846.1, from coordinate 11,176,658 downwards.
GTAACTCTGACCTTAACGGAAACCAATGGCAACGGTTTCCCTTTGAAGAAGTCCTGTACCAGCTTCTCCTTCCCAATAAGAGGTACGGCATCGGGGAAGTAGGTCTGGAAGAACGCGAGCAAAGCCTGAGGGTTATCTAATAACTTGAACTTGGCGAAGGGCATGAAGAGTGTCACGGTCCAACTGTGATCCTGGTTGGGTAGCGCGATCATCATGAACTCCCCGCGTGGCCAAATGTGCAGATACTTATGTGGCATTGCGAACTGCAAACACCAAAATCATAGATATGAAACTCATGTAAGTGTTATTTTAATAAATAAATAATAAATAAATAATAGGTTTATTGATAGCAACATAGTATTTACAGATTATATTTAAATAACACTTCTAAAACACATAAATTGCAGATAATACATTAAATACAGAAGCTATCAAAAGGTCTGGGCTCATCTAATAACATCCCCTCGGCCAAGATACACCCCACCAATATAGGGCGAACCCAGCCACGGCGACACCAGATGTTTTTCAGCCCACACCCTAAACTCATGCCCGTGTTTTGAGGACAATCGCTTAACGTATAAAGAACAACATTTAAGCTAATTACACAGTTAGGATTTTAATGACTATTCGATTCCATCACCACCCACGCTGTTAGGGGGGACAAAATAAGTCCACATTCAGCGTGATCTTTTCTAGGAGATCGAAATCTTCTTTATTTATTGTTAACGTGACTTCATTTAGTGACGAAGAAGGAACTGCCCTAAAAGATCTCCTCTGGCGGATCTCTCTTAAGATCCGACGTCACAGGAGATGGAAATTGATTCACAGCGTACCAAATATACTTATAAAGTTGCTTAATGCGTGTAAATCAAAAAGCCCAGCAAGCCACCAAAACTATCCTTTGATGCCACTAGATCGGAGTATGCAATCGATCTGAATGTATACTGGTATAATACTGATTAAAGCTTCTTTTGGAAACTGGTGACTCCATTATCATCGCAGTACCACAAAATGTGATCTGCGGATCAATCCTTTTAATTTCGGATTAAGACAAAAAAATTTAAGCTAAAGCGTTTACCATTAAAGTTTCCGTGGTCAGAAAGAAATTAGGTAGTCCCATAGTTTCAATACATCCCCAAGAAACCAAGGCACGCCCTGGTGTAAGAAAAAAAATCTAATTTCTTTCTTTCATCTTGGTGATATGTGTTTTAACGTGGGCTGACTGTTATTAAAAAATCTTAATCAAGATTATTTTCGTAGACTTAGATATTTACCTACAAGTACACCTTAGAAATGCTTATCCAAAAGAAAAATGTCTTTCCAATTCAAAGGTTTATTCTTACCCCTCCATTGGCGTGTGGCGGTATGCAGAGTTCTAAATATCCGTGTTCGATGTAGGTCTGGCTAAAGTCGAACAGCGGCTGCTTCATCATACACCTGCGTACAGCAGAAAAGGCGCCGTCAGCTCCTATCACCATGTCCGCGCTGGTCTCCAACGTGCATCCCGTCTTGGTCCTTAAAAACGTCATATTATATCCCAGTTGGAAAGAACCTTGATTCACCCGGGGCTTTGGGTTTTGATTCCCGATGTTACCAAAAAAGGTCCGTCTGATAATAATGATCACATCCTCTAGACATGAGTAGTATCCAAACACATGCGATAACGAATCACGAGTATTGAAGATCGAAATTCAAAGATCCGAAGACAAAGCCACTCTTTTCAATATATCCGACTTACCAATTCGGATGTATTGAAAGGGTATCATGCGGATAAATTCATTAATATTCGGCTGATTTTCGTTTGCGTGCCTGTGAAAACAATTAGGGAACCGTGTTATCAATTTGAGGAGAAATATTATTATGGATTGACAACAATTATCAGCTTTAAAAGCTCACTAGATCATATCATATAAATCGACCTGCATACTGCTCGAATTTGTGATTTGAACTAGTTGAACAAATAATGGTAACGGCTATGTCCCTTAAATATTAACCAATAATAACAATAGTAGAGGCTAAGGAAACATGTTCTGCCGGTTGTCACCTATCTGATTTTTAACAGTCAATAAATAACTGTACTTTAAAAAAAATTTAACATGATACTTGGCAACAATAGATTGGAACCTTTGCGAGACAAATTTGATTTAATAAAAACCGTATCTTTGCCACGTTCAGTGAATTTTTCCATTCTTCTTTTTTCGTTGAACTTTTCTACTTATACATTGATTTTTTAAATTTTGAAGCTTAATCAGCGGAAACTTAAAATTGTACAATAATTTAAAAAAATGTTCTATTATATTGACTCATATAATTGCATAATAACTACACAATTCATGCTTGGGCTGGCCTATTAAAAAAACAATAGTAGAGGTGATCGTCGACCAATCAAAGAGGATTGCAAAACTTATATGAACGTGGAACGTATCTTAGAAAGCGCGTCCACAATTTGAGTTTTAAATTTTATTTATTCCGTGTTTAGCTCAACTATCGTGAGCATATTAATATTGGTTAAGTCGAAATAGTTTAGAAAATTTCTATGATCTAAGCTTGTTAAACGAAGTATTATATTAAATATAGTACAGTTTGAAACAGCTTTCATATAGCAAAACTACCCTGCACTTATTCGGAGATTGATATGTTAAACTTAATTTTAAAACCAAATTATTTGACACTTAAGTGTGATTTTTTTACACAATAACTTAAATTAAATTGACAGATTTGCTTCGCTTTCCAAAAGCATTGACAGACGGTTCAATAAAGTAAAGCGAAACAGATCTATCACTTTCATTTAAAATATTGTGTAGAATTTTTCACGTCAAATTTCAAATCATTCTGTTGCTAAAAAAGATTTCTATAATATCAACTGCAGTTTAAATCATAAATGGTATCACCACACTTGTCTAACAAAAACGATATTTTGTAACAGTCTTATTTATGTTTCCCTGATGATGAGGTGAAAACCTTGAAACCGGTAGGGTTATACCGTTATATAAAGTGGAATAAACAATGTTTGATTAAACAAATTACAATGTATTTAAACCTCCAGTGTTAATGCCTTAACTACAAATAAAATATAATATAAAAACAATGTTATTGGAATCCATTAAAAGGCAAAGTATTAAATTACTTACTGCAAAAATGTGAGTTTCCCCTGCTCCAAATGTGCATTAACAAGTTTATAGTTAAAGTGGAGTGTTACGTTGGGATATTTTTCCGTCTCTACAAAATAAATAAAAGTTATTAACATGTATTTAAATCATACACCTCATTTCAATGCTGAAAAAAAATACCAAGAAAAATAAAGACTGATTAGGTACGACACAAAAATCGTACGAACCTACACCACATTGTATTTTTTTAGATCATACATGCATTTAACCCACGTCCCTTTTGAGATAGACAGAAAGGACAGATCTCAACGTCTTTCTATTCATGCACACAGCTCTTGTCTCGTCCACATCCACACATGCTCTCTTGTTTTTCATAATTTTTTCCTTCCCATCAGTTAAAATTTCTCCAACTATCTTCTTCTACTCTATCCTCGGTATATCTCTACTTCCCTCTGTATTAATTTAAGACATAGGTGTTTGATTCGTAAATCTTTCTAGATCGTGTTCCAAAATGTATAATTATGGTCGATGCCGATCTCAAAATATCTTTCTATAATATTAATATACAAAAATGTTTTTCACTTTAGTGATATAAAAATTTATACATTAAAACCAGGGGAATTATTTTCATTTAGATAAATATTTCTACCAACCAGAATTAACAAATCATTAGAGGAAACCACACTGAGACGTTTTTATTTAAAAATGATCAGTAATGGGAATCGAACATGCTACCCACGGGCTGGAAGACATGCGTTTTACCAACTTGGCCACAGAGATCGTCATCATTAATATTGTTTGACATATATAAAGAAAAATGTTTAAAATAGTAAAATGTTTAAAAAAAAACAAAATAAACTAAAATTTAATAAAAAAGATTTCAAAGGATAGAATTAGCGAGAATTTCGAAAAGACGTAGAGAAATGTGACACAAAAAATATCACCAAATTTTGAAAGAAACAAGACTTAAAAGCTAAAAACGGAGCGTATCTATGACAAGATGTATGGATGTGGTAAATACAATAGATGTATACCATGATGATGATAATGATCTTGTCTTAATTCCCTTTTTATTTTCCTAGGACGATTGTTTGACTTCCACTGGGGATTCGGGATCAATTCCTGGAAAAAAGCCCCCTATCTGTTAAAAAGAGTTCGTTGGGTAACAATATTCACGCGCACCAAGTATGTGTGCGAGTGTTATAGCTTCGTGTGCGGTAGTGTTACGAACACCTGTAATGACGAAACCCCAATTCCGTTTCTACTTCAATGTTCCTAAACCCAAATGCTCGATTAATGGAGCCGAACGAAAAATACAATATTGTCTCCTGGCTCTTCAATACGTCCGAATTACCAATTCGGATGTGTTGATAGGTACCAGATATTATTTTTTGAATTCTACACGCCGAGCGTTAATACGGGGTTTAAATGTTCTTTACACTAAAGCCGAATGTGTTAATATAACATATCGGAAGATCTACAAATGTTCGTTACACTAAAGCCGAATGTGTTAATATCACATATTGGAAGATCTACAGATGTTCGTTACACTAAAGCCGAATTTATTAATATCACATCTCGGAAGATCTACAAATGGTCGTTACACTAAAGCCGAATGTGTTAATATCACATATCGGAAGATCTACAAATGTTCGTTACACTAAAGCCGAATGTGTTAATATCACATCTCGGAAGATCTACAAATGTTCGTTACACTAAAGCTGAATGTGTTAATATCACATATTGGAAGATCTACAGATGTTCGTTACACTAAAGCCGAATTTATTATTATCACATCTCGGAAGATCTACAAATGGTCGTTACACTAAAGCCGAATGTATTAATATCACATATCGGAAGATCTACTAATGTTCGTTATACTCAAGTTGAATGTGTTAATATCACATATCGGAAGATCTACAAAGGTTTCTTTGTAATTCGTCTTTTCTTCTCCGACCATTTTCTTATCAAATATGTTTTTCTTAACATGGAAGATGGGAAAGTTCCTAATCTAATTGCCGCAATGAATGTGGTGGTTGCAACCATAAATATTGAACTTGTTTTTTTTTTGTAACATTTTAATCAGACTATAAAAGCGGGTTCGAATTTCGAATTTCGAATTAGAGCGTCTTTGAAGATAGTTGACTTTCTAAACGATGCTATATAACTTGTCCTTTAAATATTATTAACTGCTGGGTTGGATAAACCTGGCATAGTCAAATGAATGGATAATATTACATGGCATTGAAGCTAGTAGGTCTCACGTCGAGTTTCTAAGGCTATCGACCAAGCTATTGATTATGAAGTCTCACCACACAGCACGCAGGAGACACATTTCTACCGTACCCACATGTGACTTATCCATATCACGTTACACCAGAGCAGACGGCTGACAGCCTCAAGCAGTATTGAATTACTCGTCTGAGTTCGATAGTCCTATGGCGAGACTAACATACAATAGATGTGTTTTATTATTCCACTAGAATGAGTTGATTGAATTGTATTCCACTAGAATGATTGAATTCCACTAGAATGAGTTGATTCAGTTGATTGAATTGTATGTAGAAAGAATAAATGATGAAAGATTTACAAAAATAATCTAGTATAGAAGAGACGAAAAATTTTGGAAACCTAGAAAAACTTAGCATGACAAAATAAATCAAATTCTGGAAGAAGGCAGTGTCAAAAGTCTTTATAATAGGAGAGTATCCATGACGAAGTGTATGAACGTGCAGAATCGAAAAGTGTGTGCCGGGATAAACTGATTTATTTCGCACTTTTTGAGAAACGTTACGTAGAAACGAAAGAGTGATCTTTGGCCTATGAAAATAAGTACGAGTATATTGTTGTATTAAAAACAAGTGTAATCAAATACAAATGCCTGAATGTTTCCTAAATTATACTCGAACAGAAAAATTAAGGGTTGTGGATATATATTGACACTTTTTAAGGTGATAAACAACATGGTGATAAACTACACGTGTTTTAAGGTGATAAACTACATGTTTATCCACTGTATATAGTATGTAGATTTGCGTTAAGTGGTGTTGAAGACATAGTGAGGTGGGGAAGAAACAGAAGGCGCTTCTGGAAGGATCACGTGGACCGCATGGAGGATATAAGACAGGCAAGAATCGATAAGACTGAAAACCCTAACAGCAGGAGATTACCAGGAAGGCCGCCGAAAAGGTGGAAGGACAGCTGGACGTCATCATCCCAGGACAGCCCACCGTCACAAACAGGTCATACAACCTAAACCAAGAGGAAGAAGAAGAAACTGCAAAATTTTAATTTTATTCAATTTACATTAAAACAAGCAGTTAGATAAGAAACAGTAATATTGACACAAAGTAATAACTAAAATTATAAATAACTTTAATAAGCTTTTTATGGACAAAACTCGAGTTCATTATCACAGTGCAGCTTGACAATGATCTTACATTTTGTTGATGTTAAGAGATAAAATTCGTTTTATTTTAATCTCTCTAATTTATATAAAAGCATTTGAATAAATGTTAAAATTTGACTAGTGATAGTGCAAAAAGATATTAAAAAAAAAAGAGTCCTAATCTAGTGAAATATATAAATTAGTAACAAACATTACTCGCACGCGCAGAGTTCTTATGCGAGTGTTGTTGCCGAGTTCTTATGCGAGTTTTGTTGTTCCGTGCCTACTCCAGTGGTTGTAAGCCCGAAATCTCGATTACTAGAGGCGACAAGAATAATATCTTCCGACCACGCTATTCAATGTGTCTGAACCACCATTTCGGATATGTTGAAGAGTATCATACAAATGGAAATATTTAAGGTAAAAATTAAACTTATAAATTATTGAGCAAAAATTTTAAATATAATCTGTTCATAAAATTTATGTTTTGATCCAATAAATTACGCATTCCGTCTCGAAATTTCTCTATTGAGGTAAACAGAGAGAACAGAGCGCCAACATTTTCTATCACAAAATACTTCTCCTCAACGATGGTTCTTTTTGTTTATTTTACTTTTATTTTTTGAAGAATTAAATAACTTGGTTTAACCATACTTTTCTCGGTCTTCCTCTTTTGTATTTGGTTCGTAAGACGCCTGTTTTTCAAGCTGGGGGTTACGGATTCGATTCCCATTTAAAATGTTTTTTTTTTGAAGTTTTGAAATGATTTTTTTTTTAAGTTTTCCGTCATGTTTTCATTTGAGGCTTCTTTAATATATATTTGGTTGGTTGGAAGAGATACCCTTTAAACAATAAACTACGCTAGGTTGTACTATAAATCAGGGGTCACCAAACTTTTTTCGAAACGGACCGGATGAAATTTTTTTTAAATAGGGGGGGGGGGGGGGACGAGAAATATTCTTATTGAAATCCTATTAGAACATAAAATATTCTTATTGAAATCCCATTGTACCGTTAGTTTACATTGCATGTGTGAACAAATGTAGTTTATATTGGAAGTCTTATACCAAATCACAATAGGAGAATCGTTGTCGTGTATTCACTACCAAATAATAAAAAAATTATAAAATTAGTATTTCTTATATATATTGTAATATTTATGAATAAAAGTCGGGGGCCGGATGAAAAAGTTTGGAGGGTCAGATCCGGCCCGCGGGTCGTAGTTTGGTGACCGCTGTTGTAAATGATAATAGTTTTAAACAGCGCAGTACTCCCACTCAAATTTGCATCTTAGATTTGTTTAGTCTGTAACTATCGTCGTTCATCCACCTACCAAATCAACGTACTATTTTTCTCCCAACTTAACATATTGGGCTTAAATCAAATTTATTTTAAGAACTACATTTTTTTTCGTTCATACATCGAAACACCGTATTTAGTCGGCTCCTTGATTTATTTTCCTCGTTCAATTTTCACTCCTATGCATTAATTTTGGTATTGATGCCCAGTTGTCAACCAACCATTCTGTTAGCAGATATTAATATTACTTTATTTAAGTTTATGTGTTTTAGGGCCCCATTGACTTTTTCCTTTATTTCTTCTAATAGTTAATTCTTCACCCAAATATCGTATTTACTTTTCCTTTCAACACATTTTCAATTACCATGACTGGATTTCATAATAGTATTTTTTTTAAATATACTATTATGAAATAGACATAAAATAAAATTATTCAAATTTAAACATTTGAAAAACACTTACGCCAATAAAAACGTCGAATAGATTTAAAAAATACAATATATAACATATTAAAATTATTTAAAAATAATAAATTTAAATATCTGCAAATAGTTGTAGAAATGCTGAGACAATTTTAAAATTTGTTTAAATTTTTTTATAATTTAAGCAATAATAATGAGAAAATATTGTCAGTTTAAAATAATTAACACAGTAGGAATTCAGTATAAAAACATCATTGACATTTCAGATTAATTTAGCGATTCACGTGCACGATTTAAAATATGGTGATGGGTTAGGCGTAAGAATGAATGAAATATAAGTGTATGGACCTCTGTATGCAGATGTTTTAATTATGCTTGCTGAAAATTAAGACCATTTAAGAGAAATGATAAGTGAGCTGTGTAAGAGATGACTAGAAAAAAAGCTTTGAAAATGAATGTGGCGAAATCAAAAGTTATGGTTAAAGAAAGGTGTGGTGAAAAGTATACGCGATGTATGGATTAACTCAGAAAAAACTAGAGCAGGTTGGTGAGTTCTATTATTTGGTCAGTATATTTACGTGTGATGGGAGGGTTGATAGTCACTCCCGTAATGCAAATGGATGGAGAAACATTACCAAATTGTGACTCCTTTAAGTATCTTGGGTCACTCATCCATAGCGATGGAGGATGTGCAGTAGATGTAACACATAGAATTAGTGTGGGATGGATGAAGTTTAGATCAATGACGGGAGTTCTATGTGATCCGAAAATGCCAGTAAAGTTAAAAGGAAAAGTATACCAAATGATTGTCAGACCCGCACTCCTCTATGGCTCCAAATGCTGGACGATGTATAACTCTTACTCTAGGCAACTAGAAACTGCTGAAATGCGCATGCTAAGATGGTCAGCTGGTGTGTCCCTAAGAGACAAAATAAAAAGCTCACGCATTCGTGGAAGCCTAGGTGTTACAGACATCAACAGCAAGATGGAGGAGAGGCGATTGAGATGGTATGGGCACGTTGGACGCAGAGCACCCGATCACATTGTGAACCAGGCAATCTCCATGGATCTTCCTCGAATACCAACCAGAAGAAGACCAAAGAATTCATGGGTGGTGCAAAAAGATAACCTGATGCAGAGGCATGGCCTGGGGGACGTAGTCCGGGACAGAAGAGCATACAACCTGAGGACGAAGAGAGCTGACCCTAACAGTCTTCGCAGACAGTGAGTTGGGATGGAGCCAGGGAGAAGAAGAAGGCAGGGTTGATAGAGACATTGAAAGAAGGGTAATGACAGAGTATAAAGTAAACGAATCACTTAACGTTATATACAACACCGCGCTATGTCAAAAGTGGCACAAAATTTCAATATATAATTGTGTGTTGGTATAAACTTTGACATAATGGAAGTGAAGTTTAGCTAGACAGAAGAAAGATTAATGCTATGGTGCTTACACTAAGAAAACAATGTGGAGTATTTACAATGCATTAAATAATGCGAAATGAAGATGTCACAAATGAATGCATTAATATAATGGATGTTTTTACTAAGATGAAGGAAGAAGCTTTAAAATGGTTTGAACACGTGGAAAGTTGAATCACCACCATTCCATTTTTATTGGGGTAGGCAGAGAGGATAGATCGCCAAACTTTCCGATCATGTCATTTTTTTCTGTGCTTTCTCCAAATGCATACAGCTCCTTTTGTTTCTCTTTTCACGTTTTTATTTTTAATTTTTCGGTCAGCGTGTACCATGATTTCCATAACGTGCTTGCATAATAAATTTGGTTACTCAATATTTCGTCACCCGTCCGTTCAACATATCTAAACCACCCCAACGTACTCTTACACCCTACTCAATGTATCAGTTTTTAGCTCAATTTCATCCTTAATAATTACATTTCGTATTCTGTCATAAATGGAAACACCACATATTTATTAATTCAGTAATGCACGAATTTACTAGATTTCTTTTATTCATTTTCGAAGCCCATGTTTCACTCCCATCTATCAATAATTAATAAAGTTTATAGTAATAAATGTTTTTTTTTTAATTTATGAAATTGATACCTGTAAGCAAAACCTCGTTGAGAAATCTGCGTCCCACGGAGTAAATGCACTGGAAAGAAAATATCGTAAACAAATACATAAAAAATGTATAAATGTGTCATTATATTAATAAAAATATCGATAAGCTAACTAAATATCTATTAAAATTATAAAACGCTGGTTATAAAAACACGTGCACTCATCACATTTTCAAAATTAAATAAACTTTTCTTTTAACTAGCAAAAAAATGTTATATTTTTACAACTTAGTACAAGAATGTTGAAGATGTGCCATACGAATCGGTTAAGTACGAAAGTGACCAAGAACAAATAAAAAACTCCTTAGTTTTGAGAACAGATTTCCTATCGCATACCCTTCGATATATCTGTTGAGTGATTAGGACATATTGAAGATCGTGGCTGAGACAATGTTGTCTTCGGTATCAGTAGTCGAACCTTCTGGTTTATAAATACTGAAAAAGGCACGGAACATGCAGTTCATTATTACACCTGTTGACGTCAATCCCGCACGAGAAGAGCGCGTACAAGTATTGTATTGTTTTATTATATTACAATTTCATTATATACAGTACAACATGACGGACTGGTTGCCATGTTGCAATCTTCTCCAATTAATGAAAATGATGTTAGATTATATAAAGAAACCCACCTGGTTAGTCCTAGTGTCGTAAGGAATGGGCTTGAGTGGGCCAGCCACTGGGTGGATCATGCGGCCCTGCATAGGTAATCCGTGGCTGTGGAGTACCTCCTCGAGGCCCACTGCACGCAGAGCCGCTCTTCCACGTGCAGACAACGACAGGTTGATGGAACGACCCCGCACGTGTGTCGTCTTACGGATATCTACACAACATTAAATATACATCTGATGATGGACAAAAGCACTGAGTTTGGGAAGATATGAGAATATGAATGCTGTATGCTAGGGTAAGTGAATGAGTTTCATGTTTCAGTGATAAATTTATTCCCCGTACTTCAATGTTGGCCTGTAAGAGTGGTTTCAGCCACGTGTTGGCTAACTATAAAAAAAAGCTCTGGTTTGAAACGTCCAAGAACAAAACAGTTCAGGCAATCGTGATCGACGGTATATATGTATTGTTTTCCAAATCCTGATATAATACATACATTCTATGGCGTTTTGGTAAAGAGGTACAAGTCGTCAATTACTTATTTGTCAGTTTGAAGTTTTGCAACACTTGTATTCCTGAAATACATACCTCAAGTAAATTTTAAAGGTAAACTTTGAATAAATAAATTATTTATTCTGTATTTCAGGAATATAAGTGTTGCAAAACTTCAAACTGACAAATAAGTTATTGATGACTTGTACCTCTTTACCAAAACGCCATAGAATATAATCACGCCGATTCCATGTAGGGGTAGGTAGATATAAGAGTGTGCCAGAATTTCCTAACAAGATACACATATTTTGCTCATTCTACATCCACACAACTTTTTATACAATTCCTCCAATTTTTATAACTTTTAACATTTTCTTGTCTCAAAATATCATTCTGCTATCCAAACACACTTTCTTTGGTCTTCTTCTCCACGCCTTCCACTCACATTTGCACTGTATATTTGTTTTGTTAGTCTTTCTTCTTTCATTCGCTCCACATGCCTAAACCCTCTTCGAGATTTTTTTGATCTTATTTAATACACCAGCCTTAAGTTCACATTCATCCGTAATCCCTTCGTTCCGAATTCTGTCATAGATTGTTACCCATGTATTCTTCTCAGTTCACGCACTTCTACAGCATTTATTCAACTGGCTTCAGTACTTTTCCACATCCATGTTTCACTCGAATACACAAAAGATGGTACTAAAATACTATCGTGGACTATCATTTTAGCAGATTTGATACTGCCTTTATTTTTTAATCATTGCGCACCCTTCGAAATCTCTCGTGGCTGTTCCATCGACTGAGAAAATACTATCTAAATAAATAGTAGAATTCCTTAATTTACTCTAATATTTCATTATCCAGTCTAAGCTCCAATATTCATTGCTGTATGAGTATCGTAATCAAATAGTATATTATTATTATTCTATTTTATAAATAGGCATTATCAAAAACTGCTAAAATGATAGCCCACAATAGTATTTTGGTGCCAACTTTGATGTATGGGACCGAAACGTGGACGTGGAAAAATACTAAGGTAACTTTTAAGTTGACATTTAAATAAATTATATACTATATATGCATACATATATGTTATACACATACATATGATATATTCAGTCACTTAAATATGTTAATGATTGCTTTCTAACGCCCCCATTCTTAGAAGAAAATTTTCTTTTGCTTTTAGTAATGTGATATGAAATATGTCAATATCCGAAGCAGTCCCGTTCAAAAGAGTAAAAGCCCTTCCAACAGGCATTGAAGTTGGAAGACTCGTTCTAGCGTATGTGATTGTGAACAGTTCTTGCCGGTGTAGTCTAGTGTAATTGTTAAGAACATTTAATGCTAATCTTTGTAGTAATGCTGGACAGCTCACAGCTCCTCGAACGTGTCTGACAACGTATACCAGGAGACGCAGATCTCTTTTTATTCTCAAGGAGCAGAAACTGAATAGGATAAACCCATGGATAGACACCGAACTCACTCACACACATATAGAGATATCGTAGATATCTTTTTTGTACTTTCTCTACCATGATGGAGTTAATCCTTATTGGTTATAAACCTCCACCTGTACTAATTTTCTTATCATACAAACTGTATGGGCTTACCTTCTCTGTATTCATAAAGATGCACATCGTGCCCCTTTCTCGCCAGAAACAACGCGGCCAGAGATCCCACCTGAAATGTAAATACTACTTTACAACATTAACTAAAACTTCTCCAGTATAAACACACCTTATCTCTCAGTTACTGACATAAATATATGATATGATATCAAAATTTACTCACTCTATCTTTACTTTTTTGGGTTCTTCTAATACTTTCGAAACATGGTGCTAAATCTCATACGATTTATTTTTTGACAACGTTAATTTAATTGGTTGACTCTATAAAAAAATACGATTGTAACAAAAATGAAAATACATATTAATTTGTTGGCAACCATTAAGATGCCTTCCGTGGCCTAGTTGGTAAGACGCTTGTCTTCCAGCCCGGAGGCAGCGAGTTTGATTCCCGTTGAAACCCAGATTTTTTTTAAATGAATTCCAGTCTGGTTTTTACTCCAGGCCTGTTTAACATCTTTATGGTTGGCTGAAAGATATTTCCACATGGTAAAAAGCCCGTCAGGTTATACTGTATACAACGAAAGTGTAATACAATACAATACTCGCAACGCCAGCCTTTAAACATAGAAAGTCAAAGAAATCATAGTTGTATGGATGTAGAAGAGGGTAAGAATGTGTGCCGAGATAGGAAAGTCTGGTGATTGTCCTCTGTGACTACCCTGACAGGTAAATTGATGATTTAAAGTTTCAACTGACGATTCAAAAATTTAATAATCGGCATATAAATGGAAAAGCTCCACACAGAAAGATGAAACATAACATTCAGACTACGCGGTAAAGATATGGCTTTTAGTAAATCAAATATGTCTCTCAAAGAACAATCGAAAAATACATGGTATGTTATGATTTTACGTGATACGAAAAATATGTTACATGCTTAAAAATACTTGGACTATTCTAACGATTCGAATTATTTAAAATTTACGCAAATAAGGAAATAATTTTATACCACGAGTATTTAATTGAAATGTGTTTCAGTCGCCGAGACAAAATAATGATATGTGTCTATTAATGCACGGTTAAAAGTCAATAATATCGTAAACCACTCACTAAAAATGTTACATAATATTGATAAGATCTATTGATTGAGTAGTGTTGAATGATTTTCGGAATTTCGCAATACATTATTCAACATTATGTAATTCTTCTTCAAGGCTAAAAAATAAACTAATGAATATTCAAACCAGAGTCTCACACCATTCTTTGTTTATTTCTGCTATGGTGATATTTTAAAGTTTGAATACGTTAATATTTTTTTATAATAGGCCATCCACCCAAACTAGGATGATTTGTGCCACCAACATTATGTCATTATGCACTTATATGTGTCAATATAATAAAACAAATTATAAATATAATATTAAGGTTTAAAAATTTAACAATCGATCTATAAGTAGGAAAGTTCCACGAAGAAAGAAGAAACGCAATATTCATTGGATGCGGTGAAGATATGGCTTTTAATAAATCAAATTTGTTTCGCAAAGGACAACTGAAAAATATACGGTCTATAGTTTCATAATTCTGACCAACATTGGGATTATCCACAATACCCATTCTGTAAAGGTAGCCACCACGCAATGGGTGGTCCTCAAACGACACATGATTCTATCTTGTTCATTATTTTATATTAAACCATGACTTCAAATGAATATATTGTTGGATTGATTTATATCTAGAGCCCTTATTTACTCCAGTTATATCCCAATGCAACGCCAATCGGTGCCAAGTATCATGTTTAATTTTATTTATTAGTGGCTGTAAAAATCAGATAGGGGACAATCGGTAGAACATGCTTCCTTTGTCAAGGAATCAACACATTCATTAATATAGGATGTGCCAATAAGAGCGCCGGATTTAAATTGATAGTTTGAGTTCTTGGGTCAGTTGGATCTTGTAGGCATGCAAATCAAAATCTTTCGCGAGAATTCGCTGTAAGGTGCTTCTTAAAACGACTAATTCTTGTGAACGATGATGCCCCTGGAGTTTCAGTAACACTTTCTCTCACTGCAGCTATGTTTTCGAGTGAACGGTGCACGTCTACGAGGACGCATGGCTGACATATTGTCCACAGTCGAACCAATTTTCTACAATTTTTTTATTAATTTTCGAATTGATGACATACTTGGCCGAAAATTCCATGAAGTTTACAAATCAGTAAAACTTTCCCCATTTTTATGAGTTTTAACAATAATAACGCGTTGTTCTTTCGTGTAGCGTTCCATATTTACTAATCGCAAGAATGACAAATGGTACATATGAAATTTTTAGAGCTGCCAACCTAATAAAAAAAATCACGTGAAATTTAAATCCGGCGCTTTTATTGAGACACCCTAAATTATAATTGTATGTTTGTAGAGTTGTGTTATTGAGCATAGTGTTGATAATAATAGGGACAACAGCGTGTATGATAGAGCTGAGAATGACAAACGGCTGAAAAATATGAATGCGATTAGCTTAAAAGTACGTACTCGTATGACTAAAAATTATAAAAAAAGAAAAAGCGCCACGTTATGATGAAGTAAGCTCATAACTAATTGTGTGAGGGTGAGCGAAATATCGAGTGGCTGAGACAATTTTTCAACAAATGTTGGATATCTGAATACGCACTGAAAGATTAGAGGAGTGCAGTGATTGTCCGAGTGTATAAAGGGAAGGGTGCAAAAATAGAGTGTGAAAATTACATATCCATTAACTTACTGAGAGTTGTAAATAAACTCTATGGTAAAATTCTGAAAGAAAGCGTGAAAAGAAATACTGAAACGAAAGCGTGGGATTTTCAGGGCGTTTTTTTTTTGAGTGGAAGGGATAAGTTAAGTGGAAGATACGTGGTTAAGGTTTTGTCTTGACGTATCTTGTAAAAAATGTATGATAAAAAATAAGAAACAGTACTGTGCACCTGCGGACTTATGGTACTAGATACAATGAAAGTGTAATACAACACTAAGAAATTAAAATTTTATTTAACATAGGTTAAATTTTTTAATTGATTCGGATATTTAAAAAAATATTAGTTTGCCATTTTTAAGTAAAAAAATTCAAACGCAAAAAGAGATCGATGTATATATTTTACTATTTATAACGATTTTTCGCATGCGTATTTATTTATTTGATTTATTTACATATGTGTATATACTCGTACATGTCCCTTTTGAGGTAAGCAGAGATTTTTGAAGCCCTCAAATAAATATTATAAGATGAATAAATACTTTGTTAATTCCACTAGCACGACATTATTCTAGACACTTGATTTTTTTACATAGATTTATTTTCCCTGAAGAAGTGCTCAGAAACTCAAGTCACAACGATAACATAGTTTTATCATAAATAAAAAAAGTTTTTTTATCAAAGTTATTATCATAAAATCCACTTATTAAATCTGGAGACATTTAAATAAATATTAATCCCAAATTGATCATCGTTAAAACATTTCAATAAATATTAATTTAATTGATCATCTTCAAAAGAAAGAAAAAAATGCATTTGATAGCGGTAAATAAAACTGTTTTGTTAATATACCTACACAAAAAGAATAACTAGTAAAGTCTAGTTTTACTAAATCACGTTTTGTAATAAATATCAAATAAATATTCACATTTTATATTTTTTATCGCTTTTTTATTTGAAATTTAAACGAATTGAAAAAAAACAACAAATACGTTATATACTCATCAAATATGACTGTCCCAACCTTCGTATCCCAGTTAGTTAAGACATTGGGGTTTCGGGTTCAATTTCAAATGGAACTGAAAAAACAAATAAAAAAAGAGGGTCCCAGTCTAGAAAAAGAGTTCGTCTTGTAACAATATTTCCACGTGTTCGAGTGTTATTCTCTCTTCACATGGGGTAGGGCTCATCAATATGTCAGAATCATCAATTCGGATATGTTGAACATGACTGAATGAATAAAAAAAAATTGCTTTTGTTATTGTTTTGGTTTGTGATTATTTCATTTAATAAAATATTTGGTCACCTGAGAAAAGTTATGTTTTGATGGTAAGGCAAATTCTGATGAGATACAAATTAGCGCGAGTATTTAATTTTAATTATAAAAAAATAGCACACAAAATTAAAAACTAGCATCTGCACACAAATATTCACTCGATGTTAATGAATTCACATGGGAACGTTTATTTAATTTACAGAGATATACAAAATTTCAATTAATTAAAAATTTTAATAAAACTTGTCATTTTGAACTAAGACCGCAGAGTTACAATAACGAAATCAATATGATTCGAACCCAATGCTGCTGTAATAATACTCTCATTAGAATTTATATATTAAATACATGAGGAAATATTTACGAGGCCTCCCCCAACAACCACCACACTGAGCTGCTTCCGGTAGCCGTTCTTCGGTGCGTTACCTTCCATGGCTGGGCACAGACTGAGCTCTCTCCCCCTATCCACAAGCCACTAGCTCAAGCCCGATCATAGCTCGTGAGGTTTCTCACTTGAGTACTGAGCTACCTCTGCTATTGGCTTATCTGAGGACTGGTTCAATGGTCTGCGCCTGACAAGAGACATACGCAGCCCTCTGTATTTTAATCGCTAAAATAATCAACATTATTTTTAAAGTTCACATGCTTCTAGTAAGAAAAGCATATGCGCGAAGTAGCAGCAGACAACATAATTAATTGAATGGTGTTTTGGTAAAGAGGTACATGTCATCAATTACGTATTTGTCAGTTTGAAGTTTTGCAACACTTGTATTCCTGAAATACAGACCTCAGGTAAATATTAAAGGTAAACTTTGAATATATAAATTATTTATACATACATAAATTATTTATGTATTCAAAGTTTACCTTTAAAATTTACCTGAGGTATGCATTTCAGGAATACAAGTGTTACAAAACTTCAAACTGACAAATAAGTAACTCATGACATTTACCTTTTTACCAAAACGCCATTCAACTGTAGGTTATACAATAAATGTGTTTACCGAGTGAAGAATTTCAAGAGAAGCAAAGTTGGCTGCTCATAATGGAATATTGGTCCCGTTATTCAAATATGCAAGTGGAACTTGGACATCGCAAAAATGGTATGAGAGCGTTGCATGTTGAAAAAACATGCATTGTTTAAGATGGTGAAAGGAACATTGAGATGATTTGGCCACGTAGAAAGATTGAATGATGAAAGATTTACAAATGCAATCTACATAAGTAGTATAAAAAGTCTGAGATGTTAAAGAACATCTAAAGAAACTAGACACAACCAAATTAATCAAATAAAAAAGCAGTGAGTAAAAAGTGTATACCATATAATGTGGATGTGTAAGACGAGGTGTATGGACGTGTCAGAAATAAAATATGTGCCAAGATAGAATGAATTAGAGATCTGTAATTTTATTCCCCAAAAGCGAAATACAGAGAATTAATATTTCCTTTATTTATAAAAATATCAAACCACTTTAATATATACCATATTTCATGGTTAACAAAGGTTAAAACCCATTTCATATAAACCCATACATCGCAGTCTTATGCTTATATTTATTAATTTGTACGGAAGTATTTACTTGTCAGCGGTCGTGGTCTAATTTATGGTATAGCATTCACGTTAAGCAAGCGGGCGCCTCAGATTCAATTCCTAGCGGATTCGCTTCTGGATTGGTTTTGCTCTTAGACCGTTTTAGATCTAAATGGTGTGGTTTTCTGTAGTTTATATGTTGCTTATCATAAAGTAAACAAATAGCGCATTGTTAAAAAGCTCTGCCTAACAAAAAGCTGCTGCAGATTTAACTTGCCGATCATCTTTGAACTTTGATCTCATTGATCACATCCCGTGCAACGGGGTTTTGTTTTTGTGTAATCAAAAATCAGAAAGAAGTATCGATTTATTTTTCTCATGCTAAATATCCTCAGTGAGATACAGGCAAAAACCTAGTTTACTGGGGATACGACAAATGAAAGGCAACAAACCCAGATCCATTAAAATTGTATGTCCAAATCAAATTATCTGTTGTTTTTCTCAAATTGTGTATATTTCTTGTCATGTGTAATAATAAATTAATAAATAAATAAATAAATTGTCAACAGACGTTTGGTTTTGGTCTGTTAAAACTGTGTGCTTGTTGAAGTGTAACAGCTTGCACACAATAAATCAATACAATCACATGCGTCTTCTATGCATAGGATGGCTGACAACTATACTCGATTACGAGGGATTAACTTTATTATATTTAATGACCAAGGATCAATTCAAAGGCTCCTACGTTTCAATGAAATTTGTCTCAAAAAGGGTGAACTTTAGAATCCCCTTGAATGACACCAGGCTATCAACCTGCATACACTTCAGCGACAGTCTAATTGATGGATAATTCCTCGTGATCGAGTATAATTGTCAATCATTAATGCTTAATTAATTTATTTAATTTTGAAGTTCTTTGCACATAGCAGGTTTCTTTGATTCGTACAATGAACAAATTCGAGTAAATTAAGTAAAAATAAATAATTAATAAAACAATTCATAGTTTTAAGACATTTGATAAAAATTATAATCAAGATGTATGTGTATATGAATAACATCAAAACAAATTATAGCAGTTTATAAATAACATTGAAGGTTGTGTGGTTGGTTGGAAAAGATTTCCGCCTGGCAATAAGGCCACCAGGCTGTTTTAAAATGAAGTCTTGAATAAATAAAAATCAAATTATTTTTTAGGATCGTTAGAAATTTGAGTATTTTCCTGAAAGAGTTGAGTGACATGAAAAGCTCCTATATGAGTCACATGAAAAGCTCCTATATGAGTCACGTGAAATCGAAACCGTAACTCTCGGATTAGAAGATAAGGCGTCTTACCCATTAGGTCACAGAGTTCGTACATTGTACTTTATACAATGAATGTGTAATACTCGCACAATATTTACATCATATTAGTTATTTTCTGAAATTATTTAACACGCTGACGTTCACTCGTTCAAGCTATAAATACTCGTAAGTTACAAATGTCGTATTCTGGATGATGAATAAATAAATTAAAATTAATTGAAAAAAATTTAGTAAGATCAATATTCGCACTGTGAGATGGTTTGGTCATGTAGAAAGAATGAACGAAGAAATAATAATAAAACAAAAGTGCAATACTAATGCTAGTGGAAGGCGTGGTAGAGGAAGATCAAAGAAGGTATGATTGAAATGTAAGAAGTAAGAGAAATCGTAGGATTTGTATGACAATGTGTATGGATGTGGAAGAACCTAAATATATGTGTCGATATAGCGCTATCTCCTCTGAATATCTCAGCAGTATTAAAAAAAACTAAAATCAAAAACCAATTTCTTAAATTATAAAATTTGTTCACTTTTATGTGCCTCATTATTTCTGGTATCAGAGTTCTTTCAGGGATTTTCTCCTCTTCGTTCTTCTCTATCCTCCACAAGCTCACTTTATTGAACAACACCCAAGATTTTCAGGTTCCTCATCCCATCATTCCACTATCAAATCATTGATCGCTCAATGATCCGCTGGATTCCAATGTTTCATTGTATATTCATTTCCTCGTTCTTTCCTTCCAAAAGTCTCAGCCCCCTCAACCTCCTTGCATTGATCAAGGATATTGTTAAAATTATTAAAAGGCTAAAAGGAAATAAGCGATGGTTCCATAGAGAATTCGGACCTGGCAACGTAGCGTAGGACTACTCTAAATTTAACCCTGCGGAACTTTGGACCAAAGTGAGCAAGCTCTTCGCTCTCTTTCTTCCCATCTCACCGGTCAGTCCAGACATCTCGGGAGACGGCTCATCTCGCGCATCACAGATAATTGACGATAACTTTACTTCATACTCTTGTCCTTAGATTCCGTGATCACGTCAGAACAACGTCTGTTATCAGATGGAACCTCTCAAAATTACCCGAGAATGAGTATATAAACCACATGTTCATCAAATAGTAATGGTCTGGTTAAGATTTCATCCAAGCAGTTGTAACATAAAGTAACTAAGAATCGCTTTTTCATCAACACCTGTTGTTTTCAAAATTTCATTCAAATATTATGTTGGGCAACTACGAAGCGATACTTGAACATTAATCAGAAAAAAATCTACATTTAAAACCAATCAGGAATCCCTCGGGAATTGAACCCAACACGCCTATTTTTACTAAACCTGGAGTTCCGCACCTACTCAAGTTATGAGCTCTTGACCTTATTGGTAAGCAGCGCCTGTTTTTTCAGCCTCCTAGTTCGATTTCCGTTCGCGGGTCTCCGGATTTGATCCCTATTGGAACCAATTTTTTTTTTCAAATAGGGATCCAATCTGATTTTCATTTAAGACCTATTTAATGTCTTTCTGGTTGATTGAAAGAGATTGGCACATATCAATATACCCACAAGACTGTTTTGTATACAACGAATAAGTGTTTTAATTTTTAGGACAAATATGTTGTAATATATGAAATTTGTGATTACGGAATAAGACCAATTAATTAATTAATCCGCGGAAATTTCCTGGCGGTCCACCCAAAATTTCTACTACAATGTAGCGCCTGAAGTATAGGCGAAGTGCGCGGCCGCCGAATGCCAGTATTGCATCAGCTCGGCGGTCGACGATACGTCGCAAAAAAAAATTTTATAGCGCTTGTCCGTATTGTTTTCTAATATTGTGTTATGGTATTTGGGAAAACAAGTTATTTCTTTTGTAAAATTTGAAACTCTAGAAAATGAAGACAAAAAAGTCAATCAGCAAAACCTTTTAACCTTCTTTAGTAGAGGCAAGGACAACATTCAGGAGAAAAGTAGTGATGGTACCGTAAGTATGGCAAGTACTAGTGCTTCAAGTTTAGAATAAACTAAGAAAAAGAAATATGTTGATACTTGAATGTGCAATACAAACTAAAAAGAGAAAAGGTAACTTTGTTATGCATAACGATTAGGAGTATTTCAAGTTTGATTTCATTGTAGCCCCTGGCAGTAAATTATCGCTACGGTCTTTGTGTATAGTATGTTCCAAAATTCTGGCAAATGACGCCATGAAACTTTCCAAATTGGTTCGTCATTTGCATTCGCAGCATAGAGATTTTACTGATAAGCCACTGGATTTTTTTCAAAGATTACGTGACCAGGTGAAAAGTCAAATGAAAATGATAACGACTAGGGATAAGTCACTGCTTCGAGCACCTAATTTAGTTGCTCTTCGAATAGCTAAAACGAAAAAAAACTGCGAGGAGTTAGTAAAGCCTTGCATCTTAGATGTCGTACGAGAAATTTCGGGTCCTCAAGCCACTGAAAAACTGGAGGCTATATCGCTTTCGAACACCACCATTCAGAGGAGAATTATGGATATGACCGCCGATATTGAAAAGCAAGTTGTAGAGGGGATATGAAAATCGAGATATTTCACGATTCAACTTGATTAATCAACTGACGTGAGTAACCATGATATCCTACTTCGCGAGGTATAGTGAAGATGAAGACTTAAGGGAAGAACTTCTTTGTTGCTTTGACTTACCTAGATGGATCAAAGATATCTCAAGCGCAAGGCTTAGACTGGAGCAAATGCGTCGGAGTGTGTCTGGCCGTTGTTACGAGTATGAATAGACGTCGCTCAGGAGTAGGAAGTCGCGCACCCAGAAGTTTTGTCCACTCACTGTATGATCCACCGGGAGCTACTAGATGAAAATAAGTTTTCTATTGAACTAAACACTGTAATGAATGACTCGGTGAAGATTATTAATTAAATTCGTAGTCGAGCTATGAACTTCAAACTGTTCACGACACTGTGTATGTCGTAAACAGCCTGGAGTCAACATATTCTTCTCCATGCAGAAGTGAGGTGGTGAGGTGAGGTTGAGAAGGTTTTTGCACGTCTTTTCGAACTAAGGGGAAAAGTAAAGCAGTTTCTGCAAAAGCAAAGATCTGACCTAGTACAGTATCTTAATGAGGAATGGATGACTAAGTTTGCGTATATGGCGGTCATATTTAGCCTTCTTAACATACTTAATATTTCTTCCAAAATTTTGGTGCCATAAATGAACATCTTTGAATCACGTTATTTCTCTATTATAAAAACTTATTTCTTTGATATGGAGAAAAAGACCATGGCATGAATAAATTATTTTTTTCCCAACATGAATGCTTTGTTTTTACACCTCGCATTAAATGGAGGTTGCAGATTCGATTCCCGTAGGAATAAATTGTTTTCAAAAAGGGTTCCTGTCCAGGTTTCCCTTAAGGCCTCTTTAACAACTTTCAGATTGGTTGGAATATATTGTCAAATGGCAATAAGCCCGCCAGGTTGTATTGTATGTATACAACGAAAATATAATACAATAAACTAATATGGTGAAAGGGTGTTGAACCTTTGTATTTCACTTATGTTATATACAATGCAAACTGGAGGTGTTATTAACATACTTTTTTAAAGTCTGGAATTTGAAAACTATAACCCTATTTTGGATATTATGACCAAATCGTAACCGGATCCAAAAACAGTGAAAAATTAACAGCGCGACCACGGTCATCACTAGAAACATGAAAATGATAACTAACACAGAACAAAACATGTGAAAATAAATATTACATATTTTTGTGGAGGTGCACGGCCGCGCGGTACCACACTGGACTTCAGTGCGGAAGGTCGGCGGTTCGATCCTGGCACTGGGCCACTCCCCTCGAACAACACAGACCCTTTTTCCACCTAACATAGTCTTCGCGGGTATAAGGATACCCATGACATATCTATTCTTTAAAAAAACTAGAGTGTCCTAAGGCAATGAAAAACGTGGGACAACGGAATATAACTAACCTCTCGCGTGTCTCTAAAACTGCAATATATAATGTACTAACATTCTACACAAGGATATCCATACATATATTTAATCCATCGTATAAAATTAAAGCTATTTGTTATACGTAGTAAGGTTAAAAAATTACTGGCCCAAGGATATAAAAAAGATAGAAGAATAAAACAAAAAAAAATATACTTCACTTTAGTAACCCGGTAATTCATATATTACTTCTTCCTCCCTTAATTTTTTCCACGTAAATCAGATTTGAGTTTTGAAAATTTAAAATTATTACTAGGGGCCAAGTCGGAACTACAGGGTGAGTGATTTATTTCCTGAAAATCAGTGTTTACAAAAATAGGAGTGTGCGCTGGAATATTGTCGTGCAATAATCTCACGCCTCGTGACAGGTTTCCTTGGCGTTTTATTTTTATAGCATCTTTAATTTGTAAATTAATGACGCATAATATTCGCCAGTAAACGTAATGTTTATCACTTTGTTTATCGTTTATCACAAGTCAATTAGTATAATTATTTGACAATCCCAAATTATTACTATAATCTTTTTTTAGCTTGTGTCACCTTCAATTTTTTGGGTCCTGATGATCTTGAACGGAGCCACTCCGTCGAGTCCCTTTTCAACAACAGAGGATTGGTGTTTCTTTTTTTTTTCTGTATTCTATTTTGTTAAGCTTGCTCTTATACTAATGCAACTGTTTCTAGGATAAGTGCTTCTGCTACTCTGCCTTGACGATAGTCATCTTCTATCGATTCTCTGATTTAAGTGAAACTGTTTAGCCCAATCTTCGACTATGGAAAATGACGGAGAATATTCTCCGCAAGCATAATCTAAACGTCGTTTAACTTCTGCCAGACTTTTTTCTGCCTTCTTTTGAAAGAAATTTGATAACCGCGCGATATTCAATTTTAATCATTTCAGAATATAATGAAATAATATGTCTTTTATCGGCTCTAGTTGACATTTCACCGAGGGTAGAAGTATTATATTTAAACTGAAACATAATCTGATAATGCGAAAGGGTGTACCCGACGAAAGGGTGTACCCGACGTCGTGTCTGTCCATACACTCTAAACTTATTCAAGCTTGAAACTTTTGGAACTTAGTGGTATATTATACATTTCAAACAAACTGCTAAATAGCAGTTAATTTAAATTTAAATTAAGATCTTCGCTCATCGCTTCTAATTGCGGCTTCGAATTGTTTGGAAACTTCTCTATGGATCGAGAAAAGCTGAGGATGATGATGATTTTAAAATATACATGTGAGTATACTACTGCATGATGTTCCCGAAGGCGGATCTGCCGTTCCTAAATCGGTCCAGGGCGGGCGGTGGTGGGATAGCGCGAGGGCGGGGTGCGGGCGCGCGCGCTCGTCGCGCGCAGTGTCGGCCCACCGCCCGCGATGCTGGCCCGCGCGCTCTCGCTGCTCGCGCTACTCGTGCTGGCCCCGGGCCCCGGCCCCGGGCTGGCCGCCTCTCGCAAGGCTCCCGCCCCCGCCCCTGTCAAGCCTGACCTGGAGCCCGTCATCGAGGAGGTCACCGCCAAGCAGCTCGAGAGGGTGCTCAACGAGAAAGACTTTGTCGCCGTGTACTGGTGTAAGTGAGCGCGCTCTATCCGTGTGCCTGTGCTCTGTTCTGTTCCGTTCTGTTATGTTCTGTTCGTCCTGTTCCGCTCTATTCTGTTCGTGTGCCGTGTGACGTCTCCGATCAAGATGAAGACTCGCGGTCACTCGGACCCCTCGGGGTTTCGTTCTCTCTCGATCCCATCGTTGTCCGTGATGATTTCTGCGGTGTTATCGGTTCTACCCACATATATCACCTTTTTATTTTTTAGTTCATATATGCTCAATTACCTCGGTCGATTAGAAAAAAAATCGGCTCATGCCGTGACTTGACGGATTTAATCAACAACAGCGGTCACATATTCCGATATGAAACCTGAATCTTGTATGTAAATAAATATCAGGAGTAAAATTAAATCGATCCAAATGGTTAAAGCTTTTGCGAACACTTTCTTGAAATATGTTAATAATTTCGTGTGAAAAGTTCACTCCACTTATGTAAACGAGTGTTTTCCATTTATAAACGTGTGGGTTTCCCTCTAACAGCCGTGATGACTAGCAACAAGGTGCAATAGTCTCCACTCCCGACTCTGGCGGTATGTTGAAACTTGGACACTTATAGAACGCATCTAGTTGTTTTCGAATCCATTGAATTTTGAGATTCAAGCTGTTTTATTCAAATCTCGCTAATCATTCTGAGTGAAGAGTTTATAGGACAAAATTTTCAAATATACCTCAGAGAGAAAAGATCTAGTGATTTATAAACATATTATAATAAATCAATCGAGTTTTAGACAAATGAAAGTCAAATTAATTCGTTATCTTCTTGGCCCATGCGCCAAAACAGTCATAATGACTCGATGCAAAGAGAGAGAGAGAGAGCGAATGCATAAGACAGATCGGAGTTTATTGAATTGAAAACTCACGGTTAAAATCGTAAATCGAAGACTTGAACACTGCTTGACAACAGTTCCTAGTGAAGTTGGCTCATCCCTCATAAATAACCATCTGGTGATTAGATCGGCCAAAGAATGTCGTTTGAGAGAATTAAAAATACGGGTATGCCGTGTCCACCTCGGATCGAGAAACAATTTTCTCCGAGCGAATTTTGTAGAATATAAATAAATTCTCGTTTTCCGCAAAACGCACGTTAACCGTCCGATCTCGAAATTCTGTAACACAAGACGATCTCGAAATAAGTGGAATGAATTCTCTGTGTTATTCTGAATGTTGTAGTCATTAGCGTAAGTCAGAGAGATATTGTCTTGATCAAATTATCGGCGGACGCTGAGGTGATCCGAACAATGTGCATCGCAGTGTCAACACGCGGTTTTCCTTCAGAAAAAAATGTGGATCTATAATATTTCGGCGCGACGTATGCCAAAAGACAGATGTAACGGAGCGTTAAATTTAGATCAAATAATGTAAATGTAATGAGTGAGGAGCTGCCGAATCACCCATCAGCTAATGCTTGTTGCCACATTCCATTACAATGACTGTTTCAGAACTGAGACAAACATATTTTACACTCAAAAATATATCTATTTTTCCACGTGGTACCTAAAAAATATTGCAATTCGAAAAACAAACATAAAAATATATGTACAAAATTGTAAATGTTTTTTTATTTATTTAAGAACTAACACAAGCTTAGTGGGTTGTTGGGTGTATCACAAGGCTGGGGAATATTTTAACTTAAATACATTTAATTAAAAAAACGAATTATTGAATATTGACTGGATTTTTTAAAATGTATCTTTAATTAGAAGTAATAATGTGAATCTTGGTGATTTGGAAATCATCGCGATACTAGTTGGTCTGCAAGGCGTGCACAATAAATACTGTTGCATTATGTAGCTAATGCAGTAAACGGAAGTGCCGAGCTAGGAGTGTCCATTGCAAGCAAAAGAAATGCCGCTTGTTGTGCCTGGCATGAAAAATATTGTATGTGAACCGCTAGTAAATCCCAGTAAATCTCAATTAATAAAAACGCGTTACTGTAGCGAAAATGTGTGAATTTTCTTCTCCATTTTTGATTTATTTTTATTTTTAATCTGTCAATAATAGTGCGTTCGAATCTTGAATCCGTGACCCCTTGAGGAGAGTATGTTATCTAAACGACGCTATACTTGTTCTTTCATTATTATTAAATCAAATTGATGACAAACCCATTATTTTTTCTAAAAAAATATGAATAAAATAAATCGAGAAATAATAAACATCACAGATAATAACATTTATATCTTATGCATTCCTCATCTTAGTGTTGAACATGTGCCTCTCTTTGTCTCTCCATTCGGTTCCATTCTGCGATTGTACCAAGTCTTTGGGTTACCCACATTTCTATGTCTAATTCGGGTTCAATGGTTATCGTCTTGTTTTGAGAGATGATTCACCCAGTTTAATTTAAGTTGTTTTTTCTCTCTCTGTCGCATAACAAAATCTAGAAAATACCAACCATCCTAAGTGTACTCCAAAAAATATGTAAGACAGCTAGTAATCCCCCAAAAAATAATCGTATCGTATTTTATTACATTTTCGTTGTAAACAGTACAGCCTGGAGATTGTATTAATATGTGGCAGTCTCAAACAATTTACCAGAAAATGTTCAAGAGTCCTGAAGGGAAAATCAGACTGGTACCATTATTTAAAACATGGATATCAACGGGAATTGAACACGAATCCTCTATATTAGAATATAAGTGTCTTACCAACTAGGATACAGAAGTCGTCAAAAATTTATTTGACAAAAAGAACAAGTACCGATCCCACTGGGAATCAGAACGAGATGATTGGGTGCTAAGCAAATATAATAACCACTGGGCTACGATGTCGACTGTTTGAATTTTTAATTGTAACACATTTTACACGAAATACACAAAATATTAGATCGGCTAGGTTCAGCATTGCATTTCAAGAACACTGAGTAATGACTTTCAAATTAGAATCCAATATCAGTCAATCATATTGATGCTTGCGAAGTTTAGAGACGCGCTTTTATTTGAACACATTAAATGAAAACAATCCTCAAACGACAGTGCTATTTAAAATACCAAGGCAGACCATGTCATCTAGTGTTGAGGACGGCTGTGGAGATAATAAAACCAAGTATTTATGGAGCGTGGATGTGGAAAACATTTTGAAAATAACTTGAAATGAAATGTGGAAATAGTTACTTTATAAATTAAAGTCAAATGAATATTTATATTTTTTAATTGTGAACAAAGGCACTCTTTAGAAGATCAGAAAGGAAAGTCTTACGATGTGTAACTAGTAAAACACCCAGAGATAGAATAAAAAAAATAGAAATAAGAAGAATGTGTGAAACCGAGGACATCGTTAGATAGGAAAGGCAGACGTTATTGACTGAATCACCATCAAAGCATGGATGAGACCCGCATTCCCCGTACAATTTATCATGACTACCCCATAGGAAGTCGATCACCAGACAGACTCTCTAAGATATGGAGATATGGAGGGATAGCTGGTGGCTCATATCCTAGTAATAATTCAGGAAAAACAAATCAAGAATCGACTGCAAGACGAAAAAATGATTATTGAATTTGCCGAGATTTATCAAATCAAGCAAACGGCGGCAACTCCGACTTATTAGACACTGTATGTGATTGTTAAAGTATATTGTATGTATGTATAAATTCCGGTGGTGTAAGTCAGCTGTCTCAAAACATGATATAAGTCTAGTTAGACAGCTGATATAAACTATAAAAAACAACTTTGATAAAAAAAAAACAATCTATAACCACTCGTTTAGTTTGAGATAGTTTTAGCTTTGAGATAGCTTTCTCCCATTTTAGTGGAAAATGTTGTGGCTTTCCAAACCTTTCAAAACCTTCTGTAAGGTCTGAGAATAAATATATATTTTTGTCATTTTCTTTTTTTTAGTAAAAGTTTCATATTTTTTTAAATTTCGTATCTGTCTGTGGTTTCTGACCGATCGGTGCCACCGCTACCACCTTAATACTGATGTGGCGACAGCAAAGAAGCCCCACCTCCCTCGGGAACAGCTCTTTTATCAAATTATGACTAAAGCCAATTTTCTGAGTATTCGATCACACTGTAAGGAAACTTAGTTAATTTCTAGAAACAGTGTGGATTGAGGAGAGACAACTGTATTTTCTTGTTAAAAAAACACTCCTCATCGAGTGATGCAATGACTCCTCACTGAGTGATGCAGCATGAATCAGACCGAGAGGAATGAACACTGCTCATTCCACACAGTTCATAAGAGAACCACAACACTCAACTACGAGCAACAAGACTGAAAAAAAACAATGATAATGATAATAACGTACTTCGACACCTTTTAGAAGAAATATGATCACTTACTGTGTTTTATTTTTATCCGGTTCGATGTAGTGGTAGACGACCTCATTGCTCTGCCTCGTAATTTTAGATGAAAGATCATGAATGCAAACCTAAGATATACAGCCAGGTGTAAATTACTTTAAATCTGTCTACTGTATCTTAGAGCTCTTTTGACTAAACGGCTTAATTCTATCCGATTAATCTTTAAAGTCGACTCGTCAGACTCGATCTGTCAAAATCATAGGCTGTGTACATTATTTTGTGAGTGTCACTTATTTTGTCAAAAAATCAATTTTTTCACCCCTAAATATTTCTTATTTGGTTTGATTTACTCAAAATTTTTTTTATCTCAATAGGATGATGTTAACCCGTGCTGACTTGAGCGCGAAATTTGAATGTTAGGAATTATAGGTTTATTAGTTCTAAGTAAGTTATTGAATATATTTTTACTCTTTTGAGTGCACTATGGTTTTAAGTATTCTTAATTAAAAAAAATTTTTAATTATACATTCATCAATAGTTTTTACACTGACTTAGAACTAATAAATCTATAATTCCTAACATTCAAATTTGGCGCTCAAGTCGGCACGGGTTAACGTCATCCTATTGAGATAAAATTTTGTTTTTGAGTAAATCAAACCAAATAAGAAATATTTAGGGGGTGAGAACAAAAAAAAAATTTTTTTTTGACAAAATAAGGGACACACTAGTGTACATGTATCATAACATATATAGGTAATAAACAGATACAAGAACAAGCGACGTTATCCATAGAGTGGACTGATATTTTTTTTCGGACTTAGGTAAAACCGATAAAGATCATGTTCGCCACTCCCATGGGAGTGGCGAACACCCATACGTCCAATGTTGCTATGCACGCAGCAGATTAATCGTAGGGACACCGGGCATTGTTTGCCACAAATGAAATAAAAATTCAGGAATCCTGATTGGAATAGTAATAACAAATTCCAAACTAATGCTTTTTTTATGTGTAATTTATTTTTACTGCAAATTTTTGAACTCAAGAAATAATTAATACCTTAGTATTTCTTTGGAAAAAAATGTTTAATGGTTAAATTTAAAGTTTGACAATAAGAATTGTACATAAAAACATTTATAATTAAAGGAAAGAATATAAATTTTAAGTACTGTTAATTATAACTTAATTAAAAATATTGTTCAATCAATATATTCCTTGTAAAATATATTGATAGAAACGAAAACACGTAAATTGATCATAAATGGGAGTAATATTGTGTTTATGCAAAAAATTTATAAATCTGCAAGATTTTTAGGCGTTCATTGTATTGTATCACACTTATGTTGTATATAATAAAATCTAGTGGGTTTTTGCCATATGGAAGTCTCTTCTAGCCAACTAGAAAGGTTTAAACAAGTCAAAAATGAAAATTAAATGGAATACAGGTGTCTTACTAACTAGGTTATGAAATTTGTCTTTTTATTATAATGTTGATAAAGTAGGTAAACTTTTTTTATTTATTAAGGTAACATTTTCGGCTTTCACTCACAGCTCCTTAACTCATAGAAGATACCCTGTTCGTGATTATTATCTCCTACTATATATTCTTCTGATGATTTGATATCGGGGCAGGCATCAGCAGGGTAGTTACAAGACAGGCCTAGAGCGCCACTATAGTGGGATACTCGTTAAACTATTTTTGCCCATCCTTTCCGCGTCTCTATTGGTTCACATGCATCAGACCATGCATTTCTGTTCATCTATTTAACGATCAATAGTCAATAGTTATATCTGTTTTTCTAAACTCTATCGACCATGTGTGATCTAGGTCAAAAGAGATTCATAAAAACCACATCTTGATTTTCTTCGACGGTAAATGAAAATAGTGTTTATTTGAATTTAACATCCATCCGAATGGCATACATAAATCCGTTAATGTTCCAACAACAAGAGTAAGATCATTACGTGACTTACAATGACCTGTTAAGTCAGCGTAATAAAATAAAATCCATAAAAGTATCTTTATATATTTTGATAATTCCAGTTTACGAACTAAAATTTCTGAGTCACTTAAGTGTTAGTAGTTTTTCAATGAGTCACTTACAATTGTTTATTTCTAACAAAAAAAATACATTTTCAGGAAGAAAAATTTTACGATCTTTTTCCAGTGATATTTCAAATATAATTCTCTACAGCAAGTACACATACTAAGTATGATTTAAAAAAATAAAGATGGTTAATTAACATTATCAACGAAAACAAAATATGACTTGGGTTCTTACAAGATAAACGTTAGCAATTTGTTCTTGCCAGGATGAATGAAATCAATTATACAAGTTTTCTATTTTATTGTATTAAGCTAGTTTTGTTCTATTTTTGCCTTTTTAAATTGTAAAATTCATTGCCAGTATTGATTTTCACTTATTATTTTTGTATTAAAAATAACATTTGGCCGTTTTAATAGGTAGAATTTGTGATACAGTAATTCAAGTTATTAAAGCTTTTATTTATGATACGGTAATTCAAGTTATTAAAGTTTTTATTTATAATACAGTAATTCAAGTTATTAAAGCTTTTATTTCAAACCCATATCTTGTCAGTTTAACTTTTAAAATTTGTTTTAATTAATTCCATAATTTTATTTTTTATTTTTTTACTTTTGTACTTAAAACATTTCTAATGAAGCCGATTATAATGTTATTTCCTGACAAAGCTCTTCTAATCACCAATTTGGAAATGTTGAGGAGCACCATACGCATAAATAAGCAAAATTTCAAAACTACATATAGTATTTCCATTCAGATAATTTCTCTTAAATGATTATAAAATTATAATTCGAGAATTTCAAAATTAATTTTACATTCCAAAAAGTTTTAAATATTACTTGAATTGCATTGAATAATACCAAAACGATTTTATTTTCAATTTGATATAACCATGACATGGTCATAGTATTTTTTTGGGTTAAATAATTTTGATTCCTTGGCAAGGGCAATATTCTGTCAGTTGTCCCCTATCTGATTTTTCAGTCAGTGGCTGATCTTTCGAATAGAATTAAACATGATACTTAGCACCGATGAACGTTAGATTGGGCTAGAACTGGTATATGTAAGGGCTCTAGATATAAATCAATCAAACAAACTATCCTTTTGAAACCATGGTTTAATATAATAAGAATGAACAAGATGGAAATGTTTTTCATATGCCGTTGGCGAACGGGCCACTTGCGGTGGCTAGTCATCTTTACAGAAGGGTTATTGTGGAGAAATCCGGCGGCGAGTGTGGTCCGAATGATTAAACTATAGGCAATATATTTTTCGGTTGTCGTCTGCGAGACAGATTTGATTTACTTAAAGTCGTATCTTTGCCGCGTCCAATGAATGTTGTATTTCATCTTTCTTCGTGGAACTTTTCCATTTATAGATCGATTGATACACTTTTGGTGCTAATCAGCTGAAACTTTAAATTATCTAGAATTGACATTAAAAAAAAAGTGTTATTATATTGACTCATATAATTGCACACTGGCTTGAATTTGCCTATTAATAAAAAATCTGATTTTTAACAAAGTGATTAACTTGAAATTCTTAATAATTTAACATGTTGTATGAATGAACAATCCTTATGAATCATCGTTTCCCAAATACAAGTATGATAACCATAATAGTTTAAATGTACACACTCAAAGCTGGCAGAGAGTCAAGTTAAACATGCTGAAGATATGATCGTCATATACCTACAGATACCCAACAGAACAGAGCTTTTGGTGATGGGTAACGGGCTGTGACATCGATGCGGAGAATACAATCTACCATTCATTAATCTTATTTTTAAAGCTAAATTCCTTTTCATAGTAAAATTTATAATTCAATTATGTCATGCGATTTAAAATCATCGCCGAAATTAAGTTGCATTTTTTAATTACAAGAAAGTAGATACATGACACATTCCCAAGACTACTCAAACTTTCATTGTGAAATTGTGCGTCTGCAATCTTGGTATTGGGTGCAGGCGCAATCGTGAGATCTAATATTTTATATGGAGCTCGTTTGGGATAACTGGTAATTTTCAAATACATATTATGTTAAGCAGGAAAATCTCCAATCTCAGTGGACTCGTTGGTTAAACGCCTATTTGCAGCTTTGGAGATGCGGGTTCGATTCCATTTGGAAACCAAATTTAAATTATTTGGTTTTCACTTAACATTTTTTTGTTTAGTTGGAAGAGATTGCCTCATTATAATAAAGCCACCTAGTTATTCTTTATACAACAAAAGTGTAATTCAATACAATACATCGGAGCTTTTTTAAGAATTTCAATGAAAAATCAAGTTGAACGACTTTGCTTAAGTAAATTATAAATACAATATAAACAATTTCATTGTCTTTAATTTTCACATTACTCAAACTATACCAGTGTCGTACTTTGAAAAGTCAACGGATTATAATGAAATTTACACAAGTAGTTTACGATCAACCGACTTGTCAGCGTTAGCGCAGTGGTTCGACATTACAGAACAATAATTCATATTTAGTATGTTACTACGCTTTGGTAAATAAAGACCTCCCTTAATGATTTCCGCCCTGGCGTTTCTCTCCCTTGTACACATGAACGAGGTAAATGAGTCTAAGGTCTGAAGTTTTGACTTACTCCCACGTAATATGTCAGTCACGAAAGTTTTTCGAGACTACCTGATATGTTCTCTTTGCGTTGTATATTTAGATTTTAACCATAAGGGTGCATGAAATAAATATAGGCTGTTCTCTAACGAAGGAAACGTGAGAAGCGGGGAGCTTTTGAAAGTCTCCACACAGACATGTGAGTGAATGACTGACGCGAATGTAAGCGAGTTATGAAAAGATGTTGGTTATAATTTTAATGTGGTTGTTGAGATCATGTATATCTACATAATATTTAAGTATATGTACAAATGTGAATGTATGTAAGTGTATGAATATTTCAACTGAATGTTTAAGTATTTAAGACAAACTTATGAAATTTACGATTATTGAAGGAGACCACAGACCTCGACTTGCGAAGTGGTCATCTATCATATATAGTATACACAAAACGGTGTTTTTAGTAAAGTTATTTTTTACTTGTACTCGACAGTTCGCGTTTCTATTAAAATGATGTAATTGTAAACGATATATGGTGGATAAGAAATGAAAATAATAATTGTACAAATATTTATTAAAAGATAAAACGAAATAATTTTTTAATCATATGCGCATCACCTAAATTTAAAAATAAACCATGTAATGAGTTTAAATATTCTTGGAACTGGAAAAAGGATTAAACAAAAAAAAAGAAAGTGTGTTAGCGGCGAAAAATAAACATCGTTTGATGCTAACGGGAGTGTATCGCTGCAGAGCTTGCTTACAGGAGCTGACAGCCAGTTTACAGGCACCTTCACGTATCGATATCCAGGACCGCTCTGAGGGTTAAAATGCTAAGCAGAAAAAATAATAATAGTATATCGCAGTTTCGTGATAAAATGTCACCGCAGGATTGATTTGGCTTTTAATTTATAAGATGCAGCTGATAAGCATAATACATATA
Source organism: Odontocerum albicorne (assembly GCA_949825065.1). Taxonomy (NCBI): domain Eukaryota; kingdom Metazoa; phylum Arthropoda; class Insecta; order Trichoptera; family Odontoceridae; genus Odontocerum; species Odontocerum albicorne. Next base: position 11,141,446 of record OX463846.1, on the reverse strand, counting down.
CAGTTAATCATTAAATTCAGGTGGAATGGTGACTGAAAGAGCATAACTAATGGATGATCCATGTAGCATTTTTGAGAAAAAAATATCAATTACAGAGCGTTTTGTTTATTTATAAAAAGAAACTCATGAACGCCAAAAAAAAGAAAGTAGGTAGAAAGCATGTTTAAACCCAAAATGTTAATAACAATTATATATGATTATCCCAGCAACTATGCAAGCCTGAGCAATCTAAAAACAGCAAATATCCCAGCAAGTATGCAAACTTGTGCAATCTAACAACAACAAATATTCCGGCAAGTATTCAAGCCTATGCAATCTAACAACAGCAAATATTCCACCAAGTATGCAAGTCTGTGCAATCTAACAACAGCAAATAAAAAAAATACGAGTACTTAAGTTGTGTAAATATATAAAAAATAATAATACTTAAACGAGATTAAAAATCAATTATTAAATATAATTAAATTAAAAACTAATTAAACTAAAATAAATATTAAATTAAGATAATTCACTTCTTGCGTTAGTTAATATTTACATAGCCGTTAATCACATTGTCCAATTGCGTAGAATAAATTGTCGATGTACAATAACTGAATCAATGAGCCAGTTTGCATTATATGATACACACTTGTGTTCTCTATGCCTCAGACGTGTATCGAAACATGGCAAATAACCTTGAGGAAACATTTCTGAAGGACTACAATACCTTCTGTATCTACTATTCACTAGACTATAGGCACCGGTAATGCTGCCTTTGACGTATTGCCCGATATCTATATTTATTACGATATGATAATGGCGCCAAATAATATTCTAACGGGGCTGGTTGAGAAAAAAATTGACAAATTAAAAAAATGGAGACCAATAGGTCGCCGCAAAACAAGGTGAATTAAAAAATATTACCCACTAAGGATATTACAAATTATATCATGATTCTTTAGTGACAAATAAAGACTTATAGGTCTCTGCAAAACAAGATGAAATAAATATTGCCTACTACGGACACGATACATTATTTCATGGGTTAATAAAGGATGAAGACGAACATAAAATATTAATAAAGTTTCTTTCATTAAATAGACAAAGTTGATGAAAAAGTGGTGGCTGACCCTCGAGTTCACTGCCTGAAGACAACACGAGTATTACACTTATAGGAGCGGTCGCCTCTGAGAACATCAGATATCATCACAACACCCACCATTACTGGAGGACCATTACTCTATCCGTAACTCATGGCGGACACTTATTGTACTGGGTCTTCAATCAAGATGCGCTTTAAGTCTATTTAAGACACGGCAGACTGCGTCATAGAGGCTAATTCAAGAACACCAACACCGACCGGTGTGGGGCGTGAATCGTTAAGAAATCCCACGAAACATGTGTAAATTCAGAGCTTTGCAAAGTACAACGAAAACAACGGCTAACTTTATAAAGTTTAGGTGCATATTATGTATGATTCGATTACTTTATATTTTGAGGGAGTAAAAAACGTCAAAAGTTTTTGATTTTTTAATTTTTTTTACTATTCTCAGTATATTTATGAAAATGTACATAGTTTTAATGGCAAGTTGACCCGTAGAATATAAATATATCACTCTAAAAACCCTCCACTTTGTGGATTTAAAGAACCGCTCCACTATAGTTCGGAAATTCTAGGATGAGTCCTGTGACAGCTCACAAATTTGCCCCAATACAACCTTATGTAATGTATTTACCTAAATAACTTGTTTTTTATTAGAATTGAGGCTTATATTAAAGTTGATAAAATAATTAAAATTACTGAACATAGTTACAAGGTTGTATTGGGGTCAATTTGTGAGCTGTCACAGGACTCATCCTAGAATTTCCAAACTATAGTCAAAGGCTGTGACAAAGTGATCTCATTTTTAATGAGAAATTTCATATCTTTCTTCTTTATATGCCATATCCGGTACTAGTTGACAAGGTAATTCAAGTCCATGTGAACAGAACTAATGAGAACTATAAAGGGGATATCCCTTATGTGTTATACTCTTTCACATAAAGGGGTTCATGGTCATTATTCAACAAGATCACTCTTGAGAAAATAACATACCTTTCTTTGGCAGATCTTCAACTAACGGGATATCTGTACATTATCAAATGTTTATAACCAAGACACTTTGTTACATTTTTTTTAATTTGAAGGTACAGCAAAAATCTCAGCTCTCTCTTTCTCTTGAGAGTGTGTTGTAAATCTTTCAATATTTTGTAGGTCAAGCATTGAATTTTTGTATCGTTTTTCATAATTTGTGGAACTTGAGAAATAAATTTTGGTTTTGGCGTTAGATAACTTCCTTCTATACTTTATGCTTTCTTCTGATGATCAAATTTCTAAAAATCAAATACAAATGGAATCGACTGTGGATCAAAAGTTGATGTGTGAACTTTCTGTAACAAGTTTTCAAAACAAGGTATACTTAGATAACATATACGAGTATCTCAAAACATTAAAAAAATATTTGCTAGATGAAAAGTAATGTTCGTTATTTATTTATTATAATAAAAAATCTTTAAATTAATCCGAAGTGGAATAAATGTAAAATTAAAAAAAAACAAATATCGCCCAAATATCATATTATTGCCGATAATATTTAATTTAAAAGTTCAGATTTGTAATAACACATGTTGCACTATGTAAAATTTCGTAAATAAAATAATTCGCGGTGTAATAATTAAATTATAAATTTGGAATAATTTATTTTATCTACACCCTGATACAATATTGAATAAATTATAGTCGCGAGGGAAGATTTTATAGTTTTGACATTCAGCTTTCAGTTGATATGTCGAGACGGTATTATTGTATTTAATTCGGTATTTTATTAAGGAAAGTGATTTCAAGTGTGTTTGAAGGAATAGTGAGTTACCCTGTAAATATTTTATATACAGGCACAGTTATATGACATTTATGAAACGTTATTGAAAAAAACTCTCAATCCGTATATATAGTAGCACGAGTTAATCGTCTGGTATTAAAATAACACTTTATTTCCTAGCAGGAAATTGTTGTATGCAAAATGATTTGCGTATAATCAGGCGCCACTAAAATATGTTTCAGAAATACGATTGAATGCCACTTAAAACGTTAAACGTAAATCAAATAAATGAATAATTAATAAGTCTTTACACGTTTTTTTCTGTTACTCAAATCAAATTTAATTGATGCATTTAAGATATCGTATAAGAGACGTATCCTTTAGCTTTCAATCAATAATGATGAACAACTGTATTCGAACACTTTTCTCGGTGCTGTCTGAGAAGACTTGTAAATTAAGAAGGATGAACATATGTTGAGGTATATAAGCGTGTTCATTGAAATGTGCAATTGAAATACATATATTGTGTTGTGTTTTTTTGTATGGTAAACGACTCTGGGCCTTCTGAGCCTCGGTTTGTTGTGTGCATTAGAACGTTTGTACTTATTTTTAGCTGCAAATTATATGGATCATGTTGGTATTTTGATATTTATATATTTTATTGTAACGTCTTAAATTTCTGTATTCACTCGGACACAATTTTAATTGTATTTTGTAAAAAATATTAATTATCGAAATTGACCGTTAATAAATGCTTTCGGATATAAGCTCAGAGATAAAGTAAAACTTTTGAAATATTTAGAGGAAAATCAAATAGCTGAAATATCAGAGGTCTATTATCTCTGGCGAGACAAATCGAAGGAATCAATACGATACATGACAATAAGTAAAGCACTAAGCTTGAGAGAAAGTTCTCACAGGAACACAAGGATCATGTAAACAGAAGAGCGACTTTGAGAGGAGTGTTATAGGATATCACGATCCTCAGAACTTGACAAAAAAACTGTTATTATCATATTTTATTTATATTTGATATTTTCTGGCGTGTTATTTTATGTAATTCGGTTAAACCTGTATCACAAGTAAAATTAATAATACATGCATATATACCATCACGCCATTTCCTATCGGGGTAGATAGAGAGGACATGGCGCCAGACTTTCCTATCTCGATACACACTATTCGCCTCTTTAAAATCCATACACCTTAAATTACTTACTCTGACATTTTAGGTTTGTTTATTTCCAAACATGATTCACTTGATTCAACCGTACTTACCATTGTCGTACTCTACCCCATCTTCCACTCATATTTGCACTATTTATTTGTTTTCTTAGCCTTTCTTCATTCATTCATTTTACATGACCAAACCAAGTTAGAACGCCTTTCTTTATTTAATTTAACACATTAACATACACATATAGTCACTTCAATCCATTTTTTATCATACGTTGTCCCCCCCCCCCCATGTATCCATCTCAGTGCACGCATTGTGACAGCATTTACTCGGCTCCTTTCAGTCTTTTTCTTATGTTGGTACTAAATGAGTATTTTTTGTCACAATATTTCTTACTTGCGTCATGTTTATGCATATTTTACCACCGGTGTCCACGTGCCATGAGTCGACTAGTGATGGCCTATCCACATAACGTAGGGATGAATGAACGCGCGTACCTGCTGAGAGGAAATTGCAGGCGACATGGCGAGGCGGCGCGACGCAGCCCGCTGGCCCTGCTCCAGAGCGGCGTCACCGCGCGACATTACGCTACAGCGCGGGATATTCGGAAGTATGGTGGTCCACTCACAAACGGTTGTGTCATATCCGGTGATTTTTAAAACCAAATTCACTTATGACTTAAGGTTGATTCAAAGCTGGTGAAAATCAAGTTGACAAACCATACATATCTTATTGATATCATAGCCTTCATTGATCTGTGTTTTACATATATACAATTTTTAGTTCCATTACATTTAATATCTGAACTGTCATCGAAAAAAAGTCTGAACTTCTGTTTTCATTTTTGTTAGATGAGTTCAGGTTTTCTTGAGTTTTCGTATTTCTTATTCCAACTATTCTACCCTTAACTATTTCATATTTTCATGTATCTTACACTCTATAGTCGGAATGACTCGTTCAAACGCGATAAAATATTTTAAAGTTTACATCATAATTTCTAAGACAGAGTCTAAACCCGATGATGTAACGCAAAAATCTGTGCTGCACCGTCTCCAGAGCTTTCGAGTGAACTAAATTATTCTTGGAGGAGACCACTCTGAACGCCACTGTTGTCTCATATCTAGTTCATTTCCTCATTTCTCGTCATTTTCGCAATCTTTTTTTTTTATTAAACAAAGTAAATTATTGTACAAACATTTGTCAAGGCTATACCTATATACAAATTTATTACTTAACTAATCTTAATTATATAGTATGTTATAATTTATGAACTTACTTAATCTTATTTACCTACATATTATTTTATTTTATTTATTCAATCTTAATATATGAGATCTTAGAAATAATTAACACCTACACACTACTTGTAACTAGATAACAATTCTTACACTAATAATTTAGCAAAAACAAGTCCACTCGTTCAGGCTACTTGTATTCCATCACATTCACTCAGACCTTGGTCCTCCTTGCTAATACTTTCGCAATCTATTCCATTGTGATTAAATTCAAATTAACGTTATTTCAAGTTATGCCCCTTAATTTATGAAATTCGGATGTTCATTACATCCACTTTATTCTACGATTATTTCACCAGTTAAATACATTATTTTGCATTTAAGCACAATCAAAGGGAAGTAAATGTTTTCTAAAGAGATACAAATATATTTATTTGTATCTCTTTAGAAAACATTTACTTTTTTGTTATTACAAAAAAAATGGGTAAAAAACTAACTGTTCAACTTTTTTTTATTTGCACCACAAATTATCAAGCAATATTCGGTAGTTGTTTAAACAAAAAACTGAGCAGGTCTTAAGGATAGCTAATGATCTATGTCAGTGCTTCCCAATTACTTTCATGTAACGGCCCCCTAAATCTGAAGTAATAATTCCCCCCCCCCCCCCCCCAAAAAAAAAAACATTTTTTTTATAGCTGAAGATTTATTTGGCAATAATTATTACAATTAAAATACACATATTTATATTCAACACAAAATTATAGGATAGGGGGGAATGGCAACGACTGCTGGAGGAGGCCGGGGCCCACAATGGGCTGTAGTGCCATTGATGATGATGAAAATTATAGGAACTTGCTTAAAAACTTTTTTTTAAATAAAAACTATACTCACATGAAACAATTTAATACTCACATGAATATTTGTACTTTGTACTGAATATTTTCGCGACCCCCACGAGAAATCCCGCGGCCCCCAATTTGGGAAGCACTGATCTATGTGACTAAGTTATTAAACATTAGCCTACCGTCTGAGGGTTGACGATTTGATTATCTTATAAGCACCTTTATTTTTTAATTGAAAAAAAAACATATTCACACCAGTTGACCAGACAATATTTTATTCAATAAAATGTATAAAATATTGTCTGGTGTTCTTCAAACGTAAACTTTTAAACTCTAACAATTTATTCGATTTGATGTTTCTATATTCTTGATAACTCCGATATATTGTCTCAAATCGGTTTTCAAACTCCTTCTAGAAACACACGGAACCTTTTACAATTCAAATGTGTCAATAACAATGAGTTAACTACAGTTGCACGTTGTAATTCATCAATCGTGAGAAAACAACAATTGAGTAACTCCCTATCTAGTTTGGTGGATATTTTTAATGTAGATGTTGTTGAGTTCAGGAGGGTCCTTCTTTGACATTTACTCAATTCAAGATCTTAACTGGGGGCTGTTTTTATATTGTCAATTCATCTATGTTTTTTATTTGTGATTTATCCTATAATAAGGATTCTATTTTTAAATTTTGATTTTTTAAGTTGTACTTTGTAATCTTGTTTTGTTGACTATTTTTGCTGGGGTTGGTACGTTTAAGAATCATATTTTTAAAGATACATATATTGACACGTTATCTATTTGAATTTTAAGTTTTATTGTGTTGTTTAAAGACTACTTAAGTGTCGTTTATTGGATTAACAAATAAATTTCAATACACAGTCGTGATACACGACGTCCACAAAAAAAAACTCGAAAATGAATCCACCATTTGTATGTTTAATGATGCAGAAAAGAACAAAAAGCCAATTAGTGTGTGAAATGACACCCCCGAGTCCAATATCCACGTCTTACATATTATATGATTTATACTTAATGGACACCGCGCACAATGCTTAGCCTGGCACAATCTGGCGCGCCTCCAACTTCTGGACTCTGGACTAGCGTAATTGAGTTATTTCTTCGTTTATGGCCTACTTCTTCAGCCCGCATCCCACGTGCATTGTATCTTCTGATCAGTGCTAAATATTATGTCGGTCATTAGCTATCCCTAGCCGCTGTACTTGGCCAATAGAACTGCATTCCTAAAACTAAATTTTAGTTGTGAAATTTGTAGCTATGAAGATGAGAGTAAGAATGATAATTCTTGCATTTAGATGACATGAGTATGTTCTCAGATGATGGAACAGTGAAAAGAGGCATTGAAAAGCGGGTTGCGATAGGAAACTAAGTTAATGAGTCACATTCAATTATATACAGTAATACCCCGATTAACGCTCAAGATTTATTCCTGAAGACAAAGCGCTAAACGAAACAGCGTTAAATGAGGTCATTTTAACGCATAGTTAATAGGGATAGGAAAACGCACGACCAAGATTAAAGAAATTTTACTTTAAAATTGACATTTGTCCTAATCTTTTTCTCTCATTAAGCAAATGTCAGTAGCAAGAGATTGTATCCAAAACGTTTCGTTTTGCTTTTGTACTTTTTTCTAAATCTGGATGATTCGCTACAAATTGATCTATGATTTCGATTATCGTTACCAAACTTTTACTGAAGAAATCTGTAGCAAGTTCTTTGAATTCTTCGCTTTCAAAATCGCTATTTTCAGGTTCTGCATGAATCCCTTGTTCTGCCAGTTCTTGAAGGTCATTACTGATAAGGTTCAGAAACTTCCAGTAACTCCTCAATATCCTGCTCACAAACATCTCATCGTCTTTCTGTATTGACTAGGTTGACAATTGGGTCAAAAATAGGCTCTTTTTTTTAAATCCATGGATGTCTACGTTTTTTTCGAGTTCAAAAAAAAACGCGTCATATCGAATCAGCGTTAACCCTTGCCGATCTGTGCGCGGACAAGAGTGGCCATGACTCATATTTTATTTAATTTCTCGAAATATACTGCTTGCAGGGTCTTCATACTTTATGTATTCCTCATCGAAACCTCTATGATTTGAATGATGTCATTAGGAAACAAAACATTCATAGTTAATTCAACAGAAATTAATGATTTTAAATCGCGAATTGACGAAATGTCAAACACCTGCGCATGACTCATTCTTTTTTGACAGTTCGTATAGCCCCGTTCCAGGGGATCGTCACCAGTTTTATAATCCTATTATTTTTTATCTTTTATCTGCGGCATACGGACATCGGGACAAACGGTACACCCCCTTAACGTTTTACTCATGTCAAACCTAGTTATACATGTTGGCCACCATTGTGAGTATTTTTCTCAACGTCAGTAGTGTTGCGCTCCGCATAAAAACAGTAATCTGGTAATATCTCAATAATTTTTGAGATATTTATTATTCTTTGTGCCTGCCGTCTACACTGGTAAGGACCAATACACAAGAACTATATTTTCGTTATAATGACATGAATATTTCTGTTTCACTGCAAGTTTTCTTTTTGAGGTTTTGTTTCTATCGTGTTTAGCTAATGTCAGTGCAGTGTATTAGGGAAGGCAAAATACAACCCCGCGATGTTTCATTTTTTGCTCCATTGAAATTCAATACAACGAAAGTTGTACATTTACATCGTTATCCAACAAGTGGAATAACCAAAAATACATTTGGATCTCTACTTCAAGAAGCATGGAATCAGGCGTTAGTAATGCTGTCAACGGCTTCAAAAAACTTCAAGAAGAGGGCATAAAGGGACTGAGTCCAGAATCTTGACCACCAGCAAATTTATTTCTTAAATAAATGCTCAGAAGCTACAAATATTTTTTTCTTTATTATTTCAGTTTCAAAAAAATAATAATTGAGATGGCGGAAATATCGATAGCGATGATAATATGTTAATTATTATGTTAATTATTGTCTTAATTCGAATTATATTTTTATTGCCAAAAAATACACGCTACATTTTATTGTATAATTTTATGATTTTTTTTAAAAGGTTGGAGACCTCTTTTCAGTCATGCGCATTCTGAACGTTGCGCAGACCGAACGATGCAGTGGGAAAATGATATTCGTATAGAAATGTCACCTCTCTGTTTCAACTCTTATTTTATCATTTCTTACACTTATTTTATATTATTCGACATTTTATTACATAATAAAATGATGTTTATAGCTAATTACAAAAAAAAACTAATAGATTTTGCATAATTTTAATTAAAAACATACATGTTTAGTGTACCCTCAGTGTCCAACACCGTTACTGGCGTAATTTTTTAGCACAGTAAGGGAAGTGTTAATCAGAGTAGAGTTAAACGAGTCTTACTTTATTTGAACAATGTCAAGACTTGACAAAAGAAATAGACCGAGAAAGTTTATATTGGTAATTTATGATAAATGAAAGAAAAGTAAAGAATGACAAAACGAAGGAACTATATTCGTCTTCGTCGTTGTTGGGTTTCATAATCGAGGATCCTGTCGTTGTATATAACGGAATTAATGGTTGGGATATGTCCTCTCCATCTACTCTTAAAGAGAAATGGTAATGGTGTGTAATCTCAAGAAAAGCACTCTGAGCACGCGTATTACGAATGTTTGAAAACAGGCTGAGAAAGCACGTACTGTACCTGGCGGTAAGTAAAGACTGTCGGCCATAATCGGTAAACTTCGGTTTTGTAGAGCGTCGTCTCTGTCGCACGAAGCGCTAACAATCCAGTTGACAACGAGTGACAAATCGCGATGGGACACGTGTATGAATGACAGAGACGACGCTCTACAAAGCCGAAGTTAGCCGATTATGGCCGACAGTCTATTTCTTAAGCCCGATGTGCATTACTTACCGACGGGTATTGTACTCGTATACAGTGCAAATGTATGTAAAAGGCGTAGAAGACTATGGAATACATGGTTTGATCAAGTGAATTCTATTAAGAAAAAAGGAAATGTAAAAATAATTGGTGTTATATTAGAAGGTGTATGGAATGAGAAAAGGCTTAAGACGTGTGTTGTGATAAAAAAAGTCTAGGGCATTATTATATTTGTTTACATTGGCAGGGAAATCGTGTAATGGTATGTATGTGCGTTTACATTTCAGTTTTCTGAACATTAATCATAATAGGTAACCCTTCGTGATAGATAATGATTGTCAGCCATCTTGTGGATAAAAGACGTCTAAGCTATTGCACTTTATTAAGCACTCAGTCTTAAAATATCAATGTTCCAATGTTGAGGAAATTAAAGTTCTAAAACAATCAGCATATTTTGAGAGCATATACTACTCGTAGTAGTTTATGGTTATATTTGAAGGAAGCAAATTTAAGAAGTCAGATAAATTGTAAAAGTTGTATGAAAAAGTGTGTAGATGTAAAAAAGGCGAAATATGTGTGTCGTGATAGAAAAATCAGGCCCTCCGTCATCTCTGCCTTCCCGAACAGGGCAACGGCGCGATGTTATGTATGTATTCGTTAATGTCATTTCGTTCTGTAAGTTTTATTTTTATTGAATTCGAAACATTGTGAAAATAATAAATTACTCGTAAATATCAGAAATTTTGCTGCTTTCAAAGTTTTTATGAAACAAATTTAAAAAAACGATATGTTCAAAACGAATTACACACAAAGTAATTTGTAAAATTCCAAAACTCATGTGATCAGTTTTTTGGTCAAATATTTTACGAAAAAGTTTTGGCAAAGCGCGGGAAAACTTTTCATGAACTTGACGCCAGAGAAATGTCTTACGCGCGGAAGCGAGACAGAGGAACCACTTGTTCTCGGTAGAAAGAGATATCGATAGAGGGAAGCTCCTTCTTTCCTAAATCTCCTCATCAATGCGTCTCCCTTTCTCCGCAACAGTGGGAGTGAGACGACAGAGCTAGGGCTGGCCTGGGAGGACTATTCTCGTGCCGGCCGCATCCTAAAATGGCCGCTCGGCGGGTGCCCGCCGACCGTCGCCCGCGATACTGTCTCGCTAATTTATTTTATTCGCGTGTTTATCGGCAAAATACTCGATACACGACAAGCAAACACACACGTCAAATTAAAAAGTCTTTTAAACCCCAGAAAACAAATCACAGAGCGATCCATTGTTACACAACTATGAAGTTTTCAGAAGAAAATATATAAATGTGATTCAGATACGTAGACAGTCCTACCACACTGACCATTTTATAACGTTTTTTTTTTCAAAGACAATTTAAATAAATTTGAAGCATAGAGTATAAATAAAATAGATATAGTACATTGTCAAATAAAGAGTATTCTGAGTGAAAATACAGAATTAAAATTTCCTTCGGGTAATCTTATTGCATTATTTTATTATATTATTACACTTTCGTTGTATATATTACAACCTGGCGGATTCATTGCCATGTGAAAATATCCTCCGACTAACCAAAAAAATGTTAAAGATGCCTTAAATGAAATGTTAATAATGTCTTAGATTAGGGGTCTCCAAACTTTTTAGCCTAAGGGCCACACTGACTCCTCCACTAAGTCCCAAGGGCCAAGACCTAGCTAGCTCATCATATCAACAACAACATAGATATTTAGACAAATTTTCGTATTGGGACTAGCCGGCGAGTGAGATATATATGGCGCAGGGTGCGAGTGTGGACTCCGCTCCGTTCGCAATTTCGGTTGGTACTTACGGGCAAGTGTCAAAGACATTTCATTGCGGCGGAGATAGCCGATGCACGTGCTGTGCGTTACGTATTGTTACGACTACTTACGACCATTCTAAATGTATAGTAGTGACATCTTGCAGAGAGTTACTTACATTGTAAATTTTACAATGTAATCAAAATAAACTATGACGGGCCGGATACCAGGCATATCGGATTGGTGGTGCTCGCGGGCCGTAGTTTGGAGACCCCTGTCTTAGATTATTAAAAACAACCAAGATACCTATTGGTCGCAATGGAATTGGCACACGAAATGAGATAGAAATGAAAGAAACAATGTTCATTTCTGCATGGAAAATGATCTAACTATTATGAATAAATGGTTTCTAAATCACACCCGCACCCGTATTTTAGGCATGTTGCTAGAAAGGATGGTGAAAGTATGAAAAATCACGGAGACAGTTGAGAGAAGGCGAGCAAAAGGAAGGTACCCTATGAGATTGATGGATCAAAAAAAGAAGTTAACGGGATCATCTTTAAGCGCTACATTCCACATGGCCTAGAATCTAAATGGATGGAGACAAGTTGTACACTGAGTTCTGGATATAGCAGAGGACTACGACACTAAGCATTGAGCACGCGTGGAAAAGAAGGGAAATGAACCCCAGACTGGAATATTCATTTTTAATAATCTGGTTTCAATGGGAACCCGCGACAGGTGACAGATCTAACCAACTAGTCCACAGAGTTCATCGATAAAGATTAATGTATAACACTTACGTTGTATTGTATATGGTGCAACCTGGCAAATTTGTTACTATGTAGCAATCGCTTCCAGGCAACCAAAAAGATTTAAGAAGCCTCAAGTAGAAACCAGGCTGGAACTCTTTTTTTAAGCAATCGGGTACAGCGGGAATCATACCCACAGCCTCTAGCCTGGAAAATAGACGACTTATCAACTAGGCCACGGAGATGCATTTCTGTTCGTATTAGTTTGAACTTTCTCTCATATTATAGAATTTACGTATTCAATTTTACAACATGTATCAAGTAATCTCAAGGAAACCCAAATAAAAAGTCATGACAAAAGATGAGGTCGTTAGCCCCCTTTTGTATAATTAGATTTTTCCTATCGCTTTGTAACTGTGGACAAAACCACAGGTAGTACCTTGACACTAGCATATACTCTTTCACATATAGAAGTTGACGAACATTTTTCGAGAAGAAGAAATCTATGTCTACATCATAGGATGAGCATTGTTCGTATGAACACGCACTCAGTAATGGAAATATAATATTCAGAGCAGGCCGGGAAAATTGCGATATTGGATGAAAACTTTAGGTGCGGAACCTTTTTATTTATTTACTTATACCTCATCTATGAAAAGGTGAATAACAATCCCAGTTTGCCCAAATATTTTCATCCATTAAATACCATTTCGATTCATCCGTTAGATGTACATTAGCGTATTGTTTGACATTTTCTTAATGCGACAGACACCGTAACCAGTATGTTATATTCATTAACTCCTGTTAATGAATATGCCCAACTACCAAAGAATTTTAGGAAAGATGAAAGACGATTTAATGTGTCTAGCTACACTGAGTGCTGCCAGTGCGTTTTATTGAGTGAAAAAGCAATGCGTTTTGGTGACATTTACTTGTTAGGAATCTTTCCCGGCTGGGGTAGGGGTAAAGTAGAGTTATCTCCTTCATTCTACTCTAGAATACACTTCGTTTTATATAATAGAACTATTGCTAGTTATCAGGGACACAATAGAGAAAGAAGACATAGACAAGCTGCAAGTACTGAAGATACTTGCCATATATGCAACAGGATTTGCCTATCATAAATTGACTTGCATAGTCATCTTCGGTGGCGCCAACGTCAAATACCATGATCCCTGACCTTGTATTGTGGTTTCTATTATTTTTGTCACGGGTGATGTGAATTTGTTAAGTCATGTCTTATTCTTTCGGACATTGTTTTTCCACACATTATACGCAACGTACTCATTTCAACCGCATTTATCTTACTATCATCACTTTTTTGCCACGTGCAAATTTCACATGCATATCACAACGTTGGGAGTAAGTTTCCATTGCGTGTAGCCAGCTTTGTTTTTTTTACATACTCAGGTCGGTATTGCATAAATATTCAATATATTCGATCGATAGGCAATCCCTCGTCGTCGAGTATGAGTGTAGCCATCGTGTGAATGGAGATGCATGTGCGTGTATTGATTTATTATGTGCAATTTGGTGCGCTTCAGCAAGCACACAGCCTTGACATATTAAACCCAAAGTTCCGATGGCCATTAGATCAATGTTTCCAGACGATCGGGAAGTCTGGAAACTTTGATCTGCCGAGTTTTTTTACATTGCGCTATTTGCTTAATTTATGATAAACTGCATGTAAACTACAGAAAATCCTACATTCTGATGTTAAACAGTCTAAGTTGTATTTTTGGTTGTCAAGCGCTCAATTGCACCTTGATGCTGGTGTAAAGATCAATCAGGGACTCCTTCAAAGTCAGTTTATAAATATGATCATTCATTCGCTTTATACGCGCGAGTCACATTGAAATCACCAAAGGCATCTTTTGGGCAGGGTTTGGTCATACCTGATATATTATATCAAACAGCGAAATAATGTAATATCATATTTAATGAGAGAATTCAATCACTTTTCTAGGGATAAGATCGTTTACCATCCTCAAAAGGTTTGATTTTCGTTCCTTATATGGCGTTACGAACCACGCATGTTCAAAATACTCATGAAATTCAGTCTCCAGACATTATCCTAGACTGCCTACCATTTAAAAAATCTCCTTCCAGGGCAGATTTATACCTAGTTTTCTTTCCGTTCTAACTACGTATCCGACCCAATCGAATCATTTTTGATATTTACACAGACAAAATTTTAGGTTAGGTTAGGCTAGATCAGGTTAAGTTAGATTAGATCAGTTATTTATTTTTTCGAAAGTGTTATCTTTTTACAGGGGCAAATATTCTCCTCAATATTTTATTTGTTGAATAGTCAAAGTTAAAATTTCACAACCATATGTAAAGATTAATTTGTTTTAAATAATGTACCAAGTTTCGCTTTTGTAGAAAAATTTTCGTACTCGATACTCCCAAGACTTAAAGGACTCGGAAGACTATGCAAAATATTTATTATTTATATATTCCGTCGGTGCGATTTATTCATCCATATTTTTTATAAGCTATTATGGTGCCAAAGTATTTGAACGACAAAGATATTTCAAAATTCTTGTTATTGACGAAAAAATTCTCTGCATACTTTCTCTTGAAATCACTAGATATTTAAACAAAATTTGATGTAAGAATTATTCTAGAAGAAAAAGAAAAGAGAACATGTGAAATAAATAAAGACATGATGAAACAAAATGTCAAACTCTAAAAAATATATTGTAAAATATCTGTTAGCTGGTTAGGTCACGCGAAGAGAATGAATTATTTAAGAATTGTCAGAAAAATATGTATCATATTTAACAATTTCATTGTTTTTAATACAACCTGGTGGGTTTATTGCAATACGGCAATTTCTTTCAACCAACCAGAAAAATGTTTAAGATACCTTAAATGGAACATTTTTTAAATTAATCAAGTTCCAACTATACACTTATATAAAAAAAGGAAAGGTTTGGAGTGTTTTTAAACATCACACACATCACCCACACACATCATCCACATTATACCTGCTTCGGAATATTTATATTGTAATATTGTATTACATTTAGTTGTATATGATATATTACAACCTATTCAGTGAATTACCATGTGGCAATTGTTTCCAACCTATCAGAGAGGTGTTTAAACAAACCTTATATAAAATTCACAAGAGATCCCTTTTTGAAAAATAAATCTGGGTGCCAACGGGAATCAAACTCGCAACATCTAGGTCAGAAGACAGGTGTCTAACCAAAGAGGCTACAGCTGTTAATTTAGTCATGCTGTGATATTGAATCTAAAAAAGCAAAATGTGTTTGTGTGACCCACATGTTACGAATAAATAACGAGAGTAGATATTTATCGGGAATAAAAATAAATGAGAGCATATAAAACAAACAAATTTAACTGGGCAGAGAAAAGGATGTTACGACGATGTCGTAATAGGTCTACTCTGGAACAGTTCTAGCTAGAAAAAGTAGAAGTTATATTTAGGGTAAACTATTCTACAATTGACACACTAAAATAAGCAGTATTCAATAATTTTTTAATTTCCACTTTTCCTTCAAAATTGCAGAATGATATTTAATATCCATATCATATAAAAATCTCAAATGTGAATAATTTCGTTCCTTGCATCAAAATCATTGGTCAATTTTACTATTGTGTAGTGTAATATCTCATTGTATATAATTTTCATTACGTGATGTACAAACTGGTAGAATAATTGCCATATTACATTTTTTACAACCAATGAAAACATTTTTAAAAAGCATGTATGCGAAATTTGGACATTTTGTCGTTACCATCTAGTATCGAACCAAAAGTTATCTAGTCAATGACAGACATTCTTTCAACTTGACCGCAAATATCAAATTTACTATAATAATTATCTGTTTCACATTGAATAATGATGGGCTTAATCGAGTAGATTTTATCATCGTTCAAAAAAATGTTTTTTTTTTCTATCGAGATGTTATTCGATTAAAAAATCAAATGAAAAGTCATCCTTTGAATTAAAATATCTTGATTTAAGTAGTAATTGTAAATCGCAATATTTATTCTTATTTTTTTATTATATGAACCTTTTAATGTATGTGATTTAAGTAATCAATCAACTTGAAACTTGTGTGTTCTCAATTTGAATGCATAATTTAAAAGCCTTGAAAAAAAAACCCCGAACCATACGTACCGACTATTATTAACGACAAAGGCTATTTTTCTTGATTAACCCTTTTGGACCTACAACCCTGCGTCATTCTATGATCGTAATAAGCTCGATATCTACTCATAAGGCAGATTCAGCGATGCTGGCGCAGATGTTGATCTGGTAGTTATTATTATCAAGAGGAATTTTAAATTTTCCCAATTGTATTATACTACACTGTCGTTATATACAGTACAACCGGGTGAGCTTATTGCCATGATGCGGTCTCTTCTAACCAACTAGAAAGATGATAAGGAGGACTTGAGTGAAAATGATGGAATCCTTATTAAAATAAATATGGGTTTCTTCGTAGTTTAAACTCGTAACCCCCGGAGTGGTAGTCCATGTTTTTGTTAGATATGCTTGGTATTGTCCGATTTGAATATGTATGTTAAGTGCTACATTAACAATGTTTCCTATCGTATAACCATAGACAGTCAGAAAAAATGTATAAATTGTATGACAGGGAAAGGGCGTGATGGGATGTATGTACGAGTATATGCCAATGAAAATAATATGTTTTGTTGATATCCAGTTGAATAATATTTATTTCAAATTTAATATTGTATGTTATAATTTTTTAAAAACAAACCATGCATAATGTACTCGTAGTTCTGTATGGCACTTATGTTAAGCCATTTTTCATTCGTTTAATGGCCCTCGGTCAAAATTTTCTGCGCACCAATGCCTTATGCAGTTTGACCATTACCAATTAATTATCTTGAACACTTTCTCCCATCGTCGCATAGAAGATTTCTTCTAAATTCCTCACGGCAGCAATGCTTGTCTCGCTCACCCTTCGTACCGAGATGAAATAGGTCAAGAGCGGAGATTGCGTGTTACGGCGCGCGCTACGGCGGCCGCCTGTGTAATATTATATATAAATATCGCGACGCCTCGCGCCTGACGGCTGCCAATCTCCGTCCCGACGCTGTCGCTCGGCGGGCGTCTCGGTGCATCCTGCATGCTGCATCCTGCACCACATAAAATTATTTAACCCTTTAATGGTTCATTATAATGGCTAAGTTCATATTTATTGAATAAATAAAAATCAAACATCTGCATGAAAAATGGGCTATCCATTCAATCCGGAGAAGACAAGATCCTTTTATTTTCAAAATCATTTTCACTCATCATTTTCACACATTATTTTCACACATTATTTTCACACATTATTTTTTGCGATTCATTCGTTTCAATTTTGGAACAATCTTCCTAGCTCAATCAGATGGGTTTATATCCTTATATATTTTAAAGAAAAAAACTAAAAAAACATTATTTCTCTAAAAATATCACTTGCCCTTTACGGCTATAAAATTCTCATATTTATCCTTATTTCTCTTGAAATTTATTTTACATTTACATTACTTTTACTCTCATATTATATTTATTTATTAACATCAAGAGATGATCATAAATACTGATAATAATTTTGAAACGAAAACTTTGAAGACTGATTAGGAGAAATTGCTTAAAAGTAATATATCCCAGATGTAGTTACATACAAGTATTAAAATAAATAAAATATTGTATATTGATAATAAAATACTATAATATTTTTATTAATCAAAAATTAAATTTAAAAGAAAGTGCATTTTGGTCAATATTCAATAATTTATTACTTATTTTAACTATTTTGAAAAATATATAGAAGATAATTAAAATTAAAATACATGTTAAATATAAATAAATTATAGTCATTTGTGCGTGTGAAATACAACTGAATAACTTAAAGGACGATTTATACAGCGCTGTTTAGAGAACAGTGTCTCCTCAAAGGCGTTCTTACTTGGGACTCGAACCCACTTTTGTTGATAGATTACAAAATATTACAAAATAAATCTATATAAGTTGAGTGTAAGCTTAGGAATTTGAAAACAGAGAAAAAAGTTATTTCGTTATGACAATAAGACCAAATCCAAATTTGTACAAGAAAGTAGAGAAAACTGGTAAATTTGAATTAAAATTACGGTCAACCTGTCATAAAAACATGCCGTTGTGAATATGTCCTCCTGGAGTAGGCAGAGAGGACCTGTCTTCCATCTGTTCGCCTCCTCTACATTCTCATAAATCTGCTATATACTCTTAATTGCTTTTACCTTTTTACAAAATTTCATTCACTTGGATTTATAATATTAATGTCGGTTTTTATTTCTCAACTCCCTTAGTTACGTTCACATAATAGATTGTGAACCTTTCATTGCTAATTTGATATGCCTGAATCACCTCAAAACAGTAAAACAAAATACAACATATAACAATATAAATGTCATAATGCGTTAAAATTAAACTTCTTATTACGAAACAGAGCAAGTCATCTACATACAAAAATAATAATATAACAATTGTGATATGTTTTTCTCTTGAAGAAATACGCGAGTGAAGATTTTACCTTGAAACACTTTTTGGAGACTCGACGTGACCCCATCAGTTTCCCGAAATGTCACCCAGAAATGTCAAAATACACTTACGTGTAATATTATGACACTAGTCATATAATATGATATTTTAATTGAGCATTTGCTTTGTGACTGTTACTTGAGGTCACGTCTTAAAGGATGTGCTAAAGGGGATCAATATATACGAATATGTGTATTTAAATATAAAATCAATTATAAACCGTTATAAAGTCGTTGTTAAATATGAAAAATAAGTCCTAACAAATAAAATAACTCTTTCATAAACCATTTTTATACAAACTATTGGTTCACTTGTCGGCGGCCGTGGTATAACGATTAGCATCCACACTTAGGGAGTGAGCGTCTTAGGTTCAATTTCTGGCTGGTTCACTTTCAGATTTAGTAGCTTTTAGACTGTTTTACATCTGAACTTATGTTTTTTTTTCTTTAGCTTATATACTGCTTATCATAAATTCTTAAAGCACTGTGTGCCTAGAGTTTGGGTAATTGATGCAGTAGGGCAGCCTGCGAATGAATACTTCTTCAGAGATCTTCAAATTGAGGTCAGCTCCATTCCCAGATACAGACTTCTGTCGTCATTAGCGTTACGACGGTGAACTTCATGGTGGTGGAACTGATCATCCAATAGATTAATTAGAAGCGCCAACATGTTGAAGGCTGTGTGGCATACAAGAGATGTCTATCCCCAATAAAGACCGGGAAAAAGAGCGACGTCCGTCTCTGAAGAAGCCTCGATGATCGGAGAGATAGTTTTTTTTATGCCTTCCTAAGATTCGTCTTTTATCCCTTTTACTTCTAGATGGAGAACAAAGTAATATTACTGCAAGGGAATTTCTCATTGATCGGCTTCCTCCATTCGACCCCATCGACGTCAAAACATCTCATAATCCCCTAAGCTTAGAACGATATATTTTTCTAGATAAATTGTTCCGAAGTTCTAGCAAAAACCATCATATCCTTTTAAACAATAGATCATTTAAAGTACGTCAACCGAACGCACTAAAATCAGTTAACGACGCCATAGTTTACGGGACCAAGGTTAGCTCTTTATGGGTCCATTGTCTGGCGGCTTCCCTTAGCTGAGACAAAGGGACAATAACCAGTGCGACTTGAGAAAACCCCAATTAAATACTACGTGGTTGCTGGATTTTTGCAATAGGACCGCGAATAAACTCGACCGCTTATGAGTCTTCAAAAACTTCGACCTAAAAGTAGCAATAATGTATCACGGTTTTATTTAGCTGTTAAAGAAGCAAACTACTTTAGATTGGATAGTAAAGGCAGGAAGACACGAAACCATTTTATGTTTAATTTACCATAGAGCTCAAACAGTAATGCTAGATTCCAAAATAATTTACTTGACAACATAGATTTTTAATGTACAAAAATCATTGTATGGATGACGCGATTCAAAATAGTTATTAGTATTTTGCATACTAATCATTATTTAATTAATGCCTCAAGGTTTTCGTTAACTAGCCTCAGTAAATTTATTATTTTCTTCATTATTAGTCATATATACTCGTACATCAAGCCGTTTCCCTGTTACGGTACGCAGAGGAGAGAGTGCCACTCTTACGATTAATGTTTCGGAATAATTTAGATATCTGCCGAAACACCAGAGGTAGAATTACTGGTGACAATAGTGTGTTAGTCTTGTTATTCATTATTATTGACATCCCGATTTTTAATTCATGTCCAGACTTCATTTCATCTGACTCTATTAAGTGACGCTTATGAAATATCTTTTATAAATTCAACAACAAAGCACCGTTGAGATGATACATAATCAATTTGTTTGATTTATTTACTAGCCATGAAAGCAAGAAAAAATATCTGTTGTCAAAAATCAATGTTTCTTTTCTCTTTTGTAATTGGTCAGTTGGAAAATTGTATAAATATTATGCAATCGTGGTTTCGTTAAAATAGTGATATGGTAGTTTTGCAACTTTTAAACATTAAAATAGGAATATGGTAGTTTTGTACCTTTTATACATTAAAATAATGATATGGTAGTTTTGCACCTTTAAAACATTAAAATAGTGATGTGATAGTTTTACACCTTTTACACATTAAAATAATGATATGGTAGTTTTGCACCTTTTAAACATTAAAAAAGTGATATGGTTGTTTTGCACCTTTTAGACCAAGTGGTGGTCCTTTCTCAAAACAGTTTAACAATACTGTAATTTGTATTTATAATATTACGTCATATTTATGTTACATTGATGTTTTATGATATGAAAGCATAAACATGTCGATTAAAAATAAACCTGATGCTTAGAATGAAAAGTTCAAAACATCGGAAGATCGTGCCACAAACGATTCATAAATAAGTTAGTAAAAATATTATTTTTAATAATGAAAATGTTATTCCAGCCAATGTGCAAAATGGTAGAATCCAAAACAATCAGTTTACAAGAGATATACCAAAATATAACAAAAATAATGTACTCGTAAATGAAATGTATTATAACATCTGAAAAATAAATAAAAAATTATCTATAACACGTTTGCTTTTCTTGAAACACTCCAGTTCCAATTTAATGTTTACATAGTGCATTAAGATCTTGGGTATACTCACAAAGCATGGAGATGGCAAAGTAGGAATAAAATATTTATTTTAGGGGTAGATATACTCGTACGTGCGTAACATTGAGTCAGTGGAAAAACGTTTAAATTTTAATCTTTCATTCAAAACATGTGTAAAAAAATTACAAAATAGTATTTTGAAACTTGGTAGAATATATTTCAAATATATGAGAACGCAATATGACTGACTTCTGTGCAAAAATTTGATGGTTCGAACTTCTCTTCTCTCAAATAACAGGGGCAAAAGTATTGGGGAATGCAAGAAAGTCTATAACATCGCTCATATTTATTATTTTAATGAATATATATGGAGGGCGTAAGCAGGGATAGACGCATAAAATATGCTTTTGAAATGTGGTACTGGAGAAAAATACTGCCAAGTCCATAGACAGGAAGAAGTAGTAAAGCATCAGTGATGAAAGAATTGAGCTTCGGGGGCAGATTCTCAACATTACGTCTAAGACTTCTCCATTTTTTTCAGTCACATCAACCTCGCCGAAGAAGACAGGGTGGTAAGGTTTGTGGTTGCTGGAGACATGGAAGAACGCCGTATAAAAGAAGAATTTCTGCAATTAATGCAGCAGAACAATATTTAATTAATTATCTTAGATGTGCGAAGTGTATAAATGGATAAAGAGGAATTGTAAAAAAAATGTCATGGAAGTCGAAATGCTCAGTAATGAGCAATACGACTAGGAAGAAGAAATGAAAAATACAAACAAGAAGTAGAAAAATAAATATACGCACAATTGATTTCAAAATAATAAAAGCCTGATAGGTAGTATACAATATCACTGGGGTGACACGCATCAATATAAGGCTTCTAGAAGCAGTATTACAGGACAGTAATCTCTTAGTATCAAGTCATACCACATCGTATTTAATACCTGATCCAACACTAACTCGCTCAGGTGTTAACAATCTAATAGACGTGTCCATAACCCGAAACCCGATACCGTGTCTACGTGACATCTAATATTATTGATACTTTCGTTTTTAATTCCGCTGTAAACACATTTTAACCTTAAATATAAATAAACATAATACTTAATTATATTTTAGTGCAAGTGTGTGCAGCGCAATACGAGATATAAAAATATATATTATAAGAAAGCAAACATCACACAAAATAGAGAAAAGCGTTATATATAAGAAATACAAAAACGATTTCCAATTCAAAACGTTATACCGTCGGGTTTATGGCATAAATGATAACAAACATTTCACTGTTTCTGAGATATTTCAATTTAAAAGTTGAAACTCTTTCCAATAAATAGTGTACGCTTCTGGCAACTTACATATTTTTCAATTGTGTGAAAATAGTATTTCATGGCAGGGCATGGACAATAAGATGCACACGATAATCACGTACTTACTAATTAGTGACAAAAACCCGATGATATGAAATGGTCAGTTCAAACCAATCTGTTTCTTGTATTATCATGTCTATTTTTTATTTGTCCGATAACCCCGAGTAAGATGTCCGTCAAATATGTATGTAATCATTTGATACATATTTATGTATGTAATTCAGCTCAAGGATTACATACATATTTGAATCCAATTGATAACTGGTTTTTGCTAAGAGTTTATTTAATACTTTTCTGGTTGATTATAAAAGATTGTTATAAGGTAATAAACCCACCAGATTATATTGTATACAATGAAAGTATTATTTATACTCATCTAAAACACTACTTACATTGTACTATCGTTTATCGATCCCGTTCATTCCCTTCAATTAGGAAAACAGACTATTTTTGCAAACTTACACACCCTTATTTTTGCAAACTTTTCATTCTGCCTAGGAATAAGGCAGAATGAAAAGTTTGCAAAAATAAGGGTGTGTATAATAAGGTGTAAATATGGATGTCAAAATAGGATGAAAAAAGATATGTTCACTGTACTTACCCCAATAGGAAGTAGCGTGATGATGAATGAGGCTTTCGGTACAAGCCCTTATCAATGTCCAGGAGGGTAAATAATAGTGTAGATTAATAAAAATTGATACAGACTTTGAGTTGTAACGGTAACTAACGAGAATGATGAAGTGATGATGATGGTGATATAGATGATGTTGATTGTGATGGTGATGAAGCAAAACAAAAATATTTCGTGTGTATAAAGTTGTAAGAATTTCGTCTCACACAATGCAGTTTCGTCTGCTATTTCGTCAAATGGACATTGATTCTCAATTGAGTAGAGCATGGTTTTAATAAAGAAGTGAGTTGGCTCACTAAATTACTCAAAAATCGCTATCGCAATGCAATTCTCCAATCAACTTATATCCTTCTGATATCTTAGCGAATGTTTGATTTATGACCAAAGTAAATATAACTGTCGACTGCATCCACGGTAAGAGCTCATTGCCCTATCAACCTTCGATCACTAATTAAGACTTCTTCGTCTTCTCAGTGTCAAGTCAGGTCCCCCAACGTTGAATATCACTTGAGAGTAGATATCTTTGTCCCCGGCAGCCCGAAAAAGATCTCCAACGCCCCTTATGCCAGTCCAATCACGTATATTGCGGAGCCAGGAGATTTGCCTCCTGCCAACACCTCTTCGGTCTTTTATTTTGCCTTGGATGATCAGGTGCAGTAATTTTTACTTTGCTCCTCTAAGTACATGCCCCAAGTAGGACACCTTTCGGATTTTAATATTAATCAGCAACTCTCTATCAACTTTGGCTCTATGAAGAACCCTTGTGTTGCTGACCATATCCGTCCAGGGTATCCGTAGCATTCTCCGGTGCATCCACATTTCGAATGCTTCCAGTCGGTTCATACTACTTACTTAATTAAGACTAGGTCATTTTAATTGATGATTTATTTTTGAACTTTCAAATTATTTCACGTATATCATATTTGTTGTGAAATAAATGTTAAATCATGTACATATATTATTCTTCTGTTTAAGGATTCTATCTCCTAGGACAGGATGTTCTTCTTTTTCTTCTTGTAGTTGATTCTTGATATGTTTTTTTCTGCATTATTCCTGAGATGTGGACTGCCAGCTATTCCTTCATTCTTTTGGGAGTCTGCATGGTGATCGGCTTCCTATAGGGTAATCATGAGAGACAATATGGAGAATTGAGGTTTCATCCATTCTTTGAAATTGATCGCACCAATAAGGTTTCCTCTCCTTTCCTCGTCTTACAATATTTTCGGATTTATATCATCTTCTTATTCCATTATTTCTGTTTCTATTACAAACAAATGTACTCTTTAACTGGTAAAAAGAACTTGGAAACTGAATGAGAGGGTTGTTGATATTGTTATAATATGAGTGTGATGATTACAAGTGATGATCAAGTAAGATTGTCAGTTGAGTAAAATTGTCAGCCATTATACGGATGAAAGATACCTCTGCGTGTGTTGGTATATTGTGTGCAAGCTGTTGCAATTAAGCAAGCACACAGTGTTGATAAATCAAACTAAAATATCGATGGTAATGAGATTCAAGTTCCATGACGATAGGCATATTTTATCTGCTGCAGTCATTCGTTAGGTAAAGTTTTTTTAGGTAGTGCTATTTCCGCGTTGCTTAATTAAAATATATGTGTAATACTTTGCAGACGCGCGGAGTTGCGTGACGTGCGACAAGGTGCTGGCGGAGCTGGAGAAGATAGACGATGACACGGACACATTCGGTGTGGACTTTGTCAAGATCAACGACAAGAGGCTGGCCAAGCAGTATGGCATCAAGAACTTCCCCGCCCTCACGTACTTCCGTGAGAAGGAACCGATCATATACGATGGTAAGCATTTCCCTATTTTTTACCCTTCACTACTTGGTGCTTCGTCCATTGTTATTCAGACGAAGGACAAAAGTAATGAAAATAAACTCTATAAGAACCAAGAGGGTTATTTAGTACTGTGGTGATCTATGCACTATAGTCCATCTAAAGTTGTTCAATATTTTCAACAGTTATACATTCAGAAAAAAAATCAGCACTTTCAACATTTCCATTAGAGTGACCTATATATTTCACTTAACTCTTAGGTTTAACAGTTTTCGTAAAAATATAAATGTTTAATCGAGCTCGAAACTCGAGTCGTAATTATAACATAGTATTAGTGGAATTTAAAAAATCAATTTTATCACAAGGGTGTAAAATATAATTTTTTACTAGAAATTAGAATAGTTTTCATTCATGTAGTACCTACCCTGCAATATATCCAAACTGGTGATTCAGACATATTGAAGAGTCTTCAACCTCATTAATCGTGCCTTCTGGTTGAGAACCACTAGAGTAGACACGGAACTCGCGGTTCATTATTGCGGGTGTTGATATTACCTACTACCCTTCACGCGAGAGGCAGTTCGGTTCTATCCCCCCCCACCCACGATATTATGGGGGACAAAATAACCCCCCCTCCAGCACGATCTACACTAAGAGATCGAAATCTTTTTTTATTATTTATGAACGCGACGTCGTGCAGTGACGAAGAAGGAACTAAAATGGAATTCCTCCTGTGATGATACACTTAAGAGTGAAAAACATAGTAGCGACGATTGACTTAAAATCACTTAACGACTTCCGTGGTTGGAAGTTCGATTTCCATTGGTACCCATTTTTTTTAAAAGAGTTCAAGCCTGGTTTTCCATTTAAGATCTGTTAAACAACTTTCTGGTTGGTTAGAAGATATTTCCACACAGTAATAATCCCCTAAGTTGCACGATATATAACGAAAATGTAATACCATACAAACAACATTGATTATTCATTCTCAAATTAATATTTCTATCATTAAGCTAATTTGTTTTTTTTTGGTTTTCAAAAAGTATGTAAATATTTGATGACCTACGTGGCCTAGTTGCTAAAACTCTGGTCTTCCAATCCGGGAGTTGTGAGTTCGGTTATTGTCATTCCCCTCATTTAAACATGAATTTTAGTTTGTTTTCACTTGAACAGTTTGCTGATAATAAACCTGCCAGGTTATAATCTACACAATAAAATTTCAATATAATACAATAAATATCAATATATAAATGTATTAACCAATGGCCTATTTCAATACAAAACTAATGTATTGTATATAAGAGGTATAGCTAAATTTAAAATAGAAATATTGTCATTTGTCAATCTCCGTGGTTGAGTTAGTAAAATGCCTTTTTCCAGCCCGAGTCTTGCAGGTTCGATTCCTGTTGGTATCCAATTTTTTTTTTATATTTCTAATCTGCTTTTCATTTACAACCTCTGAAACTTATTTCTGGTTAGTTGGTTTTACCATATACAACGAAACTGTAATGCGATACAATACAAATACTCTAAATAAATAAATAATTTAACTCCATTGCGGTGCGTGATTTTTTTTTATGGAATAACATACAATCTGATTTTGACACTAATAATGTCGAATCAATTGCAAAAACAATCACTATCTGTATTTTGGTTGATTTTATAATCTAGTTAGTTGGTTTTACCATATACAACGAAACTGTAATGCGATACAATACAAATACTCTAAATAAATAAATAATTTTACTCCATTGCGGTGTGTGATTTTTTTCTTTATGGAATAACCTGCAATCTTATTTTGACACTTATACTGTCGAATCAATTGCAAAAACAATCACTATCTGTATTTTTGTTGATTTTATAATTGTGGTTCAAATCCATTCTTTAAATGAAACAGAATTTTAATATTTTGTTTCTTCTTATTCTTCTTATTTTAGGCCTGTTGGCCTGTTATGGTCCTGCATCATTGTTTCCCTCTTGTGACGTCGACTGCCAGCTGTATTTCCCTCTTTTGGGAGGTCGTCCTGGAGGTCTGCTTGCTTGGGGGATACTGTTTCATAAAACTAAAACAATATGTTATTGAATCAATGACAAAATCCTTTTTTTAGGTGACCTGATGGATGAAGAAAATGTTTTGGATTTCCTAACAAGTTTAGAAGCCATGGACCGACCGGACAGGATCGAGGAAGTCAATAAGAAAATTCTCGGAAAAATAATCGAAGACACTGACTACGTTGCAGTTTTATTCTGTAAGTCAAATAATAATCACGATTTTATTCATTATCTTTTCAGTCTTGTGAAACTCTTCAAGGACACATAAAAAACTGGATGTGGATAAAAATAATGGCTATTGCGGATAGCTAGCCACAACTTCATCTCGAAGTTCCATGATCAAATCGGAGATGGTGCCAAGGAAAAACAAACAATGTGGTTTTTAAAATAAACTCCGCGATACCCACATTTCATCTCAAGGATACCGAACAATGTCAGTGGCGGGGTTTATTGGTTTGCATAGTGTATTAAATTAGGGTCCTGAGTAAAAAAAATTGTCGTCAAATTCTACAACAAACACTTTCTGACATGTCAGATTCGGTGATATAAACCCAGTCACAAACCGAATGATATACTATTTTAGAGTTATTAATCTATATGTTCAACGTTTAAAAAAATATTTTGGGTCAGAAACCTCTTGAAACTATGCCACAAGTAAGCTATAGAAAAGCATGAAATACATATAATATATTTCGTTAGAATTTAATTCAATTTCTAAAATGTATCTTTTGGGCTGGAAAAATGAAGAACGATTATTGTGGATCATGACAAATCAAGACAAAATCGGACAGAATTATGTTTGAATCGATTTGTCGAAGTCGATGGATATCAAGACCCCCTCGCCCCTCCACAACAGTTAATTCTTTTAAACATATTAATTGAAAATTTTCAGAATTTCACGACAGACTACAAACTATATATTTCATGTACAAAGGTATTATATTATACTACGACATCAAAAATATTTCAGTGCATTTTTAAATATTTCCATATATATTATGTTACAGCCCACTAACTTATTTCATTCAAGCTAACCAACTGTAGTTTGTACTACGTATCTAGATACAATCAAAACAATGTTATGCATTTTTTTATCAAAGTGAAAATTCTGCACCCTTTAAAACACAGGAATAAATTTAAAATAGTTGTATAGATGGGGTACGGGTAATATAAATTTAAAATAGTTCTACAGATCATTAGTATGTTAGTAAGTATATATTTCCTTCCGGTCAAAATACAGTAGTTCGGTCGTAACAGGGTCGACCTGAGACAGATGCAAAGGGTGCAATCACACTTAGTTCCGCGCTTAGGAGGATACGCAGCCTCCAATTCTTGCTCTTTTTATGTTTTGAAATATTCAATGTGTTTTGTATGTCATTAAACTATAATATGATTTATGATACATTCTAAAAATGACGTCACATTAAAAATCTTCAATCTTGAGTATCCGAAGATGGCCGATCAAAGGCAGAAATAATAAGTAGGGTCCAACAGGCAAGAGTTGCTTTCAACGAGAAATCCAAGATATTTGAATCTCCTAACATTGATATCAATGTTAGGAAGAATTTAGTGAAAACTCTTGTCTGGAGTGTGCTGCTGTATGGCTGCGAAACGTAGACCATCAGCCAGAGCGAGTCCGGGTGCCTGGCTGCCTTTGAGATGTGATGCTACAGGCGCATGGCCAGGGTCCATTGGTCAGATCACATCCGAAACGACGAGATATTGAGCTGGGTTGGAGAAATAAGGCAACTCCTAAATAGAGTTGCCCAACAACGATCCAGTTGGATAGGCCGTAACATCAGGCACCCAGGCCTGCTCCTTACCATCGTAGAGGGAATGATTGAGGGCAATAACCATAGAGGATGCTCTAGATATAGCTACATGGACCGGGTGATCCGGGATGTGCGCTGTGGCAGCTACCAGGAGATGAAGAGACTGGCGGATGACAGAGATGAGTGGAGGGATCGAGTGCTTGGCGCAGACTAATCCTAGGATTGTAACCCAGATTTTTTTTTTTAAATATTTGTAACCCATTTATTGCATTGCATTCATGACAATATTTTAATGAGATAAATAAGTTAATTTTAAATGGGTATTTTATGGGTGAGAATATTTGAGCAATACTAGGAATAGTTTTAATTCTTACATAGATAGATGAAGGTATGAATAAATAAATAAGAAGACCCCGTTCCCAAACTTTGCACTCAGTCCCGAAATTCTCCAGGTCGGCCCTGGGTCGCAACTATCTCACGAGATTTTATTAAATTTTCTTTTCACATTTTTTGAGTTTTGTGGTGCAGTATTTTCTTTTTTTTAAGAATATATTTCTCAAAATACGGGTGGTGTTAAAAAAAACTAATAACACTGATAATAAATATTTTATTTTTCTCTAATAGTATTTTATATTTTAGAATATCCAAGACAGTGGCGGATTTATGTATCAAAGGCCCGGAGTGAAGAAGGGTGTAAAAAATTCTTCTACAACATTGATAATTATATTTGATCAATTGTATGTGAAAATCATGTACTAGAAAGAAGAATTTTTTCAGTAATAACACATTTACTAGTGCAATTTTTTTAATACATTCATAAATCAAAGCTTTTCTCCTTAAAGCATATTTTAAATAGATAAGCTTCTGTTTTCAAGAAACAAAATACCTTTAAATTTTCCATTACATTAATGCGTTTTTTTTTTCAGAATTATGAATACTTTAAAACGGATTGCATGTAAAGAACTATTCCCTATTAAAATAACGCCTCGACAACATACCACAAAATAAAACCGACGATATTAATCGAAATCCGATCAAATGATGAAATATGGCACATTTGTAATAAGTAGGCACTTATCTACTTATTTTGATGTAATTTATCTTATTAAAAATTTATGAGAAAAGGCCTCGAAAAAAATCTTTGCGCAGGGCCCCACGGAAATAAATTCGCCACTGATCAACGATTTTTTTATTTAATTTATCCGCAGTTCTGCATCAAGGAATGCATTTGGATTTGCCTTTATCAACTTAGAGAAATAACTGTGTTGTCCTGTGTTTAATCTTATTGTCGCGTGTCTATGTTATTCAGTCTTATGTCTTCGTTTTCCACCCCGAGACCTTCCCGTTCTCCTCTGTTAGACGTACATTTGTGTGTTCTAGAGATTTTATGTGTTCTAGAGATCTAGAAATTTTCACGATGTTTTGTTTCATATAGGTCCAAGCGCCCAGACATGTTCTTCCAACAGTAAGTATAGTCAGGATTCCCCCTATCCCGTGGCTGTACTCGCTTCTTCGTGATAACATAGCTGAGTTTGAGACTCCACTGTCTTTGATCAAAATATAAAATGCCACATCAACACTGTTTATTTTTTACATACCAAAAGTCAAAATAAACTATCGGGTTCTTTAAAAAGATATGACCCTGATTCACATTTTAAGATATATCTTGGATACCAGTATTGTTTACTAACGCAGAGCAACGTAAAAGTAACGTACTTTATCCAAGACTTGATATAAAGTAGCGCATTTACTATATTACACTTAGAATACTTGAGTAGCATGCTACTTTACTTGTATATTGAAAAATAGCTTTAACAATATTGATGAATATTCGAATCATAAAGATTGTTAATCTTTTGGGAATAATTCTGAGAAAAAAAAACATAAATTACTTTCATTACAATCAATGGACCAAATTCATAGTTTGGTCTAAATACCAATTTCTTATCTTGTGTCTTGTATTCTGAGTCGGACCTCGTACAGTCCTAAATTTTGTGGTAATTAATTAAACCACGTGACTCCCTTATTTAAGGGTGCTGGAATTAATTTGTACGAAAGTCACATTTACTTTTTTTTTCGGTAAAAGGTTAAGATTTAGTACTTAGTGTTAAGTTCGGTCTATGAATGCGGGCCTATATGATAAAACTTTTACTCTAGCAATTGAGATTATGTTTAATTAAAATAAATTAATTGCCAAGACGTATTTTTGCTCTTGAATTAGAAATAAAAATTTAAATGCAAAGATAGTTGGGTCTTTACTCGATGTATATTTTGTCACAAGTTACGGTAGGTGGAACACTTGGTCACGAATCATATATTTTTGAACTCTGATCTGTTCGTAAATACTCATTCAGAAAGTGCTAAATTTCCTTTTCTCAAAGGTGTTGAAAAAATATATCATCATCGCGGAAACGTGTTAACGATGATGAGCGTAAAATGCTAAAAATAATTTAACCGTGAACATCTAAGAAGACTTAGAACATTTAAGAAGACTTAGAACATCTAAGAATATGAGAACGTTTGTATGGAACACATTTTGTTCTTCAAAATAAAATCTTACTTAAATAATACCTCATGTAAAAAATATTTTTTTTATTCGTTTCTTTTGACGACTTCCATGTCCCAGTTGGTATGATGCCTGATTTCCAACCCAGGAGTAACGGATTCGATTCCCGTCAGAACCTCATTTATGATCATTCAAAAAGGGTTACAGTCCAATTTTTACTCAACGCTTCTTTGACATCTTTCTGATAGGTTGGAAGAGATTGTCACATGGCAATAAACTCATCAGGTTGTACCATCAATATCACGAAAAAATAGCTAAAACAAGATGATATCAATATCATGAGAAAATAGATGATACATGATGCTATCAATAACATGCAAAAATAACTGAATCATGATATCATCAATATCATGCGAAAATAGCTGATACATGATACCATCAATATTATGCGATAATAGCTGATACATGATACCATCAATATTATGTGATAATAGCTGATACATGACACCATCAATATTATGCGATAATAGCTGATACATGACACCATCAATGGCATGCGAAAAACATAACTGATAAAATATACCATCATATCAAGCGAAAGAAAATAAGTGATTGAGTGCACCACCTACCTACAGCTTGCAGCTTCATATTTTTCAGAAATTCTGCACGAGACCCTCAACCTACCGCTTCGTGTTGGTTTATCTACAGTACTTATTGTTACTTCTCATTGTTGTTTTACCACACAAAACTGTATATTTTATTACAAAAAAAAACATTTTATACAAACACGCATCATTTTATGTTTAATTTGGTATTAAACTTTGGTTTGAAAATTACCTAACTCAAACAGACATCGTGTTGGACACTCACGCAACACGACCGCTGTGACATATTTTTCGCAATGTTCAAATTATTTTAATTTATAACATATTTATGGAGACAGTGACAAACAATGTCCCTGGTCATCCGCCAGTAACAATGTTTTGGAACAGCTAACACAAAGCCGCTTTTTCCTGAGATTCCTCACATTCCTAAAATATCTTCACACTCCACAGGTATACACGACAAGTTACACTTTATACTGTAATCGTTGTATATCTTCTTTTTTTCTTTTTAGGTTACGGTTTACAAGTTCCGTTGTGAATTATTCTTTGCACTATTTCAATAATGTAACTAATGGCTGAACATTTTTTAAATTAATTTAATCTACATCTAATTACGTGACATTTAAATTTTACTGATACATAATCACGTATGAGAAATTAGCTGTAACATGATACCATCAATATTATACGAAAATAGCTGATACGTGATACCTTCAATATCTTGAAAAAATAGCTTATACATGATCACATCAATATCACGAGAAAACAACTAATATGTGATACCATCAATATCATGCGAAAATAGGTGATACGTGATACCTTCAATATCCTGAAAAAATAGCTTATACATGATCACATCAATATCACGAGAAAACAATTAATATATTGTATGATACCATCAATATCATGTAAAAATAGCTGATACATGATACCATCAATATCCTGAAAAAATAGCTTATACATGATCACATCAATATCACGAGAAAACAACTAATATATGATACCGTCAATATCATGCGAAAATAGCTGATACATAATACCTTCAATATCCTGAAAAAATGCTTATACATGATCACATCAATATCACGAGAAAACAACTAATATGTGATACCATCAATATGATGCGAAAATAGCTGATACGTGATACCTTCAATATCCTGAAAAAAATGCTTATACATGATCACATCAATATCACGAGAAAACAATTAATATATTGTATGATACCATCAATATCATGTAAAAATAGCTGATACATGATACCATCAATATCCTGAAAAAATAGCTTATACATGATCACATCAATATCACGAGAAAACAACTAATATATTATACCGTCAATATCATGCGAAAATAGCTGATACATAATACCTTCAATATCCTGAAAAAATAGCTTATACATGATCACATCAATATCACGAGAAAACTACTAATATATGACACCGTCAATATCATGCGAAAATAGCTGATACATGATCCCATCATTATCATGCGAAAATAGCTTAGGCATGATATTATCAATATCAAGATAAAAACTAATATCAAGGTTTGTCAACCTTTTTTGGACTAACGCGCCCCCCCTTGGAGAATCTTAAATAAGTCAACCGCACTAGTTTAATATTGAATATGTTAAGTTTTTGAGAAGTAATAAAAGTAATAAAACGCATTCAATAATATTAAAAATTTGGTTTATTAGTTTTGTTAAAACAATAAATTGTGTTAGTTATAAAACTATCACTTACTAAAACAATTATAAAATCTGGAATAAACATAAAAAATATTATCGTATTTCAGTGACAACGTGTTTGATGAGTTCTATACAGGTCAAATATCATTATAACGAATACCGACATAATGAAATTTTCCGCATAACGAATATTTTTTGTTGTATCGAAAGAGACGCACTGAAATAAAATGTTTAACGAATCCCGTTTAAACGAAATAAAAAATCAGTATAATGAACATTTTTCGGTCGTAAACGCTGTTGAGGAGATCTAAGCCAAGGATGACAAAATCGATATTTAATCCTTCAGGCACGTATGACGTGCACCGCACGCGCATCAAAACCAAAACTCCCCACAGGGACGTATGACGTGCACCGCACGTGCACCAAAAACCCTACACAAGGATGGACGAAAACAGTGCCCTGTTTTATCATCTATTTATATGAGCAATAGTTTAACGATTTCGTTAAAAACGATCTCCATAAAAAAAAATTAAACGGGGCCTGAAGGGTTAACGAATATCTTATGAATTGAACCGCTCAAATAAAGTGATCAAAAAAAATATGCTCAACACATGTAAGCTAGAACGCGTTCAAGCTGAATTTTTACTCATACTTCTAAATTGTTCAGCATTTTTCCAGCCTTGAAATCTGGGAATTATGTATGCAGTAAAAATGCATTACAAAGTTGATAACAAAAATGGAGTTATGCCACCTACGAGCATATCATCACTGCCACCAGAGATGACTATGTAAGCTAACTTCCATAGGCATATCCTGTTGCATACATGGCGAGAGCTTCAGTACTTGCAGCTTGTCTGCATATTCTCTATTGGGTTTCCGATACCTAGCAATCGTTCTAAGCCATTTGGCTCCATCTGCTGCTGTTTACTCAGTTGTGTTGAGCATTTACATTTTTTAGTGTGTCATGTAGTACGTCTTTATATCTCTTGTGCTGCCCATCGTGCTTTATTTTGCACTCTGTCAGTGCCTGCAAAGAGAATATTTTTTTGGAAATCTGGAATCATACATGCGAGCTACATGT
This sequence comes from Odontocerum albicorne, assembly GCA_949825065.1. Classification (NCBI taxonomy): domain Eukaryota; kingdom Metazoa; phylum Arthropoda; class Insecta; order Trichoptera; family Odontoceridae; genus Odontocerum; species Odontocerum albicorne. Next base: position 11,106,319 of record OX463846.1, on the reverse strand, counting down.
CCAGACCAACGCAGACAAGCACACTGGAATCTCAATGTTACCTCATGTAAAGAAGCAACAACACTAATTGACGATCTCCGTGGCCTACTTGGTAAGACGACTGTCTCTTAACCCGGGGATTACAGATTCGGTTCCCGTTGTAATCCAGATTTTATTAAAAGGATTCCAGTCTGGTTTTCACTTAAATACTTTGTGACGTATTTCTGGTTGATTAGAAAAGATTGCCATATACGCTCAGCAAGTTGTATTCTGTACAACGAAAGTGTAATACAACTATTGGTATCAATTAAACTGTTTTACCAGATTGGGGGCATTTATTTATTTATTTTTTTCGTCGATATTCCAACTCAGAACATCAAGTACATTTATCATTGAACTATTGTCGCGGACAGATAACTTGAATACATTTGAGAAGTGAAGGAATAATCCCGATAGATGCGATGTCTCTGCGGACAGAGCAGTCTGCAGTCTGCAGATGCCAGCTAGGGGGCAGCAGTTGGCTGATGGCCGCGTGCCAAGTCCCATCCGGCGCAGACCAGAGTGGTATGCGCCGTCCGCCTCGGCTCCATTGTTTACACGGCTCGACACTCAGAATTGAAAACTCATTTATTGGAATCAAAATGTCAAAGCAATTAATTAAATACACGTATATATTTTAAAGATAAAATATCACCTCAGTAATTTGTATGATAACTTCCGTGACCCAGGTTCCCGTTGGTACCCAGATATAATGAAATATGGGTTCCAGTATGATTTTAACTTAGTCTCTTTAACATTTCAGAGATTTCCACATGACAATTAGCCAGCTAAGGTTGTACTGTGTACAACGAAATATTAAAACAATGCAATACAACATACTCGTAATAAAGCGGTTTTCATAGTTAAAAAAACAACACTATTTCGATATAAACTGTTTTTTTTTTTGCTAAAAGTTGGCACGTTTTTTTTTAAGTAAAAAATAAGGTTCTATTGCATTACAGTTTTATCATTATTTTCTCAAAAATACTATATTTATGGTCTATGAGAAAGGCATTTTTGGTTATAACATTTATTTTGCACCCGGCTCTAATATTAATTTTCTCGTGGCCCAATAAATTGCAAAGCCGGCTCTGTTGACGATTAAGTAATTATTTTAGATTTTATGTACTGTGTTAATGACTCCCAACGTATTTAGATTGAACCATATAATACGAACACGATAAAAAGTGTTTAATATATGCCCCTTATAAGAGAGAGCGCTGTTAAAACGTGCCTCGGGATTTTCTTATTAACCCAATAGGACTTATCATCCTATCTTATCACTACATCTTAACAACCTAGATATCTGCCCGAACACCCAAGGAATATTGCCAGTTGCAATGATCATGAGAATAGTGAACTTGAACATTTTTTATTAATCCGTAAAATGAATTTATAGAAAGATTTTTATGAATTCCTCTCGAGTTGAAATGGAATTGCGATACTGGTTTTGCTTTCAGACCTTATTTCATCTGATTCTATAGTTATAGCTTCTTAGCTGTCTTAGCATACACACGAAAGGTTGGAGCAGATTTAATCTGTCGATCGTATTTATTCATTTTAAATAGTTAACGTATACAGGTTAAATTACCCAATTACATGCAAAGCTACAGTAATAAGAAATACAGTAATAAGATATACAGTAATAAGAAATACTTTAATAAGAAATACAGTAATAAAAAATCATTGTTGATAAATAAGAAATAATTGTCAAGCCGAAACAACTAGCTACGATTACAAATAAAGTTGAATATTTCTTTAAAAACATTTTCTGAAATGTTGAAGATCCAAGATCTAATTTAAAAGGAACAGCCCGTGAAACAAAGGAAATGCTATAGGCAAGTTGGCTGTATAAGGTCCTTCGGAGTGTTGTACCGCGTGGTTTAGCTTATGATGCTGACGTTTCGAAAACGTTACAGTTTTCATATTTAGGACTTGTTTTTAGTCAACTTCGCCATAAGTTAATGCGCACCGGATACCACTTGATCTGTAGAGACGTTTCTACAGAAATGTAAGCGCGTGGATTGGACAGTCGACTACAAACAAACCCTGAAGATGAAAACTGCGACGTTTTCGAAATGTCGGAATCGTAAGCTAAGTCACGTGGTTCAACACTCCGAAAAACCTTACACAACTTATGCGAAAACCCCAAAACATAATTGGAAATTTGGTTTTACTTATGGGCAGTTTAAACAAATTTATATTTCGGAATCTCAAATAGTCATCGGAACTCGAAATTGTTTACTTGTTGAAACGTAACATACGACCATTACTAATAAGAAAAATGATAGTTGGTCCAGCAGAGAGCTGACACTATCACGGACAATAGAGAATTTTTCACCCCGCCCACTTTGAGCCGGCGCAGAGTGACACGGCTTGCGACTATTTCTGCGCGGCTATTTCTGTCCATTATTCTCGCGAAAAGATCGAAGATGACGATCGGCAGACAAATAAATTCTCCTATTATGTCACTTTCAACCCAACCAAATCGAAATGCATTCATTCTACATTAATCAGCAGATCTGGTTCAGCAAGTAAATATGGAAACATGCCAAATACAATAATATTACTCGTGTACAAACGAATGTATTTGCTTTTGTCTTAATTCAAGAGTTTTGTGTCACTCTCACAAATGTGCCATGACATGACACGTATTGTCTGGCTTTGAGAGTAACTGGGCGAAAATCCGCTCATTATTCGAAATACCTCATTCAAAAACCTAATAATGCAACAATGAATCAACCCACGTTTTACCTGTTCTCAAATAATCAATTAAATATCTTACCGCTTTGCATGGTATACTTTTATACAACAAAAAGACGTAATTTAATCATAAAATACCTATTTAATGGACTTGATATTTTTACAAATACAGGATTGATATATGCTTTTGACTCCTTTTGAGATATTTCAAATCAACCATAAAAATGTGTTTCGTGAGTTGAGTCCTTTGTGCACAATTACATCCATATTAATTAATCTAAAGACGTTATCATATTTTTGACAAGCCAAAAATACGGTCATATGGATCATTAACTTAAAAATTAATGTTCTTTATACAGACTAAGTGTAGCTATTTCTCAGAGTTGTTAAGTAGCATGGTAAAAGTAGCGCACTTCGCCCTTAGAGTAGCTGTAACGTAGTGTTGTTACTTATTTTTATATAGAATTCTTGAGTAGCATGCTACTTAAATTTGAAAGTAGCTTTGAAAATACAATTTTTTTATAATTCTAAATTTGTATGGGTTGGATAACTAGAAAAGAATGATACTTAATTTGAATGTTCAGATGATCTACAAAGGTTTCATTATAGTTCATATTTCCTTGGTAAGTTTTCTGCAGTTTTCTTACTAAATTTGTTTTTCTCAACATTTGCAGATGCGAGGAAGTACCTAATCTAATGCTCGCAGTCACCACGTTCCAATTCTTATACTCAATTTATACATATTAATTTTGTAATATTTTTAATATGTCAATAATAGCGCGTTCAAATCTCGAGTTAAAAATCCTTTGAGGAGAGTCTTTTCTCTTAATGGTGCTATATAAATTGTCTTTTATTATTATTATACGCCTACCATGGATCGTATGGAGATTTCTTAATCACCGATGTATCCAAGTGGATAGATGAAAAGAAAATCCTCAAACGGAGGATTGGCACAGAGGATCCACCACTATGCATATGTTGTGACATTCAATGTTGCACCTGTTGGCTTGTCCCCTGTGCCCCATTCAAAAGAAGAACTGATTATTTTTATTATATGCAACATCTTATTCAGTACGAATTCAAAGACAAATATTTTATGAACTCAAACACTGTGGCACCTTAACAGAAGACAATAAGGTTTTTTTTTCTATACTAAGCGTCAATTGAAAAACTTATATCAAATCTGGCAGCCCACCTAAGTTTGAAAGTTTCGATACTGTAAGAAAATATCTTAAACACTAAATTATGACATGTGAGCTAAAAAATATTATTCAGAAAATTACTTCGAATCTGTCTAGGGAAATACCTTATTCAATATATTTTTTAATTATCTTTTGTTATATATCAAATAAAAATAATAATTAATAATTCTGTGCATTTTATTTTTTGCTTATTTGAATCTTTAGTGGAAAAAAGGATGTGTTCTTACTGTTCAGCCATTTGTTACATTTTAGATACACGGTTTACATTGTTATATTTTGTTGGAGTAAATGTATTAGACACAATATTTATAAAAATATAATATACATCTCTAAACAAAATAAACTAACAAATGCACACCACCTTGCCGCACTCCTCATATTGATACTAGAGATATAATATACTTGATAGTGTTGATATGGTTCCATGAAACTAACTGAATTATTTGCACGCTAGACAAGCCGGAATGCAAAAAATGCTCGAAGGCCTTGCAGGAGCTGGAGAATATTGACGACGAGGCCGACCAACTGGGCATCGGATTTGTGAAGATCCATGACGAGGAGTTAGCCGAAGAATACAATCTGGGAGATCTTCCCAAGCTCGTCTACTACAGGCATCAGATTCCCATCATCTATGAAAGTAAGGACAACTTTTACTACTAACACTTTTAATAAAAGGTTAGAATTCACTACAGTGGTTACGATTTAATCTGATTGAAACTCTCATTTTGCTGTGCTATGTGTCTTACCATGGAGGAAGAAGAACTAATAACCTGCTGTGGTGCGATCAGTTAGCGCGCCTTCTTGGTCAGAAAGTACTCTTTTCGTGATTCTTTTTACTTTCAGTGATAGCTATTTCTTTCAGTAAAAGCTCTTGACTGAAAGACAATAAAAATGAATCGAAGAAAATATTCAAAATCTGGTATTTTAGATCACTACGTAGTATTACTATTAGTGCTGCCTTTTTAGACTCCTGATAAATAAATATTAAATAATAATTAGATAATAAATATTAAACCAGGCAAACAATGCAACTGACTGTGGAGAGAATGTAGAAATAAAAACTAGAAATCAAAAATGAATTTAAAAAAAATCTGATCATTAGTTGAACATTTAATATAGCGGAAAGAGGGAGCAATTGACTCACTTTTTAGACTGTCAAGCCAAATTTTTTTAGAGCTTAAATCATAAAACTTGGGAATAACGCAATCTGTCTACTTGTTATTTATTTAAACTCTTATCATATATTATGTGAGTTGTTAATGAACGTTTAGTTAAGCATTTGTAGAGCAGAAATATAATCTGCCTTAGTGTTCAATGGTAAGTTATTGTCATCAAGCTTAACTTTGCAGTGCTGAGACCATTCTTTTAGCTATACTTATCTCTTTTTTTTAGTTGTGGTTTTAGAAGTGATTTTTGCATATACCATTGTCAGCCAGAAGAACCAAACAATCAATCATTGAAGAACTCGCAGTTCAGATACATCTTTATGTGCTGAATATACTTCGCACGCTTGAATAGAATATACTTAGCATGGTGGAAAACACAGCAGGATGTTCATTTCAGAAGGTGCTGAATAGCATAGGAGATCGCTTGTATTGGAGTAGGATAGTTAATGATCATGGTTATCACAACCTATAAAATTAAATACCTTTATGTCAGATTTTCACTTTCACACTGTCATACCGCAACATGTTTGCATGAACTTCTCATCAATTAACCAATATTTAAAAATGCAGCAGGCAGGCAACCTAAAAATTTGACTTGACATACCATAAAACATACATACTGCATGCATACACCCATGAGTGTGACCGCAGTCAAGAGAGAGTCCAGCGTCAGACTACGTGATTATACCGGGTAATATTAATTGTCCACAGATTAATAGCAAAGATTGCAACTACTTTATATTTAAAAATATTTTTAATTTATTGTTTATGCTCGACACTTCTGCTCCACATTTTGTTGAATTTCGAATTATATGTATATTTTCCTAATGATTATTTATATTGAGTACCTGTTTCATACATTTATATTTTTGATACATTGTAATTTCCAGGCGAGCTGAGTCGTGAAGAGGATGTGCTGGAGTGGCTAATCACCAACAAGTCTACAGGAGACGAAGAGGACGTTATAGAGGACGTCACGGCCAAGACCCTCAATACACTCATCAGCAATGTTGATAATTTGGTAGTGCTCTTCTGTGAGTCCTTCATTTTTACCTACAAATTGATTGTAACATTCAATCCAATTATTGAAGACTTCCGATTGAAGATGGTTTCACTTGTGACAGATTTTAGTGAGCCGTATATATATAGGATATGTTGATGGTGATTTACCATGGTAAAGATTGACTCTTTCCTCTGTGTATATTATGAAAGAAAGACTATTTCATTCATCCGTATGGTACACCTCGATGTATTCAAATTGGTGATTTGCATATGTTGAAGAGTAAGGCAGAGAGACAGCAATATATTCAGCCCTGTTCATTGAGTCTAGAAACACATGGGTAGGAACATAACTCGCAGTTAGTCATTGTACGTATTGGCAATGCTGCTTTACCTGAAGAGGCAACATCACTAGTACGTATCTAGCGTATTCGAGTATTGTAACCAAATGGGCTCTTTAAACAGACTGGTGTTTTAATCTTGATTTTTATGGATCATTACGAATATAGCCTAAAACCTTCAAATGGAAAATGAAAATTTTACCAAATATTGTAGGTCACGGAGGTTTCCAGATATCTGTAAATAACTGCCAAATATATTCACATCTTGGAGAATTGAAGTAACTAAATTCTTTTGTTATATGTGACAGATTGATAAACCTCTCCACGTAAATAGGAGGCCGCCATAAGAGATTAAAAGAAGTTCTTTTTCGTTTTGATATCAGTTATTTTAATAATGATGCTTGGTTCCAGATGACCATGGCGACGATGACTCCATGACTGTACTAGGAGAACTGGAAAAGATTGATGATGACTGCGATAAGCACGGCATCCAGTTCGTAAAGATAGATGATGAACATGCTGCCAACAACTTTGGGATCGACTCTGTTCCAGCTATTGTGTACTTTGAGAAGCAAATTCCTAATGTGTATGATGGTAATGATTATTGCTTTTTTTAAATTTTGTAGGAAACATTCTAAAAATTTGGAAAACGTATACTGTAAGGCAATAAAAAAAGCTATAAAGCTTTTACAATGCACTTTCGTAACATCTGTCACTCCAAGAAGGCTCTAAGAATTTGTTATCCATTGAGGCATCTACTAAGGGTTAGTCAAAAAATACGAGTATATTCGTATGAAAAAAGGCCTGAGAGTAAAAATCAGTTTGTGGGTTACTGTGACAGGAATTTAATCAGGAATGCCTGGTTGCTAAATAAGCATGCTCACTAACTACTAGGCCTGAGCTCCTACGTATTCCTTAAAATCACAAATTTAGTAGTTCGGTTCAGGTCAATTAAAAACCAGTCATATCTATCCTTATACCCTTAAATACTATGCCTGTGTTATTAATGAAAAGTGACACAGAGTGGGGTTCGAACTGTCGAACTTCTGCACAGAAGTCCTGAGCATGTCAGTACGTCCACGTGCCTCATAAATAATTGTCAATCACCTAAAGATATAAATATTCTCCTAAAAATTTAAAATATAGATTTCTATTACAATGTGTCTTTCTGCTTTGAGTATTAATTTTGTGATGCACAGAGATTTAATAAAACAAAACTGAAATTTTTATTTCTATTTCGGTATCCATTTTTTATCATAAATTATCATTTCTCGCTTAATTTGGTTGATCCTGTTCCGAGTCAATAAATATTCAAATCCATATATGTAATTAGAATATCTATACTTCACTCACACAAAAAAATATTCAGAAACAATAAAATAGAAATAATAAAGTCATCTACAATTTTTTTTTTCTAAGATTTAAAATGATTTACAGGTGATCTGGAAAACGAGGATGAAATCCTGGAGTGGCTGGTGGACCAACTGGAGCAGGACGAAATAGAAGATGTCACCGATGAAATGCTCGACCGTCTTGTCAAGGAGGGCAAGACGATGGCTGTTCTCTTTTGTTAGTATTTTTAACATCTATTTTATAATGAATACTGTTAAAATGATAAGAATTTTCAATGATTTTATTTTTTCAAAAATTAATAGAAACATCTAATTTTTTTACAATCCACAATACAAAATTTACAATTTAAAATAATTTTAATGGAAAGGAGAACTAAAGAGTACAAGTGCATAAGAATGCATAAACTCACCATATTGTGAATATAGAGAACCACTTCACTGGGTAAGGTCTGGGATAAAGTGGTCTTATTCCTTAATAAGAAATTTCATATATTTTTCCTAAATACTAAAACATTAGTCTGAAATTTCACATTTTGCATTCACATACTTATAAATCGCACTAATGTGATAATTCATATAGACAATTCCAAATGTATCATATTCTCTAAATAATTTTAAAACTTTATTTTGATTTAATCGTCAGTAAAATTTTACTGTTAAAAAAACTTAAGAGTCACTAATTTGATTTCAGATGACAACAATGACAGAAAATCTCAGAAAGTTTTAAATGAGTTGGAGAACATTGACGATGAATGTGATGCCCTAGGTATTGTATTCGTAAAGATCGACAATCCCGAAGAAGCAGAAGAATATGGTATTGAGAAAATACCATCTCTTTTGTACTTTGAGAAAGGAATACCCACTCTGTACGAAGGAAACCTGGAAGATGAGGATAAACTGTTGGCATGGTTGAAACGTCAATCGGAAAGCGATGAAATTGAAGATATCACAGATGAAATGTTGGATCTCATCATTGAGAAAATGCCATATGTTGCAGTTCTTTTCTGTAAGTGTCAATCTGTTAGTAGATCATTCAAATATCATAATCTTAGTTTACAATATTTTCATATAGTCCTTCATTTCAGACGACAAGGATCAGAAAAAAAGCCAAAAGATTCTTGCCGAATTAGAAAACATTGACGATGAATGTGATCAGAATGACATTGCCTTTGTTAAAATTGATGATGATAAAGAAGCTAAAGAATATGGTATCGATACTATTCCAACAATGGTCTTCTTTGAGAAACGCATTCCACACATCTACGACGGAGACTTAATGAAGGAAGATGAACTATTGGGATGGCTGCTGCACCAGAAGAGGCACAGCGAGATCCCAGAAGTGACAGATGAGATGATGGAACGCCTTATTGAGATCTCTCCTTATTTAGCGGTAATATTTTGTGAGTACATTACATTATTTCTTAAGTGATCTCAAAATGTTTTTATTAATACTAGATGGGAAATTTAGATAACTAAATGTATTGGTAAATTAAAACTTCTAATATTTACTATCAATATGTAAGGATGATAAAGAAAAAAAATATAAACTATTTGCTATGTTTTATTAATTTTTTGTTGGTAAATAAAAATAATTAAAAGTAATACCAATACTAATAAAGATTATTAACTTATTTAATCATTTGAATTATTAATTTATGTAAAAATATAACAAATATGTGTAAGTAATGCATAACCATTTTTTTTTGTTTTATATTTATTTTATCAAGTAACTTTGTATAGTTAACATTATTATTTTTCACCAGTATTTTTTTTTTTTTGCTTTTTTTTAATATAATTTAGATAAAAGTGCAAGTTTTCAAAAATATTTAATAAGTAGTTTTATTTTTTGTAGGGATTTACATTACTTTTAGTTTCATTGTTTACATTTTATAGTAATTCAATTTGTTCTGCATTCTAAATGGGTTGTAAACAAATGCTGAAAGAAATAAAATTGTCTTTTTTCCACCTTTTTTAGCATTAAACTATTTCAGAATTTTTAGCATGAAACATTAAACTATTTCATTCAACGAATATCTTCAGAATAGATACCATTTAGTGAAACTATAGTTCGAAAATTCTAGGATGAGTCCTGTGACAGTTCACAAATTTGCCCCAATCCAACTTTGTAACGATGTTCAGTAATTTTAATTATTTTATTAAATTTAATATAAGCCTCAATTCTAATTCTAACTTAAAGTTATTTAGGTAAATACATTACATAAGGAAGGTGGTATTGGGGCAAATTTGTGAGCTGTCACAAGACTCATCCTAAAATTTCTGAACTATAGTCAATCGTCAATGAAGTGATTTGAATAAAATTAAATAACAGTTTTATATATTTATGTGTATTACAGAATAGAAAATGAAGTGATTAGTGATGAATGTGAATTTAAGAGTGATGTATTAAGTAGGACGAAGACGAGAACTCCGAAATAATTTGGGTATATACGAATGAATGAAGAAAGACTAACTGAACATAATACAGAGCAAATGTAAGTTGAAGGCGTGGTAAAGGAAGATCAAATAAAGTATGATTGAATCAATTGAATGCTATTCTAAAAGAAAGAAATGTAAAAAGTTAGAGAAATCATAGGAACGGTATGAGGTGTGTGGATGTAGAAGAGACGAAATATATGGGTCTCCATAGATAAATCTGGTGGTCTGTCCTTTCTGCCTACCTCGACAGAAAAATGGTGTGATGGTGTGTACATGTTTGTCTCTGTGTATTACATATCTGCCAAGAATTATTTATCAAGAAATTAATAATGTTGATTTTAAGTCAACTAAAATATATTTAACACTATTTTCTTTTGTATTCACCATTGTTCCACAATATAAAGTTAAGTACAGATTTTAAGGACCTCCATTTTCTTTGTCAGGTTATGAGGTCAAAGAAAACAGAGGTCTTTGAAACTGTTAATGACATCAATTAAAAAACAGTGTTGAATACAAATAAATATAGTGCTTAATTTATTTTACATAATTAATATATGTTAATAAATTAAAATGAAACCACTAACTTAATGAAATATATTTTTTAAGATTCAAAATATAGGTTAGCAATTATCATATATGATACAATAAAATCTAAATTATTTTAATACACTTGCTCAATAATAAGAGCAACTTAGGTTAAGAAAGAAATGAAAAGTTAAAAGCAACAATTATCAATTTATAATGTAGCATTAAAAATAAAAATTATAAATCTAATGAGACTGTTTTAGATGAAAAAGAAGACAAGCAAGACATACGGATACTCAATGAGCTTGAAAACATTGACGATGAACTGGAAAAGGAAGGAATTGTCATTGTGAGGATGGATAACAAAGCTGAGGCTAAACAATATGGTGTAGATCATCTGCCAGCACTTCTGTACTTCGAAGGAAAAATTCCAGCCATCTACGAAGGAGATCTCATGAATGAGGATGAAGTCTTAGAGTGGCTGATCAAACAGAAAAATACAGCAACCATAGAAGAAGTCACAGATGAAATCTTGAAAGATCTTATTGAAGAACACGAGTACGTAGTCGTATATTTCAGTAAGTACAAAGAATTTAAAGTGTTTCAAAATAAAATAGTTATTTTTTTATTCTTGTCACACTAAATATTCAATCATTTTTCAGGCGGAAAATGTGAAGAAGGGGAAAAGTGCGATAATATTTTAGATGAGCTAGAAAACATAGATGATGAACTTGATGAGACAGGAATTATTTTTGTGACCACAGAAGATTTGTTGATTGCTAAGAAAAATGGCATCAAGACCTTCCCAACACTTGTCTTCTTCAGAAATAAGGATCCTCTCATATATAAAGGTAAACATTCTTTTAAAAAAATATAGAGAATAAATAGGATTATCCCTTAAAGCCTGACACGTTGATATACAAGTATATAAGCCTGATATGTTGATATATGGCTTGTCTATTGTGTGCCGAAAAGTCTCTCGGTGCCAAAACATTTGCGCTGCATTTTGTAGCCAGCTATTCATTTATAAAATTTGTAAATATAGCGAAATGACCCTTTACAGGTAGAGAGGTTTTTTTTATAGTTAAATCAAGTGTTATTGGTAAATATTTAACTGCAACAAACCACTCTCAGCAGGATGAATTGCCTAAACCAAAAAAAGATTTACAACTAATGATACAAATTGTATTAATGATAGTATAATTCACTCTGTATTCTGTTTAGTGTGTTTTTAAGACTTTTTTTAGTATAAGCTCCCAAAATTGACTACTTTTATATTTTACACCATATATAAAATATTTAGTATGTACGAGTACATGGTTTAGGTTTAAACTTGGGAAAAAAATTGTTGACTCCACAAATGTTATTCAAATAGCATGTTTTTCTTTCTTTTGTTTTATTATTTTTTTACTATACAAATGCAAACATATTTTATAATTTTTTTACTGAAAATTAAACTATCTTCCATTCTAAATAATATATTATGTTTTTTATTGGATTACAAATACATTTTTTTAATTTGCAATATTTCCATATACTTATTAAAAATGCCTAAGGCCAAAAGGGTAAAAACAATGTGATTACTTTTTAGGTGATATTGAGGACGAAGATGAAGTATTGTCATGGCTGACAGATGAAGATACTCTCGAGATTCCGGGCAAAATTGAAGAAGTCAATATGAGGATGCTTGAAAAAATATTAGAAGAAAATGAACACATTGTAGTCTTCTTCTGTAAGTCAAATAATATACTTAAATATAATTTATTGTTCTACTTGAATCCATGTCAGTAGGTAGATGAGAAATTATTTTGACTGATGGATTTTTCATTGGCATACATCCAAAACTGTAACACTACTCTTGCTTGACATTATATAATGTTACACTCACTAAATATACTGATTTATGCTATATGAAGACCTTTTATCTTAGTTTTTCTGAATGAATTCTATTTTTTGGAATCATTTTCATTGTTTATTTTTTAAGCATCTTTAATAATAAAATTTGATTCTATTTTTTTTTTGTCGAGTGTCTCACATAACAGTTTTGTAAGACAAAGTGATTATTACATGCATTTAATGTACATCAAAATAATTTATTTAAATTCATTTTTTTTAAACAAGAGTATAATGACAACTTTATGAAAAAAAATATATCTAAGAATCTAAACAAAAAACTGTTATGTGTAATCTATACAAATAACAATATACACTGTTAAAGTTTCCTAATACGATAAATACTCGTAAATCAAAGCTCCAATAACAATTTTTAAAACATGTATATCAACTTGTATTCAAATACAAAAAATATTATGGTATGAAAATAAAGGAAAAGATAAAGACGACTTCCATAGCCTAGTTGGTAAGATGCCTGTCTTCCAACCTGGGAGTTATGGATTCAATTACCTTTGTTACTGATTATTTTTTTCAAAAAACTGTAACACATTTTTGGTTATTTGGAAGAGACAAATTCGCCAGATTGTATTGTGTACAATGAAAGTGTAATACAATACAAAAATATTTAACAGTAATGGTCAAAATACAAAATTTAACAATCCTACCCAATTTCCCCTTAAATTAACAAATACTATTTATTGCTGAATGTGTCCAAACCCTCATTTTTTCTAATAGATAAAGAAGGAGACAAGAAATCGCAGAAGATCCTTCTAGAGCTGGAAAACATTGATGATGAGTGCGAAGAGAAAGATATAGACTTTGTCAAAGCATCTGATGAAGGCATCGACAAAGAATATGACCTCCCACAGCTGCCAGCCTTGGCATTCTATAGGCATAAGTTCAGAACTATCTATGATGGAGATTTGATGCATGAAGAAGCTATTCTAGAATGGGTTTTGAATTTGCACGACTCAGAGCCGGATGTCATCGAGAGTGTCGACAGAAAGACTCTCAAAGTTCTCATAAATGATGTTGAGCATTTGGCTGTATTTTTCTGTAAGTAAAGAACTATCTTAATTTTTTATAATCTTATTTCAACATTATGAGTCATGACCAGCCTGACACAGGTCCTATAAATTCAAACTTTGATATCAATTCATGTGTTCATTTTTTCAGATCATATCTCTTAGACAACCAACTAGTTGCGGCTTCCTTATTTGTTGGTTTCCTCAGTTTGTTGTAGAGATCATTGCGTATTTAATTTTAATCACTTACTCAACAGGCTTATCATTGATAACTTTGTAGCACTTCCTCAGCTCTTTGGATATTGTTAAACTCCTTGTTTTGTTTATTGAGATGTTCATATGCTTTTTAGCAGTTTAGTAAAACTTGCAAAATATTTATTTTATTCTACTACTATGCTTGTATCATTAGCATAGTATATGATCATTTTATTGACCATCTTATAAATAAGCTAAGGCTGTCCTCCTTGCCTTATTCCCCTCATCACTGGATTTCCTTGGATTTGAATATTTAATCATCTACTTTGATCTACATTTGCAATTTTGCTACTTTGATCTTCATTTTGCAGTTCTGGGTGGTCTTGGCTACAACGGGTGACATTTTTTTCTCTAACAGGATTCCAATTACATCATTCAGCAATACCTTATCAAATGTCTTTGTTAGATTTGCAAAACATATAAAGTTTTATTTTATTCAAATGCTTTGTACTTTATTTGTCCTATTATAAAGATGACATCGAATCCATTAGTTATTTAAGTTTAAATCTTTTTTTAGTTTAAAGGGGGAGTGAGATTAATAGACTGCCCCTTTATTTTATAGATTCTATTTTATTTCCAAAAATAAGAAAATTCAATATAAATAGTAAATTAGCAAGTAGGGTGCGCAATGTGTTTGCATGATCCTACGCTGGTCACCATGAGCGTATTCACATTATGGTTGGCTAGGTGGATGTTTATTATATTAAGGTTTTCTTAACATCACTCTGAGTATGAAGGCTGCAACGCTTTCGACACGTAGGCCTTTACGAAACCAACTGAACATGGCAACACTGAATTTTTTTTTAAACAAGTAGAACTCAAAATGTTCACCATAAATCTTTCCAAAAGGTGTATTTTAAAAACTAACAATCCCTTGATTTTTATGTAATGTATTAAAATATTAGTTAGTCCTCGGAACAAAAATGTACATACTTGAATCATAATTATACATACCCATGTGATGATGATACCTACTATCTTATGAGTGGATATGACGAATACAAAAATTAATTAAGAGTAAAAATCAAAATAGGCAAGATTAAAAAACTATATATAGAAATATGTTAATAATAAATTATTATTTTTCCAGACAGCGATGATTGTGACACATGTGATGATGTCTTAGAAGAGCTAGAGACAATCGATGATGACACTGATGACCATGGCATACAGTTTGTCAAGTCCAAAGATTCTAAACTAGCCTCTGAATTGGGTATTTTCAGTTTTCCCGCTTTAGTTTACTATGAAACTGGGGTTCCGATCATGTACGATGGTAAGTTACATATTGATTTATCAAAAAACGTTAACTCATCTAACATATAATATTAATAAAATTAAACATAAAAAAATTTATGAACATCCAATACAGTTAGGTCAATATCTACTAAAGTTCTTTATTCCTAAGTTTCTTTTCATAATCATAAACTTTTTTTCCCAGTTTTAGAAAAAAAATTAAAGTATATTTTTGTAAATATCTTCAGTGGAAATGAAATATAAATAAGTCTTTAAAAAAACCAACAACTATTCAAATAATTATAAATTGTTGATTCTTTAATATGTAGAAGGTAGTTTTGTCTTTTTAATATATAATATAAAAGGTAGTTCAAAACCACCACTAAATAAATTCAGGTGGAATAATGTTTAACACGTTGACTACCGACGCACAAACAACACACTACGACGGGTGCCGGCGGCAGACTGACAAATAGAATTGACATACTGATATAATGCGTAAGTGCGTGATCGGCACCCAGCGCTCTCCTCTCATTACGCACAAACGCGTAATCGGCAGTCAATGTGTTAAATTTACTATTCACCAGATACAGGCGAATAGTAGACTTGTTATCAATTCTCCACAATGTTTGAGTTGATATTTATGATAGATTATAGCAACATAATAATGTCATAGTAAGATTAATTCAATGATTAAACACAGTAAATTTTTAAAACAACTGCGTCAAGTGAACGTCCAACTAAGTAAAACAAATAATTTAAAAAAATTTACGCTTCAACCGAAATGAGTTTTAAAAAATCAGAAGTTAAGCAATTGCATAATAAAAACAGTGATGTAGCAGTATTACAGCTACTTACACCTAA
Source organism: Odontocerum albicorne (assembly GCA_949825065.1). NCBI lineage: Eukaryota > Metazoa > Arthropoda > Insecta > Trichoptera > Odontoceridae > Odontocerum > Odontocerum albicorne. The sequence goes on along the minus strand of OX463846.1, from coordinate 11,090,307 downwards.
AGTAAAATCTATTCATGTATTTTAAGTAAACCGTAGTAACGGCACTATTTTACAGCTATAATTATGACAAAACATGCTATTTATGCCCTCTTATTTAAAAAAAAATGTTCATGATGTTCAAACCATCTTCAAGATCAAAGTCGAACAAATCTTTATAAAATAAAGTAGATTTTTAGTGTCAATTCACACTGAAATTATCTTGTCACTTCTTTCATATAAGGTCTGATCACTAAGTACCATATATGATACTACTTAAGGGAAAAACTAACTTCTTAATTCAAACTTTAATCTCCCTTAACAAAGATTCATTGGGACTCGTTACATTCACCAAAAGCAATCTGTAACAGATATAAACAATTTTTCTGTAATAGACAACAAATATTGTATCACTTTCATTTTAATTTGATTTTTTTTCTTCAACTCATGAACCCTACAGTGTAACCTTCAGTTTTGAGAATAGTCAGAAGTCATAGGAAGGCATATTAGGTAAGTAAGGAGCTTACCGGATCTGAGACATAGTATTTTTCCCAAATTTCCGAATGGAGTAGCATTATCGGTGTGATGTGGCCAGTTCTTGGCTTCTCACAAATCTTGAATACAAATATTATGTGTAAAAAAATGCAAGCTCGTTTTTCTCTTCTTTCATTCACCTTTTTTACTATCAAATTGTACATTTGTTCAACCTTAGACTTCTAAAAGTGAAAGACTTTACACAATGTTTGTCACTCTCATCTGATAGTCGCCTGTTTTTAAACCAATGTAAACTCTGCTTAATTTGGATCAAAAAATATTATTTAATGATTTCTATATGGTAACACTAAGTTAACAACTAACTTTGAGGCAAAAATATCTATGCTCTATTTGCTCAATTATTTGGTTTTAAAGCATAAATGTGAAAAACCTAAGGTATATGACCTAAACCAAATGTTGCTAACTGTGTGAAATAGTAGATCTGTAAAAAAATATAAATGCATAGTAGGGTTCAAGGAAAAGAAAAAAATCTTTGATACTAAATGATCAGACGCTATATGACACAAGATACAACTTATTTCTTTGATGTGTTGTTTATAGTTAAGGCATTAACGTTGTGGAGGTTTAAAGACATTGTAATTTATTTTTAACAAACACTGTTTATTCCACTTTTTTATGATGGTATAACCCTACCGGTTTCAAGGCTTTCACCTCATCTTCAGGGGAGTACAAGCAAGACTAAATGCTGTTCGAATTGGCACCGACATAGACACTTCAACGGTTGGAGGCGGGAGGGGTGAGGGGAAGGCTAGGTATAATTTCGGCCAGGAGCGGGGAGATTTTGGGGAAATAACTATTCAACAGATGCTCCGATCGGTATACTGACTTAGAAATTTCTAGGGCCTCTAATCTGTCCAATTTATTTCCGTTGCCGCTAATATGTAAGAATTTGGCATCATCGATAGAAAAAGTATGATTCTCACGGTGACAATGATTAGCCATTTCAGAATAAATTAGAGGATTTGTTAAAGCAGATTGGTGTTCACGAAATCTCTTTTCAAAAGATCTTCCTGTCTTTCCTATATAGAAATTATCACAGTCAGCACATAAAAGTTTATACACACCGCTGTTGCTAAGTATTCCATTTTTGCCTTTCCCATTAAATAAGAGTTTCCGGAGATTAAAGTTAGTGTAAAAAGCTGGCTTTATGTGACTTGGAATATTTTTGGTTATTTCATTTGATATATTTTTTATAAATAGGACTTTGCTCCATTTATAGGTATGCTTATAGGTGTCGTTAAATATATAATCTTTTATAAGTTTCTTTTTTGTTTTGTTTTTTAAAAGTGAATCAATGAGGCTTCCAGGATAGCCATTATTTGTAGCAATTTTTTTTGATGGTTATTAATTCCTTTTTAAAATTGTCGTCGGTTAATGGCACACTGAGCAATCTATGAAGCATACAGTTAAAGGCGGCAAATTTATGATTATTAGGATGGTTAGAAGTTGCTGGAATTATAGAGTCTGAATAAGTATTTTTCCTATATATATCAAAGTCAAATGTGCCTTTTTTCCGAGATAATGTTAGGTCCAAGAAATTTAATTTTCCGTCCTGTTCTGTTTCTAATGTAAATTTTATAAAACTTTCATACACATAATCGTTAAAAAGGTCCCACTCAACTGGATGCAAACAATGAATGAGTTCTGTATGTAAAAGTTTTATATAATTTTGTAAGACGTTCTTTTGTATATGACACTGTTTGATTTCTTTGTTAAGCCATGTTTTCCATGCCATGTTTTCCAAGCCATGTTTAAATATTTAAATTCTATAGAAAGTTTTATAAAATTTACATTAGAAACAGAACAGGACGGAAAATTAAATTTCTTGGACCTAACATTATCTCGGAAAAAAGGCACATTTGACTTTGATATATATAGGAAAAATACTTATTCAGACTCTATAATTCCAGCAACTTCTAACCATCCTAATAATCATAAATTTGCCGCCTTTAACTGTATGCTTCATAGATTGCTCAGTGTCCCATTAACCGACGACAATTTTAAAAAGGAATTAATAACCATCAAAAAAAATTGCTACAAATAATGGCTATCCTGGAAGCCTCATTGATTCACTTTTAAAAAACAAAACAAAAAAGAAACTTATAAAAGATTATATATTTAACGACACCTATAAGCATACCTATAAATGGAGCAAAGTCCTATTTATAAAAAATATATCAAATGAAATAACCAAAAATATTCCAAGTCACATAAAGCCAGCTTTTTACACTAACTTTAATCTCCGGAAACTCTTATTTAATGGGAAAGGCAAAAATGGAATACTTAGCAACAGCGGTGTGTATAAACTTTTATGTGCTGACTGTGATAATTTCTATATAGGAAAGACAGGAAGATCTTTTGAAAAGAGATTTCGTGAACACCAATCTGCTTTAACAAATCCTCTAATTTATTCTGAAATGGCTAATCATTGTCACCGTGAGAATCATACTTTTTCTATCGATGATGCCAAATTCTTACATATTAACGGCAACGGAAATAAATTGGACAGATTAGAGGCCCTAGAAATTTCTAAGTCAGTATACCGATCGGAGCATCTGTTGAATAGTTATTTCCCCAAAATCTCCCCGCTCCTGGCCGAAATTATACCTAGCCTTCCCCTCACCCCTCCCGCCTCCAACCGTTGAAGTGTCTATGTCGGTGCCAATTCGAACAGCATTTAGTCTTGCTTGTACTCCCCTGAAGATGAGGTGAAAGCCTTGAAACCGGTAGGGTTATACCATCATAAAAAAGTGGAATAAACAGTGTTTGTTAAAAATAAATTATTTCTTTGAATATAGAAAACAAAAGTCTATAGAAAACAAAAGAAAGAAAATGGAAGAAACTAATTAGAAACATCTTAAACTGCAAAAAATGGTGTGTGAACTTATACTTATGGTATATTGACTTTTCTACGATATTATACTTATGGTATATTGACTTTCTATAAATTTAAAATTGAAAACTTAAAAATGTCAATGATTTAATATTTATATGATCGACACCACATTATGACTGCATTAGTTTTGGGGTAAAATAATTTTTTTTTTTTTTAAAATACTTATAAATAGTTTCCAAAATTATTACAAATATATATTAAAAAGTTTTCAGCTATAGATTAATGTTCGACAATAGTTTAAAGAGTTTATAAAAAGATTGGAAATGTATGTTTACACAAGTATTATGTGTATTCGTTGAACATTTTCATGTTATAATTATAATGGCATACACGCAGTCCTCAACTTTAGTACAAAATTGGTTCCTGAAAATGTGTATTTTCATAATCATGAATGTACAATATTTAAATGTGTGGTATAATATAATAAAAACAAGATTTAAAATATTTGTTTTACAATGACATAAACATAGATATAATATTTATAAATGCAAAATTTAAACACACACTAGTCACAGAGGTAATTAAAGTTACGAAGGTATATTAATATATTATCAGGTGTTTTTTTCAAACTAAACTTAGGCATATGTCATGGGGGTTTTCCAATATCAATAATTTAACTTCTTAGGCAGCTAGTTAAATGTACAAAACTCAATTGTTACTAGTGAATGTACAAGTAAGAAAATCAAATGTACAAAAGTTAATAACTGCTTGTATTTAAGTTATTTGTAAGTAATAAATATAAAAAAAACAGATGAATGTAAATGCTCCTTAGAAATATGACTGATTATCATAGATGTAATCCTATTCAAAATCTTAAAATTTATGTATGGTCATACAATGTATGTCTAAAATTCATTATTTATCTCAGTTTCAGCAAAAAATTTGTTTATAGTGATCAATCATTGTTTAAAATTGTAGAAATATAATTTATTTAGTTTTAAATGTTTTTCAGAGTAGTAACCGTATTAAGTTCAAACATGGTCTACTTTATTTTATCAGGAAATTGGTCACAATTAAAAAATAATCCAAATGCTGGTTGAGATGTGTTGCCTGGAAGGGCATTATTACAAAATTCTACTGAGAAATTAGTTGTTTACTCAAATCTTAACAATAAAATTTGGCTCATCTTTCATTTCCAACCTCTTCAATGGATGGGGTTGCCCACATCAATAATATCTAATTAATTTGTTTCTTTTTTCAAGTATTTTTTAAATATTAACTAGTTTTATAGTGTATAATTCTACCTATATATCCATAACAAGACTGTTATTAAAGACAAATGCCAAGCAATTGGACCACAAAATTCTGTAATGAAAGATGAACCAAAATTCCTTCACAACGTTATCAGAAGATTTCAATTCATTGCTTGAATCGAAAGAAGAAAAGTTGGAGATATTTTTTTATTGATAATAACATGTATCCATATGTTTTATAGGTAATCTAAAGAATGAGAAAAAAGTTCTTCAGTGGCTAGTAGAACAGAAAAGTAAGATTCCACATCCTTTTCAATATGATAAATAAATATAAATAAATTAAACTTATTAGTCAGAAAGTAAATATTTCAATAATTAAGTGTCATACCAAATTCATATTTAAATAATATATTTGTTAAGTAAATGATAAAAAATTAATTGCATGCCACCATGTCAAGCTTTCAAATGGATATTAAGTGTGTTCAGTTGTAATAAGATGCTTGCTGCACAATTCTTATTTACTTTAATTCAATTTTCTGTTTAGTTTCTGACAGATACTGAATGTAGATACGCTCATTGCATGATAAATACTAATGCCAACAGGTAACGATGATGGTAGTGATAGTGACGAGGATGAAGATAATGATGAAGATGATGATGATGATGACAATGATGATGACAGTGATGAAGATGATGACGACGATGATGAAGACACGGATAATGACGACGATGATGATGATGATGATACAGATGATGGTTACAACACAAATGAAGATGATGATGATGATGACGATGAAGATGATGACGACGATGACGACGACGACGACGATGATGACGATGACGACGACGATGATGACAACGATGACGACGATGACAGTGATGAAACAGAAAATGAAAAAGTGAAACAAAAGAAGAATATGAAAGTTCAGAAATTTATATTGAATAAGGCTAACAAAAATAAAATTGGAAAGAAAACAATAAAATACGTGTCAGCAACCAGTAGTTCTGATGATTCAGATGATGATACAGATGATTCCGATGAAGAGAGCATATTTTCAAAGATTAAAAGTTTCTTTAAAGGTAATTGAAGATAAATAAACCTGGTAATGTCCCTCAATCCAAAGTGTCCTTGAAACTGAAGACAATGTCATGAAACACTTTAACTCTGTCATCACCTCCATCATGCATGGTCAGCCCTCCTCAACCACTGGTCACCGCCCTCAGTGGCCGAGGCCCGCGCCACACTTCACTTCACTTCATTTTACTTTACTTTACTTATCTGTCCTTTAATCTATTGTAAAATAGTTTTCGTCTGCAGACAGTTGAACAATGTCAACATTCTCGATAGCTTTACATTTTGCTTGCAAAATTATATCTGATATTTTTTACTAACAACACGTATTTGACAGAATGAAACAAATAATGCTCGCTATGCAAAACCGCATGAGGCATAATTTGTTTTCTAATCAATTGTGTGCTTCCGTGCACAACATTGTAATACGTGTTTTGACATATTGTTTACTGCCTGCAGGCGATGGCTGTTTCTACATTGGACTGGGAGGGGATAAGGCCGTACCCAGACCTGCGTACGAACCTTACCAATGCTGTCCGACCAAAGTGGGAAGCACCACCAAACTACCCAAAGCAACTCCTTCCAAAATCGACAAAAACATGAAGAACGCACCTCTACTGCCCATCAATGGCAAGAACATCAAATCAAAGGCCGTAGCCAACAAGCAAGAGAAAGGAGCCAAAGGGAAAAAAGGTTTATTTGGGAGCGATAATATCTGGTGGTGGTAAAATAATCCGTCATCCCTTTCGTGCTATTTGAAATCGCTATTAAAAATGCACAAATCTCTTAAATGTTTGATCAATAACATGACCATGTCATGTCAACTTTGACCATCTTCAAGAATTGTGATAAAGGCACCGAGGGGACATAAGTTTTGAATGCTTTGTTGAATAAATATTTCATTTTGATCCCATCGCAATACCCCGCCGAAACTCAATGCCGACCATATTGCGGGTGATTCATATTACACATTCTCTGTGAATTGTGCTTCTAATTTTCAACCCTCTGCTTAGTCAATATTAACAATGCATCGTAAACTTGTGTCCCTTTGAGTTCCTAAAATAAAACTTATATATTATATCTCCAACATAAATACACTAAATTATACACCATCACAATTGGTGAACATCAAACAATGAACATTTCAAAAGTTTGTTTTATATCCATTGTATTAAAATATCAAAGATTTTGAATCTTTGATCGTAGCATTTTTGTTCTCAAAAGTTCAAAAATTTTGTCATGGGACTGATACTTTAATTAATGTAAGGATGTAAATATTTATGAACACGTAGAATCCCAATTTAAATTCTATAAAACTTAGAAAACCTAGTAGTCATATATGAAAATGTTGTTGAATTCTGTTAAAGTCATGTTATGTTTGGTAATTATTATATTATTATCTGTTGTTAATTTATTAAATATTTATTAAACGCATTTTGAAGGGGATTAAGAGTTTTAAAGACTCGACACTTTTTTCCCAGGGAAAAAATGTCTCACCTCTAAGTATATTAGTTTCATTCAATGAACACTTTTAAAAAGTGATTCAAGAGGGATCATTGATTTTATACAATATACATTTATATATTTTATAAATCTCATTTTAATAAAAAAATATAAAATGCACAGCAAATTTACCAAAAGTGAATACGATCCCACTGCAAAATATAATATAAAAAAATCATTGTTGTTTATCTGAGACTACAGCCATTTGCATATTTTAATAAAGAAAATATATTTTTTTAAATATCTTTAATTTGGTCAGTCAGTCAAAAAATATACACATAACAACTACGTGAAAAGTGCATACCAAAAAATCATCATCTAAAACTATCGCTACAAACAGTGATGCTTACTTAATACTGTAAGATATTTTAAGAACTAAATATCAATAAGATTTCGTTACATGTTTATCAAGAATATGTCCATCTTGTTAGTTTAAAAGTACACTCACATATCATGTTACGGAAATCAATAAATTGTTACTATTACTAAAATTATTTTATTTATTATCTTTTCCCATCACTTAATACTCATCCTGCAATTAAGACCAGTCGTATAAAGACCACAAAAATCCTTGAAAAGCATTTTTAGATAACCAAAAAAGAATTTGGCGCTAGATGTGATAAAAAATATTTTTCTGAGCAAAATTTACAAAAATGTAGCAAAGCATAACATATAATTTATTGTGTGGCAAAATACTAAGTATTTGTAAAAGATGTTGCCACAAAGTTGTAATAAATTAAAAGCCAAAAGTATTAATTAAGATCTCAAAATATTTTATACATCTTTCAATACCAAATTCAGAGCAGAAAAATATAATTGATTCTTCTAATATTTTCAGAAAAATTAAAAAAATTCGAAGATCAATTGATTTTTTAATAAGTTTATTTTTTTAACTGTGTCAGGTCAGACTGAAATATACAAAATATATTTACTTCCTTTACCTATTATGGTGATATTTTTAACAATAAGTAAACATTACTTTTGTACTTTGAGTACCAGTATGATCTATGGGATCGTTATATTTCGTCATATTATTTCTAATAATTGAATTATAGAAAGCAAAGATTGACATATCCGACTGGTCTTGGTATGCATCCTGAGGTCATCTGAAGCATGCTATTTGATATATAAAAGTGTTGAAAATTACAATTACACTGGACCGAGATCTATGAGAGCATGTAGAGGCATCGTTCATTCGGTGAGTTTGCGAACATTTTACTTTACCATTATTTTATCACTCTCATAACACACGATTGTCATTTTAAAAAGGATGTGGAATTGAAAAACAATGAAAAAATATTTTCAACAGTTTCAAAATTGATGATTTTGTGAAATGTGCTACAATTAATTGCTTTTTCAAAATTGTTATTGATGAAAGAAAACAGTGAAATGCCACTTAATACTTCTGTTTTTTTTTATGTAAATGAGAAAACCAATTTTCTTTAAAAGTGTAATAATAATTTCAAAAAAATATAGGAAACAAATCGATAAATAATTTGAGTAAAAATATAGTTGTAAGAACATGTAAATACGTAAGCTATTAAAAAACATTGGAGTGAAAATGACTAATAAATAACGATTTCAGGAAATTTAGCCGATGAAGGAAATGTTTTAGAATGGATGGTAGAACAGAAAAATGATGCTAGTATAGAAGATATCGATAGAGAAACGTTATTCAAGTACATTGAAACCAAAGAATTTCTAGCTATAATATTCTGTAAGTATTGAAATTATTTTTAATGTGCCCAAAAAACTCATTTTACTATTTACAAGATAATAAAAAAAGTGCAGAAGTATTTAAAAAAAAAAAAGATGTATCAATATCAAGCAGTATTACTTATAGGTTTTAAGAAAAACAGCATTTTGACTTAAGAACTCGATACAAATAAATGAAACTTGGATAGTTAAATTTGGTAAATCTAGATTTTTTACCAATTTCAATATTTTATTTGTCAAATTATTAGTTTCTAGAAAAATATTTATATTTCGAATGTATTGATTTTACAAATATATTGCAGTCTTACAATTGAGAAAAAAAGTGATTTTTTAAAACAGTCTGTTTTGAAGTAAGATTTTCATTTAACAAACTAAATATTTCAGATAAAGATGATGATCCCGACAGTCCCAAGATCCTTCGACATGTGGAACTAATTGACGATGAAGCGGCTGAATACGGAATTAAAATTGTCTCCATGAGTGATCGTTTGATGGCTAAAAAATATGGGTTCAGAAATCCACCTGGTATCACATATTTCCGGAAAGGAGGGAAATACGTCAACTACGATGGAGATATTGATGATGAGGAAGAAATATTAGACTGGTTGACCAATCCAGCAAATATGGAGTTGACAGATCATATAGAGAAAGTTAACGGAAAAATGTTTGCCAAAATAAGACAAACATCAGACTACGTAGCAGTTTTCTTTTGTAAGAAACTTTTTTTTTCAGATAAAATAAGAATACTTTAGAGAGAAATAATAAGGCTGCATTTCCACTAGCTATGAGCTTGCTTGCACAAATTTCAAAAGGATTAATGAACTCTCAAAAAATACTCAGGCACCTATCAATCTGACTTAAACCAAAGTCATAATAATTTGTATACATGCCCTGTTCTCCCGTGACTTACTATCAGCTTATAGTCAATCCAAAGACAGCTTGCAGTATGACTGCGGTCAAGAGCTAAATACTTTTTTAATCAATGATGACAAGTGTACTAAACTTTAAGGAATGCTTTTTTTAAATCTTCAATATCAGTGACTTTTCGAAATTATGGGGTCAAGCTAACATCCTATTTTTAATATAACCTAAAAAATATATATAAATCTGATTTTATCATTAATGAGGAAAAGTCAATGCACATTTTAATCTACACTGACTTTATGTCGTTAGTGCTTTTATTTTCTATAATTGAGTTGATTGAGTACTCTTTCTTAATTATAAATAGTATTAGTAAAACTAAATAGTTTCCTTCATTTTGAGGCATTTTAAGAAATTTGTGTTAAAAAATTTAATATTCATGGTAATTTTCACTTTTTTATGCATATATTTCTAATATTTTTGTTTCCATATCAAGTAATATTTTAATAAATTATGGATGTTTATTGTTTTAATATTTCATGAAACTCAAAATTTATCCATTAACTGATTTTTGTGGTTTTGAGTTATTTAAATAATCATGAATGTTTGCTAAGCTTGTAGAAATAATGAGTACTTTCGTAAAATAATTAAATTATTTTGGCCCCCCCTGTAAAAGGCTTCAATTTTCTATATAGACACGAATAAGAAAAGCATAAGCACATACCAATTTTATACTGCCACTACTATAAGCAAAGTACAGCTGGCTTCAAGTACAATAAACATGTCACAATAAACATATTTTTTCAAATGAAACAATTCAGATTCTTAAAAAATATGTTCAAATTATAAAAAAAAGTCATACAACATATTTACTTTGAGAACGTTATTTAGTTGCTTTACTAAAATATGCCCAGCCCCTATGGCCCATAATGATAAGCAAACCCTTCTTAGTAATAATAATAATAATAAATGGACAATTGATATCCTCCCTTTTGAGAGCAGACTCTTTTCAAAGATACTTTAACTTGGGAATCAAATCCACTATCATTGAAAATTTTAAAATAAAATAAACTTATTGTAAGAATAATGGTGACAGCGTTTATTCGCTTTGGCACTTTCCTGGATTCGTATTTGTTTAGAAAAACATATTTGAGTAAGAAAACCTACAAAGGGAAGACGAACTACAAAGAAACCTTCGTAGAAGTTATTCAAGGATGGTGTGACAGAGGACTGTCGCGCTAATAAAAAAAACTTCTCACTTAATATGCGATAAGTTTCTAAATAAGTTACATTTCCAATATCTTGGAAATCTATATAATCTTACTCACTTAATCCAAGGAGAGACTTAAACTTATAATTACTTTAGAAATATAAAATGGGTTCATTTGATATTTTCAATTAAAATGTGAAAAGTATGTATTATCATATTTTTTTCAAAAAGTATCTCAACTTTTGTCGTCATAATAAAGCTAGTAGTTTTTCTAGTTCTTTCAAGTTCTGTATTTTGACTTTAGTTCGGAAATTCTAGGATAAGTCCTGTGACAGCTCACAAATTTGCCCCAATACAACCTTATGTAATATATTTACCTAAATAACTTGCTATTTATTAGAATTGAGGCTTATATTAAAGTTGATAAAATAATTAAAATTACTGAACATCGTTACAAGGTTGTATTGGAGCAAATTTGTGAGCTGTCACAGGACTCATCCTACATTTTCTGAACTATAGTTGTATGGCATAAGGGTTAAAAATCAAGCAAGTGCTTTAAAATTATCTGATACATTCATTCCACCATGCCAGTTAGGGTAAATAGGGAGGAGAAAGTGTCCAACTTTCTTATCTCATGTATACTTCTTATATATACTTCCTTCACCTCCATACATCTTCTCTTACAATGCTTTCTGTTTCTCTTACTCCTTACTTTTCCTTCTCTAAAAGTTTTTGTTCTTTTTAAATGTGATATTTTGTCTTCTAAAGCAAAGCACTAAAAAATATACGAAAATATTACCAAATTTTCAGACAGCGCGGATTGTAAGCAGTGTCCTAGGGTCTTGTCAGAGATTGAGAGCATTGATGATGAAGCTGATTCTGCAGGAATAAACTTTGTGAAAATTGACGATAAGAAAATGGCAAAGGATTATGGAGTGTTCGCTTTGCCCGCAATCCTCTTCTTCAAAATGGGATCTAAAGAACCTGTTATATATGCAGGTAAACAAATAAAACATCTCTCTAATATTATTATTTTATTTCAAACAGTTGAACATATAATATGATCACCATGTGGTTCCATGATCAAACTTAGATATATGCAGTCTGTACGACCCGATAAATTAACAGAATGGTATTAATTTATTTAGAAAATAACATTAATTTGAATAATTTCATAAACATACACTTCATCCAGCATAAAAAAATGTAGATTGTAACACATACCATACTACAGTTTTATAAGATACATAAAAGTTTTTTATTTCTTGTTTTTAAAATTCAATTGATCAAATGAACAAAACTGATCTTGATTAAATTTTTATTCGACACAAATTCTGCAAAACACGAAAGAAAAAATATTTTATTGATTTACCATATTAAATATAATAATAATGACCTATGGCATTTGTATCTTACAAAATAAAATGTAACTTACATGATTTCGACGAACTTTTATCAATTACTAAATTCACCTCTAAAAATTTATTGCATTTAACACATGTGCATCCCTAATCTCATTTGACTCTACCATTTGATACACTTCCGTATTTTTTTTATATACTTTTGTGTTTTACACTAGTAAAAACTTAAAACCTCAGCAAAATATCATCATTGTTGCATTTACCAGTATTTTTTTAAATCTTTTTAGTGGTTAACCAAATCTATACGATATTTTGATGAAAGTTAGAAATTTTACTACCTCAAATGTTTCAGGTGACCTTTACGATGAGCAAGAAATACTCAGCTGGCTCTTGACACAAAAAGACCCTGCCGGAGATGTCATAGAAGCTCTTGAAGGAGAAGAGTTGCTCAAAATGATTGAAGAAGAGGCCTCTCTTGCTGTTTACTTTTGTAAGAGTTTCATCCATAAAGCATTGAATATCTTAACAGGGACACCACAAGCTTCAACTTTATTCAACACAGTTTTACTGTCATACCATTAACTGAACTACTTCAACTGTCAAAATGCATTTAGTGATTTTGAAATAAAAAATATGTTTTATACTTTAACTGCTCTAACTAATTGATTTTTGCTTTGAATGTTACGTAACATTACCATTATTCTTTTGTGATATAAGATAAACTCTGTCTGGTAAGGAAACTTGTGTTTTGTATGGATTTTATTGTAATCAATTCTGAACTTGCACACTTTTTGCTATTCAAAAATTTGGATTATTTTTACGCCTGCAGATAAAAGCCTCTTCACATTATACTCATTGCAAACATTATATTTTACCAAATACATAAAATATACATAACAATAAACTGTTATCTAAATTAAATAGTTTAATAAAAGTTTAAAAAGTATTTTGTATATGACTATAGTAGCTTTATTTGAAAGCGGTAGCTGACAAATTTTGAGCCTAGCTGCTGTTAACATGGCCTTTTATTGCGCAAAGCCTAGCTATCGCTATTCATTCACATAAATTATCAGAAATGGAACATTAAATGTTAGCAAAACATCTCTCGGAGTACATTACTGCATTAATGTTTGCTATATTTTCTTTTTGCTTTTCATTGTCTCAGGGAACAAAACATTGTGTGATATATGCAATACCAAAGCGATGCGCAAGTTGCGTGCCAAGAAAGAGCACGAGGCGGCGACGCATGCGGACGAGGACAGCCACGCGGGAGACGAGGGTACTGCACCCTCCATCAGCCCTACCCCCTCCCGCCCCGCGTAACCCCACTCGCTTGCCACTGCTTACCACCGCCCCTAATTCTCTTCAGCTCCTTTGCTGCCACTCGCATGTACCAAGTGTCAATAACATAACATATAAAGAGTAGAAATATAAATTGTTCCAAATGCTAATTTTATAAAAAAAAATTGTCAAGCACATATGATTCAACTTATATAAATAAATGACATAAAGTTCTACGTGACCTAGTAATATTTGTCTGGAGTTGTAGGTTCAATTCCTAATAGTATCTGGAGTTGTAGGTTCAATTCCTAATAGTGATCAAAAAGTTTGCCCCAGTCTTTTAAACATATTTCTGGTCAGTTGGTAGGCATTTGACATTGGGCCCACTGGATTATATTGATATGATAACAAGTCTCGAAAAATAAAAAATAAAAAAATTTAGATACAGCATTTGAAACATTTTGAATTTGTACTCTAAGGAAGGTTTTATAAAAATCTATTTTTATTATTTCATTCATTTTTGAAGTTTAGAAAGTCAGAATTTTTGTTTTTCAATATCTAATAATAATAAAAATATAGGAGTAAGAATTCTATAATGCGAAGATAATTAATCAAGAACTATCAACATGCCGACCTCCGTGGCTTAGTTAGTAAGAGGCTTGACTTCCACCCGGGGGTTTCAGGTTCGAATACCGATGGTACCCAAAAATAAAAGATCACAGTCTCGTAAAAGAGTTTGTCGGATAACAATATTTGTGTGTCCTGAGCATGTGTACGAATGTTGTCTAATCACATGAAATAGTGTTACCATTATGTGTAATAATGAACTGGGAATTCCGTGCGTATTCCAGTGCTTCTAAACTCAAAGGCCGAGGTCGAAAACAATATTGTTTACTGGTCACACTCTTCAATATACAATTTGAATATATTGAAAGCTACCATACAAAAGAAAATAAAATTAAAACAGGTTTTTCTAAAATTGATATTCACAAAACTAGCAGCACTGATTACAAAAAAACTAATTAATTGACTTTATTAATGGTCAAGATATACCAATACAATATTTTTCACATTTTTAAGGATCCAAATTAGTTGAGAATATTAGTAAAATATGTTTTTCTTTCAAAGGCCACTGTTTCAAAAATATTAATGTTACATAATTGTGTTGGCACTGACTATAGTTATTCTTTATTTACCATTTTAGTCAAACAGTTCAGACACTATTATTGTCCCAAATGGGTTTTGTATTATGTGGCACTAGGTATTTCGGAATTGATAACATGAGATATAAAAAAGTGAAAAGTTATATCTAAAGTTTTTGTTAAAAAAAATCTCTCATAATAGCTGATTAGGCTAGAAAACCTCCTATATTTATTTTGAAACCATTTAAATAAAAACATTAAGTTAAAATTATTTGTCCCTTAATAGATATGTAAATAATCTCTTTTTTCCATCAACATAGTACCAATCGTACAATGTATGTTTTTTTAATACCAGTAGTTATTTTTTTATAATTATTGTATTGAACATATTATTTTGAGATTTTAGACACATTGGTTTTTTAATAGGATTTGTTTTGAAATCATAGGTTTTTTTTTATATCAGAGCGTAAATTTAACATAAATTAACCAGATTATAAAATTATATGAAATAAAGACTCAAAATCATAAAATACTGAAAAGTGTATGTACATTAAACCTCCAATGGAAGCAATTTGAAAAATTACTATGCTAGAGTCAAAATCATGTTTGTTGTGATATTTAAAGAGAAACAAACACAAAGTTGTGTTTGTGAAACAATTTTACATTAACAAGTGATTGAAAAAAAAGAAAATGAAAAAAATATTTAGAGCACAACCATTAGAAATACTTGCTCATTTCTAAGAAAATGTTTAGCTCTATCTTGTCAACATAATTGACTCTATATAGTTAAATAACAGTGAGCCACCGCAAAGATCTCTTGACGACTTCTCTTAAATTTTCTTCTGAAAGCCTCCAGATCCTCTTTGTTTGTTGTTTCACAAGCTGACTATTCCACCTAACGAATTCGGCAACACAGCAGATCTTGTTGGAAAACTTAAACTTCTTAGCCATGTTTGGCTCCATGCCTTGGTTCATTGTTGAGGAAACAAATCTCAGAGCGTGACCTCAAAGTTCAGGAGAGGTATTATAAATACAGTAATAATTCAACGATATAGTCAGAAGCCATTGCTCTGAGATCTTTGAAGATATAGAGGTGCAATTTGTAAGTAATTCTCTTCACATATATTAAGTAGGGAAGATTATCCAGAAGTTATGTCATTTGACTGAGTCAATCAACTACAAAATAAGTTTTGAAGCGGAGTTGAAAATCCTCTGAAACCAACTCAAATGGACCTCAGGTCAATGTGTACATGACATAGAAATAGTCGAGACAAGACACTGTCAAAGTATTTTTACCAAACTTCTAATCCCAAATTATTTACCAAACATTTAATCATAAAAATCAATTAGAAAATTGCCAGGGAAAGACCAGTTGATACAAATATAAAAAAAGCCTGCACTGACTATCCCAGACAACTGTTTTTCCATTGTGAATTCATTATCAATATAATTGACAATAATATGAGCCTAGAAATCCTAAAAGGTTGTTGACATTTTAATCTTTTTCTAGTGACAAAATACTCAAAGGGGGCACTTACATGCAATATCTCTCAGAAAGTCTAACCACTATGCTATCAACTTTTCTACACCCCAAAAGAAATCCATTACATACTACAGAGCCAATTGTACTTCCTTCAATAAATGTTGCTAATAAACAAGAATGGGATATTGTTTTTTCAACATTGGTTTTCAACAGATTGTTAATTTTTTAATCACTTTCATTTGTTCAATGTGTATTTTGAAAAATATATTTTCATCATATACTTAATTTAAAAATGTAAATTTAACAACAAACTTGAGCAGAAACAAGGCAAAAATTCTATTTGTTTTATTTTGACTTATTAATTAATATGTCAGTTTTATGGGTGAAAGTGTGTATCCCTGGTGTCATCCTCTGTATGTTCAAGTTGTTAGAATTAATCAATGTGACGTCATAGCGGTAATATTGTATGAAGCAGTGTTTGTTTATTGTCTTTTCCCATGTGTTATGATTCCTATGTCCATTATGAACAATTAATATATATATATTTAATGTAAGTATTAAAATAAATTTATATGGAAGTTCCTTAACTCTAAAAAAAATTGTAAAATACTATTCAATACTTGTTGAATAACATTATTTTTATACATTTTACGCTCCATTATAACTTAACATTTTGTAAAATATTTTTCTGAGCTACAATTATCAATAATGTAGAGTTTAATTTTAGACTTAATGATATTCACAGAATGAATAAATTCTACAATACAAATGAGTGGCAGACCTGTTTTACTCTACAAAAGCATTTTCAAAATATAATTATCAAACAGTTTAAAACCGTTTTTTGCTCTATGTAAATATTACCAAACTTATTTTAACTGTCGGATGCGTATTAAACTTCATTTAATAAAGGAAAATTTAACAAATATCAATGGTTCAAATTTAAACATGTGCGAATGTGACCTCTATGAGGAAACATTGGATCATATAATAAAAGAACAATTTACATAGCGCCATTTAGAGAGCAAACTTTCTTCAATGTACACATTCTTTGAATGTCCACTAAATAATATGCATCTGACCTTTTATGAAAAACTATTTTTGATGAATGCCCTATGCTACAAACTTGTCTCCCTTTGTTTGCAGAGTATTAAGAAAGTTTATAATTTCTAATGAAATAGAGATATAAAATAAGTATTCTTATTTGATAAACGTATTATTCCTAATTTTGATAGCGTGAGCTTACTGTGATTGAGCTTGTAGAACAGTTTTTGTATTTTCAATTAATGTAATCAATTTATCATTGATCACTGGTTGCAATTATCCAAATTTGGGTTAATGGTTGTTAAAAATAACTTATTTTAATGTAAAATTATGAGTAGTAAATAAACATTTGCCAATAAAATAATCAAGATTAATTATTGAATTAATACATGATAAATAATACTGGATATGTGAAAATATGTTTTATTTGTATTTATTATATGTGGTTTGGAAGTAAAGAAAATATTCCAATTTTTATATGTACATTTAACTTTCATTCATTGTTTAGTTACATCATTTATAGAAACATTTAAATATATATAAACATAAACATTTAAATATATTAAGTATTACTTTATTGAAAATGAAACTAAGTTTCACTTAACTAAGTTTTTTAATTGTAGACTCAGATGAATGTGAGCAATGCGCAGGCATTTTGGAAGAATTGGAAAACATCGACGATGACTGTGATAGATACGGAATCAAATTTGTCAAAACACAGGACTTCTCCATTGCAGAATCATATGGCGTTAGCGACTTTCCTGTACTAGTGTACTTTGAAGATGAAATACCAAATGTATTTGAAGGTAAGTACACATAAGGTGTTTATTTTAAAATTAAGTAGAAAAAAGGAAATAAATTGGATAACATATTTTCTATTATGAGTATATTAATATTATACAAATTAAAATATTATTATTAAATTTATATTGAAATATAAAATACTAAATCTGAAAAAAACAGATTGCGACATTTTTATCAAGACATTATCTGAAATCAAACCATAAAACTCAGTAGTATTTAAGCATCTTACCACTAAGCACCCACGAGAGGCATTTGGTACTTAATATGAACACATTCATGAGCTATGATTTAATGCTGTGATGATTTTATAGTAAAAATGAACTTTTTTGAAGACAGTTTTGTTGATTTTTAGGATCTTTAACAGAAGAAGAAGAAGTGCTACAATGGTTGATAACACAAAAAACTGAAGACAGGATTGAACTCATCACGAGGGTCATGTTGGAATCCATGGTGGAGGAAACACAGTACCTAGCTGTTTACTTTTGTAATATATTTTTTATTTTGGAAAAAAATGTTTTTATTTTGTTTCTTTCTTAAATGGAAAAGTGATAGTTAATGGGGTTAAATTTAATGCTGTCCTATTTTGTTCATTTTGTAAACAATATCTTATAATTATCAACTAGCAACATTACGTGTCTGTTCTGAGAATATTGGTGAAATATTGAAAAATTACATAATTCTCAATAATTATATCATTTAATTTATATTTGACCAACAGTTCATCATCAACAAGTTCTGAATATGTGAGCTGCAATGTTCTTGAAACATTGAACCAAAAACATACAATATGAGCTACTGTATAAGTCATGTAATGCTAAATTTTATTATACTTGAGAAAATGTAGCATGGTTCCCGTGACAGTTCACAAATTTGCCCCAATACAACCTTGTAACAATGTTCAGTAATTTTAATTATTTTATCAACTTTAATATAAGCCTCGATTCTAATAAATAGCAAGTTATTTGGGACATTACATAAAACTAACAATAATGACAAATTAATACATCTTGTTACAAATTAGCAAAAATGTGGCAGTTTGTTAAAATCAAATAATATTTGGTGACGTTTGTCAAAAGTCACTACATTAATCTGCATTGGCTAGGGATGGGGTATACGATAATTGGATTTTGGATTTTTTGTATACCTAAAATTAAATGTTCTTAATTAGTATTAATTCATAGTGGATCTTGGCCTGTTTAAAGATAGATACAAATCATACATCAGAAAGTCAGTATAATGAAAATTAGGAATTAAAACGTCAGTTTAGAGAAAAACAACTTTTCAATTTATAAAAAAATGATTCGATTTGTAAAAAAACGATTTTACCCCATCGCTTTGAGACATGACAGTTCAAATATCACAGGAACCATTCTACATTTTCTCATTCCAAGGTCAATTCAGTTGGAAATTGAACCTGTGCCATGGAGTTTGTTTTCCTCCTCTCTTTTTGAATGAGCCATTGCACCGGTACTGGATCCGATGGCACGCCGAAGTGAGACGATGGGTGCACACTGGCATATTAAAAAAAAAGAAGATACAAAGTCATAGTTAACCTTATACACCCAAATACTAGACAGAAAAAATGCCTGTCACTTAGCAATAATATGGTTTATATAAAATAGAGTTGCTAGGTCAAGAAAAAAAATTCTAGACAAAAAATCCCAAGTTTGAATCTACTTTGCTTTTGAAAATTTACTGCAGTTTATAAAAATTCAAAATGATATATGCTTATTATTTTTGTTTGCCTTTATTGTAGACAAGCCCAACTGCAATATTTGTGACCAGATTTTAGAAGGTCTGGAAAATATTGACGATGAATGTGATGTGTTTGGTATACATATGGTGAAGATACAAGATCCTCAGCTGGCCAAAAGATATTCCATAAAAACATTCCCCGCAATGGTTTACTTCAGGTGATTCTTCTTTTATCTCTGTCACTTTTCTATCCACAGGGTTGAAAGATGTTCAATATATTTCTGTAAATACCTGCTGCTTTAAAAAATATAATTACAAATGTAACATTCGAAATTCTATTAACAATTTTTTATCATATGAAATTATAAAAATCTTTGACTTACTTAAGCTATTGAGTTAACTAACAACGTGTGCAAGTGAGATCTCTTTGAGTTCATCAGGTAATGCCAAATGTAAATACAAGTGAAATCAATATTGCTTGTTAGTTTGGTCCATAATGTAAATAAATAAAAGTTTATATGGTCTTCTAACCTGTTAAATAAGAATTTTTAGATGGAGAAAGAAAAACTGAAATAAATTTCTTATATTGTGTGTTTACAATTTCCAGAAACGGAAACCCTCTCCTGTTTGAAGCAGACTTGCAGAATGAGGAATCGGTGCTGGAGTGGTTAATCGATGATGACAACCGGGAGCTGGCAGATGAGATTGAAGCCGTTAATGACAGGATGCTCGAGAGGCTTATGGATGAGTCACCATTATTAGTTGTATTCTTTTGTAAGTTGAATCCAATTTAAAAAAAATGTTGCTCCTCTAATCCATGCAAGTGATAGTGCCCCTGATTGACAGCTTTTAGAGTGGTCAAAGTACAGTACAAGATTAATACTGAAAACCCACCGCTGTGTATGTGTGGTGATATACTCGTACAATCAATGCTGCACTTGATGGTTTGCCCACTGTGCCCTGTGAGTTACTCGGAAATGAATCTGATGAGAAGCCCCAATGCCGTGGCAGCAGCTTTATTCTGGGCTGTTAGAATATAAATCTAGTTTAGTCGACACCATTTGAATAGAAAGTATAAAAATGTGAAACAAAAGAAAAAATAAGTCTTATGGTAACACATGTCACTTCAAGAGCACTTGACTAAGGTATATTAAGTAGCTACTAAGTACCAATACAATACAAAATTTATGTTAAGTATCTACTAAGTACCATTATAATCATTTTAAAAAAGGATTCCAGTTTGGCTTTCACTTAAGGACTTTTTAACATATTTTTGATTGGTTGAAAGAAATGATCACATGACAATAAACCCGCTAAGTTGTACTGAATATAACAATACGTGTAATACAATACAATATGATCTCTCATGATTATTAAATTATTAATACACAACATAAGTCACCAAATAAGATAATTTTCTTCATCCCATGCTCATAGCTAAGCATTATGGTCCTCTGCTATGCCTAGAACTTGATGCACCATTTGTCTCCATCCTTCCTGCTCTTGAGTCATATTGAATGCAGCATTTAAAGAGGATCCTATTACATCCATTATTTGGTCCATCCCTCTTGTAAGAAACCTTCCTCTTGCACATTTTCTTAAGACTTTCGTTATCGTTTCTGGAAATATGCCCAAAGTATATTTAGATCCTTTTCCTGCAAAAACCTTTTGTTAATTGCTTATCCTTGAATTGAAATGTTGGTGTACCTTGTGGTTCACGGGATACACATATTCTCAAAGACATCTATCATATTTCTTTCTAGGATAATGTTAAAATATTATTTCAAATATTTTAGTAAAATTTGTGTTTTATGAATAAATCATGAGCCTCTTATATTATAATTTTTTTTTTTTAATTTTTTTATTTTGATTTTATTAAGTGAATCAATTTATGAAGAAAATTATCATTGAAAATTAATAAGTTGGATTAAATTAATATTAATTGGGATGGTATTAGTATTATTAGCTTTCATTTAATACTCAAATAATTTCATAATAAACTGGAATATTAAATTTATTTCATTTTTACCCCCTTAATGATCCATCATGATTCTTCTCAAGTTTAATAATTGTTCATTACATTCCAAAGCACTTTTCCAATGACAAAACTAAGTACAATACAAGAAACATTTGCTCTAAAAATTTACAAAGTTCTCAGTTGCAACTCCACATATTGTCTCTCCTGCTATATGTTACATATATTATATTATGAAATAGTTCAACATTTTAAAAGGAAATGAAAAATGATCATTTTATTTCATCTTTCAGATGATGATGACTGCCCAGAATGCGATGATATTCTGGAGTCCCTGGAACAGATTGATGGAGACATTGATCAATTCGGAATAGACTTTGTAAAGATAGCCAGTACAGATGCTAATACCAAGTACAATATCGTCAACATCCCCTCGCTAGTCTATTTCAGGAAGAGAGTGCCCATGTTATACGACGGAGACATGCACCAAGTCAGGAAAATTGTCGATTGGGTCACTTCGCAGGATGTGTTTGAGATCAAAAACGAAATTGAAGAAGTCAATAAGAAAATGTTGGACAAACTTCTGGATGAAAATGAATTTCTTGCTGTTTACTTTTGTGAGTCTTAATAATATTTTTCATTTATCTTTTCAATAAACAAGAATATGAGAACCTCCGTGGTCTAGTTTGTAAAATGCAGGTCTTCTAGCCTGGGATCTGCAGTAAAATACATTAAAAAATAATTCATTTTATTCTCAATTTGGAAGATAATATTTAACATTTATTGTTTCATAATGAGATCATTTTGGTTATAAAATATATTACAGATGAAGAAGGTTTGCCTGAAAGCAAAGTAGTTTTGGAAAAACTAGAAAAGATTGATGGAGAAACAGACAACTTGGATATTACATTTGTCAAAATGGGAGATCCAAGATATGCTCGAAAGTGGGGAGTCACCAAGCTTCCAGCCATTGTTTACTTCAGAAGAAGATTCCCAAGTATTTACAGAGGTTTGTGGAATATTATATTCAGATATAAAAAAAATCAATCTTGTTTATTTTGTATTTCTTTTTAATATCAGAATTTGTTAAAAATTAATGTTAACATTACATAAAATTACAATATTGCTATCTGTAGTGGTTATAGAAAAATTAGTTTGTGTTATACCTAAGTTTAAATAAATTACAAATAAAACTTCTTTTATAGAAGACTAAAAGAGTTTATTATTTTTCAGGGGATTTATTTTCAGAATCAGAGGTTCTAGAATGGCTGAGGAAAAATCGTTTCAGACAACCGGAGCTTAATATATTTATGTACGCTATGATAGCTCTCTCTATAGCATTTGTCGTGTACACTGCCTTCTTATTACAATGCTTTAAGGCTGCCCCTCCCGCACCCGCACCACATCCGAAACAAACGTAGAACTTACAACTATACTCTCATAGGTAACATATTAAAAATATGTGATCAAACTGCTATTGTGGATGTTGGGAACATAGCGATCAAAGGGAAACATCGAGGTCACAATGTGATATTACACCAATTGTTCATTTAGATTATACAATCATCACCTGGCATGGGCACAGATCACTTCCAAGATGGCTGTTGCTTAGACTATAGACTGAGTCTTTAAAATTTTAATTAAAGGACTGAACCATAGTTCAGTCTGTGTCATCAGTCATGTCTGTGTCATCAATCATTTGCATCATCTTAATCAGTTCAAACCATAAATCGAAATCATAAAACATGTTTAAAATTCTTTCTTGAAAAATTATACAACAGTTCAGTTTGGACGTTAAAATATCCACTTAACGTGTTCAATTGTAAAACAACAAGCAAATCTTCAAAAAAGTATATAATTTAACAAAAAAATACTTATTTTAAATGTTGCTTGTCAGAATGAATTTTTATTTTGACAAGCAACATTTACATTCATATTTTATAAAAATACGATTCTAAAATTACACGCACATCTAGGTCAATCTATCACTTGGATAAAAAAACTAGTTAACGTCTTTTTCAAAAATTAATTTTTAATCGTTTTATTTAATACAATATTTAACATTATTTATTGCCTTCTCTTAAGCATACATAATATTGGATTTATTTTTAATGTCTTCAACAATAATGATTTTTTTACTGAATTCTATTAGCAATACAAATTAATAATTGGATATTCCATAAAGAATAATATACATATTTATATTATGAAATATCGAATAATATGGAAAATAATCAAAATTCTACAGCATGGAATTATAAAAGAGCAAAATAATAGATTTGAAAAGTGACACGATCACTTGATATTCTATAAAATTGACAACAAAACCAAAACAACTTTTTAGAATTTAAAATGCTCATATTAGGCTAAGTCTTGGATTCCCAATATATTAAACTCTAGGTTAAGTTTTTTCATATTCTTTTACAGCGTAAACAATTGAAATCCTTACTGAGTGTTAGATAAATATTTCCACCCCTCATTTTTTTAACTGTTTTAGTAAAATATCTAAAACAAAACATTTTGCAGGCAAAAAATAAACTCGAAAATGGCATATTTTTTAATTTTTTTCCATTCTTCATACAATCATGAATCACATATGTCCGAACCACATTTTACAAATATTTACTAAGTATTTATTACACTCTGACCAAAATAATTTGTAAATAAATATGACTGTAAATAAAATTTAATAAAAAAATTGTAAAATGAAAAAAAAACATCTTTTTATACTGCCTCCAAACATACACATTGTACTGTGAATTGAAATATTGAGAGATGTACAATTTTTCTAATCGCCAATATTGTAATGTAACTTCCCTAATTTTGAAATAACTTTTATTCGATATTTTTAAATTTCAAAACAGATGAAAAATATCAAGATTAAAACAAATAAATTTCAAGGACAACTTAAATTTAGAAGCAGTGTTAAGTAGTTTTCGATTTTATCGCCTATAATTTCTATACCCTAGTAGAGGATAAACCACGGAAGTCACTTTGCACCCTAGCGGATAAACGTCATATGCGTCATACATGCATTGTATGATGCAACGTCGTTTATACTCTGGGGTAAAATGTGATTCCCGTGGTTTATCCTCTAGGGTGCAGATTTGATAAACCCTACTTTTTCAACATTGAAACTTGTGATCGGTTTCCTATAATTCCCAAATGTCAAAACACTACCAAATGTCAAATTAGGGTATAAGCTCCATGCTTTCATACGCTATGTAGCGGAGACACCAAGAGCTATACGGCTGGAGTCGATCATGCTACAAAATGCTATTATATTGTCTAGGAAGATCATAATTTAACGCAACATTCTTGCAGCACAACAGGATTTGCAAACATTTTATGACAATATTTCAAGTCAGATTGTTAGTTACCTACTTGCTGTTTATTTGACAGTTGTGAAGTTTATACAAGTAAACTCACGTATATATGATCGTATTCAAGTAAAAAATCAACCCTATAGCTTCCTTGCGAGAACTTAACAAAAATCAACCAACAAATAATTGAATTGTTGACTCTGCAAATCATTCGTTGATTTGACAAACACCTCTTTATTCAAAGAACAATAAAAAAAATATTTTAATATGAACATCAAGTCATTAAATCTAGTGATTTCTAGGATATCGCTTAAATTTGATTTGTAATGATTTATGGTCATGTTAGAATCAAGTGCGGCTGGTTTGTTAGTTTGCCTCGATTATACTATTTTTTATGAGCTGTCTTGAAGTGAACCGTAGGCTGGTCAAATCATAGCCACATGACAAGACTCTCATGCGTTTTTTTTCTGACGACGTATCAATTTACGTGGTTGATCGGAATGAAGCTCGTTCATAAATGCCAAGTGGAGTTTCATTCCGAAGCTTCGCCATATGAATAACCAGCTTATACGCCATGAATTAATGGAAAATAAACCAATGTTTTACTTTTTAATGTTTCAAATTTCACTTCCTCAAACAAAAACATTATTTTCCAGTATTATTTTTAAATTAATTATTTTTAATAATATTTTGAAAAGTTTTCTTCTAAAACATAAAAAAACCTTATTTACTAAAAACATAATGGTCGCTGTTTAAAACAAAGTTAAGATTGAATTTTTATTGACACACATATATATGAATATTTTAAAATTAATTTGCGCGTCGTCATTTTTTTTTAAGCTAAAGATCAAATAATTAATTATCAATTACTATTGTTAATCGTATATATATTTTTGTATCAAATGAAAAAAATGTAATACGCATGGTAAAAAAGTAATTATTAATTCATAAGGTTTTCTAAATAGAGTAATTAATTAATTAAATAAACGTCAATTACTTAAGTATAATCATCAATTTTAAATAATATTAGATTAATAAAAAATGAAAGCTAAGGAATATACAAAATAACATCCGATAAACTTATTTTTGTATGTATGCTATTTATTTTTTTAAAAAGGTGCATTGCTTGTTATCAATATTTTCTTCTTTACCTTTCGGTTTGAATTTGGAACATCGCTCGTATATATATTTTCATTTATTTTTATCGTTAGTCCATTCTTCTGACCAATTTTTACTTTAATTCAATTTACATAACGATTTGAAATTTTATTAGTTTATATAAAGCAACGCTTTAAACGCGTGATTACAATAACGCTATTACCTATATTTTCGATCAAATCGTAATGTTTACTTTAATAAATTATAATTATAATCAAAAAATATTAGGAGCTAGTTTTGAAGTAGTGATTAATTTAAATATTAAATTTGCTACAGAACCAAAATGCTTTAAGTGTTATATCCTTTATGCATTCCATGTAACGCTGTTACAAACATCGTAAAACAGCAAACTTCAGTTTGGTTTGAATTTAAATCGTGATTGGTTGTGTTTGTTTGTGTCACCTGCCAACCAAATAAGTTTTTGTCAGGTGAGTCGGCAAACTGATATTTTAAAAAATATAAGTTATACGAGTATACAATGAAACGTTTTCAGTGTTTTATTTTTGACCAATTTTTTTATTTTGTGGTTTTCATATGTTTGCGTTTTATAGTTAATTTCTAGTTAGATTATTTTTACGGGTGACAGTGACTTACTGCTACAAATAACAAGATTATAAGTGTCTTTATATTATAATTCCTACAAAAATGACAGCATAATGCCTTTTACGGTTTACATATAGTTAAACTACTCGAAAAAAATAAGTTATACCGGATAATTACGCATTCAATATGCGTAATTATTATGTTTGATAGGAAAATTTCGGAAAAAAATTATTTCTTTACATGTATTCATAAGTTGTTAATTTAGAACGTTTCATTTAAAGGAGATAACTGTTCAGTGGTTTAATCTTTAATAAAGAGTAAGTTATATAAAATAGTGATCACCTTATAAAGCATTTTTTCGTTACAATAATTATCTTTAAAATGCTTATATGATATAATAATATATGCAGCTAATAATTATAAATATATAAAATATTAAATAATGATCACCGACTTAGAATCTGCCAGGAATCGAAACAGGACATCAAATCCTTATCAAGCAATCAATTCATCACTTATGTTGAAAAAAAATAAAATGACAATTTAGAAGATAACAAGAATATTTACCATTTAACTAAATAGAAAAAGAAACATAACTCAAGTATTGTCCTTGCGTTTAACTTTCCCATTTCACAACGGGGTAAACTTGGATCCCAAAATTAGATATGAATGGCGCCCGCCAAAATGAGATTTGAATGCCGGCAGATAAATAACTTTTGGAAAAATGTAAACAATGAATATATTATCTTTATTTTTGGTGTAAAGATGGAAAAATATTTTTTATAATAAAAAAACGCAAAATTTTCACTTATGTATTTTGTTACGTATGTATTATTCTCGTAATAATAAAAGGACAGTTTATATAGTGCCGTTTTGAAATAGACAAATTGTAGGGAGAATAATTATGATATCGGTCACATTTATTAAAAAATAATAGTTATTTAATATTAATACCGTTTAGTGACCGAAGTCAATTCAAATGCTTATGTACCTTTACCGTATATACGAGTACATACATTTATTCCTTTATACTTTGAAAAAAAACAGCTTTTTAATCATATTAAGGATTTGACTTGGCAGAGCTCATTTCGTGCCGCAAACAGACGTAAACCTTCCTACATATAATCCAGGTGAATTCTATATCGTGCAATAGGACAATTACCCCAAAAGCCCGATGAGCATAACTGGGTCTGTTTGCTAATTCCACTTAAGAAAGTTAAAAAAATTAGTTAAGACTTAATTTAATTCCGACTAGAATTTGGATATAAGGACACTTTGCCCGAATTCATAGTTTGGCCTAAATACTAACCTTAAAATTTCGTGATTTGTATCCAGAATTAGATCTCACACACTCCGAACTTTAAAAAGAGCTAATAAAATCACATGATTCTATAATTTAAGGAAACTGCGGCAAATTTGTACGAAAATGTAACTTTAAATACTATATTCTTCGATAAAAATAGTTGAAATTTAGTATTTTGTGTTATGATCGAATTATTAATTTTATTATATGGGGTACATTCCAGGTAAAAGGGAGAAACAATCATAGAGTAATTTTAATCTTAGAAACAAAATGTATTAAATTATTTTATCATTCACGCATATCCGTTAATAAAAACATACTTAATTTTCAAATAATGATTTGAATAATAATTTAAATTAATAATATTATGATTTCCGTAGTTAAATATTTTACAAGTTTTATTATTAGTCTCTCCTGTTGAATTTCCACGGTGATGGTTACGCCTTTTTGCCTGGAACTCGTCAACGTGTATAAGAGTTTTGATATATTTTCTTGTTGTCTATCATAAAAGGACGACCTCCGTGGCCTACTTCATAAGAGATGCATTCCAATCTGTGGGCTGCGGGTTCGATTATCTTAGGCATTTTTCCTCAATGGGATACAGGTAAACACCTAGTTTATTGGGAACACGGCAAATAAAAGGCAACACGCCCAGATCCATTAAAATTGTGTGTCCAAATTCTGTTGTGTTTTTGCAAATTGTGCATTTAAAGATTTCTCGTCATGTATAAATGAAATAAAATTAAAATAAATAAGTCAAGTTTAAAAAAAATTGTTCTAGTATGGTTTTAACTTAAAGACTTCTTAAACACATTTTTGGTTGGTTGGAAGAGATTGACACATTGCAATAACCTGACAGGTTCAACTGTATACGCGATGTATTAAGTATTTTGAATAGAAGTGGACTCTGAGATGGTTTGAGCATGAAAAACGAATAAATGAAGTAAAACTAACTAAACAGATTTACAGTGCAAATGTGAGTAGAAGTTGTGTAAGAAGAAGACCAAGGAAAATATAGTTGGATCAAGTGAATGATATTCTGAAAGAAGGAAATGTTGAAAGTCAGAAAAATCGTAGAGGTTGTATGAGAAAGTGTGTGGATGTAGAAGTGGATAAGGATGTATGTAGAGTTAGGAAAGTATGCCGCTCGGTTCTCCGCCTACTCCGACAGGGAGATGGCGTGATGGTATGTAGGTTTGTTACCGGCGTATAATTAAATGTTTCCAGTATAATAATCCATTATAACACATCTACATAATTTTTGTTACTAGTGCCATAAGGAGTTTTACATATTTCTGTAGTTAATGCTTTTTTGCTTAAAACGGCACTTGAACCATTTAAGATTGAACTGAAGCGCTTTGAGTTTTTTTAATATTATCAGAATAGGAATAATTTTATTGCATTTTGATTTCTGTGGCATAGATCTACCGTGAGGCTCAGCTCTTATCGTAGCTGTAATATCTCAACTCTAGCGCGGATAACAGTTATTTGGTTCGGAATCCAAGCTGATAATTCAATAATTGATTATCCGTTCTATCCTTCCATTGATAAGGTTATAACAATTTTGCCAGTACACATAAATAAATTAACTTCTTGAGACTTCTTGTAGAGTATAATTTACATAGATTTTTTTACTATGTTATGTTTAATGTAAAATAAGTGAACTGAAAAAAATGTAGATTATCCATACGATGATACGATACGACATGCTATCCCTGGATGGATGAAGCCTGTGCGTGAGTTAATTTATAGTTTGCAAACTTCCACTTCAGCAAGCATACAATGGAGCAGCTTTATTCCTTCGATTGAACGCGAACAGAAGGAGGTGTCGAAAATGCTCACTTTCGTCTTCTTGACATTCCATTTTGAAGGCTTGTAATCAAATAAAATAATATGTGTAACGTAAAAGCAAACACAATATCTTATAGAGCAGATGTTTTTTTTTGACGAATGACGTATAACCTTTATCATTTTGTTTTAATTTTGATGCTCATTTTTAAATTTGAAAAAAACGGCCACAACTTATGTTAACACCTAATACATAATGACTACAGAAATTTCATATTGGAGAAATTGAGGAACAAAAACGCCTTTTAGAATATTTCTATTTTTAATAGTAATGCTATGTTATTATACTTAGAATATTAAAACAATTTTAGTTCTGTTTATAGTTGAGGCATTAACATTGTGGAGGTTTGAAGACATTGTAATTTGTTTTATCAAACACTGTTGTATTCATTCCACTTTTTGTAATAAGAGTCTTGTTTCTGCTCCCGGATGATGAGGTGAAAGCTTTGAAACCGGTAGGGTTTATTTATTTTATTTATTTAACACTTTTATTGCAAATACAATCTGGCGGGCTTATTGCCAGGCGGCAATCTCAAAGGGTTATACCGTTACAAAAAGTGGAATAAACAGTGTTGGATAAAACAAATTACAAATTTTAGCTTTTTATCTAATATCGATCACCTAATTATATACGAGTTTAAAACCAACGTGTTCGTTATATTAAGTAAATCAGCAGCTTGCCTAATTTAACCCAACCTTTTTGTACGACAGGTGAATCATGGCCGCTATAAAATAAGAATGAAATAGGTATGAATAATAAATATTATCTTTATATTCTGTCTGATAAGAAAGCGACTTGCGAGTGTCTTATCTTATTAACTATTTTTCAGAATTCCTTTCCTGATAAGTGGAATAAAATTCTTTGTATTGTCAGTGAGGAAATATTTTAGTCATTTTATTGTGGCTTTGGATTCAAAATATTTGAACACTCCACGTAATTATGTAATTAATCAATTCATGTTTTTATCCCTAAAGCTATTCCGATTTTCTTTGTGAAAATATAATATAATCGATACGAAGCTATGAAAAATAATATTACGTCAAGTCAAAGTGACGGCGATATATGGTGAGCAATGAAATATTAGATAAAAATAAGGAATTCTGCTTTAGAGGTATTTTCTATGATAGAATAGTTACGAGAGATATCGAACGGCGCGTAGCAATAGGAAATAAAGTCAATGTGAACTAAAATATATATAATCGAATTGGAAAGTATTCTGCTAAGATGATAGACTACAACAGTATTTTAATATCAATTCGATATATCGGAGTGAAGCATGGATGTGAAAAATACTGAAATGAGCCGATTATTGTTGTAGAAATGCGTGCGCTGAGAAGAATACACGGGGTGACAATGTATGACATAATACGGATTGAAGTTATTAAGAATGAATGTGAACTTAAGGTAATATGAAGAAGAGCACAATGGGATATGTTAGTTTGGGCGCTTGCAACCAGTGAATGAAGAAAGGCTGGCAAAATATATGCAGTGTAAATGTGAGTGGAAGGCGTGGTAGAGGAAGATCAAGGAAAGTATTGTTGGATCAAGGCTATGATATTTTGAAAGAAGGTAATGTGAAAAAGTCAGAGAAATCGTATGAGTTGTTTGAGGACTATTGATTGTAGAAGAGGCGAAGAAGGTGTGTCACAATTGGAAAATGGCGATCTATGCTCTCTGCCTACCCTAAGACGAATTGACGGTATGTATGTATAAATATTTTCATAATAGGGAGTGTTAAGTTTGTTTTACAATAATTGTGTGACATTTCGAATATAAGAAAGTAGATAAATGTAGCATGTGATAAATAATAGTGAATTTCCTTATGATTATTTCTACTGTACGGTTTAAGACAATAATTTCATTCTTAAATCTATTTTGCATACCACTTAATACATCAGTTTTAAGTTGACATTTATTCCTAATAACTTCGTTCCGTATTCTGTCATACATTGTCACCCGATGTATTCATCTCGATGTACGTATTCCTACAGTATTTATTCGACTCCTTTCACCATTTTTTTGCCGTCCAAGATTCACTACATATACGAGTATGTACGTCAAAGTTGGCACTAAAATACTTTTATGGACTATCATCTTAACAGATTTTGATACTGTTCGAGTATATATGTATTAATATATCTTATTAATACTTAAAAATATTCTTTTAACCCCATCTTTCACTTGTTTCTACGATTCTAACATTCGTTTTCACACCTCTTGATAACACATCTAACTTTCTGCTTTTAACTCGACAATTTTAGTAAATTACATTTGCTGACAACGCCACTAAAATGACATAAAATCACGACATTTCCATTTATTAATTTATTCTTTCGAATTCTTTGCACATTACAGGTTTCCTTAATTTGTACAAGGACCAAACATAACAAGTACAAAAACAAAAGCCATGTTGGGATAAGTCAGAGTGTACATCGTCCCATACAGTTTCTTATGTTTCATTTACTCCTGGCCTTTCTTTCTTTCAAAATTTCATTTACTTGACCTAACTATAATATTCCCGTCGATTTCTACCACAACTCCCACTTATGCTTGTATTATATATTTAGATAATCAGTCTTTTGTCACCCATTCATTTAACATGTACAGACCACCTCAACGTGCTTATTTTCATTCCACTTCAAACATAAGTTTTTAGCTCATATTCTTACTTATTAATTACATTTCTTATTCTCTCATTCATCGATTCTCCACATGTTCTTAATCGGCTCTTTTCATTAATTTTCCATTTTGACGTTTAATTTTCGTACATTAATGTTAGTACTATTATTGTGAACCGTCATTTTATCAGATCTCGACCTTCTTTTGAATAAAAGTCTTTTAGCACCCTATTAATTGACTTTGGTTCCTAATAATATGTTTAAGTCGATGACGATAAATAACTAAACATGGCTAAAAGAAGATGTGTTGTGATATCCAAACTTGGCTCAAATTATTTTCAGTTTTTCGAGACAGCTCCAAACGACAATTCTACTTTAACTCGAAACGTTGGCAAATCATATTTGAAAATAAGCTAATTTTACGATATCTGTATTTCATCCGTGAAACTACCTCTGTAATATTATTACCATGAAGTATTGTCATGGCTGGAAAGGTATTTTAAGAAATCGCACTTTTGCAATTCATAATAATTCTATGTCGTTTTGGTAAAGAGGTACAAGTCATCACTTACTTATTTGTCAGTTTGAAGTTTTGCAACACTTGTATTCCTGAAATACAGACCTCAGGTAAATTTTAAAGGTAAACTTTGATATACATAAATAATTTATGTATTCAAAGTTTACATTTAAAATTTACCTGAGGTCTGTATTTCAAGAATACAAGTGTTACAAAACTTCAAACTGACAAATAAGTAATTGATGACTTGTACCTCTTTACCAAAACGCCATAAAATTATTAAGACTTACCTAAACCTGATGTTTAATTCTCATTTGTATTCGTTATCATTCGTTGAGTGTTTTTAATGCACTAGATATTTATTCATTGAAAAAATATAAGAGACTCATGCCTTTTACAAAACATGGCTATATTTATTAAACAAAAGGTAACAATTTAAAAAAAACAACGGAATTCAGAAAATATAGTAAATCCATGTTTAGTACAAAATGGAAGAGAAAAAACTCAAATACAATTAAAGAAAATACAAAATAAATTAAAACAAATAAGGCAACATTTAATAACCACTCTCTCAGTCAAGATCGAGGAAATTGAAATTTACTATAAATTCTGTTATATGAGTATTATGAATTCTGTACTATACGAGTATACTTAGTATGAAAAAAACATCCATTGAATAATGTTAGATTATGGCTCTCTACTTCTGGTTTCATAGTCGTGAAACTCTCGAACCCAATTCGATTTTTCAAAAAGATATAATGTAACATTTTTGCCTAGATAATTTTATGCATTAATACGCTTAAGTGAAAACGTCATGGTTTAAGTGAAGACGTCATCGTTTCGTGTTAATAATTTAAAAAAAACTCTCATAAAAGGGGAAATGCGTCCTCTAGGAGGGATTGGGAAATAGTATCTACAACAAGCATTATGTTGTCCTTGCAACCTTTTTCCGTTTTATTTATCATAAAAAGCACGGCCCATAGACACAATCACCATACTCGACTAATGGGATTCTAACGGGTTTCAGATAAATATTTATTAGCTGTCAAAAAGCCCATTTTAATTTAATTTTAATGTGAGCCTCGAATATCAAATCATTCTCTATTATACGCCTAAATTGCGCACTATACTATGTGCAGGTACGGTCGCGTTGCCAATCTTTATTTTCAGAGGATCCTTCAAATTTTCAATTCGCTGTATTGTATGCATAACAATCATGATTTACTTCGTAGATTTGTGATTAGTGCATGCCTCTCAGATCATATTAACAGCCGCTCAAAATCAATAATTTGTGTGTTGAGTGACAGGCTAGGCCTCATCACTTCTACAAGAATACTCAGATGTAGTAAGGTCCGTATACAAGTGGTAACTGTTTTTTTATAACATCTAAAAGATCGGATGTATGTAAAAAAGCTAAAGAGTAGGGGATTCAATATCGAGCCTTGGGAGCATCCATTTTTAAGATACGCAGTTCAAGATAACACTCACAATCCAGTCAGATCTTTAGTAGTAACTCGTTGACTTTAATCAGTTAGAAAGCTTTTTAGCAACTGGCAAGATAGTTTAGAGAACAGAAGGTCTGTATTAACAGTGTCAAAAGCCCTTGAGTAATCTAGCAAAAGCAGAGCAGCAATCTTCCTTGTATCTGAGTCCCGCAATTTATCATTCGCTACACAGCCCAATGCCTTGGTTTTGCAACATCGAGGCTTTTATCCAGATTGATACATGTGTAGCAGTTATTATTCACAAGGTAATCCGATATCTGAAGGAATATTTACCCTCCAAACTTATTTAATATAACCGGAAGAATATTTATTGGGCGCAAATTTTAAATTCAACGAGGGTTTGTTTTTTCGGAATTGGAACGACCAGAGTATATTTTCAAATATGTTACACGCAAATATCTTCTCCTTAAGAGATGTATTCGTGTTTAAAACTCTCACAAGTATATTCTTAGTAAGCAGAGTCTCACAAATTTGATAGGAACATTATCATCACCAGTTGCGTTCGATTTAATTTAAGCTATAGCTTTCTCGACTTGTTCGGACGCGATAAATGAGAATTCGAACATTGAGTTTCCTTCCCGACAACTAACTGTTGTTTGCATAGTGATTCAAAAGTGTTGCATCGGACAAATCATTTTGATTTTCCGACTTGAAAAATATGTTTAAATGTGATGGAACTGCACCAGAGATTTTTTGTTTGAATTAATCAAAGAGAAGTTCTTCTACATTTTTCCGAGTTTTAAGTATTGCAGGTGAAATAATTTAAGCCTTTATTTCACGTATTATGGCACAATTCATATGCTTCCAAAGTTGCTTATATAAATATTCAGGTATCCAGAGTGGTATGTTGCTGTTCTTGGGAGCCGAGGTGTTGCCATCGGGGAGTTGTGGGGCGGGGCAATCGGGAGGACGCAGGGACATGACGATGCCCACTAAGGCCACTGACGAGTCGATTCATCCATTTGAATATGTTTGCCAACAACATCTCTGACTGAATTCAACGACATATCTGGGGTAGAGGGGGAACTCATAAACAACATAAAGTGAAGACAACTACTCAAATACTTCCTCAAAGTATATATATGTTAACACCCCACATACACACACAGATGACACAACAGGGGAAAAGGTAATCCATAAAATCACTGACACAAAATACGTCACACGTTACTACTACTTTGATCACACGTTATTACTCGTATTACTTTGGTCACACGTTATGATTATTTTGAACATAATACATCTTAGAACTATGTTGTTTGCTTGCTTGAGCGTTTTGTCTTTTTAAACTTATTTTCTCCAAAGCGGCGTGATGTTTCCTCAGTTATCACAGGTAAAATGTGGGTTGGGTCCTTTATGCATATTAACGTCCAATAGCACCTTTAGTCGGGTTATTATAACAATTATGTGAGAAATTGACCGCGTTCTGAACGCAATAGTTGTGTTTAAGTTAACCTTGGACTTGAATCATGTAGAGTATGCATAAATTAAACCCACATCTAGATATTGTTTCATGTTACACCGGACATATTCTTATTCAATTTTCGAATCAAATCTATCATTGTCATTTTATCAGTGTTATTATATTATAATATATATCTTCTCATGGTAGACCCATGATCTCTTCCGGAATGTTAGTTAATATATTTTCTGGAACAACTAGATATCTAAGATTAAGAAGAGCACACTGAGATGGTTTGGGCACGTGGAACGAATAAATAAATAAATACGAACAAAATAAATATAAGTGGAATACGCGGTAGAGAAAGACCGAGGAAAGTATGATTGGATCAAGTGAATGATATTTTGAAAGGAGAAACTAAGAAGTAGAATAAATCAAAGGAGTTATATGAGAAGGTGTATGGATACGAAAGAGTCGAAATAAGTGTGTCGAGATATGAAAACCTGGCGCTCTTTCCTCTTAGATTATCCTAGCAGGGAAACGGTGGGATGGTATATATAAATGTAAAATCAAAAGTTGGATAATTCGTAGTCTTTTTTCAATGCTACACAAAATGGATTATATTAGGCATTCTACCCTTTTCGAAGATTTTTTTATTTTTAGGCTTGTCAACACAATCTTGGTTTTTGCAGTGTTTACTCTCTTCTTGGTTAGTCATAGTAATATTTACATCACTATCAGCCTGCTAAAGAACTAAAGTACTACCCACGACTGACTAAATCCATCCCTGAATGATGAACAGTTTTTCGGTTCTCACCTTTTTTACAAATGGTGTGTTTGAGTGTGACTCGATTAGTTTTTTAATTTATTTTTTTGGCTTATTCTCTTATCAACTACGGCAGTGTTGGACAGTACACCAAGTACCTCGATTTCCCCACCCTAAGTGGTATTCATGAGGTACTGTCCCCACCCTTCCCCACCGTAAGGTTGTATTTCGTGAGGTACTGTATATTGTATTATATGCTTATAGTTTGCCATCAGTAGCTTTCTGAGGTGAAATTCAGTGGCTGTTAAAGTGATAAGCACAAAAATGTCACTTTTTCATGTAAATCGGCGCTACTTTCTAGTGCAGAAAATACTCAATTCTGCAGAATTGTGACCAAGAAAACAACAGCATAAATAAGACTTGATAAAATCTGTGTTCACACACGCGTCTGAAACATGGACATTGACGAAAAAAGACAATATCTTCGAAAGAAATGTACTAAGAATATTTTTTTAAGCTGTCTGCAAGCTCTTTCAAGAACCTTTTGCCTCTAATTATATTAAGATAATAAGACTGTGATAGATAGGACAATTACATCGAACGGAAGAGTCTCCCCTGCCAAATCACTTCTAGAATATGTCTGAAGGAAGTCGAAGAGTTGGCAGGCTATGGTTGAGATGGGATTTTAACGTCTCTAGGGCCATATTTCAATCGCGTGCTCAGTGCAGACCGTCGTGGTACTTTGCTACGTTTGGAACTTGGTGCACTATTTGTTTCCATCCTTGCCTGTCTTGGGTCATTCTGACCGTTTTAAAAGGATCCAGGACCTTTATTTGGTTCATCTTTTTTTGTAGGAAACCTTCCTCTTTCTCGTTTTATCTCAAATGTCCCCGTGATCACCAGCTTCTCCAGAATTTTGTTATTCTTTCTGGAAGCACGCCCAAAGTACGAATATGTTAGAATATATTTTCTGCATATTATTGAAAGTCTTTCGGTAATCGCAAATTCTTAGATGATAGAGAATTGGTACGCGTTGCGGTCCACAAGATATGCAGCATTCGCCTCCAACATTACATCAAGAGACATATCGGTACTCAAAGTTAGGAACTGACGAAAAGTTGATCAAAACCAAAATTGATGCAGATGAATTCTGGATGCCAGGATTCTGACTGTCTTCTAGTGACGATGATGATGGTACTCTTATATTGTGGACTCAATAGAAATGCTGTCTTATTACATTGTCGTTATCGTTGGCAGAGTATATAGGTACTTGGCCGAGCCAGGTACACAGCTGTCTCTAACTTATTGGTAAAATCAATTTGCTAAACTATATCCGTATTCGTGAACAAAAATAATGGTCGCACTGCACGCTAAGTAACAAGCATACCTTCGGTTTAAAAAGTTGTTGACAGTTCATAGTTCAAAAAGTTTTCTTTTGCAGCATAAATGATTCAGTTACATGCATATATAATAAATGATTCACTGTGTATATCATGGTGTTAAAACATTGTCTCCCGTTCAGCGTGACGGTTATTAAGTTCTGCTCATGTACATCTATTTCTTGTTTTAACAAAAAAAAATACTAGTCTTCACTCGTAAAACAACTCATAAAATGAAATATAGTTTCCCATAAAAACACTTCTTTGCTTACCAACACATCACACCATATTTTACACATTTTCATTTACGGTTCACTCAGCTTTACTGTGGAACGAAGTTCGAAGATTTATCAGATATAGCAGTGCTCCGCAACCGGTGTGCCGTGGCACACTGGTGTGCCGTGAGTCGGATACAGGTGTGCCGCGGTCAAATTCAATGTATTTGACATTTAAAAAAAATTCATTATGTATTTATTTAATACACAATGACAAATTAATTTTCATAATATTGTCTATTTTTCAAAATGTAGTACAGAATAATTATAATAACTAAATAATTTTTCAATGGTCCCCCAGCGCCTGGTGTCAACTGTTGAAAACTGCGTAGTGTGCTTTGTACACACCATGGCCGCACCAAATTAGTCATAGATAAAGAAAAATTACCCTTATGCGCGTCGCTAAAGACTCATGCGCATGCGTTATACTATATATTTTAGCTTATGGTGTGCCGCGGAGTTCTAGGAAGAATTTTGGTGTGTCGCAGGTGAGAAAAGGTTGCGGAGAACTGAGATATAGTATGCACCATCCGTTTACATATTTACGTTTAAGAGATACATGAAAAAATATTACATTAAACAGAATATCCTTTCATCCTAATTTTCCTTTGTTTCCCTTCTTTATCCTTGAACGAATTCATTTCATCTAGTTCTATTAATATTAACAGAGATTAGTAATCTGTTTGTTTTTTTACTTAAATTTAAACAAATACATATGTCATGTTTTTTTTTTTTTGTAAATTCTGTCATGGATTGAACAGTTTAATGTATCCAAAATGAGCTGGTTTGTTTGCGGAAATTGCTGTATAGCAATAAACTAAATGTACCATGTTTAACAAAGTACACAAAATAATTGTGAAATAATGTGCTAAAATACTGAATAGCCTTAATTTATGTCTCGGTTAAATTTTCTCTGTTGAATTATGTTTCAAATCTTTTTTGTTCCATTAAATTCCATACAGGCGACCCCGTGACCTAGTTACTAAAACGCCTGTTTTCCAACTGGTGGGGTTGCTGGCTTGATTCCTGTTGAATTAGTTTTTTTTTTAAATAATTTCAACTGGATTTTCACTTACGCCTCTTTAACGTCTTTCTGGTTGATTGGGGGAGATTGACACATGACAAGCTAAGCTCCCCAGGTTGTATTATATAAAACTAAATTGTAATATTCTTCTTCTTCTCAGTGTCATATCAGGTCCCCCCAACGTTGAATATTACTTGAGAGTAGATATCTTTGTCCCCGACAGCCCGAAAAAGATCTCCAACGCACCTTATGCTAGTCCAATCACGTATATTGCGGAGCCAGGAGATTTGCCTCCTGTCAACACCTCTTCGGCCTTCTATTTTTCCTTCGATGATCAGGTGCAGTTATTTGTACTTTGCTCCTCTAAGTACTCGTACATGACCCAAGTAGGACACCTTTCAGATTTTAATATTAGTCAGCAACTCTCT
The DNA here is from genome assembly GCA_949825065.1 of Odontocerum albicorne. Taxonomy (NCBI): domain Eukaryota; kingdom Metazoa; phylum Arthropoda; class Insecta; order Trichoptera; family Odontoceridae; genus Odontocerum; species Odontocerum albicorne. Next base: position 11,050,453 of record OX463846.1, on the reverse strand, counting down.
AGATTATCATCGCAGAATACGCTTCTCATTTTATTAAAAGCCAAACGAGATGATTCAATTCTGCAATCGACTTCGGTTTCTGGGTCGAGGTCTTTCACTAGGATACTTCCGAGGTATTTAATTTTTTTCACTCTATATCAGCACCGTTCAATGTAAGACGTGCTCCTGTAATTGTAATATAATAGCATATAAAAATAATGACGTAAAGTTTCCTCGAGTATCTTAAAAATCGTAAAATATGGATGTATCATTTATACATATATATGTCCGCATTATGTAATGTCACGGTGTGTCCTTTTAATTTTAGACTTAACCATATACCCAAACTTCAGTTTAATTTCACTCATTATGTTTTCCTTTCTAGTTTTCAATGAGTATAATAAATCTTTTCACTCATAAGTTTCAACGCTTTTCACTATGACTGGGTAATTTTATTGCTGTTTCGGTTAGTGTGTAATGCCACAAGCTATTTGCTAAGCGATGCGATGATATTGCGATACTTTTATAGCTCAATACCGCATTACAATATCAGACTCTACTTGTTAATTTTAATTTTCTTCTTTCTAATGAAACTATTGAGAAATTCCAAACAGTAAATCGTTACAAAGCAAGAATATTGTACGAATATCTAAGCAATTGTAAGCATCTAATTTGTTTCGTCTTTGTTACTGTAATACGTAATGTTAAATTGGACATACTCGTACAATTATAATATTAAATTTTCGTTTCATAAAGAGTCTTACATAATACTTTTCTTTTTTATGTTTTGTTTGTTCGCGTACATATATTTTAGTATTTAGGTAGTATAATATTTTCTCACATGATGGAAGAGACTATGAATATCGAACGGCGTATAGCGATAAGAAACAAAGGCAATGCGGTACTAAAACAAATATATTAGAACTGGACAGTATCAAAAAACCTGATGTCCACAATCATTTTAAAGATCAACTTTGATATATGGAAGTGAAACGTAGACGTTGGAAACAATGTGTTACATTGACTTTGTTTGGTAGAGATACGAAACATAGTCAATAAAGCACTAAAACGTGTATATGTACTCGGACGTACAGTATCAAAATCTACTAAGACGATATCCCATATTTTAGTACCATGTTTGATTTACAGAAGTGAAATGTGGACATGGAAAAATACTGAAATGAACATAATAAATGTTGTAGAAATGCGTGCACTGAGAAGAAAGCATGGCGTGAAAATCTATGACAGAATACGGAATGAAGTGATGAAGAATGAATGTGAACTTAAGGCGAAGAAGGTGTTCAGTAAGATGGATATCACTCTGAGATGGTTAGGGCACATGGAACGAATTAATTAAGAAATACTAATGTTACAGTGCAAATGTGAGTGGAAGGCGTGATAGAGGAAGACCAAGGAAAGTATGGTTAGATCAAGTGAACGATATTTTTACAGAATGAAAGAAACGTAGAAAGTCAGAGAAATTGTAGTAGTTGTATGGGTGTGGAAAAGGCGAAGGATGTGTGTCAAGATAGGCAGTCTAGCGCTCTGTCCTCTCTCCCTACCCCAGCAGGGAAATGTCGCGTTGATATGTATATACGAGTATTTGGCTTGTGTCGTTATGTGACCAAAAAAAGTCCCAAGGGCATTTTATTTAATCTTCTGTACAATAGAAAAAAACTCGAAATCATTAAATGTGGCTTTAGTACTTTCATCGTCTAAAAGAATACAATAAGTTTATGCTTTGTTTCCATATGTCATAGTTAAAAATCTGAAATATCTTGACATATTTATTTGCTGTAGTTTTTAATATGCTTTGTTGCTTTTTCGCTTAGCATATTTTTCGTAAAAAATAAGATTTCATTGTTTGTTTCTACAAAGCGTACTTGCAACTCATGCCATAATCTCACAGAGGGATAAACGATGTATTCTGTATGTATATTTATATTGTGCATCATTAGCAAAACAGACCAAATTGTTTGAACAAATGGCCCGTCCAATGACTCTCTTGACGAGATTCTAGGCATGTTGTACGTATGTTAAGTAGATTTGCATAAATATGATCATACGAGTACCTCAATATTAGCGAGTATGGCATTATTATAATAATTACGCGTATCTATCCAGCACGCTCTGAAGTTCGTCCGAAACGAAAAAAATAAAAATCTAAAAAACAGATGTCGCCTAAATAGCGCATAATATTTTTTATAATTCACATAATAATAATTGTAAAAGTTATAAACAATTCAATTATACTCGTAAAATTTGAATCGTTTTTTTTTCTAAGCATTCTGGTGTAATGTTGAATAAACAACACTCGCTAGTGAAGATTTTATAGTTTTGACATTTAGCTACCAGTTGACCTGTCGGGGCGGTATTTTTGTGCGTAATTCGGTATTTTATTTGTGAAATTGATATAAAATGTGTTTATGGGAGTAGTGAGTAGTTAACCCCTTGAATATTTTATACACAATGTTCAGGACAATGTGTATTGTATGAATATTTTATACACAATGTTCAGGACAATTGTGTTGTATGAATATTTTGGGTCTCATTTGAATCTAATACTTAATAAAATCACAGCTGTTAATTACGTTTTCAAATTTTTATAATTCTTCAACCGTTTTATAAATGACCACCAACATATTAAGTTTTTATGAGCAAATCATAGTTAGTTGTAATTCTGTATAAATGAAGTTTTTATGTATTTTTTATTTATATTATTGTCTTTTCTCTCTCAGACAGTTTTTTAAGACATTTCCACTACAGTTGCATTAATTTTTGCAGAATTTCTTTCTTTATGTGATTCAATATTTCGTCAGTCTACATTTATTTCCATTTACTTTTTGTATAAAGCAGGGGTCGGCAAACTTTTTTCGCTAAGGGCCAGATCGTAAACATTTTAGACTCTGCGGCCCAGGAAGCAAACTCGAGGATATTTATATAGGCAATTCTCTTATGTAGCAAATAAAAACACGTTTTACTTTTTTTATTAGACGGTGGTAACATTTATACACAATTTACTGACACACTTGCGAAAAAACGAATGAAACATTTACATTTATTAATTAAGGTATTATAGAAACATGCGAAATTTTCGAATTATTGAACAACAAATGTTACATAATAATAAAAAGCTCTACTAATGAGATGAATTTAATTGCTTTTTCTGACTAACTAACATTTCATCAAACTGGGGTTCGAAGTTAGTACTCCGAAGTTAGTCCGAGTACTTAGCAGATGACCATTTACAATCAAAATTGATTGCAGATGATCATCTGCTAATGCTGACCTGTATTGCGAGTTTACGTACTTCATTTTTGAACATTTACATATTTTTTGTGATAACGAATATTTTCTGTTCAAGATAAAATAATTTTATTTAATTAAAGTATTATAATAAACTTTAACTAACTATGTACTAAATAAAATAATATTATACGTATACAATCTAACTTAATTAATCTAACATAACAAACCCATAAAAAATATTTAAAATGTTATTGGTTATTATTGGCTCGCAGGCCGGATTAAAATAGGCATCGGGCCAGATTCGGCCCGCGGGCCGTAGTTGGCCGACCCCTGGTATAGAGTATCAATTAATGAACTTTGTTAATACTGTATTTCCACTTGCAAAAATAAATCGCTGAATTACGTCACACGGCCTACATTTTAATTAACGTTTTTATTTCTTTTCTGTCTCAAAATTTGATCATGTGATGTATTTAATTTAGTAGATTTTTACATCTACATTATTTAACGTGTTTGATTTAAGTGCACGGGTTAAATCGTTTTTTATTAGCTGAAAATATGAACACATGCATATTAAACACTAAATCAATTCTGATGATAACAGTTATTTCTTCTCAGGTGCAATAATTACCACATTTGATAACGGTGGTTAAAAATAACTCGGCACATATTAATCTTAAAAATTACCATCTTGGACTCATTCGGTTACAGGCCCATCTAAACGCCTGAATGCCTGTCTAGTCTAAATGGACATATGTATATACGTTAAAAGAACCCAACGCACTATTTACTTGTTATGAGATAATTGAGGAAACATCACGCCATTTTATTTATTTGTCATTCTTTTGTGTATATGGTTATGCATGGTATATTTATTACTGTGCAGCAAATTTCTTTCAACTAACCAGCTTATCTTATATAAGCTTTTATATGAGGTGCATGGCGGCGCGGTAACGCACTGGACTTCCGTGCGGAACGTCTTCGGTTCGAACTCCGCGCTGTGCTACTCTCCTCGAACGACACAGGCACTTCTTCCGCCTAGTGTTCGAGGGTATAAAGATACCTATGACTTCGGTCATATCTATTCTTTAAAAAAAATCGTGACTGATTTAGGAAAAAAAATGAATTAGACTAAAAAAACAATCAATCAATGTCGAATCAATAATGGAAGAAGAAGAAAGGAATTTGTTCAAGAATAAAAAAAGGAAACAAAAGAAAATGAATATAAGAAGGAATTCTGCAATATTTTTTCAATTTTCTCTTAAACGTAAATAAGGATGGTGCACATGTGATAACTCCTGGAAGATCGTTCCACAGTCGCACACATTAAGATGTGTAAAATGAGTTTTGGTGTGCTGCTATACAAAGGAGTCTCTCATCGTCTGGTTGATTACTGTGCAGCGGGTTTATTACTGTGCAGCAAATTTCTTCCAACTAACCAACTTATCTTAGATAAACTTTTAATTCATGACTGATTTTAGAAAAAAAAACATTCGTTTAAATTCGACTAAAAAAACCAACCAATCAATGTCGAAGCAATAATAGAAAAGTAGAAGAAAGGAATTTGTTCAAGAATAAAAAAAGGGAAACAAAGGAAAGTTAGTATTAGAAGGAATTCTGAGTAGTGTAATATTTTTTCAATTTTCTGTTAAACGTAAATAAGGATGGTGCACATGTGATAACTCCTGGAAGTTCGTTCCACAGTCGCACAAATTAAAATGAGTTTTGGTGTGCTCGTATTCAAAGGAATCTCTCATCGTCTGGTTGAAGAGAACGCCCGTGTTCTGAAAGAAAGGGATTTTTTTGTAAATATTATATATGAAGAAGAATTGGAATTGTCAAGCACGTAAAACAATTTCAACAGAACGTAAAAGGTTCTTTTGTTGTCTGAGTTTAAGCCATTGCGACTTTGTATGACAAAAAAAAACAAAAAATAAGACAAAACTAACATGAAATACCGGCAAAATAATTTCACACGTACAGGATTGATCTATGTTTTTATGGAATTTCGAATAAAACAAGGTTGTAAAGATTTTGCACGTTGAATTGTTTTTGCATATATAGTTCAAATATACATATACTGACCAAATATGCATACTATACAGTGTTCTAGTGTACGATCAGCTGTCAGTGTCAAGCAGTGGTTGACAAACTAAAACGGTTTCCACGCGCAATTAAATATGTAATAAAAATAATAAATGAATGAATAAACCGCAGTTTCATAAAAAAATATCACCTCAAGATAGCTTTGTTTGTGGATTTATAAAAGCCAACTCATAGGCATTTTGAACTAAATTCAGGCGAGGATCAAGTTAACAAATGGCATTTTAATTAAATTAACAATTCTTACTTCTATCAACCTGTTGTCATCAGCATAGTTCTACTGCAGTAGAAGTTTTCTGTAGAAGTACAGGCAATTCGTTCGGCTTTTTGTATGTTAATCGAATGCCAAAGAGACGTTGGATAAGTTGGAAATGCCTCAAAATGTTGGCACCAGATTCCTATTTAACCTAAGGGACTATTTGTCAGAGTTTCGGAACAGAAATCAATGCAATAGTTATAACCCATTAAATAAGGTATTATACTTTATGAATAGAAATCTAATGTGATATTAAAATAAGACAACATAAGCATTAATTATAGTTTGTACCATACTGATAGGAGCCGAATAAATACTGTAGAAATGCGTGCATTGTGAAAAATACATGGATTGACAATGTATGACAGAATATGGAATGAATTGATAAGGGACGAATGTGAACTTAAGGCTGATGTATTAAGTAATATGAATGCACGCTGATATGTTTTGAACACGTGGAACGAATGAATGATGAAAGACTAACAAAACAGATATATAGTGCAAATATGAGTGGAAGGCGTGTGAGAGGAAGACCAAGAAAAGTATGGTTGAATCAAATAAGTGATATTCTGAAAGAAGGCAACATTGGAATTCCAGAGAAATCGTAGAAGTTGTATGAGAAGATGTATGGATGTGGAAGAGGCGAAGGATGTGTATCGAGATAGGAAAGTCTGGCAATATGTCCTATCTGCCTACCCCGACGATGGTATGTATGCATGTGTATGTTTGTAACATGAAAAAAAATATTGATGACATCCGTAGTTTATTTGGTAGACACCTATCTTCCAACTCGGAAGTGATGGATTCGACTCCTGTTGGCACCCAGTTTTTTTTTTATTTGGTATCCACTTCAAGCTTCTTGAACATGTTTGTAGTTGGTTTTAAGAGATTATCACATGGCATTAAATTCGTTAGGCTGCACTGTATACAACGAAAGCGTAACAGAATTCAACATTAACACTTACTCATAAACTCAAAATCTTCAAAAACACAGATTACTTTTAATTAATACACGTTAAACCGGACTATCGTTTCTATTTTCATCTATCAATATTCTTAAAATATTTTAAGGTAATGTTAAAAAATAAATATATAGTACAAATGTGAGTGTAAGGCGTGGTAGATGAATATAAAGAAATCGTATAAAGTCAGAGAAGTACTAGGAGTTGTATAAGAACGTATATGGATGTAGAAGATGTGAAGGGTATGTGTCGAGATAGGAAAATTTAGTTTTCTGTCCTCTGCTTACCCTTACAGAAAAATTACGTAATTTCAATATTACATATACGAGGCATATCCAGAAAGTAAGTGTACTGAATTTTTGTAGGTTACAATTTTTTTTTATTTAAAGCTATTTTTCGACATAGTCGCCATTCCTCTCAATGCAGGTGGTGAAGCGGGGTATCAACTTTTTGATGCCTTCCTTGAAGTAGTTTCCGCCAACCCCTCCGTCCACTTCTCCACCTCCTCCTTTACCTCCTCGTCGGTTGAAAATCTTTTTCCACCCATGTGCAGCTTCAGGGAGGTAAAGAGATAGTAATCTGAAGGTGCTAGGTCAGGGGAATGCGCGGGATGGTTCAGGACATCCCATTTAAACGAGGCGAGCAGTTCCTTCGTGGCGTTGGCCGTGTGTGGTCTGGCATTGTCGTGCAGCAGACAGACTCCCTTTGTCAGCATGCCTATCTTGTTCTGAATCGCCCTCCGCAATTTTTTTAGGGTCTCACAGTATCTTGCAGAGTTGATGGTCTCCCCTTGAGGCATATATTCAATTAAAATTATGCCTTGACAGTCCCAAAACACGGATGCCATGATTTTCTTGGCTGAAATTGTGGTTTTGAACTTTTTGGCGGAGGGTGAAGAGGTGTGACGTGGCCGTTTTTAAACTCGCGACACCACTTGTACACACTCGTACGATTCATAGCTTTATCACCATATGCAGTTTTCACCTCATTATAAACCTCAACCGGAGGTTTTCCCTTCCAAACGAGATAACGGATGACGCCGCGTATTTCGCACTTGGCGGGAGATTGGATTGACATTTTTCACGAAACGTGTTGTCGCGTCGACACTTCTTAACGTACTGACCTCGAACCGGTCTCGTTGCGGAGGGGAAGGGTCAGGCTACACGGAAGTGTAGCCAACATGTCGAAAATAAAATCCATCCGGTCGTGAGAGCCTCAGTACACTTACTCTCTGGATACGCATAGTATAAAGGGTCTTTCAAATTGAGTGTTTTTTTTTGATTCTTGGATAAAACACAGATGGCGTCGCGAACTTGCCTGGGTCTTGTGACATTTGAGAAGTGTAATGTATGACATTTATAAAAATGAAGTCGTCTACAATACAACAACGCGTTCAAATAGTTGAATTATTTTATGTATTGTAATCTCCGGAAATGGCGATGTTAATTGGCCACCAAGATCATGTGATCTGACACCGGTGGACTATTTTCTCCTGGGTTACGTGAAAAGCCAGGTCTATAAGAATGACCCCCAATCGATTCCTGAGCTGAAGGACGAAATTATTCGCGTTATTGGTGAGTTAGAACCGCAATTATGGCAAAATGTCATCGAAAATTTTGACAAAAGAGTAGACATTTGTGGAACTGCAAGAGGTGGACATTTGAGGATATATTTTTTTGTGTTTAAATGTCATACATTATATACTTCAATGACCAATAAAAAGTTTTTTGAAATCAAAGCAAAATGTGCGTTTTATTCAAGAATTAAAAAAACCACTCAATTTAAAAGAGCCTTTACATGCCATGATATGAACAATATGTACATATACCATATATGTAATTTTGAAAATAATTTAGGCCCTGTTCAGGAAAGAGACGCTGTCGTCCGTTTGTCAACTCCTGGATGAAGCATACAAAGTGAATCATCGCGTTGCTGGATCGATAGAATACGGCGGACATGTCTGTGCTGGAGCCATGAGGCATTTATTTAGTCTAGCCCACCGTTCAACCCAATCTCGTCACGCATCAGTTCAGCCGGACTGCGAGGGTCGGGGAGGAATACCACAATTGGGCTTGCACCTGTTGGTGGATAGTCATAGGAACACACCACTCCTCTACTTATTTATGGTATGCAGCACTCATGCAAATACATCTGGCGGATTTATTACTTTAAAATAATTTCGTCCAATCAACGATCTTTTGTTTCATAATTATTATTTGTATACTCGTATATGACTGACTTTAACATGGTGTACATACCATCACGCCATTTCCCTATCGAAGCAGGCAGAGAGGACAGAGCGACACACTTTCCTATTTCGACACACATCCTTAATCTTTTCTTCATTCATATACTTTCTCATACAAATTATATGATTACTGCAACTTTCTACTTTTCCTTCTTTCAGAAAGTCATTCACTTGATCCAATCATACTTTCCATGGTTTTCCTCTCACACTTTTTCTACTGTATATTTATTTTTTTAGTTTTTCTTTCATTAGTTCCACGTGCCCGAATCGTTTCAGAGTGATCATCTTTATCTTATTCTTTTTTTTTATTAAACAAAGTAAATTATTGTACAAACATTTGTCAAGACTATACCTATATACAAATTTATTACTTAACTAATCTTAATTATATGCTATAATTTATGAACTTATTTAATCTTATTTTCCTACATATCATTTTATTTTATTTATTCAATCTTAATATATGAGATCTTAGAAATAATTAACACCTACATACTACTTATAACTAGATAACAATTCTTACACTAATTATTTAGCAAAAACAAGTCCACTCGTTCAGGCTACTTGTATTCCATCACATTATTTATCTTATTCAACACACCAACCTTGTGTTCGCATTCATCCCTAATCACCTCATTCCTTATTCTATCATACAGTGAAGTACAAGTACGCTAAATGTTATAGGAGTATTTGGTATGCAGTGAAAATGTTTAAAAAAATATTTTAGAAAATACGACTGGTGATTTGATAAATTAGAAAAATCATTCTAAACGAATGCTCTCAAAGTTATTTTAGTGTATTTTATCTGTTTTGTTTGTATCTCTTCATTCATTCGTTACACATGCCCAAACCATATCAGCGTGCTCTTCTTCATCTTAAGTTCACATAGTGTATGAAAACAATATTAAAAAAAAAACTTTGAAAAATGTAAATCTCAACGAAAATAGGAATTACAATGAGAATTGTATGGGAGTTAAGGAATTACGATGAGAATTGTATGGGAGATAAGGAATTACGATGAGAATTGTATGGGAGATAAGGAACTACGATGAGAATTGTATGGGAGTTAAGGAATTACGATGAGAATTGTATGGGAGATAAGGAATTACGGTGAGAATTATATGGGAGTTAAGGAATTACGATGATAATTGTATGGGAGATAAGGAATTACGATGAGACTTGTATGGGAGATAAGGAATTACGATGAGAATTGTATAAGATTTAAGGAATTACGATGAGAATTGTATGGGAGATGAGGAATTACGATGAGAATTGTATGGGAGATAAAGGAATTACGATGAGAATTGTATGGGAGATAAGGAATTACGATGAGAATTGTATGGGAGATGAGGAATTACGATGAGAATTGTATGGAAGTTAAGGAATAACGATGAGAATTGTATGGGAGATAAGGAATTACGATGAGAATTGTATGGGAGATAAGGAATTACGATGAGAATTGTATGGGAGATAAGGAATTACGATGAGAATTGTATGGGAGTTAAGGAATTACGATGAGAATTATATGGGAGTTAAGGAATTACGATGAGAATTGTATGGAAGATAAGGAATTACGATGAGAATTGTATGGGAGTTAAGTAATTACGATGGGAATTGTATGGGAGATAATGAATTACGATGAGAATTGTATGGAAGTTGAGGAATTACGATGAGAGTTGTATGGGAGTTAAGGAATTCGAATGTTTTGAGATAAATAATGTTTCTTTAGTTTATTCTTAAATATTGATTAAAATGTCTGATTGAGCCAGAAAGATCGCTCCGAAGTCGATCCTAAATGACTGCGTTGATGAAATATATTATAATTTTGATTGTATTTTATGACACTTTATGTATACAGTACAACCCGACGGGTTTATTGTCTAATGGAAATCTTCCAATCAACCGGAAATATGTTGAAGATGCTTTGAGTGAAAACCAGACTGGCATCGTTTTTGATAATGTCTGTGTTGCAGCGGGAAGAAAACTCGCAATCCTCATCTTGGAAGAAAGGCGTAATACAAACGTCGTCTGAATTGTTTGATCGTTGGTGAATTCATCTAAAATGACTTATAGATTTACATTTGATTATTTTTGTTACTCCACCAAGTGACCAAATATCACTCCAAAGACATCTCTAGAGCAGTGCTTTTCAAATTTTCTCGTAGGGTGGACCAGTATATATCTTTCATATGGATGGACTACCTATGGAACGGCTTAATTTCATCAGCATATACTTGTTTGAATACTCACGGACATGTTGGATTCCTTCTTGACGCCGACTGCTAACGAGCTCCTTGCCACGGGCATGCTACACTCAACATGGCTTGCATACACATTTTAGACTGTGTTATATTTATATTATTATTAGTTTGCCTGTCTGCAACTTTTTTTCAAACATTGGTTAATCATTGTGACGTTTGCGTAATCAAGCTCGCGGTGTTATCGCGATTAAATGGGAATCCGGCCGAGGAGTATAGATATGTGTGATCTACGACTTAGGGCGATAGTGTCCCCCTGGTGCCGGGTGATGTCTCACTTCCTTCCTGTGTCCCGTGTGGCGTGGTGTACGTCGTACTTTGTGCACTATGCGCTATCGGTTTCCGGCCGCTCAGCCGAGCGTGTCTCCTCTGTTCACCGGTCTCCAGTTGCCATTGCGCCAGTCACCAGCCACGGTCCGCGGACCTCGCCACTGAAATCAAAACTAATTCACACATATCTTATTTTACAAAAACATCGATCCAAATTTAAAAAAAAACTCACGAAAATGAATAGTAACCAAAAATAAAGATCACCAATTAATGAAATATTAAATAATAATATGACTAGGAGTATCTTGATGTACGGCTGCGAGACATGGTGCCTATCCGAAAGAGATAGACGAAGACTAGAGGCTTTTGAGATGTGGTCCTATAGAAGAGTATTAGGAATTTCCTGGAGAGACCGCATCACAAATGAAGAGGTTCTCCAACGAATCGAAGGAGGAATGCACCTGCTCAGGATCCTGTCCGAAAGGCGTGCAAGATGGATCGGTCATATAATACGACAAGAGGGCCTCTTGCATGCCATAATGGAGGGTATGACCGAGGGGACAAACTCTAGGGGACGCCCACGCCGAGAGTACCTGGAGGACCTGTTGGTGGACGTGCGATGCTCAACATATACAGATTTAAAAAGAGCCGCACAGGACAGGGGGGGATGGAGGAGAAGAGTTGAAATTGCTGCAAACCAGTCTTAGGACTGCAACCACGGAGAGAGAATATGACTGTTGTAATAACAAAATAAACATCTTAAAATTATATATATGGTACTGTTATCGACTAAACTCAATAAGGAAATATAACGGAAAATTGTACATAGCTTAAGGAACACTCAAATAGCCAAAAATCGATTAAATCACAATTTACTTGAAAAAACTTCCGTGGGGACGCGGCCTGTGAATAACGCAAAATTTAATACGCACGAGTCGTAAAAGTCAGAGAAAAAAAATTCAATAGTCGAAACTCTGTTTGGTTTCTCTATTGTCACTTACCGTTCTGGTTGTTTTATTGTATGTTTATAAAAGCTTACGCGTGAGTTATTATATTTTTTAATGTAAACATGCCTGGAATCCGGAAAACGTAAATATGCACGTTATTGAATATAAGTCGATACTCGTATTTGTTCACATTTTTCGTTTCGATTAGTTTTGCGGTTGAGGTTAGAATCAATCAATTTCCAGTATGTTTTTTACTGTTTCATTTTTATTGGTCGATCGCATAATAGAAAAGTGTGAAGTAAGAAAAAATATGAATTTCGAAAATTATGTAATTTGGCGAGTTGCAATAGGAAACAAAAAGTCAATGTGTTGAGATCTAATAAAATTATGGTTCATAACAACGTATTAGTAACAATATTGATGTGAAACATGGACGGGGCAAATTAATAAAAGGAACCGAGTAAATGCAGTGTAAATGCTTGCACTGAGAAGAATACGTAGTGTGTCGATATACGACAGAATAAGAAACGTAATTAATTATATAGGATAAATGTGAGCAAAAAATTGACGTATTAAGTAGGGTGAAAATAGTACGTTGAGGTGGTTTGGACATATTGAACGTATGAAAGACCGACTAAACAAATTATAATGCAAGCATAAGTGAGAGTCGTGGTAGAGGATGACTGAGAAAAGTAAGATTGGACCAGCTGTGTGGATATGGAGGAGACAAAGGAAGTATATCGTGATAGGAAAGTTAGGCATTCTATCATTTCTGTCTACCTCAACAAACGACGTGACGGTATGTATATAAATATATCGAATCATTTTTATGTTCGTTCATTAGCAGCTTTAGACTTCAGACTGTTCTTATTCCATCCCCACTTGGCTATAATCACTATCTATTCTCGGAAACCTCCTCCCATAGAGGGTGTGGTTACTTACGCCAAGGAATGGCGAAGCTATTATTTCAATAGCTGACCGAAGTATCGAGCTAGGGTTTACAAAAAATACTAACAAATGGGTTAATCATTAAAAATATTGTAAGATGGTTCGCGAATGATTGCCTACTCCAGTAGTTCTAAACTCAAAGGTTTGATTTGTGAGTCGAAGAAAATTTTGTCTCCTGGATAAACAGTAACAGTTTAATAACAGTTTCACCAATGAAAACAAAAGTATCATTCAATATTCTAACATTTCGACCAAATGGTGGTTTATAATAAATAAATAAAATAAATAAATATTAGGTTTATTGACAGCAACATAGTATGTACAAGATCACACCTGAATAACACTTCTAAAACACATAAATTGCAGACAATACATCAGACACAGAAGCTATCAAAAGGTCTGGGCTCATCTAATAGCATCCCCTCGGCCAAAATACACCCCACCAATATAGGGCGAACCCAGCCACGGGGACACCAGATGTTTTTCAGCCCACACCCTTAAACACGTGAAACAGGAATATATACAAAAAAATAAACACATAAAATAAATATAGTAGATGACAAAAAAAGAAAAAAATACATTCAAGAGAGAGTACACCAAAAGGTCCGGGCTCATCCCACAAACATTCCCACGGCCGAGATACACCCCACCAATGTAGGGCGAGCCCGACCGCAAGGTTTATGCCGTTGTGATGTGGTCACTACTTGACCCGTTAAATTTTAACATTGGTGACATTGAGAAAAAGAAGAAGAAATCTATTTTAGTTAATTTTTTTTGTTATATGGTGAAAAAATAAACCCTTTTTTGCGGTGCAGAACAGAATACGGCAATATCGTACCTTTTACAGCAAAACGATAATTCATGTATTATCATATGACAAAAGTAAACGCCAGTGGGGTAAAACAAAATTATAATGTATAATGACAAAGCCTTCATAGTTTTGAATGTACTCAGACTGCACTGACCGTTACAATTAAATACGCTTTCTTGCCCCTCTGCATTTTATCGCGAATTATTATAATACCATATAAGAAATATATTAATGTTGAATCGACAAAGTTGTTAGAAAGATTATTATGACAATAAGAAATATTTTAGTTAAATTTGTTTTTACTTTCATTTGATTTATACTTATATTTTAATTTGAGGGTGCATAGCCGCGCTGTAACGCACTGGATTTCCGTGCTGAAGCCGCCGTATTACGTCCCTCGAATAACACAGGCATTTTATTCCGCTTACTCGTAGTATTCGAAGGCATAGACTACCTATGACATATATATTCATAAAAAAGGGAAAAAAATATATAAAACATGCCGGTGTGATCCGATCGTCTCACGTCGATGTGTGGATCCAAAACAGCGGTGTATCTGGTGAGTTTGCTGGTGTGCAAGGGCTCACTCACTTAAAAAAACAAACTCCACGGCACAACTTCGCTTTATAACTGAATTCACCGTGGAACAGCGAGGGATTCTCGACTACAAAGTCCAACAATGACGACGATGGTAGTTTAATTTAATCTCTGAATGTACAGTACCCGGTGGTAAGTAATACACACGAACTGTTAGTGCATCGTGCAACAGAGACGACGCTCTACAAAGCGACAGTCTCTTTCTTAAGCCCGATCCGTATTACTTACTGCCGGTCCAATTTTGATGTTTATTTGAAATTATTGATATGTCAAATATTTTTGACTCTTTTTATTTATGACTTATAATCAGGGCTGTGGAGTCGCTAAAAAAAACACGACTCCGACTCCGACTCCGATTCCTATATTTACCAACAATACGACTCCGACTCCACAACTCCGACTCCACGACTTCGACTCCACAACTCCGACTCTACAACTCCGACTCAAAAAAGCTCAATTTTAGCAAGTTGTTTCCTAGCTTTGCATATAGCCATTTTTTTCATGTTATAGGGATAAAAATAAAACAAGATCAAACTTTAATAATTATTTATTAGAATTTATTCTTAAAAACAACATTGCTTCTATTAAATCTGTATTCGTAGAGGCTCTCAAATCAGAATTGAGAATTTAAGAGCGGAAAATAACCGCTCTACGGATACTTGGGTTGGGGGTAATGCTGTAACGATCAATGCTGAATCTTTTACGATTTCTAGATACCGCTGTATTGCCATTTCAACATTTAACTTATAAGTTCGGTCAATTTTTTCCATTATTTTCAATGCATCATAAAATTCAATTTTAAATTTTGAAATAGAGTCTCCTTCATCTATATTGGGACTGTGATTCAAACGAGGACGTTTTAGTTTATCTTGTTCATTGAGATATTTTTCAAAATCGTCTTCAGATTCAGCGGTGTCGGATGAAGATGATGATACTTCGTGTACGCTGCCTGCTGTCGTCTCTTTTTCTAGTCGAAGGCCTTTCATACGAACGGTTAATTCAAACAGAGCGTTTTTCGCTCTATTTATTTGTTCTTCCGTCAATATGGATCGAACCATGGGGTTAACATAGATCCCAGCCAACAGAATTTTCTTTTGACGTGAGAAAGAAGGAGACAAACACATTTTCGTAGACTTTATGCATTAAATGGATCTCGGTGATTCACCATATCGGCGCGACTTGCGCCTGCAAGTTTAATATTCGTGCACAATACACATTCATTATAATCATTTAAAAAAAATGTATTTTAAATTTTAACGAAAAATTAGTCGGAGTCGCTCGTTTTTACGACTCCTATTCCGACTCCGGCCCAAACACCGCGACTCCGACTCCAACTCCGACTCCGACTCCACAGCCCTGCTTATAATGCCAAAAAAACACTTTATGGGTCAACGTCTAAAAACAAGAAAGAAGGATTATATTTTTATTTGGTGTTCATAACTAAATAAACCTATTTAAAGTCTTCAGAGTGACCTTTCTTTTTTGTAGTTTTTAAAAGCATACTATATTGTTTATGAGTTCTTGACAACCTTATCAAGAATCTACCAATTTTTAAGTCATCAGTTCTGCTTTGAGTTGTATTTGTAAAAATAATTTTAATGAAATGATAGATAATGCATACAGACAAACTAATAAATAACGCACTGAAAAAAAAAACGCCTAAGTTCTTACTAAAGAACTGGATGGCGGGGCTAGTTGCAGAAAAAAGTGAACCTTTCATATTACATCAACAATAATATGGAAATAATATTCAACGCCAAACACATATGAGATAAGTAACAGCTGGAAATTCGAAATGCTATGTGCTTTTGAAAGTACATATGATATATTGAAATGTCATTGACAAATATTAAGACTGGGATACACGAACATGAGTTGTCTATTCATCTTCATCACTTGACACTGGCGTATACTCCTTCATATATAGGAGTTCACGGCCATTATTCAAAGATAGAGAGAGAGAGAGAGAGAGAGAGAGAGAGAGAGAGAGAGAGAGAGAGAGAGAGAGAGTTGTCTATTCAATGGTAACATTCGGAATTCGCAAACTTTATTACAGAAACAAATCACGATGTCATAGAAAGTAGAGATGAAAATTTACTCACGTCTTAAAAAATATATATCAACATATTATATGTTTAAGACTATATATCAAACATTTGAACATATACCATACTCGTATATTAGGTCGCGGTGTAGGGGCACTCACATTTATTCATTAACATTTTAACAGATTGGATTTCGTGTAAATATGCATTAGCTTTTGGGAGTTACAATAAACTGTGTCAACATATTTTTTTAGCTGAAAGCTGTCATCTCATGAGCAGTTGCTTGCTATTCAGACTTTTTGGATTGTTTATGGGTGATTGTTTTATACATGAATTCCGCGGATGTAAGGCAACTGTCTCAAAACAGTCAACGTTGCGGGTGATATAGGTAATTTATCTTGTGCAAAATTAATAAACATTTATAATACTAATAATAAAAAAGCAATTTATAACGGCCGTTTAGAGATCACTCTCCTCAAAGGGCTAGCTCGGGATTCAAACCCACTATCATTGAAGGATTAAAAATATTAGAAAATAAATATATATATGTTGAGTGTATGGATAGGAAGATGGTTGCTGTGCCCTGAATGACAGTTTGCAGTAACAATTCAGGTTTCGTGTGTAGAGTCGTTGTTAATAAAATGACAATAATGATAATAAAAAGACAATTTATATCGCACCATTAAGAGAATAAACTCTTCTCAAAGGTGTTGTAACTCGAGATTCGATCCCACTATTATTGACATATTAAAAATATTACAAAATAAATACATGTAAAGTTAATGAAAGGCTATGAAGATGATGGTTTCGGCATTATATTAGAAACTTCTCTGCATCTGCACATGTTTAGAAAAATCATATTTGGTAAGAAAACCGCAGAAAACTTACCAAGGAAAGATGAATTACATAAAAACCTGTGTAAATCTTCCGATGTGTGATAGTAACACATTCGGCTTTAGGCGTAGTGTGTGTAGTGCTTGTATATAATAATGAATTTTGATATCACCTCCCAAAAGGATGGTCTTCTAAAGTATTACACCCGCCACTCATATCTCTGACACTAACAGTCAGACCATTCCACGCCACAGAACCAGAAACGACAAAAAATCTATCATAATATCCCGCCCTATCGTGAATAAATAAATATACATTTACGAGTTCACCAGGATGAATTTAGAAACTACGAGATACATACAACCATATACACGTTTTTCAATATTTAAATATGATACATTCAATTTAATAATTTTGCAAACGTCTGAAATAATTCCTCTATGAACCCTTCCCTGGCGCCATGGCAATGTGCTATATGACAATATCCGACCAAGGCCAGAACAATTTCCTCCGCTCTATCATGAAGGTATTCGTATTCCGGCGGAGACGTGGGGGTTAATTCACCCTTCGCCTTTCCCCATCCACCATTAACGGCTACCAGGAAATTGGAGGCAGATAATCGCCTCTACCACTGCCCGGGCTTTTTCTTCTATACCCAAACTTGGAAATACCATAATATATAATATTTTCGACGAAATTTGTGTTTTATATTAAGATTTTTCTCCCATGCTGTTTGTAAGATTGGTTTGTATAGATGTAGTTTTCTTGCT
>OX463846.1:10722966-11029476 GCA_949825065.1 Odontocerum albicorne | reverse complement strand
ATGTTTTCAAAATTGGATAGCCATAGTACTTAAACTATTATTTAACATAACAAACACAGAGAAATAACGCTTATCTACTAATCGTCAAATTTAAGTTTCAGTCCGTTAACTCCCATGAACATCTTGACCAAAAGTGATCATTTATTGCACCTTAACTCGTCGGATTATATTGAGCCGGTAATCTATTACGGTGATCCGATTAACGGGTCATCTCCCCGCCTGACTCAACAGTTTTGCACTCTTAAGTTCGGAGAAAAAACCGGCTGTTGGGCTAGCGGTCCAATCCCACTCATGTCCAGTAACGACTGTTGCTTTTAAAAATTGTAGTTCACACAAGATACGACTAACACGATATTGTATTATACATTTTTATAACTTTTTGTAGAAATTGATTGATCTTGCGGTCTGTATTTTATGAAAATTACACTATTGTATACCACTCTTCTTCGACTAACATGTACCGTATCCTTGTGAATTTACTCACTGTTACATAAGTACTATCACGCCGCTTCCCTGCTGGGGTAGGGAGAGGACAGAACGGCAAACTTTCCTATCTTGACATACATATTTCGTCTCTTCCATATCCATACGAATCGTTACGCTGTTTGCTTGCTAGGGTAGGAAAAGAGCACAGCTGGCCAGCCTCAATACACATATTTCGAATCTTGCACACCCATACAACTATTCATACAGCTTCTACAATTTTTCTCACTTCTTACTTTTCCTTCTTTTAAAATATTATTCACTTGATCCAACCATTTCATTGGACTTGCTATATCACGCCTTCCATGCACTTTAGAACTGTAAATTTATTTTTTAACTATTTCTTTATTCATTTATTCCACGTGCCCAAACCATCTAAGAGTGATTATCTTCACATTCATTAACCTCATTGTGTTCCGCCTCATTATTGCATATCTTTTACGATTAATAATCCAAATACTTATAGACGTTTTTTTTCTTCAGATTTATATCTGATAACGGTATTACCATTGAAATTGAACACAAAATTAGAATTAAGTATTCTTGAAATTATTTATACAAAGAGCACAAAACACTTTCAGCAGGGTAAATTGCCTGAATAAAAAAAGGACTTTATAAATTGAACTAGTCGTTTTTCAATGCGTAACACTAACAATCAGTTAATTTGTCCTCTGTCATTATAACAAAGGATTTTGTGGGCATTCTTTATAAATATATTTGTACAATAAAATATTCTGATGGACTCGCGCTCTTCTAATATAGCACTCTCCGAGCGCCAACCGACTATGTACTGAAGTGTCAATTTAAATGTGTTTTTTTTTTCTCATGTATCATTTCAAACTTGCAAACCTTCACAGTTATAAGCAATTATCGGTCATTATTAATTAATATACATAAGCACTTTTTTATAAAAAATATTACATTTTAGTTGAAACGACAGAACGTCGACGCTCGGATATGTAAATACACGTGTCCACCGGAATAAATCATTGTTCAAAACTTAGATATGAAAACTGTTTACAAGGTTCTCCGAAAGCAAAGACTCAGATTTATGTTCGATGTTGAAAAAAGAATAAGAAGGACTCTTCTCACCGCTTTTTACTTTTTCACTCTTTCATACATATTTTCGATACAGTAACGTTCAATCCGAAATTTGATCACTGAATATCCTTAACAAACAGTAGGCAATATATACGTATATTATACTGAATGATTGTTCTTTGAGTACCCTTCAACATATCCGAATTGGTTATTTGAAAATATTGAAAATCATATCCGGGACACAACATGGTCTTTGGCCCCAGTAATCATTCCTTTGGGCTTAGAGCCGCTTGAGTAGGTACAGAACCCAGGTTCATCATTACACTTGTTGACAACACTACCGCACGTGAAGAGGCAACACTTACTCAGCAGACGCGAGTATTGTTATCAGACAATCTTGACCAAATTGGGACCGTTTATTTTTTGTACCATCGGGAGTCGTACTTGAAATTCGCGCGTGGAAGTCAAGCATCTTACCACTTAGGCCACAAAGGCGATGTTGAAACGGAATGTATTTATAGTATTTATGTTTGGTTTTAATGTTGTAATAAATGTAGACATTCGATGCACGCATGAACTTTAAAACAAACACACCACTCCTGTTCCCATCCATACAGCATCGTGTCTACATTCGGTATCAACACTCGTACGATCCTTGCACCGCTCTATGGTGTCGCCATGATCTGGCGTTGGAATTGATATCCTCCATGCGAGGTCATGTCACTTCCTATGCATTCACAGAATGCACTTCCCAAACTGTGGCATTTTTTTTATTTAAATACACTTTCATTGTTTAAAATGTAGTCGAGCGAGCTATCTTCCATCAAATTAGGAAGTCATTATAAATTTTAATGTGAAAAAACGGCCAGATCTGTACAGATTAGAAGTCAAATCGTTTTATTACTAGACCTCAGAGGTCATCTGATGGCAAACAGCGAATGATTACGGATATTGGAAGCAAACAAAGAGACAAGAGGATTTCGCATATAAAATATTGAGCAGCGTTACAGTCCAGTATAGAGATCAGTTGTGTAGCTGGTTCAGGCCAGCATCACTCATCTGTATTAATACCAAGGCCAGAGATTAAACGGTCTACGGATACCACTCGGTCTAGCACAATAGATCATCAGCGGTATCATAACTTTGTTACAGGTGCGATCAAATATTTGATTTTGATCAATACATGAAATTGTGGAAGTACAATAGGGACACTTTTTTTCGGTACTCTGAACCCAAAACAGCTGAGGAAGACGAAGAAGGTTAAGTTGATTTTTACTCGATGCTGGACCCAAAACGGCTGAGGAAGATGAAGAATGTTACGTTGATGTTTTCTCGATATTGGACCCAAAACGGCTGAGAAAGATGAATGTTACGTTGATGTTTTCTCGATACTGGCACAAAACGGCTGAGGAAGATGAAGAATGTTACGTTGATGTTTTCTCGATATTGGACCCAAAACGGCTGAGAAAGATGAATGTTACATTGATGTTTTCTCGATACTGGACCCAAAACGGCTGAGGAAGATGAAGAATGTTACATTGATGTTTTCGCGATACTGGACCCAAAACGGCTGAGGAAGATGAAGAATGTTACGTTGATGTTTTCTCGATACTGGACCCAAAACGGCTGAGGAAGATGAATGTTACGTTCATGTTTTCTCCTTATTGGACCCAAAACGGCTGAGAAAGATGAGTGTTACGTTGATGTTTTGTGACCAAATAAATGAATGAACATAATTTTCTTCAGTGCATCATTTTTCAAACTTTTCACCCTCCAAGAGTTTTCATTCGATAAATAATAACGAAAGCCAATAAGTACAGTGAGTGCTACTTAAATAGTGGTCCGCAGACTAGCTGTAGCTGTATTATCCGTAGAGGTTACTTTAGTAAGACATAAGTATTATATTTATTTACATATTGTATTTCCCTCGATTGAATAGCTTTTTAAATACCTACTGCATCTTAAAAAAATAAAACCGGTCCTTAGGTGACACTGAAAGATTTATATACCGATCCACTCCACGAGAATGTTTGAGTAGCACTAAATTACTATACATTTCATACTCATGCATACCATCCGCCATGTCCTTTGTGGGGTAAACAGAGAGAACATTTTTTTCACATCTTTCTATGCATGCACACGGCTCTCGCCTGATCCACCATCTATACATGCTGTCTTGTTTCTTACTCTGTTTATATTTCCCTTAGTTAAAATTTCTCTAACTATCGTTCAGCTCATTCCTCGGCCTACCTCTTTCTCGCTCTCCAAACATTTCAGACATACATGTATATTTGTTCCGTAAGTTTTTTGGCCAAATCACCTCCAGATTCGTTTCATTCTACTTATAACATATTTCACTAATAGTTATCTTTTATCCATTGTTGTCCATGTCATTTGTTGCTTATCAAAATTTATAATTTGTTGCTTATCAAAATCATTTGTCGCTTATCAAAATCCATGTCATTTGTTGCTTATCAAAATTTACGTAAGTTATGGAAAATGATTTTATTTTTGCTATTGATGTTTGAAATTTTAGAAGATATGCTTGAAAGTTTAATCTTAACTTAATGAGAGTGTGAAGGAAATTTTAGGAAGAGAAGATGTGCATTTCTTCTCCTTTTCTTTTCTCTTTACATACTCGTATATCATGTGTTTTGCTTATCAGACTTAGTCATTCATTCCACTTCCAGCATATAAAATAACTAGTGTATGTACGATATTCATGTCTCATTACTCACCCATGTATCGCTTTTACTTTTCATTTCAATGTTTATATTTATTGTTTCTATATTTGAGATTTTTTATTAATAAACTAGACATGTTTAGGAATAGGTGTTGTTGCATTCTGTTGAATCTCACTAGTTACAATTAAAAACCTACACAATCTCTTTTATGCAGGACTAATTGATATTTATGGTTTGTAACTATCCGTACATACTCGTACATGTGTCACTACTTACACCGGTTCTCGATGGCTGCAATAGGTTCACACCGATATCATTTTTTCCACGGTCAAATGGGTTTAAACAAAATGGTAAAGGTTATACGTCATTCGAAAGAAAATTTTCTGCTCTATACGATATTGTGTTTGCTTTTACGTTACATATATTATTTTATTTGATTACAAGCCTTCAAAATGGAATGTCAAGTAGACGAAAGTGAGCATTTTCGTTTCAATTGTCGAAAGTTGATTTTTGTTGTTTTCACTCAAAACATGTGGAACCCAAGCGCCAAACTTCTGGACTTTTCCCATTGATTTAATATGGCGGTATACAGTCATGTGACTACAATTCATCTGCTCAGCCAATTCTACGGTGGTTTGAAGGGGATCTTCATGAATAATATGGTTTAAGCGGTCCTCATCGAAGTCCACTGGTCGTCCGGAACACTCCATGTCTTTCAGGTCGAAATTACCGTCATTGAAACGCAAAAACCATCGACGAGCTGTCCTTTCATTCATAGCATCTTTACCGTACACTTCGCAAATATCGCTAGCAGCTTTGGCAGTTTTATTCCCTCGATTGAACGCGAACAGAAGGAGGTGTCGAGAATGCTCACTTTCGTCTACTTGACATCCATTTTGAAGGCTTGTAATCAAATAAAATAATATATATAACGTAAAAGCAAACACAATATCTTGTAGAACAGAAAATTTTCTTTCGTTTGACGTATAACCTTTACCATTTTGTTTTACTTTTGGTGCCCATTTTTAATTTGGAAAAAAACGGACACAACTTATGTTACATAATAAAAAATATAAAAATGAGTGTTTTATTTATTTTATTAATAATTTATATCATCCCAATCTAAGCGACTTTACTGGTGGTTTATTTAATGTTTTCTTTGTATGCAAAAATATCCAGTTAAGTTTCACAGGAACGAGTATCAAGGAACGAGTTATAAAAATATCACATTGATAATTGATTTGGTATTTATATTGTACAAATCCATTATTTTATCAGAATGATTTAAAACTTAAATGCGAAAAAAATCTACACAATAAGCTTAAGCGACAGGTCTGTTTCACTTTATAACAGCAGTTTGACAATGCTTTTGTAAAGCGAAACAGGTGTGTCACTTTAATTTAAATTTATTATGTGGATTTAAAAAAAAAGTGTTAAATCATTCTATTTATAAATAAAAATTATCACCTTGATTTTTGCAGTCATAGAAGCAGCGTATTAGTTTTGCTAAATACATTTAAGTGGAATGACGTCTGAAAATATAATTAAACCCGGGATATCACAAATTAATATAAAGTGTACTATTCATCAGACTCTTGACACCTGTAACGCTTCTTCTTATATTGTGTTGTATTTTATAGTACAATTTGGCGGGTTTATTGCCATGTGCCAATCTCTTTCAACCAACCAGAAAGATGTTATATAGGCCTAAAGTAGAAACCAGACTGGAACGGTTTTTTTTAAATTTAATATTGTAAACCAATCAGAATCGAACCCGCAACCGCTGGGCTATAAGATAGGCTTATTACTAACTAGACTACGGAGGTCTTCGCGTATATTACTTTATTTATGCTATGAATAATTGAGGATATTATATAAGTTTTTGCTGGTCTAAATTTAGTCCATTATCTCATATCGTTTCTCAACTAGTGGGTCCCCCGCCTTCCCGGAGGGTCGCGGTGAAATCTTAGAGGGGTTGCGAAAATAAAAATAGCTTACATGTAGGAAAATAACAAAATTTCTGAAAAAAATAAAAACATTAATTTATTGTTTTAGCATGCAGGTCGCGAAGTTTTATATATAATATATATATTTTTTTTGGGTAGTCGCAAGGCTAAAAAAGTTGAGAAACAATGATTGCAAATGTGGGTTGAGTCTTTTTGCACATATAGGTCCATTGCATTATTTACTATTTAAATTTTCGCTTACGATATCTATCTATCGTGTTGTAGTTTAACAATGAATTTTAATTGTATTGTAATTAGCACTTTAAATAACAATGCAGGAAATGATTTCGTAACTTCGAGATTTGTCTCGGAAACCTCATTACCTCAGGTCTGTAGATGTTTTCTTAATATAAGTATATGACTTAAGAAGTTTTTTTTAGTCTAGGCAATTCACCCTACTGATACTGTTTCGTACCCTTTGTACTCGTATTATTAATTTCATGAATATAGAAATGTGTTACTATCAAATATCGGAAGATCTACAAAGATTTATTTATAATTCGTAATCTCTTGGTAAGCTTTCTGATTTCTTACCAAATATGAAATAAATGCAGATTCGGGGAAGTTCCTAATCTAATGACCGCAGCAGCCACCTTTCTACCCTACCATTCAATTTGTTTTATTATTTTGTAATATTTTATAATCTGTCAATAATAGTGAGCTACGAGTAGAAATGTTTTTGTTCCACAATGAAATATGTATCAAGTATTTTCCAAAAGAATTTCACCCTAACGTGAATTGGGTTTTCATGAATAATTAATTTGAAGGCTCGATTCTTAGGGCCATAAATAATATTGTCTCTCGGCTACACTCTTCGTCATGCCTGTATCACTATATGAGTAGATTGTTCGATAATATGACATTAATCATTCTATCAAATTTTTTAATACATCGTCTCTTTTTACACTTTTTACAATTTAAAATGAAACAATACTTTTATTTGTCCTCACTGAGATACAGGCAAAAGCCTAGTTGTTTACTGGGGACACGACAAATGAAAGGCAATTTACCCAGATCCATTAAAATTATATGCCCAAATTAAATTACCCGTTGTTTTTTCGCAAATTGTGTAAGTATTTATAGAATTTCTTGACATATATAAATAAAAATAAATAAAAAAAATAATAAAATAAATAAAAATACTCATTTATATGTTTGTTAACTTAATGAAATTCAATCAGAATTAAAGTTTTCATTTAATAGTCATTAAAAAAGACAAATAATAATTAAGAGCGTTACAATTAAGCCTTGACACCTTCGCGTCGATCGAGCTATCAGACCAGAACCTTACGTGGGTGGCTTCGGATCATTTGCCATCACTTATGGCAGCCAAGACCTAAACTTGCCATCCATTCACAACAAGCGCACTTGACTCCTGTTCTCTTAGTAGCCTCTGAAGGTCAGGTCTGGTGCCCTTTTATGGAACTCCTCCAAGGGGACCGGCTTTTTGTGTGTTAAACATTACAATTATTTATTAACGTTGTATCCTCTTAACGATATTTAGGGTCAAATGATACTTCCTAGATGACCTCCGTGACCCAATAGTTGAAACCTTTTCTGGCTATTGAGTTAATTAAATCCATACTAATTAACTGATAGTTTAAAAAAATCTATTTGCTTGAAAGATTTTACTTACGTAGCAACATGCTCACTAAAATGTATTAATCATCCTTTGATTCTTCCACATCTATATACCTTCTTATACAACTCCTATGATTTCCCTGACTTTCTACGTTTCTTTCTTTCAAAATACCATTTACTTGATCCAATTACACTTTCTTTGGTATTCCTCTACCATGCCTTCCACTCAAATTTGCACTATATATTTATTTTTTAGCCTTTCCTCATTCATTAGTTCCACGTGCCCAAATCGTCTCAGAGTGATCATCTTCATATTATTCAACACATCCTTATGTTCGCATTCATCCCTAATCACCTAATTCCTTATTCTGTCAATACAAGTACGCTAAATGTTATCGGAGTATTTGATATGCAGTGAAAATGTTATTTTGGAAAATAAAACTTATTTTAGAAAAAAAAACTTATTTTAGAAAAATCATTCTGAAAGAATGCTCACAAAGTTATTTTAGCGCCTTTTATGAACCAAATTTATCTTTCTTAACTCTGAAATAACATTTAATGAAGTTAATTTAAACGTGTTTAAACTAAATTTTAAGTATATTATTTGTAGTTTCATTGTCGCATTCATTGTCGAGGTTTAAAGACATTGTAATTTGTTTTTATCAAACACTGTTTAAAAAGTGAATTAAACAGTGTTTGATAAAAACAAATTACAATATCTTTTGACTGTTAATGGTCCGTGCGCGAATACTCGACACTGATGATTAACGACTTCCTGAAAATATGCCACCTAATGACTGTAGTATATCAAGCCTCGTCTGTAGTTTAGATTTCTACAAATAAATGTACATATTGTTACTGTGGTATAATTTTAAAGATGATACTACTTCCATACATACCATTACGACATAACCTTGTATGGTAGATACAGAAAACAGTTCTCCAAACTGTTATGTACAAGCACACAACTTTTACCTTCTCCACATTCATACATCTCGTCATGCACAATCTTCTATTATTCATACTTTTCACTTTTTTACTTATTTTAAAATCTTTTCGATTTGAAACATCTATGTTTTCCTCGATTTAACTCTTACACGCACACTTTGCACTTCTGAATTGTGTACTTGCTTAGTCATGTGAAATAATTAAATTAAATTATAGAAATTCAATGGAGACTTTATAGAATCAGTATATTAATAACAATATTATATTGTACACCTAATAATATCAAGATGTGCTAAAATTATGGTTTACAATATTACAATATACGTTCACAATATTATGGTTCACAATATGTGAGTGAAACGTGGAAGTGAAAATAAATGGAAAGGAGTCGAAATGAATGATGAAAAAGCACATTGATGTAACATGTTGAACGGTTGGGTGACTAACGACTGAATAAACAAATTTATAATGCAAGGATTGGTGGTAGTCGTAGTAGAGGACGACGGAGAAAGGTATGGTTGGACAAAGTGAATGAAATGATGTTAGACGTAAGAGAAACAGAAGAAGCTCTGTAAAAATATATATGAACGTGGAGGAGGCGAAGGAAGTATGACGTGATAAGTAAGTTCGGCGTGCTATAGTGTCTGCCTACCCTAACAGGGAAATGGCTTGTATTTTTAGATTCGAGAACACAAGTGGCGGATTTCATTTACGTTATATTTGAGAAACGTATATTCCATTTCTTAATTTTATTTTTTGGAAATCAAACCAATATTCTTCTTCCTTATTCTATTAAACTATATTTCACATATCTATTTTGATTGGTTTCATTTAAATCCGTAACTTGCGGTTTGCTAGTGACACCACAATTGTGGTATACAGTGAAAGGGAAATTACAGATGTATACCGCAGTATTTAGTCGGAGAGTGAGATGTTCGGGTAGCGCATCAATAGGAGCAAAACAAGAGTCATGTTCACTGATCGCTCAAACATTGCGACAAAATAAACACTAAGCTGGAGGGCTTGAACAATGTGTGAGTTTGTTTACCTAGGCTCCTTGATTACTGACAGGAGTTTAAGCAATTTGGAGATGATGCGCAGAATCCAGATGGCTAAGGGAGCGATGAATAGCCTGAGTGATCTGGAGAACTAGAGGAATCCAAAGAAAAAAAAATATGACCCCATTGGTTCAAAACCCTAATTTTCACAAAAAATATATGGTGCAGAACCCTGGACACATATAGCCCTGTATAAATAGACAAATCATTTATGCCTTTGAGATGTGGTATTGAAGGCGTGTTTTGCGTATTCTATGAACTGACAGAAGAGCCAATTGTTCCATTATTAAAAAGCTCGTTCCATTATTAAACGTTGCGACACGTCGCATTGTGCTGTGTACTCGTACGAGCAGAATCTTACAATACTTGGGCACGTAGCGCGGGAGGAACACGACATCTTTAGTAATCAATTCTGGCGGGAAGTGTGAAGAAAATGATGAACAGATAACGAGCATCCATCCGAAGGAGTAACATGATGATAAACGCAGCTTGGTGTTCATTTCAGGGGGGACTAAATAGAGCGGGAGATAATTTGTACTACATAATAATGGTTGATTACCGTGATGATCACGATATTTAATGTACAATCGAGGAAACAATCAAGAATATTTAAATGTCAAGAACAACGAGTAACGTGTTTTTCGCACAATCAATATTATCGTTTTTGGTAATTCAATAGCACAATTGTTTTTAGTAGTTCCTAGCATACATTTTTCTTGGTCGGTTAATATTTGCCATAGTGGTCGTGAATATGATTAATCCAGATCTCTTTGATGTTACACTGCCCCTAAACCCTGTCTCAAAATAGAATATACTAATACCGTTTACTTTAGCGTCCCAGGCGATTTTTTCATGTCGATTGGTCAACTGCAATCTTCTCCCAGTTTCCCTTCACTCCCCGTCTCCTTTGATCATAGTGTATGTCGTCAGCATTTTTTTTTTTTTCGTTAAGGCTCATTTTCTATGTTGTTGGACTTGAATAATGATATTGGACGAGTCTATCGATTGAAATTTATTGACATGACATATCTATCATCCGTGGCAATTTTCGCGACCTTTCATAAATCCCTATTAATAAGTTGTTGTCTCGTTCTTTTCTAAAACTTCGCATTTTCAAGTATCTTTTATATAACTCAGAACAGTAGAATTTGTGCATTTGTCTTTTAGCTTAAGATTTTGGGAAAAGGTGTTATTAAAGAATATTATTTTTTTGAACTGATGCAGCAGCCCTGAAATCACGAGTTCTCATCCATGACAGTAACATGTCAATATTGGATAATTCGCAAAATCGCTTATTTTGAATTTTATTTATTGTTCACATTTTTAATATTCTATATGCGTTGTATTTTGCTTCTATGCATTTTATTTCTTTGTTCATTTGTAATTTAAACATTTTATGTTCGACAATCAACCGTGTATGAAATAAATAAATATACATGTGTAACGAGCGCAAAGAAACCCGCATACAATATTTTATTATCATGTTTTGTGAATTTTCACATAATGAAATAACTGCATGCAAATATAATAGAATGCATGCAAAAGTCTCGTTCACCCACTATCCATTTCTTTCGTTTCGGGAGCGAATAACGCTTGTAAAGTATGTCAGTTCGCTCTGTTACCGATTCAATGTTGTATTTATAATTATCCCAGATTATTACTCCTTTACCTGCGCACCTGATATTTACAGTGGGCAGTTGCTGTTGACTGTTACCTCTTCCATTGCCTAGACTTCCCACTCGGTCTAATATCGCTACATTATACCGACTATTGAATACCTTCATCAACTGCCCCCGTAGTCCAAAGCGGATCATGATAGTCATTTACAATCTATGGATTCAACGTTATCATTTACTGTCGTGTAGTATTAGTTCACTGCCAAACACAAGCCTTAAATTATGGTGACACGGATTTGAGTTGTTAGATAAATTATTTAATGTCAATAATGACAAATAAAGTACATCACTTTTTCAAATAATATTAATTTCATAAATAATATTATGTTTAAAATTATTTTGTTACAGGTGAGGATCGTTTATCTCTGATGTGGTCTTAGTGATATTGCAAACACATATAGCAGGTAAATTTAGCACAATTTTTTATATAGATACAGTAGACTCTTGATTATCTGGGGTGTATTAACCGGGTGACGGATTAATTTTCTATAAAATAATATAAAAATCGATTTTTTTTCTGCCCCAGTTAATCTGCAACCCGGTTAATGCTACTCCAGAAAATCGACGGTCTACTTTGAAAAAAAAATTGATGACGGATAGAAATATTAATATGTTAAGTGATGCAAAAAATACATTAAGAGAGTGACAGGTTTTTTTTACTCATTGATGCTTTCGAAAGTGTAATATAATACTGGAAAAAAAAAACAATTATGATATTACAATATCGTTGGAACACAATGCAATGCGATTTGACATAGACGGTCAATTACCATGTATAACTGTTCCAACCAACCAGAAAAATGTCAACAAAGGCGGAAGTGAAAACCAGAACTAAACTCTATTTGTTTTTAAAAAAATGGACACCAACGAGAATGGAATACGCATCCCTCGGGTCGAGAGACATAAGAACTTGGTATTTGTTGATTTACTCTTTTATTTATTATTTTTTCTTAATCTGTATGTATGTGGGCTGAAAAACATCTGATGTCCTCGCGGCCGGGCTTGCCCTATATTAATAGAGTGTATCTCGACCGGCAGATGTTCCGAGATGAGCCCATACCTTTTGATAGCTTCTCTCTTAAATGTTTTTTTCTGCTATTTATCTTTAGATATATGTGTGATTTCGGATTGCATTTGTATACTCATATGTACATATTATGTTGCTTTCAATAAACCTGTATTTATTCATTTATTTAACTAGGCCGCGGAAGTTGTCTTTATACGAGTATGATAAATGTCTAATCCACATTTAACCTCTTGAGATGTTCGAGGAATCATAACATCACTTAGTACGGACTTATGACTGAAGTATAAGTATAATATACTCGTATCCATACCTGAAGTATTAAGTCATCTCTTTACTTTAGATTTTACTCGTATCCATACCTGGACTATTAAGTCATCCCTTTACTTTAGATTTTACTCGTATCCATACCTGGACTATTAAGTCATCCCTTTACTTTAGATTTTACTCGTATCCATACCTGGAGTATTAAGTCATCTCTACATTAGATTTTACTCGTATTTATACCTGGAGTATTAAGTCATCTCTTTACTTTAGATTTTAATCGTATCCATACCTGGAGTAACATATTAAGTAATCTGACGTATAAGCAATATATAATATACTCGTATCCATACCTGGAGTATTAAGTCATCTCTTTACTTTAGATTATACTCGTATCGATATCTGGAGTATTAAGTCATCTCTTTACTTTAGATTATACTCGTATCCATACCTGGAGTATTAAGTCATCTCTTTACTTTAGATTTAACTCGTATCCATACCTGGAGTATTAAGTCATCTCTTTACTTTAGATTTTAATCGTATCCATACCTAGAGTGTTAAGCCATCTCTTTACTTTAGATTTTACTCGTATCCATACCTGGACTATTAAGTCATCTCTTTACTATAGATTTTACTCGTATCCATACCTGGTGTGTTAAGTCATCTCTTTACTTTAGATTTTACTCGTATCCATACCTGGACTATTAAGTCATCTCTTTACTTTAGATTTAACTCGTATCCATACCTGGAGTATTAAGTCATCTGTTTACTTTAGATTAAGCCTTCAATGTAGGTAGATCTAATTCATGTGTTAGAAGGATCTACATCACATTTATTTACCTGTTTTTAAATATTTGATGAATACACCATCACTTTTTATAGGCTTGTATAGAACGATTATTATTAGACGAAATTTATCTAAGGACGACACATTTTAATTGATATTTTTGTGCATACAGGACTAAGATTAGTCCATATAAAAAATGTATAGTGGGTTTCATCCTTTTTTTGCATATATACATTCACGTATAATATGGCGATGAGCTTCGTCATTCTTGGATCGCTCTGCCATTATTTATTAGTGAACCCAACTCCCACTTTACAGCTTACTCTTTTAACCCATTAACATCCAATCTTCATGTCTTTTACTTTTTGCGATAGGAAACAAAGTTAATGGGACACTAAAACATATATATGATACTCGAACTGGATTGTATCAAAATCTGCTAAAACTTGACAGAATACGGAATGAAGTTATTAGGTATGAATGGGGACTTAAGGCTGATGTGTTGAGTAAGATGAAGAAATACACTCTGCGATGGGTTGCGTATGTACAACAAATGAACGAAAAAAATACTTACAAATATACGGTGAAAATGTGAATGGAAAGGGTGGTAGAGAAAAAACACAAAAAGTATGGTAGTATCAGGTGAATGATATTTTGAAAAAAAGAAATGTGGAAAGCCAGATAAATCATGCGAGTTCTTTGAGAAGGTGTGTGGATATAAAAAAGGCGAAGAATGTGTGGCGAGATATGAAATTTTAAAGTCCTCTCTGCCTACATTGTATGTATGAATTAAAAAAATGTTCAAAAACATTTTTGAAAATTCCTATTTTGGAATCGTATCAATATTTTTTTTACGAATAACTAAAAATATTAATATTTAAAAGTTCAATTTTGTCTCTAGTCAATCTGATATCAAAATTAATTCCTTGTATATCAAAAAATAATTTCATTGAAATTTGTTTATTTCACTTTATATAACGGTATAATAACCCTATCGGTTTCAAGGTTTTCACCTCGTCATCAGGGGAGCATAAACATGACTCTTGTTTGAGCTCCTCTGATGATGTGAAAATCTTGAAACCGGTAATGTTATACCGTTATATAAAGTGGAATAAACAGTGTTGTATTAAACAAATTACATTGTCTTTAAACCTCCACTGTGTTAATATGTCTTAACTACAAATAACGTAAAAATCATTTCCCTTATTTATTATTTGTAAAAGTTTAATAAGATCTACCGCTTTTAGCTATCAAATAATTTTATCGAGTCTGAGATTTGAGACACAGGTGCATTTAGACATAATTATAATATACGTTTATCGGAATTATTTATCCAGTTTATATCTCCACCCAAAGAAAGATAAGATCTATATCTCCACCCAAAGTTCATATCTCCACCCAAAGATAAGATCTATGATCAGTCGTCAACCTAATACGATCGCGAATCTAGTAATTCTTGAAGATGGAATGTGCGATGAATCTGAAACAGTCAGAAATTTAATGGAGTGTCTACAGCAAATGACACTAGGTTGTAAAAAACAACATCAAAAAAGTACTAGTTTATGCGGAAAAAAAAAACATTGAACCGAAACGAGGATCGATGAAGGATATGGGTTAATGTATTGTACATATGAGTAGGGATTATACATTTTTCGTATCATTAACCAGTTAGGTGCCTTAAGCGAGTTTACTCGCTCTCTGTTGCCGTGCCCATGGGGCCGGCCATACAAAATAAGCGAGTTAAATCGCTCAACTTTATGCCTGTTTTATGTCTATAGTAGTAATTCTAATAATCTAAAACGTAGAACATATAGAGACGTTTATTGAGATGATGAATAAATACTATAATATTACAGTTTACATATATTATCGAATTTACAGAGATTTACCTAAAAGCTTCGCATGACAGTCGACATGTGTCTCTAATACAGGGTTATCAGTTTTGCGTTTTACTTATTTAACCGTTGAAATTTGAAATGATTTTATAGTTACGTTATTTACTTTCCGTGCGTTATTAAAATAATTAATATTTTCGTGTTACATATACTTTTAATTCTATCAAATATTTTATTAATGTATGTTTCCGTATTTTCTGTGATAAACTATGACAACCCTGACATTTGAATAAAGTTTTAGTTGTGTTTTTCTGAGTGAACGGTGGCATAAACGGCACATATTGTACATATTTGGTAATTCTTCGTAATATCCTTTGAATATGTATACAAAAAAGATAATTCTATTAGGTTTTATTTTTGGTAAAAATTTAACAGCCCTCCGGGATCAGCCATACTAATACCTTGCGGCACCTAAAGGGTTAACATCTGGCAACTCCTAAAGCACTGGAAATATTACGTAGATTTAACAACTTTTAATAGGAATAAATGCTGATTTTCTTAGTCACCAACCGTTTTTTATCATTGTTGTTTTACTCTGATTTCAAAATTTCATTAGTTCGATGATGATATTCCAAACAAACTATAATATTATAAATCAGTCAATATGTAGTAAAGCAAAAATGTGTTGAATGGTCAAATGATGGTATTAAAAAAGAATAAGTTAAATGCGATTTTGTCGCAGGTTCCACAGTTTAAAAAAATATTGTATTACATTTCAGCTGATATAATACAACTTGATGGCCTTTTTATTACTTGGCTATTTTTTCCAACCAGCTAGAGAGATATTCAAGGTTTTTAAGTGGAGATTTTTTTTTTGTAACATTGATAATCGAACCCGAAACTTTTAGGTTGATAATAAACGTTCTACTAAATAAGGTCATCGTTATCGTGATCAAACTTTATTGATCAGTAAATCGTTTGAATGCAATTAATTTGATATGAATAATATAAATTTCTAAATTATACGAATTTGACTACGAGAAGGCATTTGACAGGGGAAGACATACTGACTTAATGAGAATGCTTGCCGATTGCAACATTGATACTAAAGATCTGAATTTTATTAAGAACCTCTACTGGTTCCAGACAGCCGAAATAAGACAGGGATGCGAGAATTCGAATGCAATTGCTATCCAACGAGGCGTAAGACAGGGTTGTATTCTGTCTCCATTGTTATTCAATTTATATTCTGACCATGTCTTTAAAAGATCCCTCAGCAGCACCGATAAAGGTTTGAAGATTAATGGCGTTATGATAAACAATATCAGATATGCGAATGACACCGTTTTACTAGCCGAAGGCGTCAATGATCTCCAGGACCTTCTTAATCTTGTTGACGAGTCCGGTGAAAGAGTGGGTATTACAATAAATGTCAGTAAAACCAAGTGGATGACATTCGGGCGGTTGGATTACAGTGGATCAGTGTTGCGTTTGAACGGCCGTAGCGTCGAAAGGGTGGAGAAATTCAGATACCTCGGCAGCATACTCGCGCAGTCTCTCGACCCGGATGTGGAAATCAGGTGCAGAATTGAGGCAGCAAGAACTGCATTTAATAAAATGAAGTCGCTCTTCCGTGATGACAACTTAAATTTGAAACTCCGTCAGAGGATGATTAGATGCTATGTGTGGTATGTTTTATTGTACGGTTGTGAAACATGGACCTTGAAAGCCCAGGCAATGAACAGACTGGAAGCATTTGAAATGTGGTTGCATCGTCGAATGCTAAAAATTCCCTGGACAGACATGGTGACAAATACCGAAGTCCTGAGGCGAGCTAGAGCTGACAGGGAGTTGTTGTCCACTATAAAAGTGAGAAAGATTTCATATCTGGGTCACGTGCTGCGTGGAGAGAAGTACCACTTGCTCCAGCTTATATTGAAGGGGAAAATCGAGGGACACCGGGGGCCCGGAAGAAGACAGATGTCCTGGCTGCGGAATGTGAGGGAGTGGACCGGCATCCGGAGTGTGGAGGAGCTGTTCCGGGCGGCTCGGGACCGAGACGGATTCGCCGAAGTGATCGCCAACGTTGGGGGGACCCGACAGGGCACTTAGAAGAAGAAGAAGATACGAATTCGCACATTTCTAGACTCAAGTTTGCTATCGATCTAGCTGGATACATGGTTATCATATTAGTCCACTTCTAAAAGCCTACTGCTCGTGTCGTGAACGGATTGATTTCAAACTTTGTCTCATTGTATTCAAGTCCTTTAATGAGATGTCTCCATTGTACCTTTCAAAGCTGTGTCTGAGAGATGTTACTTTTGAGAGCAGTAAAACTTTGAGATTGATTTCGTCTTCATCGAATTAATTAAATATTCCGAATTGACCCAATAGAGCGGGGTATTATGACACGGTTTTCCTGTTGTGTGGAATGGTCTGCAATTATTGGCGGTATAGGTGGCGTGTGTAGTTTTAGGAAATACTT
Source organism: Odontocerum albicorne (assembly GCA_949825065.1). Classification (NCBI taxonomy): domain Eukaryota; kingdom Metazoa; phylum Arthropoda; class Insecta; order Trichoptera; family Odontoceridae; genus Odontocerum; species Odontocerum albicorne. The sequence goes on along the minus strand of OX463846.1, from coordinate 11,011,604 downwards.
GGAAAATAACCCGTTTTGGGAGTCTTATCTAAATTGATGACTATATGAATACCATATATATACACTACACCTAATGCCGAATATATTAATATCACCTTTCGAAAGCTCTTCGCAGGTTTCCTTGTAGTTCGTCTTTCCTTAATAAGGTTTATGCGGTTTTCTTACCTGCTATGTTTTTTCGAACTATGTGCAGATGCGAGGAAATACCTATTCTTATAGTCACAGCCACCACCTACTATATTTATATTTGTTTTGTAATAATAATGTTGAATCCCGTGTTGAAGCGCCCTTGGAGAGAGTTTTCTTTTAAAACACCTCTGTATAAGTTTTCCTATTATTATTATCATACGAATTTGGTATGTTGAAATACGAATTTTACCTGTAAAATAACTTTTTTTATTTAATAAATAAATCTACAAATATTTTCCAAAAGCTATACCTTTGTACAAATTTATAACTTAACAACTAATCTAGTATCTAACATATATAATATTAGGTATTAACATAAGTTGTGTCCGTTTTTTTCAAATTTAAAAATGAGCACCAAAAGTAAAATAAAATGATAAAGGTTATACGTCATTCGAAAGAAAATTTTCTGCTCTATATGATATTGTGTTTGCTTTTACGTTACATACATTATTTTATTTGATTACAAACCTTCAAAATGGAATGTCAAGTAGACGAAAGTGAGCATTTTTGACACCTCCTTCAGTTCGCGTTCAATCGAGGGAATAAAGCTACCAAAGCTGCTCGCGATATTTGCGAAGTATACGGTGAAGATGCTATGAATAAAATTACAGCTCGTCGATGGTTTTTGCGTTTCAAAGACGGTAGTTTTGACCTGAAAAACATGGGGCGTTCCGGACGACCAGTGGACTTCGATGTGGACTGCTTAAACCATAATATTCATAAAGATCCCCTTCAACCACCGTAGAATTGGTTGATCAGATGAATTGTTATCACAAGAATGTATGACGTATAACCTCTACCATTTTGAATTACTTTTGGTGCTCATTTTTAAATTTAAAAAAAACGGACACAACTTATGTTAACACCCAATATTATAACTATAAGCTGACATAATTTTCTACATGTATTTATTTTTAATAGTATTGATATTTAATTTCTTAGAAATAGTTAATAGCTACATACTAACTTATAACTAGAGAATAATTATTACAACTAATTGCTTTATTTATTTCTTTTTATACGCACGTACATGTCCATTCGCATTTTATCACATTCACTCAGACCTTGATCCTCCGTGCAACATTTATCGTGAAATATTGATTTATTTTCTTTCCATACTTGTAATAAAAATAAAACATCCTGCTTAACCATAAACGATAAAATATTACTTCACCATATGACCATAAACAACATTGACATCCTGAATACGCAATAAAAATGTTTATTTTCCTTTATCAACTATTTTATCGAGGCATAAGCAGATTTCTCTTTCTCGTAATGTGTTACTACTTGCTCGGTCCTTTTTGTATCGCTATGTTTCATGATCATATATTTTTCTTTGCAATTAAATTTCCTTAGTTCTATTAGTTACAAAAAATGGTATAGTTTATTTTTGAAATCTTATTCCGTGTGAATTAATGGTTTTCTTTTGCTGTGTGTACTTACTTGTTGCACAAATAGAGCATTAAAAAGTCGCGGCTAAGCGCATGTGGTCAGTTGCAGACCACGGAAGATATACCTTTGTAGTCAAATATTGCATTTACGCGTTAACTGGAGAGATCAAGGATCTGCACAGGACCACAACTGATGCGTTAGACTGTCTTAGTCATCTGAGAGGGCCGCTATGATTCTTCAAACCATACAAGGAAGAATAATTTTCTACAGCTTATTAGATTACTTATAGACGAGAAAAATTATGTTTATAAAATATCCAACGAAGACTACAGAAATCGAGCAAACCCGATCGCCGACTGTAGGTCATATTCGCATCGGTGATGATATTGAAATCATCCCTGGTAAACATCAGGAGACATCAATGTCTTGTGTTTTTTAATCAAGTATTCGTCTTTACAATCACAGAAATAGTAATTTAATTCACATTCATAGTCGGACGTGTTGACAACACTACCGCACGCAGAGAGGTACCGACGACCAAGTTGTAACAAGATTGAGATCTGTTTTTTTTTTGTTTAGTAACATTGGAATTCGAACCCGAACCCCCCCGCCTGAAAGACACCATGTCTTACAAACTAGATAGCCTCTAGATAGAGCTAACTGATACAGCATACATTTTATATGGTAAATTGTCTGACAAAAACAGTCGATTCACCAAGAATCGGCGCCTCCGTGGCTTATCTGGTAAGACGCTTGTCTCCCAACACTGAGATTACGGGTTCAAATTCCACTGGAACTCAGATATTTTTAAAAAAGATGACTGTGAGGTTAAACCTTATCAAGGCTTTGTTATACCTAATAGGTCATTCCATTATTAATACCATACAATGCTATGTTCCGTGGTCTAGTTGGTAAGATGCTTTCCTTCCAACCTGGGGGTTACGTGTTCGATTTCCGTCGTTACCCATTTTTTTTAAAGGGATTCCAGTTTGGTGTTTACTTAAGACATCTTTGACATCTGTCTGGTTGGCTGGAAGAGATTGCCAGATGGCAATAATCCCGCTAGGTTGTACTGTATACAACTAAAGTGTAATACAATACAATACATAATGCAATCGACCCTGAGACACGAGAAGATTAATCACCATTAGACTCCGGGGCCATTGCGATTCTAAAATACTCGCACATAACAAACCCCTGTAATAGTTTGAATACTGAAAGTGCATTTTTTAAGTTACAAAATGTATGCAGATGTTTAATTGAAAATATTGCAATGTTCATGAAGGTCTAAAAGATAAGCATATGGCAACATGTGTCACTACACCGTGTGAAAATTGTGGTTAAGTATTGTTTGATTTTGAGCTGTGATACGAGTATTTGTCTTTTCGTTACGTCATTCCGTGTATAATTGCCTGTCTGAATCATCTCGACGAGTGCATTCGTATTGTTTTGCCTAACCGTGCTCTTGTGTTTTTAAAGGTCAGTTTGCGAGAGATTATGTATAAATACTGTTGTGTGATTTTACTCGAAAAATGAAATCAGGTTTTCTTACTTTCACAAAATCACTTTTTTCTTTGCTACAGAAAATTCCATACGTCTTGTGAACTTAGTATTTATTTTTTTATTTATTTATTTTACAACACATATATGTACTATATTCCACCTATGCCTGGATATGTAATAATCACATACCGCAAGATCTACAAAGGTTCTTTGTATATAGTTTCTCTTCTTTGGGTAAATTTTATGTGGTTTTCTTACCAAGTATTATTATTGTAGGAGTTTCGGAGATTTAATATGTATTAAATCTACCTCTTAATATTCAAAAATTAAATGCTTAAGATTTTTTTTCGGAAAAAATGTTGTTGAATAAATTTTTTGACAGTAAATGTTAAGTGATTGACAAAATGAAACTTAAAAAATAAGGTTGTTTTTTTATTCGATGAAATATATTTCATAACATAGTAGCTTTTTCAATTAAGCTCAAACCAATAAATGTAGAGTGCCAATTAAATGGGTACACGATTCACCGAGAGATTGTTTCGCCTAATACGAGAAGCCAATATTTCAGTCAATTAAAATTGATTAGCGGAATGTGTAAGCTTTCATTATGGGAAACTGAATTGTACCATAACCAATGAACAGAACAAGGCTGAGCGAATAGCTGGATGGACAGGTTTAGTATAACCAGGCAGACCAGATTTTCTGAAGATAAAAATGGTACATATTTTTATTATTTGAATACTAATAAAACAATACTAAAATATTTTATTATAAATTACTTTCTTATTTCACTTATTATATTAATTTTCGCTTGACGTCTTCCTACCTCCTATCCCGACTCTCTTCAGGCAAAATATCGTCTGATGTTCATTCCGACTGATGAGAGCCTCGGGATAGGCGGTAGAAACACGTGTGGCGAGAATTAATACAATTAGTGAAATATCTAACTCATTTATTGTTGAATCTTATACAAAATTCCACAAAGCTAAAACCGAAACATTTGAAAAATAAAACCAAATTTAAATAATACTGATAGTTTTAACCTTTTCTACATTTTGTAAAACATTCTCACTTTACAACTTCTACATTCACACTTTACAACTTTTACATTCACACTTCATAACAAAAAACTTCAATATTATCTTCCAAAGGATCAACTTGTCTCTCAAGGATCTCAGTTTACACGATTGGATATTTAACATATAGGAGACCAATTTCAATACTTTCTGTCAATTTAATTTCTGGCATCTACATAGAAAAAACAACACACATAACATACATATTTGTTTATTATTGAGACATAAAAAATGTTTATTAAGTTATTTGATTTTGACGCCTTCAATTTAAACTTTTTAAGTAAGATATAATTGGTTTATTTTTTTTATAAAATGGTGAATAATGTGATGTAATCGTATGAGAAGTTGTGTCAATATAAATTACGCTGAATTCGATAAAAAAATAATATTATAGATATCTAGAGGCAATCATATAAGAAAACAATGTTTTTGTATAACAATATCAGGAAATGTGTTATTTTATTATTGTACTCGTAAGCTATTTTTATTTTCTCGACCTCTCCCCCTACCTCTTGGGTGACCCACTGATTGAGAAACGATGCATTCTTTATTAGAAACAAAAAATAGATACTGACTTTTGAATGTTTTAGTTAAGATTTTAAAAAGTTTTTTGTTCTTCATTTGATTCATAAGAACTTTTGTAAAAATTTAATGGCTTTTGAATTTCTTTTTTTATTTCAACTCGAATGTCGTTACGGACTGTGACGAAAGTGCGTAAGTACACACTCTTTAAACTTAACACTATTGATAAGTCATAACTTCTGGTCATCCTAGTTTTCTTGTCACTTAAAGGCACTTGCACACACAATTGCTCCTAAAGATCCCGAAAGACAGGTTTAGTTATAGCATTCAACAATTATTGTTCCTTGGACCTGTCTCCAAAATAAAGCTGGTAATTAAAATAATTGCTTTTAATGTTCTTGATAATAATTATCGTTCTTACAGGTAGCATTTTAAGTTTTGCTGTCAAAACTTTTTTTACACTTTTGACAAAAAAGGTCATATTTGGACAAGTTTTGATTCTTGCAAGATGCCTCAAAATAGCGAATTTATTTATTATACAAGTATAATATCCTTAACTGTCCCGCCGCCCTTTCTTATCTCACCGAGAATTTTCAGCGTCTTTCCAATCATGGATTAGCGCTACGCTCAAACAGAGATTGTTTATTGGCCTTTTCAGTTCACCGCTCCTCTTTCTTTACGTCGTCCTTTACTGTCCATGCGGTGAGACTGTGGAATCAGTTACAAACCAATATAAGACTCGCTCCGTCCTTGGTATGCTTTAAGAAGCGACTGAAAAACCTCTTAATTTCTAGTCAGTAAAATAACGTGTTTCATTCCTGATTTTTCTTTTCCTTTCCTCTCCACCATCCCTTCCTTTCCTTTTGATTGATGATATCTCACTTTATATGAAAACTAATGTTCGGGTGACTGTCCGTGTTTGTGGGGTTCGTGGGCATGTGCTCACGTATATGTTTATGGATTTCGTGGGGATGGATAGTCATTTGAATGATTTATGTGACCACGTAACTTGCTTCATTTACTTTTGGCTGATTGGTTGGAAGAGATTGCCGCCTGGCAATAAGCCCGCCAGATTGTATTTGCAATAAAAGTGTTAAATAAATAAATATCTTATATTTCAAACATTGTTTTTCTTTTTTCAGTTTTAAAAATATACTAGCATTTTGAAAGGGGTAAAAGGAATAAATCTTAGTTGCTTAAATCCAACATCATTAACAAAATAAAAGAATCCAGTCATTCATCATAAGTAACGGTGGGCAATCTTTATCCAACGTGGTCAGATAATTATACCACTAATGTTATTAGCATGTCTCCACCCATTTTAAGACTATTTTCACACGCTAACATCGATATTTTACCCTCTGCATCCTGTTGTCATCTCTTCACCTCATTATCTGCTATCAATGATCATTTTATATTATTGTATTGTACTTTCATTGTACACTTAACAGCCTCGCGTATTTATTGTAATGAAGGAATCTCGTACAACCAACCAAAAAGATGTTAAAAACACTAAAAGAGAAAACCAACTGTACCCCTTTTTAAATTTTTTGAATACCAAGGTGATTTGAATCAGCAATTTCCGTATCGGAAAACAGGTGTCTTGCCAATATGCTATTGAGGTCGACAATGATTGACATGGGCTCGTATGTCCTGTATAGTCTAACAAATTCATTGCGAATAAAATTTTATGTAAATACGTGCCATGCTGAGAAAATTCGTAGACTCAAATATATAATAATATATTATCAACAGAACACGCCTGGCGTGTCATGCGCACTGGGCGTATATTTGTGGGGATGACGCACGAGGCGTGTCCTCAGCACTTAACGTGTTTTAAACTCCATCTAACATATTTCCTTTTGGTAACGTGACTTCCTCTCAATAAAATACTGGACCTAAGTTTTTTGTATTTTGCTACTAATCCTGTATATTTATTTATTCATCAGCATATACCCAAGTAACAACTGGTATGCAGCTGATCCGCGTTATTCTCATCAGTTCTGAATAGTGAACTTAATATTTACATAAAACATTCACGTGCCTGATCAATGTAGCACCCATACCCAACACAAATGCTTCATATGATTAATTGTTATATTCGTTCATATGTTTGCATTATATACATAAAATTAAAGTTTCACGACACATGCTTTTGGTCGTCTTTCATTTTTTTATTTGCAATTAATTTAATACGCCTTTTGAATTAATTTAATCCAGTCTTGGGAACACCGCTACCTTATCACATTGTTCAACTTCCATAGGTTGTCAAACTCCAAGTCCTCAGTGTTATCAAGTCTATCAATCCATAGGTTGTCAAACTCCAATTTATGACCAATGGATACCGTTGAAATACCTTCACTTTTCCAAAGAACCAAATATATACCACTAGGGTCTAAATATTTCCGACCTGAACAAGTAAGAATGCGTATGGACAGATACCACGTCAGCTATGTCCATCGCATGGTCGGTATTTTATATCCTGCGGTTATCAAATTTATTTCCCTCTTTCTGTAGTATTTAAAATCTCGCAGTTTTTACATTTCTTTCCCTCCCTCTGTAGTATTTAATATCCCGCGGTTATAACATTTCTTTCCCTCCCTCTGTAGTATTTAATATCCCGCGGTTATCAAATTTATTCCCCTCTCTCTGTTTTATTTAATATCCCGCGGTTATCAATTTTTTCCCCTCCTGTACTATTTAATATCCCGCGATTATCAAATTTCTTTCACTCTCTCTCTCTGTAGTATTTAATATCCTGCGGTTATCAAATTTCTTTCCCTCCTGTAGTATATAATATCCCGCGGTTATCAAATTTGTTTCAAAATAAGAGAAAAGCTCGGTAGAAATTAAACGACGTTTATATGCTGAAGTTATTTAATGTCTATCGGGATTTTCCCTTCTTTTCAAAAATACTTGATAACTGTACATATTTCAGTAGTTCTAAATTCGAAAGCTCGGTTAATGGGGCCGAAGACAATGTTGTTTACTGGCCACTTTCTTCAATTTATCGCATTGTCAATTCGAATATGTTCAAGGGTACCATACGAATGAATAAATGAATGGTTGAATTAAAATAGGCACTAAGTACCAAAAAAAACACAAAAAAACTAAGTACAGTTCCCGGCGGTAAGTAATACACATCGTTTGTAGAGCGTCGTCTCCGTCGCAAGATGCGCTAACCGCATCGTGACTACGATACCGGGCTGTTAGCGCATCGTGCGATAGAGACGACGGTCTACAAACGATGTGTATTACTTACCGCCGAGTACTGTACTTCTCTAATACTTATTTATTTTTCTGGCGCCATTAAGTGAAAGATTACTCCAAGTATGCCTACGTTTCAATATAACATGTTTTTACAAGGACATGTCACTGTCTCTCCACCATCCACACTGTGTCTACGAACGAAATAGGTTCCCTTACAGTACGATCGTACACTTATTCAGAAATTGGTGCCAGCCATGATCTAACATTTAATATTCCCGCTAAGCAAGCGGGCGCCCCAGGTTCGATTCTTGGCGAATTCACTTCCGAACTGGTTTTCTCTTAAACCGTTTTACAGTACCCGGCGGTAAGTAATACACATCGTTTGTAGAGCGTCGTCTCTGACACACGATGCGCTAACAGTCCGGTCCAGTAACGACTGACAAACCGTGACGGAACACGTGTATGAATGACATAAACGACTCTCTACAAACGATGTGTATTACTTACCGCCGGGAACTTTGTAAGCAGTTTCATTCTACTATATATGTCATATATAATGAAACTGCATACTTAGTTTTTTTTGGTACTTAGTGCCTATTTTAATTCAACCATTCAAATTTTAATTCTGAGTAAGTACTCCAAATATTGAAAATCTTATTTCTTTTTGGGTTATTATTAAAATATTCGTTGTGGCCTCGATTCAAGTTGAGAAACCCATTTAAAAAAAAGTTCCAGTCTGGTTTAAATTTAAGATTTTTTTAAACATTTTCCAGGTTCGTTGAAAGAGATTTTCACGTAGTAATAAGTTCGTCAAGTTGTACTGTATACAACAAAAGTGTAATACATTATTTAAGAATAAACTAGTTGCAACCCGTGAAATATTCACGGAAGTAAAACAAATTCTACATTTATGAAAATATATATTCATAAATATAAAATTTGTTTATATGTATATCATTTATACATCGTCCCCTTTTACACCGGTTAAAAAATTGTTAGCTAGGTATTTAAAATTCGTTCAGTATCACGGACCCACCGAGATTCAAATTTCGAATTACTTTCGGAGAGAATCCAAGTATCCATCTCTCGCTCTCTTGTATTCAAAATTCAATTCTCGTAGTATTTCTTTGACGACAACCATCGTATGGGTTTTGGCCTATTTATACTATGATACTCGTAGATATTGTTACATAATACACCAAGAAAACTACAATAGAAGAAAAAAAATCTCATCCTTACCAAGTACCGAAAGAATCTAAGGACCTTATGTATAGAACATATTATAATTAAGTCTCTCAACTTTTAAGTCGATGAGAATTTATGACTGAAGTAGTATATGTTACATACATAATTAATCAATAACTGGTTAACCCTTACAGGCACAGGTAAACTTTACTTATTTTTTCTCAGGCTGCACAAAAAATAAGAAGTCAAGTTTCTCATTATTTTTTTAATGTGTTTGAAAAATGATACATACAAATGCTAAATTAACATATTTCCACTTCCTCGGTAGGTCAAGGAACTCCTGGTGAGGTGGTACAACTTATGTACCACTAGTCCATATTTCCACTAGTACTTCTAATGTACCACCAAATAATGCCGAAATACATCCAAGTAAAATTAAGTTTTAACCTTAATATAAATTTACCACACTTACTGAAGCGAATTTTATCACAACACAACTATTTTTTACTAAAATGTAATACAAATATATAACGTTTTCTTTTATACGCACAAGTCGGCACACCAAGAACAACTAACTGTCAATAATATTAGAAGCTAAATGAATTTGAACGGGACCAGACCTGCAGCTGTGCAGATATGAGTCATAAGTATTATATTATACGAAGTGGTACATAATCTGAGCGTTCGTGCAGCAATAGAGAGAGGTTTAATAAGTGGTACATTGCGTGTACCATTGTGCAGTACTGCGTCAAAAAAAGGTGGTACATAACGTGGACCACTAATCCTGTAAGAGTTGAACCCATATAAAATTATTGTCCTCTTTCGGTTGCCTGTCTTTTTTATTTGTTTGGTTTTTCATACTATTTATACGTACAATTACTTGTCATGTAAATAAATAATTAGAAGTCTCACACAGGCAACAACCTCTATGTAATCAATATCATACTCAAAAACACAATTTCAACATGACCTGTAATAATAAATCATTAGCAGTCCTCAATATAACTTAGTTCAACAACTCTATCATCCATCAATCATGCTATATTCTATTTCTTTTGTATTCACTGCTCGGTTAAGGCAAACTCGCGTGACCTAAAACATGGCGCAGATTAGACAAGCGAATTTATTGCGAATCCACTGGAGGTTTGTTAGGTCATCGCTTATCCGATATTGTTTCGTGACGTATAGCCATTATCCAAACTAAATGTAGAACGAAAAATTAAAATACTGCAAAAGTTAAACAAAACGCTAAACTGCACTGGATTTGCCACTTATATCGCATGTATGACACTGATCCTGCAACGAAGAATTTCTTCAGCGATCTACTATACGAGTATCTAATGGGACGTCGGCGATTGGGGAGATCAAAAAACGGCCGTACACTGGGTATAATCAATAGGGAGAAGGATCATAGTAAGATAAGTGATATAGAATCCTGCAGGCAATCTAGATCCATCATGGGTTGTAGGGTGGATGATGATGATAAACTAAATGTTTTTTTTTTGTATGGGGAATGATGATGATAAACTAAACACTTTACTTCCACTTTCCAGTTTTGGGTTCGATTCCTGAACTTGACCAAAAAAGATCCTCGTCCGGTTAAGACTTTCTAGCTTGCCATACGTGTGTGGATAAGTGCTGTGTAATATGTTAGATAGTATTCTTACATTCGCGTGTGGCAATATTGATGACACGAGCTGAGGTGCATGGCCGCGTAGTAACGCACTGGTCTGTCGTGCGTAAGGTCGTCGGTTCGAACCTCGCGTTGTGCTACTGTTCTTGTTCGATGCAGGCATTTTACTGCCTAGTATTCGGGAGTATGACTTCGAACATATCCTTAAAAAAAATTAAAAAATATGCCGATGTACTCCGATCGTCTCACTTCGGTGTGTCATTACATCCAGTACAGCGGTGTGGCCGGTGAGTTTGCTGGTGTGCAACGGCTCACTCACTTAAAAAATATACGGCACAACTTTTCAACCGAATTGGCGTTAGAATGGCGAGGGAATCCTCGTCATTCCAACGCCAATGGTTCGCCAAAGGCTCAGCACCGACGACGAAGAATGATGACATGTACAAAAATATAATAGTAATAAAAGGACAATTTGTTTAGTTCTCTCAATGACGCTCTAACTCATGTTTCGAGTTAGAGCGCCCTTGTTCAAATCTAAATATATTAAGTAAGAATACCGCAGAATACTCACCAAGGAAATACAAATCACAATGAAACCGTTTTAGATTTTCCGATATGTGATAGTATCACATTCATCTTCAGGTGGAGTAGTGTATGTATTATATGTAGTGTTTGTATATATTTTAATCATAAATTTTGATAAAACTTCACAAAAAGGATCTTGTGAGGGTTTATCAAATCTACATAATATATATTATATCCTACCCATATATATGTTAATATATATTTCATCGTTTTTTTTATCAGAAATATTTGCTCATAAATAGGAGGACGTGTAATGTAAAAATTTAAAAGATTATAACTTATGTAAAATGTTTTTTGTTGTTAGAGCTACAACAAGAAACGGGTTCCCGTTCAAAAGCCATCCTTTTAACTCCTACCTACTCCCCTCCATTTATTAGCGACTTATCCCTTTCCCCTCTCCTACACCTTTTCCAATTAGATAAATGTATTTTAGATTTTATCAAAAAATAGATGTATTCATTTTATTAAAAAATTATAAACATGACACCACAAAGTGAAACAAACTTCTTTTAAACTATATAGATTTATTATAAGCTTCTTCTCTTTTTTTAAGGAATATATATGACCGAAGTCATAGGTATCTTTATACCCTCGAACACTAGGCGGAAGAAGTGCCTGTGTCGTTCGAGGGGAAAGCACAGCCCGGAGTTCGAACCGACGACCTCCGCACGAAAGTCCAGTACGTTATCGCGCCGCCATCCACCTCAATCTCTCAATCATTAGTTTAATTTTTAGAATATCTATTGCTTATATTGAAATTTTCCATAATTTATTTTGGAACTTATCAAATATAGATTTTTAAAATAGGTCACTAAAACTTGGTAAAATTAACACGAAACTGTTCAAGAAATTAACAATTGGTATGGAAATCCGTCATTATATCTATTATTATTACAAGGACATCAGTTTCTATTGAATTGAATCGATTGAATTGATTGAATGGCGCCTTACACCGGAGCGAGTGGAGTCGAGTGAGAGACTTTAGTTTCCGAGAAATGGGCCCAATCAGAGGTACAGGCCAAGCGTGAAAAATCATAGTTACCGCGGCCAATCGCGTCCAATGATAGTACGAACTGGGCTCAACTAACCTGAACAAACAGTTCCAGATTGACAATAGTACCTATAGTTGTTTAGAACAGGGGTGGCCAACATTTTTAGACCGCTTATCAAAACTGGCATTGGATTAAGGCTCGGGGGCCGCACGTCTTTTTTTTTACTAACAAGTACTCGTATATCAAATTTTGAATGCCAGAACTCGAGGTTCTATATTCCAAACGGTGTTGACTTTTCGAGCTCTACAAATACGAGTACTATGCGTAGGAAATGGCAAGGCAGCGATACCAGAAAACACCCTGATCTCAGACATATGTCTACGGTTTAGACATCCTGTGATGATCCTGCAGCTCTCGTTCAACGCTTTGTCGACTTATCTCGCGTGGGTAGATTTGTCACACAGTACATACGAGTATATGTTATACATATTCTGCGACTGAGTTACAGAGGGCCATAGCTGACATCCTCAGATGATAAGGGCTCGCCCTCCAGGTGTACTAATGAAAATTGTAATGAAAAGAATATGCATTTAGCAAATGTTTATTAAACAACTATGTGTTATTGTTATTATTTTTCATGATTTATTAAAAAAGGTCCGCAGGCTGTATGAAGCCCGCGGATCGCGGGTTGGCCATGCTTGACTTGTGTGAAAACGTGACGTAGGGGAAAATTTTGCACCGAGTTATCGCTATAAAATCGATATAATTTACTTTGCAGACGATGCAACAATTGTGGCTGAAACAGAAGATGATATCCAAATAATGTTGTTAGAATTCCTGACTGCGTATAAGAAATACAAAATGGTAATAACTGTATGTTAGCTGGAAGTATAATTTTAATCTTTTCCAAACACTGTGAGATGCGAACTAGTCATCGACGACATGCCAGTATAACATACCAAGAGCTGTAGATCAAACATCTGGGAGTCACGATCCGTATGTTGAACTAAGTGGGAAATCTAAAGAGCTGCTAAATTTTTATTCGTGCAGACTTTAGTAATATATCTGATAATTATTTACGTCATCGTGAATTTAGATTTTTTGCCGTATTCACTTACGAGTAGTTATAAGATATTTTTTTTCGATATTGATTACTTTAATTTCTCGGGAAATAAATTGAGGATTTAGTTCTTTAATCCACTTTATAGCCATAACTTAGTCACTTTACAGAGAAGTGTGATTATAATTTTAAGACTTTTATCTATTTAAATGGTTTATTTTATGTAATTTTGTTAATCGTATGTTTTATTATATAAAATATCTGAATGTTTCATACCGACACTTAATAAGGCTAAACAAAGATACGAGAATAACGTGCAAAGAGAAGATAAACAATACGTACTTATAACCTATAATTATTAGCAAATCAAGACAAGGGCAGATACCAATAAAAACAAATGTTATGTTGCACATGCCATATAAAATATGAGAACTCATTTAGTGATTTATTTATTTTATTTTACATTTAATATAAATTTAACCAAATAACATCAAACAGGAAAAAAATATTAAAAGTCTAAATATAACATATTGTATCGTTCGTCAGTACGCCACTTCAATACAGCCATATATTTGATAATGCCAATGACTGGTACATCTTCTCAGATATCATACATAGTTCCTAAGCGAAATATTGTAAAAAAACTCTTAAGAAACTAACTTAAAAATGAGAAAATGTCAGTAACTATTCGACCTTTGCTTAATTGGTGAATATTTTTTTTTAAACCTTAAATTTATTAGTCATTAACAAGTCTTATATTGATTGATTGTCACGGCAATTTTCTGTCGGTGGAAATAATACAGTCAAAGTATTTTGTCTTTTTCGATCAATATCATAAGGAAAACTCATTAAATCGTTAACTGTATAGATTTAGTTTAATTTACTAAGATAGTTGTATCAGCACGAGATTGAGTTCGTTAGTCTACAGAGGGGTGGAGACTTAGAGACAAAACTGAGAATTCGAAATAGGGGTATGTAAAGATTATTTTATTTTCTCACATTTAAATCCTGTATTAAAGAGAAAATAATGTGTTTTATTGTATTAAAAAATACATAGTTGTCTTTTAGTGCCCACCTTGATGTATGAAAGTGAAGCCTGGATTATAAATCTGTGGTGTTATGGCGGAAGTTAATATGTCCGTTTTTTGTCATTTTGTGTTTATTCTCCCAATTTATAGAAAATATTTCTCAGCATGTTGTGGCAAAACTTGGTGTGTCAGTCATTATCCAAACAAAAGGTATATTGTTTGGAAAAAAATTAAAAATGCTTATTTGTACTGATTTTGACAGCGTATCAAAGTTAATATTGATTCTCCTGTAAACTAAGGTAAAACAGACATATCAACTTCTGCCATAACGCCACAGAAATAAGAGTGATAGTAGCAGAAAAAATGCGGTGTTCCAATGTATGATATAGTAAACAATGACCTGATTAAGGATAACTATTTCTTCGAGTCGGATATTATAAGTAAAATCAAGGAAGGAATCTTGAGATGGGTTGGACATATCAAGATGATGAATGAATTCTGAAATACTTACAAAACAAACGTGTTTGAAATTAATTTTGCGCGAGGGAGAAGAAGGCCGATGAAAGAATGGAAAGATTTAAGTTGAAGAAATTTAAACTAAGGGAAATGTAAGAAGCATGGAAAACACGATCATATATCACTAAATGTGTGAGTGTAGGTGAGGCAAAGGCTGTGTGGATTGAAAAGTGTGGAGATCTACACTTATGTCTACCCCGAAACGGATAAAACGTGATAACATTTATGTATGTATTAAATTGATACATTTTCAACAATCAGATGTACTTTTTATCACAGTTGTCGTCAGTATGATACTAGTTTACTAGGGCCACAAACCCAGATCCACATGAAATAAAAATATCACTCGTAAATTAAATCATTTTTGTCTTTTAGGTAAATAAATTATGATATTATAAATATTCGTTTAGATTTCATCACAAATTAAAATTCGATCGCTTGGAAATTGGTTCCAGTTATCAGTACGAGCAATTATTGATAAATGGTGATCAGTGATGAGATGGTATCAGGAGTTATGGCGTCAGGGATAGAGAGATAATGATTTTGCCGATATCTAGCTATTTTATCATTGAGGTATTTCGTCACTCACTGCGCTAACTTATCGCTAGATGCTTCACGACTGTTTTGGGTGAACTTCCCTCTTCATAAAAAAATATAAACAAGTTATTTACGCAAATATTTCTATGAATCAATGTCAAATAACGGTCTAGTAAAATAATCAGGATAGTTTTATATCACCGCATAGTAGAAATTTCTTCGCTATCTTTCTGATTGATCTGCCGCGACGAAGCAGATAATATAATTGAGTAAGTGTAAAGCAAATGCGCTCTCCAACGAGAAGAAAGCTCTCTCCAATCAATTTTGTCATGTGGAAGAGTTTGATCTGCATACAAAGTTAGCAATGCCGTTTCGTTTCTTTAAGAGGTATTGTGCCACCACATCGACCCCCTTGAGACGAATGCTAATAGACCAAGAGTCTTAAAATCATAAAGATGGGCCAAACGAAATGAATCTTTTAGAGTTCTTAGACCTTCGTGCCTATGTGGTGCCTATTTTTCAATCCGAGGGTTGCGGGTTCGATTTCAGTTGGTCACAATTGAAAAAAAGAATTTCAGCCTGTTTTGTTAAAACCTGTCTACTTGGTTGGAAGAGCTACGCGTGGCAATAAAATATGCAGAGACAATAGTCTGCAACAGTATGTTAGTACCAGATTTGATATATAGGAATGAAACGTAGACGTTAAAAAAGACTGAAGAAAACGAAGAAATTATGTAGATATGCGTGCACTGAGAAGAATACATAAGGTAACAATGTATGACAGAATACGGAATGAAATGATTAGGGATGAATGGGAACTTAAGGCTGATTGATATATTGGATGAAGAAGAGCACTCTGCGATGGTTTGGAAATGTAGAACGAATGAATGAAGAAAGACTAACTAAACAAATATACAATGCGAATATAAATGGAAGGCGTGTTAAAAGAAGATCAAAGAAAGTATGGTCGGATCAAGTTAATGATATTTTTAAAGATTCTTTAAGTATGCCAGGAGCGAATCTGACATTGGTTTGTAACTGGTTTCTGGTTTCACTGCATGAGCATTTATGTTACAGAAAACCTATAAAGATTTAGGAAGTCACCACCTTTTTCAAAAAATTACGTTAAATAGCATTATATAAATTGATTTTTTATTATGGTTTGCTGATGGTGGTACCGTTTGTTTAGTCAGAAATTAGAAAGCTGTAAAGTCGAGTTGCCAAGGGTCGGCTTCCATATATCTCGGTCACGAGCACATGGAACGGTAATAACTATAGTCGGCTCCAGCGGGACTGTCCATTCAGTGTCATGAATTTAGATCTCACCACTCTATCTGCAGGTGATCTGCTAGCCTTTTCGTCTTATTCGCTCTTTATCCACCGCCGAGTGCGTTGCATCAACGCTACTTCATTTCATTTGATTTTTGCGGTTTCTAATGTTTTTTTTTTTGACATTTACTTTCTCTGGGGTTTGCGTTATCATATTGTAATATAATATGATGCTATAAAAGAATTTTGCTACACATACCTGTTTTATTATCACAATGTATCTGATTCGAATTTAGTAAGGAAAATATTGAGACTTCTATTAAATATACAAATTAATTATACTAGTTGCAACCCGTGAAATAAAAAAAAAGAAGTAAAACAAATTATACATTTTTGAAATACCGAATGGAGCAAGATCAGCTTAAAGTTTTTTGGGTTCATTAATGTTTAAAGTTTAAAATAAAAAATGTACATCTTGATTGATGAATTATTGATGAATTCTCAAAAAATTGTTTATACACGATGTTTTGTGTATAAACATTACTGTTGTTCAATTTAAATCGTTGATAAAGTTTTCCTTGAAGACTTGTTTCAGATATATTGACTGTAATGTTTTCGCGTTTCCGACATCTTGAAAAAACCACATATAATTGTCTGCATTCAAAAAAAAAGCATAAGATAAATAAACACAATTATAAGGTTCAATATAATAGGAAATAAATGAATTATTGAATGAATTACAATTCAAAATAAATTGGCATCGTCCCCTTTTACACCGGTTCGTTCAGTATAATTTCAATCAGTTTCGAACGACAACCGTACGGGCTTTGACCTATTTATACTATGATTATCTTATTAAGTTGAAACTTCGAGAAACAAGAGACTTATTTACCGGTTTTTTAATAACTAAGTTAGTTAAACTAATTCTTGATAGTATTTTATTATTACATTTTATTTTAAAATAACTTAATTGTTTTATTCACTACAAGAAACGAGTTTGAAAATACAAAATTTGCTAATAGATCGCTATACACACCTTGTCCTCTTGTGTTAGTACCCAAACATAAAATCTCTCTTATGTTTTGTTGTTCTTCGTTTAAAGTATCTTGCACATCTTGCGGAAACCCCTTATCGTCTGTTAGTACCTAAACATAAAAGTTAATTTATGTTTGGTTGTTCTTCGTTTAAAGTATCTTGCACATACTCCAGAAACCTTTATACCTTGTCCTCTGTTAGTACCTAAAGATAAAAATTCATTTATAATTTGTTGTTCTTCGATTAAAGTATCTTGTACATATTCCACAATCCTTTATACCTTATCATTAGTACCTAAGTATAAAAATTCATTTATGTTTTGTTGTTATTCGTTTAAAGTATCTTGCACATACTCCGGAAACCTTTATACCTTGTCCTCTGTTAGTACCTAAACGTAAAAACTCATTTATATTTTGTTCTTCGTTTGAAGTATCTTGAACATACTCCGGAATCCTTTATACCTTGTCGTTTGTTAGTACCTAAACATAAAAACTCATTGTTGTTCTTGGTTTAAAGTATCTTGCACATACTCCGGAAACCTTTGTAGTTTGTCATGTTAGTACATAAACATACAAACTTATTTATATTTTGTTGTTCTTCATATAAAGTATCTTATACATACGTCGGAAACTTTTATATATTGATCTCTGTTAGTACCTAAGCATAAAAACTCTTTTATATTTTGTTGTTCTTCGTATAAAGTATCTTATGACCTTAGCCGGAGACCTTTATACCTTGTCCTATTTTAGTACCCAAGTATAAAAACTTGTTTGTACTTTGTTGTTCTTCGTATAAAGTATCTAATACTCGGATAGAAAATCTTAGCCGGAAATCATTCACCTTCAACTTTCCCAACATGTTTTACTGATTCTTCCAAAATACATTTTAACAACATTAAATTATTATTCAAGTTAAACAGTAAAACGGGATATCACAAAAAGTCATATCACAAAACAACACTTGTCAAGAACTTTCCTTCAATATCTTAAAAAAAAAAAAAAATGTTGGTTCTTTTTACCGTAAACGCGTCCATATAATAAGTTTCATTATAATCACATTATCAACATTGTTACGATCCGGCGCCAGTTACCGAACCCGCGTCGTGTTTATCAACACAACGCTTCGGTTCACGCAGTGACTGCGTCCAAGTGATTTACAAAAAGCGTATTATCTCCCGTTATCCGAATCGAAAACCGTTTTGCACTGCGCGTTAGCTCTAAGCCTGTGCTCAGTCTGGTCTCATCCCGTTACTCCACAGTCCACAGTGACACGGCCTCGTCTTCATTACATTCCCCTTTTCTCTGCAGAATTTATGAAGGAAACGTGATTGACTGGCGGATGCAATGCATTTTAATATATATGCTGATTCTTCGCTGGTGCCTGAGGAAGAACTATGCCACGAATTATATCATATATAATTCGTGGCATAGTTTTTCCTCGATTTCCACTCTCCGTTTTTGGAGTTGTAGATGTGGTGGTACTTAGACGACGCGTACGGACGGATCGATGAAAGTCATAAACACATTATAAAAACATATCATCACGCCGTCTCCCTCTCTGAGTCGACATATATGAATAAGCGCCAAACTTACCTATCGCGACACACGTATTGTGTTTCTTCTACATCCATACACTTTTTCATACAGCCCATACGATTCCGGAACTTGTTTAAAATATCATAAACTTGATCTAACCATACTTTCCTTATTCTACCGCTACCACTTTAGTTGATCATTCATTCGTTCCACGTGCCCAAACCAACTCAAAGTGTTCTTTTTCATCTTATTCAACACACAAGCTTTAAGTTCACATTCATCCCTAATCACTTAACTCCGTATTCTGTAATACATTGCCAACCCATGTATTCTTCTCAGTGCATGTATTTCTAGAGGATTTATTACGTTTTTTTCTGACTTTTCCACGACCACGTTTCATTCTTATACATCAAAGTTTGTACTAAAATACTATTGTAGATCTCATTTTAGCAGATTTTGGTACTCTACGGTTCAAGTATATACGAGTATGTTAATATGTTTAAGTGACCCATTGACTTTGTTTTTATCGCTTCATACCGTTCGATATCCCTCGTAACTCTTTCATCATCTGAAAAAGTAGTACCTAAATAGCAGGATTCCTCAACTTGCTCTAATCTTACATTACTCACCCTTAAATCATATTTAGGGGTGAGGAAAAGACTTGAGTAGTTATACAATATAAAATATGACTCCTCAATCCATTTATGCAAAATTCCGTCTCATTTCCCTCTCCCCAATTTTAATTGCTGAAATAGTGAAACTGTCGACTGTGGGTCTAGCAGAACTAGAAAAAATATGCATTTCTGCACGTGTATAAGTCAAGGCATGTGGTGACTGGCTGGCTGACGAGTTTTGCACGAAGAGAGCTCACAGCTCGTCAATTAGAGTCCCATTAGGTGTCCTCCTCGAATGGACATATCAGCTATTTGAACGTGATTGCAGGAAGCTGCTAATGACTGGTATGACAGGCCATCTATTGTATCGCGTCACTTGGTTCTGTTACTTTTTTTGCATATTGTGGTCAGCATCGAACCATAAAACGTACACATATTTCTTTTTATTGTGTTTTAAATATAAAAATACACGAGTAGAAAATGTACTTGATTTCTTTTTGTGTTTTTGAGACCGTCTGATGGATCAAAATGTTAAAAATTACTGCGTTTAATAACAATTATGAACGAAAAGCAGTGATTGGAAGAAACTGTTAAAAAAGAAAGAACTAAATCCAATTTTCTATTGTAGCAGATTTGTTCGAACCACTAAGAAGAAGGACGACGGTTCGAATGCCGCTTGCAGAAATAGTATTCTATAGTCTTCTCGAGGCTAAGCATATTGCGCAATGTTTTGTCGGTTGTTGAAAATTATTAAATTTATTAACCGATATTCAACGGCTGTATTTTCAAATTTTCGATAAGAACATTAACATCTAAATTTAACAAAAAAGTAAAATTGTATTTTCATAATATTAATCATGTAAATAACTTTTAGCAAGGTGAATAACCTAAATAAAAAAACGTGCATTTTGAGATTTCTAGTTAACAATACTAGAAGGAACATCAAGGGGCCCTCCCGCCATTGATTTGTAAGTTTATTATTTGTTGGTGTGTTTATTTATTTAATTTAAAACATAAATATAATCTTATGGACGATGTATAACTCTTACTCTAGGCAACTAGAAACTGCTGAAATGCGCATGTTAAGATGGTTAGCTGGTGTGTCCCTAAGAGACAAAATAAAAAGCTCACGCATTCGTGGAAGCCTAGGTGTTACAGACATCAACAGCAAGATGGAGGAGGGGCGATTGAGGTGGTATGGGCACGTTGGACGCAGAGCACCCGATCACATTGTGAACCAGGCAATCTCCATGGATCTTCCCCGAATAACAACCAGATGAAGACCAAATAATTCATGGGTGGTGCAAAAAGATAACCTGATGCAGAGGCACGGCCTGGGGGAAGTAGTCCGGCACAGAAGAGCATACAACCTGAGGACGAGGAGAGCTGATCCCAACATTCTTCGCAGACAATGAGTTGGGATGGAGCCAGGGAGAAGAAGAAGAAATATAATCTTATCCCAATTCACTTAACATACGTTTATCATTTTATATAAGAGAACTAACAATTGCATTTTTTTAAATTTAACAATACTTAAAAATAATATCTTTTATTGATAGCAAAAACAAACCCTTACATGTAAATATAAAAGCATTATATAAGCTTTACACGATTATATTAGAAACAATTTAAATCAGACGATATCAAAATGTCTCGGCTCATCTTGTTCAATCCCCCCAATCAGATATTACCCCTATGTTAAGATGAAAATCCCGATCGGCATTACAGTTGTTTTTTTAACCCACAGCTTCACACTACAAAAATTAGGTTGGTGGCTAGAATTAACTGAATGAAACTGTTGATATATTCTCGGTACCGCCTAACAGTATGAAAAGAATCCTGGCTGATATTCTTCCTAACGAATAAGCTAACGCTAGAATCAGACCCTCTTTGTGTATGTAACTGGAGGAATCCGTGCAAAGTGGATTAAAAAAAAACAAGCGCTATGAGTCTGTGGCTTAGGATCATGGAGGGTGGAAAGCCATTTATTCTCGGACTGATGGCGTCTCAACGGTTAGACGTGTGAGAGAAACGGTCAGCGTGCTACGAACATGCGTCAACATTGCGGGGTGACTCTGCAGGATCCACACATCTGTGACATCTGCAGGAGGGATTGTGCTGTTTTCTCACAGAAGATCACATGATCGATATGGAAGAGCAGCTCAAGATTGACGTTGGAGTGGTGAGGGGATCCTCGACTACGAGGCCCAGCAACGACGACGACATAGACAACGAAAAGTCCGGTTTCTTTAATACTCGTACTTATTGGAATTTTGTTAAAAATGTTGAAATTTTTCTAGTATACATTATTTAGACTTTTTGTCTTTTGAGTTTTTGGAAGCCGAAAATCTCGAGTGGTAATTATGGACCTCTTCATTGTGCTTATCACATCTTTTCGAGGCAACTAATTATTATTAATTAAAAAAATATTAACTACAGTTTCTATGCTTCTAAATTCAATTATAAAAACACATAATTATGAAACAGTTTTTCGATACATTATCAGTGAATATGTTGTATATCGCAGTATCTTGTGATAGCGTTTCGTTAATCTTTTATGATTTCCGCCTAGAATAATTATTATCCACACATCTTATCATGCCTCCTCTTATGGGTGATCGGAGATCCGTTATCTGTACAATCTTAGCTTGCTTCTAACCACACAGTACGGTAATAAAATTAATGTAATAGGATTAAGTTTTAACCACATAATCGAAATTGCGAAAATATAGATATATCATATTTTTGTATTACATAACTCCGTAAGAAACATTTTTTTGAGCTTGTACGAGTATTACACTTGAATAATGTATACAGTACAATCTACAGTGCTTATTGTCATATGGCAATCTTTTCAAATCGACCAGCAAGGTACTTACAGACGCAAAATTCACATACTATCACTATTGTATAATACCCTTCAGTCCAGTCCCGCCTCTCCCCTTTACTTCACCGAGAATATTTATCGTCTTTCTCTAACAGATATTGTTTATTGGCTTTTCCAATTATTTTTACATCGTCCTTTATTATCCATGTAGTAAGACTCTGGAATCAGTTACAAACTAATGCTAGACTCGCTCCGTCATTGGCATATTTTAAAAAGCGACTGATAAAACATTTAATTTTAAGTCAGTAATTTAACGTGTTTCTTTCCTGATTTTTCTTTTCACTCCACCGTTCCTTCTTTTCCTTTTAATTGATGATATTTCACCTTTTTTTTTTACTATGTATATTGTTCATGAATTGTGTAAAGGCGAATAATTATTTCCTTTTTTTTGCGACCATGTAACTTCCTTTATTTACTTTTGCCTGGTTCGTTGGTCAAGGATTGCCACCTGGCAATATTGCCGGCAGATTGTTTTACAATGAAGTGTTAAATAAATAAATAAATAAAGATGTTAAACAAGCCTTAGAACAACACATGATCGAAAGGCGAGTCGGCTCAGGACCATGATAAAAAATAAAAATACTTGATCAATGATTTTTTTATTTTTTTTATTTTACATGACAAAGAAAGATACAATAATAACTTAACAGGATTTTAAAGACATACATTTTAATAATGATAAAAATAAATTATCCCCTTACCCCCATCATACTCTTACATAATTAATATGCTTAGATACAGTAGACCTACTGGTAGACTAATTTTGAATTCCTGTATTAAATCTACCGACTTATCACGCGCGTCAATCAAACACTATCATCACTAAAAAGAACACAAAAAAAACAATATTTAGATATATGTGAGATTTACACTTGTATAGTTTAAGGAACAAATTTTCAAAAAAACAACAGATTATATCAAGACTTTAAGAAGAACATTAATTGTTTTCGAACTTCAAAAACAAGTTTTAGTTATTATTTAATTACTTTAATACTTTGTAAAGATTAATTAAAAATGCGATTAAATGTGGGCAAGACGACGGACCAATTCTTGGATATAACGGATGTAGTATTTCCTTATGGGGCCAGCCTGGAGCAGACGTATTGTCCTCCCATTTCGCATTCATCCAATATCTCATAGCTCCGCCCCGGCCGGCATAATGAAGGCTCGACTTTCCTTATTTGGCCGAGGCAGTGAAGCCAGGCAGAAGCTCTTCTTACCATTTCGCATCGAGATACTTTGAACCTATTGCCTGGCTCGACTGAGACGTCCATTGATCCGAGTAGTGAAGTGAAGCGCACCGAGATGGGTTCCGTTACTCTGGCCGTTTCCATTGTGCTCCGGGGTCTCGAGCTGTGTACCCAGTACCTACTCTGTCCCCAATATCTTAGTATCCAGTTAGAACTTAGAATACAGACACATTTATTGTCACTTTATAAAATTACCATCTGCTTGCAGCGAGATTTATCATTC
This sequence comes from Odontocerum albicorne, assembly GCA_949825065.1. NCBI lineage: Eukaryota > Metazoa > Arthropoda > Insecta > Trichoptera > Odontoceridae > Odontocerum > Odontocerum albicorne. Next base: position 10,987,360 of record OX463846.1, on the reverse strand, counting down.
ATTCGATTTGATTATATTATAACTCATGTAGTTATAACGTTAGGGTTTAATTTATATGTAAGGTGCACGGCCGTACGGTAACGCACTGGATTTCGATCATATATTGTATATTCTTACAAAAAAAAAGAAAAAAAAAACAAAATTCCGGTGTGTTACGATTGTCTCATTTCAGTGTCCCATCGGATCCAGTACAGCGATGTGACCGGTGAGTTTACTGGTGTACAATGGCTCATTCACTTAAAAGAAAAAGAAACAAAAAAAATAACTCCACGGCACGCTTTCTAACTGAATTTTATGTCGGAATGGCGAGGGCCCAGCAACAACAATGATGAATTTATTCATACATTAAAGCAACGTCGACTTCCTTAGCCTAGCGGTAACATTCTTGATATCCACCCAAGGATTTCGGGTTTGATTCCTAATGGTACTAAAAAAAGGTGCCAATCTGGAAAAGGAGTTCATCTGGTAACAATACTCGCACGCGCCGAGTTGTTATTGTTACCAACACTCTCAATAAATGACGAGTTCCGTGCCTTTTATATTTATAGGTTTTAAACCCGAAGGTTCGCTTACTGGACTCGAAGACATTGCTGTCTCTCAATCACGCTCTTCAATATGTTCGAAACACTAATTCGACTATATCGAAGGGTACAATACAAAAAAGTCAATTGTAAAATTATCGTATTCGACACGTGAGAGTGAAATAAAAAAACTGATAATTTCCCTAAATGATAACATATTGTGACACATTTTGGACCTAAAATCGTGCTCACGGAAAAGATTTTCAGGATTTGATCTCCCCTGAAATATTTGAATGATGTTGAACTGTGTATAGTCGTTATACAGGACATACTTCATGTTAATGTGTTTATTTTGCTATTGCAGTAATGTTGTTATTGCATAATATTTAATGAATTTATTGTTATTATTTTTGGTTAACGTTAATTTTCTCAAATTATATTTACTTTGGTGTATGGGAGTGAAACGTGTATTATAAAAGAATATATTATTTTAAGTGTTGTTATTACTAAAATTGGAAAGTCAATACGTTCATAAAAAATCTCATTTTTGCATTGATCATAAGATATGATTGGCCGTTATCGCATAATCAATTTTATATTTAATACTATCAATAAAGATAACGAAAACGATTCCTTGCTATTTTATCTTTCTGATACGCACAGTATTGAATATGTGTTAACAAATACGAAAACTCACTTATTTTATTACTTGCCACATAGTTTGTTGTGTCAATTGCTTTTAAGTTCAGAGTACCACAGTACTGTTCTTAAACGGTGTTATTTATTGTCAAATATGAAACATCGAAGTGTAGTGTGAAGTCGTTTTTACAACGTAAGTTTTTATTTATTTTATATTCCTTAGTTTTCACTCGCAAATATACAAGTTATGTGTAATCTAGCTTACAAAACTCCAAGACGCTCTTTAATGTATTGGTTCGTAGCAAACTAGAAAACAATGCTGGCTCGGCATTTGCAGCTCGTTGTATTGGTTCGTAGCAAACAAGAAAGCAATGCTGGCTCGGCATTTGCAGCTCGTTGTATTGGTTCGTTGCAAACTAGAAAGCAATGCTGGCTCGGCATTTGCAGCTCGTTGTATTGGTTCGTAGCAAACTAGAAAGCAATGCAAGCAATGTGTAGCTTGTTGGAGTCACAGAATAAAAATATGGTTTAGTTTCGTCAATAATTTTAAGTGTTGGTATTAACTTGTCTTATGTGCATTTATTTGTAAAATACACTGCTGTGTCGTAAATGAAATAAATAAATAAACAAAATAAATGTTTAACGTATGCGAATTTTACGTTGCTTCATACTCTCCGTACTTCTCTACGATGTTGAAACCATCTGGATATCTGGAAACGTGAATTGACAAAGTGCGTAAGCCACCATAAAGAACATTTTGAAATGTGGTACACTGAAGAATGCTGAAAGTGTCGTGGGTTGACAAAGTCCGTAAGTCACCACAAAGAAACTTAAAGCTTTTGAAATGTGGTATTCTGAAGAATGCTGATAGTGTCGTGGGTTGACAAAGTCCGTAAGTCACCACAAAGAAACTTAAATATTTTGAAATGTGGTACTCTGAAGCATGTTGAGAGTGTCGTGGGTTGACAAAGTACGTAAGCCACCACAAAGAAACTTAAAACTTTTGAATTGTGGTACTCTGAAGAATGCTGAGACTCTCGTAGGTTAACAAAGTCCGTAATGACGACATCTTAAAACTGATAAATAAGTATTGTATTATACACGTTCGTTGAATACAGTACAATATAGCGGAATTATTGCCATGTGGCAATCTCTTCCAACCAACCAGAAAGTAGTTTAAGAGACCTTAACATAAACCAGACTAGAATCACTTTTAAAAAAATATATGTTTTCCTGCGGAATTTGGAGGCAGGTTGGGAGACGAATGTCTTACCAAATAGGCCACGGAAGCCGTCTTAAAATATCCACCATCAAAAAAGTATGTATAAATATTAAATATACACCGTCAAAAAATAAAGTTAAATATCTTTGTAAATATAATGTGAGATCCTTAAATTGACATTGCACAGGAAAATTCAGAACAGAATGGGGTACGAAAAAAAGACGCTGCTTGAAGAACTCCTGGCAGTGGTTTCACTGTAATAGCATACGAGTATCTCTATTCAGAGCTGTTTCCTTAAAGGTCAATAAAGCCACGATGATTGCCAACTTCCGAAGAGGAGAGAAACTTTAAAGAAAAAATAGCATGAGGCCTTATTCCTTTCGCCCCACCTTAAATTTAAAAATATTACAACAGTTTCGAAATATTTTTATGGCATTTTAGTATTAAGGATAGTCCATATCTCAATTGATTCGTTATCACAATTACTATTCTTCAATGAAGATAACTAGATTAAGCAGAATTTGTATGTTGAGTGATATACCATTGAGTTTATTTTTAAAATAAAAACATATTTTTTGGTTCAAACTATTTCCACCACTGTTAGTATTTTTTTTTTAGATTCTGATGAAAGATTTCCTGGATTTGAGAGTTTATGGTACATTTGATGTTTTATTTATATCACCAATAATACCATTAATGTGGATATTGGGGAAATAACGAATTCGATATGAGTTCATCTGTGTTTATCTCAAATACATATTGTAATTCCAGGGGCACATCGGCCCACATGATGACCTCCTTGTAGAAAAGAGTTCAAGTCTGGTTTTCACTAAGGCCTCTTTAATATATTTGTTGTTGGTTTAAAGAGGCTGTCACGTGGCAATAAACCCGCCAGGTTGTACTGTACGAGTATATATACACAACTAAATAACTTTATAAACGATATATCAATTGTAATTATTAGCAATTTTAATTATATATTTCACTTATACCATAATAGGTAATAGTTACATTTACAAAAAAAAATTAATGCACACATACGAGTACATACCATCACACCGTTTACCTATCGGGGTAAGCAGAAAAGACAGAACGCCAAACTCCTATCTTGCTACACAATTTTCGCCTCTCCAACATCATACATCTTGAAATACAACTCAACTTTTCTGAATTTCTACGTTTCCTTCTCAATATATAATTCACTTGATCCAAATATACTTTCTTTGATCTTCCTCTATAACACCTTTCATTTACATTTACACTAAATATTTGTTTTGTTAGTATTTCTTCATTCATTCATTCTACATGCCCAAACCATCTCCGAGTGTTCTTATTCATCTTACTCAGCACATCAGTCTTAAATTCACATTCATCCCTAATCACTTCATTCAGTATACTTTTATACATTGTTACTCCATGTTTACTTCTCAGTGCATGCATTTCTACAACAATTATTCAGCTCTTTTCATATTTTTTCCTCTTCATTATTTCGCTCCTATATATCAAAATTGGTACTAAAATAGTATTGTGAACTATCTTATTATCAAATTTTGATACTGTCCGGTTCGAAAATGTATATTTTAATGCACTATTCACTTTATTTCCTTTCGCTACATGCCGTTCGATATCCCTCTCAACTCTTGCATAATTTGAAAAAATACTGGACAAATAGCAAAATCCCTCAACTTGCTCCATTCTTTCATTGTTTACCTATGGTATACACATATATCGGATTTACTTTTCCTATCGCACTTTTCTATCACCATGACTTCGAATTTCGGATATGGAGTTCATCCAATTAAAGCCCGAAACGTTTTAAAAATGGTTAAATAATCTGTTATCAACTTAACTACTTCAGTTATAATTAACCAAACTTCTTCTTAAAACACTTACTCAAATAGTATTTTTTCATACATACATTACTCTAATTAATGACAGAAGAAATGAACGCGTATTCGTAAAACAGTCGCAATATCGAAGAATCGGAACAAAATCTCTACACCATCCATTTGTAATTGGCTTCAGACAGCACATAGCAGTAACTGTTACAAATTACAAAAGCCCTGATAACATCACCCTGTCTGGAGTAATGTCTCGATTGTTCCGCCATGCAGTATAACTACACGAGCACTTCATTTTAGTCTAGTCATTGTGCTATAGTACACTCTTTTCCATCAATACGCTTTGTTCTTTATATTCTGCTCTAAAGTGTCGTAGAACAACACATTGTTCAATTTTTTAATTACATATCGAATTTTTTAGCTAAAGATTTGAACAAATAAATTATAATTATTATTTTGATTAATTTGTCAGATATTTGAAGTTTTTTTTAAATTGTCCAACCACCATATTGACCTTCGGATGTTGACGATCATTACGGTTATCGTGAGCTTTGAGGCAGCAGTTCTGGACAAACATATGGTACCACAGTCATACGATTCTCGTAAGTTCTTCAACCAGGAGACGCGTTTTTTTCCACACTTCTGCCTTATTTTTCCCTCTGCAATATTACTTAAACAATGTCATATTTTTCTCCTCTCATTTTATGTCTAAAGTACTCCAACTTTCTCGTTTTGATAACCACCTTTATCCGTCTAAATTAACATTATACTCGTATTTTGTTGTTATTTCGTATGACCCAGGATAGAGCTATCTACCATGTGCTGCTGCCAAATGCATCTGATATGATGCAGAGAGAGGAAGAAAATTAGTGCATCATTGATTGTGATATTCCTATATTTTATACTGTTTATCTTATCCTCTGCCTACTTTTATTTCATTTTTAGACAAAAATGAAATTTACCTCTATTTATTTTGTTTTTGTCTTAAATACTAACAGGGAATAAGTAAATCAATGAATACACACAAACAGAACATTTTTTAAAGATTACCAACGATTAATATCCCAATTTCAGTAGTGTTATCTCAGGTGATGATATAGTTTCGACGAATATCAAACGGCGTGTAGCGATAGGAAACAAATTCAATGAGACACTAAAACATATACACTTGAACCGGACAATTTCAAATTCTGCTAAGTGATAGTCCACAACAGTATTTAAGTACCAAATTTGGTGTATGGGAGTGTAATGTGGATTAAAAATCTGACTGAAAAGAGGTAAATGCTGTGGAAATGCATGCACTTAGAATAATACATGGAATGACAATGTATGACAGAATACGGAATGAAGTGATTAGGGATGAATGTATACTGAAGGCTGATGTATTGAGTATGATTGTTTGGTCATGTAGAAAGAATGAATGAAGAATAACTTACAAAACAAATATAAACTTCAAAGACGAATGCAAAGCGTGTTAGAGGAAGACCAAGGAAATTAGGTTGGATCAAGTTAAATATATGTTATTAGGACGTTTATGGGTGTAAAAGAGGCGAAGGATGTGTGTAGAGATAGTCAAGTCTAGAGCCCTGTTCTCTCTGCTTATCCTGACAGAGAAATGACGTAATGATGCATATTTATGGATTTTATTGTGATCAATATAATAAAATCCATAGGTATAACCAGAACTACGTAAATATCCTCCATCCATCAAATGTTGTATTATTTTCCTCGTTAAAACATTATTATTATTATTTATTTAATTAACGACACAATGGTGTCTTTTATATATAATACAAATGAATATATGACAAGTTAAACAAGTACTTAAAATTATTGACAAAAAATACAAAACTTTACCTTAAACTAACATGGAGATAGAAAAAGCAGTAGTAATTACAAAAGTACAATGAAACAAACATTAATTATAACTCAGAAATACGAAAATCTACGAATCAATATAAAAATTTCACGTATAAATGGGGAAATAAGGTAAAACGTAATTACGGTATAAGTAGGTATGATACATTTCCAGGCCCTCCAAGCCAATAATGGTCTCAGTTGCGTCACAGAATCGCTGCCACGGCGTCATTGTTTCCATCGTGAGTTCTTCTGATGGTAACTGGTGACTGGCAACTTGCAGTTTCATTGTATTTTTATCCGGACGAAAGTAACAGTAGTGCAGGGTCTAAGCTACCGAATGTAAGTGTGTGCAGTGCACAAAGGCGCTACGTTTTAGGGGCGGTCCATTTTAATTATATTTCGTTACAAAAAAATGTGGATAAATCTCACGAATCCTACAATATTTGGTATTTTGTTTGAAAAAAATATTCATGCAAATAATATTTAAATATCGTTGCGCGTTTATTTAGATATTTTTATTTATTTTAATTCTTATGTGTACATGGTTAAAAATGGTACATCTGGCGAGCTTATTGCCACATAATTTCTTTCAACCAACCATTTCATCTTGGATACATTATTTTAATTGGAGTTTATCAAGCACTTTTTTCGGATCTCATTTGCTGTGTTCTAATATTCACATTCTGTACTTCTTCGATTTATTGATATAATTAGGTGTTACAAGACTCGTATAAATTCGTTCTTCAACTTGTGGGGGCAGGTGACCATAGTCTTCGCCGATGGTGATACCTGCCTCATCATTTCTATCTGATCTTGTATCAAATTCACATTATTCAATTTATTTTTATAATGAAATTATTTTTTACGTTTTCCCGTTGATTTCGATAATTTGCCTGATGTACTATATTGTTTTAGAAATACACAAACATTCAAAATATAGATCCATTAAAAGTGTGTGTCCAAATTAAATAACCTGTTGTTTTTCACAAATGATGTATATTTCTTGTCATGTGTAGAATAAAAAAAATTTAATATTGTTTTATAATATCGTTGTGAAAATTACAACCAGGTGAACTTTATGACATGTGACAATTTCTTCCAACCAACCAGAAATCTTGGTTGGAAGAGATTGCCGCCTGGCAATACACCCGCCAGATTGTATTTGCAATAAAAATATTAAATAAAGATTTCACAAATCTGTAGTGCACTGTATTACACTTGAACTGTATATAGTACAACTTGGCGAATTTATTGCAATCCGTTCCAATTAACTATAAAAAATTTAACAGGCCTGAAGTGAAAATCTGGATTCCAGCGAAAATCAACCATCTCAACCTCCTGTATCAGAAAACCACGGAGGTCGTTATAAATATGTCTTGGGTTAAAACTTGACGTATCCAAGATAAACTAGTTGAAAGAAATTGATGTATAGCAAGAAGTCCGCCAGATGTCCCATTTATAACATATTAACACGTTCACTGCGTCGAACACGGCTCCCGTGTCCATACAAAATAGCCTTGAATGTTGAGTGCACTCATAAACGTCTCCCGATAAGGATTCGTCGCCGGTTTCATGTGTTTTGAAGACACGAAGGAATACACTTGTATATGATGTTTCAATAGAAAGTAGAATTTGATTTTTAACAAAGTTATGGGTTTTAAAAAATTCGCGAATTTTCAGCATCTCTGTATGACATTTTATACGCAGTGAATGTGTTAACAAGCTCTGAAATAATACTAGGACAACTTTGATCGAAAAAAACCTAACGATGTATTTTTGTTATGTTGTCAATATGGGGCGATATTTTTTTAATTCTCACGCAGGCAATACCATCCCTTGCGCTGGTCCTAACTAGTTCACAAGCCAGTCAGGCAGTGGTAGCCACAATGAAAACGAGACCACATCATCCGAGTGTTCACCTCGGATATGCCGCTACAATTTGCTTGCCACTGATCGATACGTAAGCGGAACTCTGCACACCACTTATGGAAAATAGCAGAATTATTGCCTGACTGTTCATTTCTTTTATTTCTTATTCTATTGGGTTGTCCGGAAAGTAATACCATATTTAGAAGTTAAACTCCATTTTTTTTTTTTATTTAGATTTAATTTGCTCCTTGACGGCGGTTTTCAATATTTTCAGTATCTCGACAATCTTTCGTATTGTAGAACGCTAGTTATTCTTGATCCAAGTTTTGATTTAGTTGTCATGTGTGTTAATTTTGATTTGGTCATCATCATTATACTACATCTTAAGCCGAATGTGCTTCTATCAGAAGATCTACATAGGTTTCATTAAGTCTTGCCCTGGCAAGTTTTTTTTGCGGTTTTCTTACAAAAAATGTTTATCTAAACATATGCACATGCGGGAAAGCATAGCCGCAGCCACTACCTTCCTATCCTCTTACACTCAACTTATTTATATGTATTTATTTTGTAATGTTTTTAATCTGTCAATAATAGTGGGTTCGAACCCCGAGAGCTCTTGAGGAGTGTCTGCTCTATAAACGGCACTTTTTGAATTGTAATTATATAATATTATCAATGTTTATCTGCCTTCCAGAGCGAACACCATCTTCGAGTGTCGTTATCACCATTACAGATTCTTTAAATCACATTTGACACACGATCGCTTACTGCATCGTTGCCATACACTGTGCACATGTGTTTTTTGTATATGTCCTATAAAAAATGGGGCTTGTAAAAAATAACTTATCGTTTTAAATTACATAAAAAACCTGCTCTAGTAATTTGGGTTAACAATAGCCGAAAAATGTGCAAAACTATTATCTTTCATAATAATGTACAGTCAGCAAGTTTGAAATTATGGTAACAATGAAAATTTTGTTCTGATGACATACATCCGATAAATACGAAATTACTTTCTGGACAACCTAGTACTTGTAATGTTTTTTTTTTTTGTAATTCGTGAGGTAATCGAATATAATACAATGAATATTAGTTTACGGTCTAAAAATTGTATCTCTTATTTGACAAATTGCAAGCGATTTTTAGAATCGTGTCTAACAAGTACTGATAAAAATTTAACGTCGAAAATGATAGCATTCGTACTTTGAATTTTGTTGATTTTTTTATTTATCTCGTTTACTTAATTTTCAACAATCCACACTATCATACGATGGTAAGTGTTATTTTTAAAATTGATTATCATATATTTAATTTTATTTTAAAACTCTTGATAAATAACTTCTTCATATCTTTGTGATAATTAAAGGCTATCATACTAACAATCGAGATAATTAAAATGCATTAATTTTGATGTATGATATGAAAATGTGTATCAACTTTGCGTAGAAATTCAGAAATATTACAGTTATATATGTTAAGGTGTATGTGGAAGAGGCGCAAAACGTGTGTCGAGATTAGAAAGTATGGCACTATGTCTTCTCTGCTGACCCTTATAACGGAAATGGCGAGATTGCATGTATATATGTATTATTGTTTCTTTTTTGTTTATTTGTTCCTTATAAGAAAAAATATAAAGGTGAGGTGCATGGTCGCGCGGTAACGCACTGGATTTCCGTGGAGTAGGTCGTCGGTTCGAACCCCGCGCTGTGCTACTCCCCTCGAATGACACAGACACTTTTTCCGCCTAGTGTTCGAGGGTATAAGGATACTTATGACTTCGGTCATATCTATTCTTTAAAAAAATAAAAAATATATATATTGTATATATAAATAATACGAACAAACTATAATATCGAAAGTTCCATGGCGTAGTTGATAAGATGCCTGTGTGAGGCTGTTAGTTCAATTACAGTTGGTATCTAATTTTATTAAAAAGTGGTTGTTGTGTGGGTGTCATTTTAGTTCTCTATAATGTCTTTCCGGTTTTTTTTCCGGAAGAGATCGTCACAATAATCGTCATTATAAGCCGTCTAGGTTGCAATGTATTATATACAGCGAAAGTCTTATGCAATAATACAAAATAATTGTTTTAAATCATGTACGAGTAGATCTGGGTTAACCGCCAGTCCTTGAGTTTTACAATAAACAAGAATTCTTACTGAATCATACATGCATAGGGACAAAATAACCTATACAAAATTTGATCAAACACTATCACAGATTGTTGATAATATTAAATTCAGAATATACATTATATTATTTACCATAAGGGTATAATTTAATAACGTTAAAAAATAATTATAAATATTTATTTATTTTTTAACGAAATAAAAGACACGAGTGTCCTTTACATAACAAAGTAGGAATTTAAAAAAAACAGAAGATACTCGTAACGTTTCAATATCCTCGAAATAAATGTAATTTATACATAAAAAATTCTCACACATCTCTCAAATATTGAATAATTAGTTTATTGCCCCTCAAATTTGTGTATTCAACTTCTTACTGCCATAACAACCAAACCCCCCCCCCCCAATCCTTCACTCATTTAAAAAAATATTATTTTACATGTATCAAGTTAATTATTAACTTCGTTATAATGAGGAATTGATGTTCATGTAAACTTTTTTGCTCGTCTCGTATACTCATATATTGCATCGAAAACAAGTCACCACGTATATCAAGAATCCATCGTATGTTTAAAACTCATCAGTTTCATTACAAGTATGACGATATGTGATATCTTAGAAAAAATAAAAAAAACTTTACACGTGATTGGTTTGAATGTTTTTTTTTTATTTTTTATTAAGTGTTACAAACTGAACTTGTCATTTTTCACGATCGTTGACCCTTGTACACAAGGCCCGCGATCAATGCGATTCACTGTATTGTTTAAAAAAACTAATTTCCAATTAATTCTCGCAGTTTCAGTCCACACGAGTACTCTTTTCTCCTTAGTCAGATATTTTAATAGAACTTAAGAGATTAGGCATTTGAGATTAAATTAACTGTCTGCAGATCTCTTCTTATTCATTCTGCACGAGGAAGATTTCTTGATCTACTGGACCATATTTTTTATTTGATGTTTGCAGAGCACGTCTTAACGTTTTTTTTGTAGCCTGTAGACTACATATTCTCCCTTCTCTCAAACTTGATGTTAAGAAAACAAAAGATGGAAACTGTAAAACCTTCGAAATATATTCTAAGCCAACCAAATTTAGCAATAACGCCGAAAAATATTTTGAACTAATGGATATTAATTGTGAAAATCTTCAAACATATTATACCAGCTATACAAGTATTTTGTCTTTCTTTAGAGTATCTGTTCCGTCTTTTACATGGTATGTTAGTTGTCTTCGTATTGTCATTTGTAGTATGCGTCGTCTTCCATTTTGTTTTTATTACCATATACAAACTTCGATATATTACTCCACACAAACTACGATATATATTTCCACACAAACTACGATATGTCTCTCCACACAAACTACGATATATCTCTCCACACAAACTATGATATATCTCTCCACACAAACTACGATATATCTCTCCACACACACTACGATATATCTCTCCACACAAACTACGATATATCTCTCCACACAAACTACGATATATCTCTCCACACAAACTACGATATATCTCTCCACACAAACTACGATATATCTCTCCACACAAACTATGATATATCTCTCCACACAAAATACGATATATCTCTCCACACACACTACGATATATCTCTCCACACAAACTACGATATATCTCTCCACACAAACTACGATATATCTCTCCACACAAACTACGATATATCTCTCCACACAAACTACGATTTATCTCTCCACACAAACTACGATATATCTCTCCACACAAACTACGATATATCTCTCCACACAAACTACGATATATCTTTCCACACAAACTACGATATACCTTTACACACAAACTACGATATATCTTTCCACACAAACTACGATATATCTCTCCACACAAACTACGATATATCTCTCCACACAAACTACGATATATCTCTCCACACAAACTACGATATATCTCTCCACATAAAAACATTTTTCACGAATCATAGTATTCATTACGATTCGTGGAAAATGTTTTTAAATAAAGTACTCGTACATTAAGCTTTCTTAGCAATGGGACTTAGTTGTTTCGGCTTAATAATTATTTATGTTTTGTTCAAAATAATTTTTATTATTGGATATATTTATCTCTAAGCTTTGTACGTTATTGGGTTTAACCTATAAATATAAACTTAAATGTAACCTATAAATGTAAACTTAAATGTAACCTATAAATGTAACCTATAAATGTAAACTTAAATGTAACCTATAAATGTAACTTATAAATGTAAACTTAAATGTAACCTATAAATGCAACCTATAAATGTAAACTTAAATGTAACCTATAAATGTAAACTTAAATGTTACCTATAAATGTAACCTATAAATGTAAACTTAAATGTAACCTATAAATGTAAACTTACATGTAACCTATAAATGTAATCTTAAATGTAACCTATAAATGTAAAAAGAAATAAGTATTAGGTGTACCGGAAAAGAATGTCGTTTTTTTTGTTATCGCTTTTGAGTGGTCAGTTGTGCTTCGGCAGTCGAACTTTTACAACCTGTTCTGTGTTGTTTCTCTGACTACGTATACCTGGAGTGTATTAGGACTTTTAAACAAAAACATTTACAACCCTATATACAATGGAGAGCTTTGTACCGAATGAGGAATTTATTCGAAATATTATGCTTTACCATTTAATGAAGAAAGAAAGTGCAACATGTGCTTTAAAAAATATTTGTGATTTACTGGGAGATATTTTGAATGTTCGTAAATGCCAGAGGTGGTTTAAACAATTTAAATTCGGTAATTTTGATTTTAAAAATAACCCTGGAAGTGGTCGACCTGTTAAAGTGGATAGCGATGTTTTAACTGAGCTAATTCAGCAAAATCCAACTTCAACGATTCAAGAACTCGCGGAGCAACTCGGATGTTCATGGTCAAGCGTGCAAGAGCATATAAAAAAATCGGCAAAACATGGAAACAAGGAAAATGGATACGTCATGAATTAAGTGAAGAGAATCTCGGTGAGCGTATAAACGCGTGCACTGAGTAATTGGAATTAAATACCAAAACTTCATTTCTACAACATCTTGTAACTGGTGACGAAAAATGGGTGTTGTATTCAAACCAAAGACGCAAGAAACAATGGCTTTCAAAGGGCCAGGTACCAAAACCCACCCCTAAACCCGGGCTCACTGCAAAAAAAGTTCTTTTGTCTGTTTGGTGGGACTGCAAGAGAATAATTTATTTCGAAACATTAAAAGCCGGACAGACAACTTACGCCCAAGTGTATTGTTATCAACAAGATCATTTAGATGCAGAAATAATTAAAAAAAAGACCTGCACTGGCTAATTGTGGACAAGTGTTTTTACAGCACGATGATGCACGACCGCATACCTCAAAAATTACGAAAGAAAAAGTTAAAGCCCTAGGTTGGACAATTGTACGTCACCCACCATATTCACCGGATCTTGCTCCATCGGATTACCATTTGTTCCGGTCAATGCAACACTTTTTAAACGGAAAATAATACAAAAATTATGAGGATGTCAAAAAAGGCATATCTTAGTATTTTGCATCGAAACCAGCTGAATTTTACGAAAGCGGTATTAAAAAATTGACTGAGAGGTGGAAGGAGGTTATATCAAACGATGGCAATTATATTTTGAACTAAGTTTTAATAAATAAATACATTAAATGCACCAAATTGTTTTATTGAAAAAACGACATTCTTTTCCGGTACACCTAATATTTGTATTTAACATGTAACGCGTTGCTATATATACTCGTAATTGTGTGAATCTACTCACCAGTAATTCTTATGTCAATGTTCCCAACTACTCGTAGCATAGATCTAAATAGTGTAAATAAGTCGATGTACTCACTTTTGTGTAAAAAGTTTCTCATGTGTATCCGCTAGTCGTTATCTACAATATCTTAAACTACGGTATCACTTGAATTCTTGACGGGCATCTATTCAAATATAATCTTAAACTACGGTATCACTTGAATTCTTGACGGGCATCTATTCAAATATAATTTAATTCAATTCTTATGTTTCTATTATACACTGTTATAATAGTGAATGAGTTGAACACTCCCATTTGATACAGGCAAAGTTAATATATGCACATATGCTTTTCTTTTCGTCTTGTTATTTTTTACAGTTCGGTGAATAAGTTATACGAAATGATTTTTTTTTTAATATTCACTATTTTTACTTTTTAACACACATATGTGTACCATTTCTTTGTCGGGGTAGGCAGAGAGTGCCAGACCTTCCTATCGTGACACACATCTATCACCTCTATTACATCCATACAACTTTTATGATTTTCTGAATTTTACATTTTCTTCTTTCAAAGTATAATTTACTTAGTCCGACCATAATTTTCTTGGTCTTTCTCTTCCACGCCTTCCACTCACATTTGGATGTCAGATTCCCGATGGACATCCGAAATAATCTAATGGTACCCAAGATGCATAAAACGGTCCAGAAAAAGACCAAAGGTACGCTGAATGGATGAAATCAGGAAGCATGGCAGCATAACATGGCACCAACGAGCAAAAAATCGAATTATTTGTAGTCAACTTGGGAAGATCTTCATCCAGCAGTGGATTGACCCAGGTTGTCATTGATGATGATGATGATACACATGTGTTGCGTAACACGTGGCAGCACAGCGTCACTATTGAAGAGTGCAAAATTAATTCGTCCGCAGATTCTAAACTTCACTAGCCTTGTCGTTTTTTTTTTCCGAAACAAGGTTACCGAAGCGGTTTCCCAGTATAGTATGTAAAAGTCAAGATACTCGTATAAGTATACATTTATAACTACTTGTAGCTATGACGTCAGTCAGTAGCCGTTTAGATTTAGGACATGGTTGGCATCTGAATGCATATTCTCGATCGTGAATAAATATTTATTTTTAATAATATAAAACGTGTGTTATTATAAAAATACAAGTTGGACATACTCAATGCATTGAAAAGAGGTTATTCGGGTCGTGTTTTTGCCTAGTAAATTTGACGTCGGCACCTCAACAATCTAGAAAATATTAAACGGCTACTAAAAAGAAAAGCTACCATTAAACAAAAGTCAATCATTGAATATATTTTTTCTCCTTTCGATTATCCGGATTTTTCGTTACCCGGACCAATTTCTATTGATTCCGGATAATAGAGTTTATCATATTTTAAATTCCATATTTTTTTATTGCACTGCCTTTAGCATAGTGCCACGCGGCAAGTGACGAAAATATTTTTTTATCTCTGTTGTTATATTTAGCATATTTTGTCAACAGTCCGATTTGCATCATTTATTACAAAGTTATCTTTTATATAATCGGATGATATAAATCAACAGAGCCTTAAGTCTAAATGACATTTTTGTATCAAATAAGATATATAAAAATATTATTGTCTACATTTTTTTATGTCAAGGACATGATAAAATATACATAATAAAAATAATTAAAAGTCCATTTATATGACAGTTTAGAAAGCAGACTCTCAAGGGCCCTAACTCGGTATTCGTAACCACTTTTATTGACAGATATAAATTAATATATAAAAGTAAAGTTTAAGAAAAAGGAAGACAATAACATACTTGCTTACCATCACACTATTTCTCTGTTGGCGTTCGTTCATATGTATGGTACCTTTCATCATATCCGAATTGGTGATTCAGACATACTGAAGATTGCGGATGGGAGACAAAGATCTTTTGGAACCACTAAAGTAGGCACGGAACTCGGATTCGTCATGGCACGTATTATCAATAATACCGCACGTGAAGAGGCAACAACACTCGCACACGTCTGGCGCATATAAGTATTGTTACCAGACGAAGTCTGTTACTAGATTGGAACCATCTTTTCGGATACCATAAGGAGTTGAACCCAAAACCTCCGGGAGGAAGTCAAGTGTCTTATCAACTAGGTAACAGGAGTTGTCAAAAAGGGTATTGAGATGAGCAGAATAAAAACAAGTTGAGCATAAGAATAGGAAGATGGTGGGTGTGCCTTAAAATTGGAGTTTCGCTTCTTACTTGGATCCTTTCAGTCTTTTTCTACTAGATTTTAAATAGATTCTCTCCTTCATAAAGTGATTAAAGTTAATGAAAGAATGAAGAGGGGCATTGAACGGCGTGTAGCGATAGGAAACAAAGTCAATGGAGCACTAAAACATATATACTCGAATCGGATAGTATCAAAATTTGCTAAGATGATAGACGACAATAGTATGTTGGTGCTAACTTAGTTGTATGGGAGTGAAACGTGGACCTGGAAAAAGAGGGAAAAGAGTCTCATAAATGCTGTAGAAATGCGTGCTTTGAGACGGATACATGAAGTGACAATGTATGACAGAATACGGCATGAAGTGATAAGGGATGAATGTGAACTTAAGGCTGATGTGTTGAATAAGATGAACAAGAGCACGCTGAGATGATCTGAGCATATGGAATGAATGAATGAAGAAGGCCTAACAAAACAGATATATAGATTAGATCAGCAAATACGTGTGGAAGGTGTGCGACAGAAAGACCATGGTAAGAAAGACCAAAGTATGGTTGGAAAAAGTGAATGATATTCTGATAGAAGGAAAGTCGAAAGTCAGAGAAATAATACTAGTTGTATGAGAAAGTGTATGGATGTAGAAGAGGCTAAGGATGTGTGTCGAGATAAGAAAGTCTGGCAATATGTCATGTCTATTTACTCCGACAGGGAAATGGCGTGATGGTATAATATATTGTAATTTATTTTTAACAAACACTGTTTATTCCACTTTTTTATGACGGTATAACCCTACCGGTTTCAAGGCTTTCACCTCATCTTCAGGGGAGTACAAACAAGACTAAATGCTGTTCGAATTGGCACCGACATAGACACTTCAACGGTTGGAGGCGGGAGGGGTGAGGGGAAGGCTAGGTATAATTTCGGCCAGGAGCGGGGAGATTTTGGGGAAATAACTATTCAACAGATGCTCCGATCGGTATACTGACTTAGAAATTTCTAGGGCCTCTAATCTGTCCAATTTATTTCCGTTGCCGCTAATATGTAAGAATTTGGCATCATCGATAGAAAAAGTATGATTCTCACGGTGACAATGATTAGCCATTTCAGAATAAATTAGAGGATTTGTTAAGGCAGATTGGTGTTCACGAAATCTCTTTTCAAAAGATCTTCCTGTGTTTCCTATATAGAAATTATCACAGTCAGCACATAAAAGTTTATACACACCGCTGTTGCTAAGTATTCCATTTTTGCCTTTCCCATTAAATAAGAGTTTCCGGAGATTAAAGTTAGTGTAAAAAGCTGGCTTTATGTGACTTGGAATATTTTTGGTTATTTCATTTGATATATTTTTTATAAATAGGACTTTGCTCCATTTATAGGTATGCTTATAGGTGTCCTTAAATATATAATCTTTTATAAGTTTCTTTTTTGTTTTGTTTTTTAAAAGTGAATCAATGAGGCTTCCAGGATAGCCATTATTTGTAGCAATTTTTTTTATGGTTATTAATTCCTTTTTAAAATTGTCGTCGGTTAATTGGACACTGAGCAATCTATGAAGCATGCAGTTAAAGGCGGCGAATTTATGATTATTAGGATGGTTAGAAGTTGCTGGAATTATAGAGTCTGAATAAGTATTTTTCCTATATATATCAAAGTCAAATGTGCCTTTTTTCCGAGATAATGTTAGGTCCAAGAAATTTAATTTTCCGTCCTGTTCTGTTTCTAATGTAAATTTTATAAAACTTTCTATAGAATTTAAATATTTAAGAAATTGGTGTAATTGTCTATCGGTACCCGTCCAAACACAAAGAATGTCATCTGCATACCTAAACCAGCACAAAACATTTTTGGTTAACTTAAACTTACTCCTAAAAATACATTTTTCAAAATAGTTCATAAATATTTCACTGAGAAGGGGAGACAACGGTGAGCCAATAGCTAAACCATTCGTTTGTTTATATATTTTATTGTTGAAGTTAAAATAATTTTGTTTGATGCATAAGTCCATCAGTGAAATCAATTCCGAATTTTTAACAAGGTCCTTACTTTTGTCATTTATGATATTTTTTGCGAGCTCTAAGGATCTCCAACCTGGTATGCTTGGATATAGGTTAGTGACATCAAATGATACTAGTTTTGCATTATGAGGTATTTCTATGTTTTTTAATTTATCAAACGGTATAATATATGGTATGTAAAATTATTGTAAGTTTCGCTGTTGTTTTTTTTTAACTGAGGATCCCTAATGTATTATCATTAGCAACACCTTAGTTAATTTAATTGCAAGAAAATTCAACTCCCCTGCAATTAAGATAGATTATTGTTCTTGTGTGTAATTAACTTAAATCGCCGGTAAAGATATTCATCAAAAAATATCTACGAAGACTTAATAATACGCCAAGCCATACATTTTTTTAATAGACAATCCACCCAAACTAAGATGATTTGTGCCATCAAATTCAAGTCATACAATTATACGAGTCAATATAATAAAACTAATATTACTTTTTAATTACAATTATAGATCATGCAAAGTTTCAACTAATTAGGCTTAATTTTTTTCGATAAACAAGTGGAAAACTTCCACGAAGAAAGATGAAACGCAACATTCATTGTACGCGGTAAAGATATCGTTTTTTTGTAAATCAAATATGTCTCGCAAAGGACAACCGAAAAATACACGGTCTATAGTTTCATCGTCCAGACCACACTCGAAGCCGGGAGTCTCCACAATACCCATTTTGTAAAGGTGACTGACTAGACACCACACGTGGCCCGTCCGCAAACGACACATGACACTTCCACCTTGTTCATTCTTATTATACTGCCCTCATAAGCAAAAACGCAGCTAATGTCAAAAGTTAAGTTTTGAGAAAACTGCACTTTTATGTTTTTAATTGCTGCTTAAAAATGTCGTGATTTATAAACAAAAAAGCAGTAAAATGTGATTCATAAGCAAAAACGCAGCAAACGCATAGGCACTTGCTGTCTTTTTGCTTATGAATCACTTCGAAGAGCTTTTCCATGTGTTGCGTAGCACGTGGCAGCACAGCGTCACTATCGAAGAGTGCAAAATTAATTCGTCCGCACATTCAAATCTTCACCAGCCTTTTCGTTTTTTTTCTTCCGAAACACGGTTATCGAAGCGGTTTCCCAGTATATTATGTAAAAACCAAGATACAATTATACATTTATAACTACTTGTAGTTTTGACGTCACATAAGTCAGTAACCGTTTAGATTCAGGACATGGTTGGTTGGCATCTGAATGCATATTCTTGATAGTGATTTAAATATTTATTTTTAATAATATAAAACGTGTTGTGTTCTCATAAAAATACAAGTTGGACATAATGCATTGAAAAGGGGTTATTCGGGTCGTTTTTTTTTTGTTTTTATTTTTTTTTGCTATAAAAACCTAGTATTTTGTAAAATTAAAAAAGACATTATGTCGATTTTTGTGTTGAAATAAATGATTTTCTGTATTTTTTTTATGGATTATGGTTTAGAATTTGATATGGAATATTGCCTCATACTTAGTTAAATTTCTGATTTTTCCCGTTAGCTGCGTTTTTGCTTATGACGGCAGTAAAATAAACTATGGTTTCAAAGGGATAGTTTGTTGAATTGATTTACATATATCTAGATCAGCCATAAATTTATTTGTTGGAAGATTCACTTGAAAATAAAATATGTTAATCGGTTATTAAAGTAATTTTTATTTTGACAATATATACATACATTCATACCATCACGCCATCTCCCTGCCGGGGTTTGGAGAGAGGACAGAGCGCCATGATTTCCTAACTCGACACACATATTTATCCTCTTCCACATCCATACACCTTATCATACAATCTCTACGATTTCTCTGACTTTCTACGTTTTCTTCTTTCAGAATATAATTCACTTGATCCAACCATACTTTCCTTCATCTTCCTCTCATACACCTTCCACTCACATCTGAACTGTATATCTGTTTTATTAGTATTTCTTCATCCATTCGTTCTACATGCCCAAACCATCTCAACGCACTTTAATTCATCTTGTTTAACACATCAGTCTTAAGTTCACATTTATCCCTTTACACTTCATTCCGTATTCTGTCATATATTGTTACTCCGAGTATTCTTATCAATGGGAATTGAACGGGAATTGAACTATGACTTCTGGGCTGGAAGATAGATGTTTTACGAACTAAATCATAGAACTCGCAATGTATAACCGCTATTAAATAAATTTAGATCAAATAATGTCTAAAACTGATAATGAACTCGGAATATCATATAGTAAGAGGCTCTGTTTTACATCATATAGGTCTCAAAGGAAAATAATACATTTGCTGAAAAAAGGCAACACATTTATTTAAAAAATATTCAATACAAAGTCAGTCATTATTATGCATTGTTTACTCCAATGGTGGCCTCTATATATCTACTCTATTATATAACTAATGATAGTGTTATCATAATCAAACTTAGGAATAATAACTAAGCTGGTTTTACGGATTAACATTTTTCTTGCCCTGTTAGTGACGTAACACAGTAAGTATTCTTACTTGATAAGGCTTATCGTCGTTGTGCCAGTACGGTGTTAGTACGGCCATGTGTACGTGTATCAACAATATTTAAGTTTTTCTAGGGGGGTTGCGAAGTCTTAATTTTCTCTTTTTTTTTGTTTTGGGGGGTCGTGAGGCTAAGCTAAGAAGGTTGACAAACAATGCATAAGAGGAACATTGCGGTCTTGGACTACCAATGTTAGAACAGATTATTGGTCCTAATAAAGACTTATGGCCGGACTCTTGATTTATATTATATATTGCCACACCAGTATTCAGCAACGTATAGTTACCCTATATTTTGTGGCCATTAGGACTTTCGCATTGTAGCTTGTCTTTAACCCATGTCAGATCTTTTGGTGTCCATCACCCCTCGCTCACACATCCTGTCGCCTTTCTGCAGCGATATCCTATTGGTAAGACGCCTGTCTTCTAACCCGGGGGTTGCGAGGTCGATTCCCGCTGGTACCCAGATTTTTGAAAAAAAGGGTTCCAATTTTGTTATTCTTGAAGATTCGTTTAAACACATTTTTGGTTAGTTGGAAGACATTGCAACATGGTAATAAATCCGATAGTTTGTATTGTATACAATAAAAATATTATACAATAGTGCCATACAATCCCCATTTCTCAAAGTTTATCTTGCACCTCGTAACAGGCGACCTATTGAGAAATTGAGGAATTTCCGTATACGAAAGCAGGGTTGATTCCTCTAATGTTTTTATCCACGGATCCCCACAGATTCTAGTACTCCATCTCACAATGGAGCAAAGCTTATTTATTTATTTAACACTTTTATTGCAATACAATCTGGCGGGATTATTGCCAGGTGGCGATCTCTTCCAACCAACCAGACAAAAGTAAATGAAGCAAGTTACGTGGTCGCATAAATCATTCAAATGACTATCCATCCCCACGAAATCCATAAACATATACGCAAGAACATGCCCACGAACCCCACAAAGACGGACAATCACCCGAACATTATTTTTCATATAAAGTGAGATATCATCAATCAAAAGGAAAGGAAAGGATGGTGGAGAGGAAAGAAAAAGAAAAATCAGGAATGAAACACGTTATTTTACTGACTAGAAATTAAGAGTTTTTTCAGTCGCTTCTTAAAGCATGCCAAGGACGGAGCGAGTCTTATATTGGTTTGTAACTGATTCCAGAGTCTCACTGCATGAGCAGTAAAGGACGACGTAAAGAAAGAGGAGCGGTGAACTGGAAAGGCCAATAAACAATCTATGTTTGACCGTAGCGCTAATCCATGATTGGAAAGACGCTGAAAATTTTCGGCGAAATAAGAGGGTGCGGCGGGACAGTTAACGATATAATACAATAGAGACAGTATGTGAATTTGGCGTCTATTTCTAACATTCAACCAGTTCAATGCCTTCTGGTATGAAGTTATATGATCGTACTTTCGTTGGTTGAAAATAAATCTTAGACACTCAAGTTTCATGGGGGTACTCAGATCTTTCTCAGAGAATACTATTTATAGATAATAATTGTATCGTATGGTGCTCTTCAAAATATCCGCATTCGGATATATTGAAGAGTCAGTAGACAACATTGTCTTAGATTCCAGTAATCGACTCACCGAGTTTACAATTTGGTTTACCGGATAGAAGTCAAGCGTATTGCCAACTAGGCCACGGAGGTCGTTCTTAATAGTAAAGATTTAAGATAAGTCCTAGATAATAACGATTTAAGATAAGTCCTAGATAATAACGATTTAAGATAAGTCCTAGATAATAACGATTTAAGATAAGTCCTAGATAATAACGATTTAAGATAAGTCCTAGATAATAACGATTTAAGATAAGTCCTAGATAATAACGATTTAAGATAAGTCCTAGATAATAACGATTTAAGATAAGTCCTAGATAATAACGATTTAAGATAAGTCCTAGATAATAACGATTTAAGATAAGTCCTAGATAATAACGATTTAAGATAAGTCCTAGATAATAACGATTTAAGATAACTCATATGGAGCAAGTTAAGAAAAGTCGGAATCCTTTTTTTTTACAAGCTATTGCATCTGATTACCGTCTTATATTATTATGTATTATTATAGGTTACTGAGTCGTGGTTACAATTGTGTTTGGTTCTTTTCTAATTTTGGGGTTCAAGTAATCTTTGTTCCGGAATCGGAATACCGAACTCAATTTCTTCTTCTTTTAAGTATTTAAGGTTACAAACCATGGCACGAGATTGTCACTCATCATTGTGCTTTTTATTGATCTTAATTGACGCCGTCGTGTACATTTTGGAAAATCGTTAATCTTTCATCGTTAATTATTGGTTTAATTTAGTAAAACGGTTGGAAAATTTATCGGCAGTAAATAAAAATATTGAAACGAGATTTAACTGTGCACAATGTACTCGTACATTGGGTGTATTTATATGTTTGAGGAAATTTATATCAGTTTTAATTGTGGTAGGTTTATACACGTATTATTATTTTATTAATTGGGGGACAATGTTTCATGGAATGCGGAATGAAATGATTACATATTAGGGTTACCATGTGGTATGTCAAAGGAGTACATGACCTTTTTCAATTTAAATAAAAGGTCCTCCATACACCTTAAAAAGCTATGTGATGTGTTGAGGAATACGAGGACTGAGATGGTTTTGGCATGTAAAACGAATGAATTAAGAAAGACTAATAAACAAATATTTTGTACAAACATGAGGGAAAGGTGTGGTAAAGGAAGACCAAATAAAGTATCGTTAGATCCAGTGAATATTTGGAAAAAAAGTAATTAGTAAGCGAAATCATAGGAGTTATATGAAAAAGTGTATGGGTATATAAGAGACGAAATATGTGTGTTACGATAGGAAAGTTTCGCACTCTCTGTCTACCCCGACAGCAGTGAAACGACGTGATATGTAGCTCATAAACATTACAGCTACTTTTACTTTTAACTAACATGCTATTCAAGCCGCTGTTGAGTCGCTAATTTACAGCTATAGAATGAAAAAAGTTACTTGTAGCACGATGAAAACACTAAGTATTTGAAAACAAAAAAATACATTTTAAGGTGTATGGATGGGAAAGAGGTGAAGGATGTTTGTCGATATAAGAAAATTTGGCACTATGTCTTCTCGGTCTACCCTGACAGGGAAATGCACATTTGTAAAACTATCAACTTTTGATAATTTAAACCACTTATACGAATCAACCGATAAATGAATTACTTCTAACTCTTAAAAGACGATCAATTTCAATCGTCGTGAATGGTGGTAATTTTGCATGAAGTAAAACATTGAACAAGACTTTACTTTAGAAGTCACGGATCAGCACAGCTCTGACGCTCGAAATAACCAAAAATACCGTGTCTTACCTAGAAATGTCTTGTTTAATTTTAGCTATTCAATCGCTTCAAATTTAAATAGATACATTGTTTAATAACTGATAGAAGAAAATATCACAATGTACTCCTCTTTCATCTATCACGAGTCTCTCGACTCACGACATTTCGTGGCCTTTCAGTGATATTTAGCCGCGCCTGAAATGCCACGCGCCAAGGCACCGCACCTGTGTGAGCTAAAGTGTGAGGCCTTCGAGGATAACATAGTTCTGATAACGTTTCACATTCCAAATGATATTCATTTATTGAAAAAAAAAACAAACGACACTTGAGTGTCCTTTACATATCACAGTAACAATTATAAAACAAAAGATAGCGTATCAACATCGTGCAAGAAAAAAACTACTTTTAAGGATACGCATCTTTCAAAATAAGATGCATGAAACTACTCATTTATAATCCAAAAATTGACTGTGAAAATAATTAATAAACTTCCTACTCAGTATCCCACGGCGGAGCTTTTCAGAGAGTATCGGGTCCTGAACATAGCCAATTTGCATCTCAAATCCATTCTCTGGCACTACCATCGAGAGGAAGGGAAGATGCAAACTCAGCAGAGACACATGACACGCATGGCAACTAATCAAATCTTCACCAACCCTAGGTTACAACCTCTTTTGCCTAAAGGCAATATGCCTATTTAGCTCCCATGACATACAATGGCGTGCCGAATTCAATAAAGGTAAAGGGAGGAAAACCATTTAGGCAGTCGATCGGAACGTGGTTGTTATTGCGACAGGAGTTTGAGTACTTGGGCTTTCAGGATGAATGACGTGTGGGGACCTTGAGTGTGGGTTTCTTTTTGTTGTTTTATATTTGTATTTCTGTATATTTTGTTTTTATTTTTATGATTGTGTGCGGTATATTATGGGATGAACATTTTTGGTCTTTCTGGAGTGATGATGTGTGAGGAATTTGATTTCGCATCATGTTTCTAGTTGTAATTGAGTGTCACTGTTTATTAGGTTGATGATAATGTGCAACGGGGGTTTGTTGTTGTGTAATCGAAAATCGGAAAGAAGTATCGATTTATTTTTTCATGCTAAATATCCTCAGTGAGATACAGGCAAAAGCCTAGTTTACTGGGGACACGACAAATGAAAGACAACAAACCCAGATCTATTAAAATTGTATGTCCAAATTAAATTTTCTGTTATTTTTTCGCAAATTATGTATATTTCTTGTCATGTGTAAATAAATAAATAAAAATATTGTAATATGGAAAATAAAAAATAATGTAATGAAATACAAAATGAAAAGGTAAAATGTCTGAGTAAGAAAATATAAAATATATCTCAAGGGAAACGAGAATATGAAATTATAGGGTAAAGTACACAAAATAATTTTTAAGATAAAATGTAATAATCAGTGTTCCAATCAAGATCTAATATTAAGGAAAATAAGGATATCTATGACTTCGGTCATATTTATTCTTTAAAAAAAACGAAAAAAATCAAAAACATGCCGGTGTGCTCCGATCGTCTCACTTCGGTTTGCCATCGGATCCAGTATAGCGGTGTGGCCGGTGAGTTTGCTGGTGTGTAACGAGTCACTAAAAAAAATTTCACGGCACAGCATCGCTTTTCAACCGAATTGACATAGGGAAGATGAGAGGATCGTCGACTACGAGGTCCAGCAACGACGACATATTAATTTAAGATAGTTTCGTATTTTTGTCACTAATTTTAAATATTTGTACTAACTTGTCATATGTGCATTTGTTTGTAAAATACACTGTTGTATCGTAAATTTAAAAAATAAATATACATTGCACAGCCACGAGATATAATATAGATTGTTGTTAAAGCGCTACAAGTAGATTTTTTTCCTTAAAATAACTGTAAGTTAGTCTATACTTGATCTGGCTGATTAGCAAACTTACTTTAAATAGAAAACTTGAAAGAAGTTCAACCAAAATAGTATTTTTTAAATGTATTTTCCTGTCCTATGTGCAATAAATACATTATCTTACGATGTGCCACTAAACATTTTACTGATAAAACACAACTTTTTATAACGATTATTTACTTGGTTTTTCATAGTTTACGCAGTATCACTATAGTTTTTATTTATCTAAACGGAAATTTCTTATACATTTTCTATTCATAATCATAATCCATTTCTATTCAAATTAATTCATAAAACCCGTGTAACGATGTTAATGTATCCAAAAGTAAAGTTAGTGGTTTCTATAATCTCCATTACAGTCAAGTACTTATGAATGAGTCTATAGTATTACTAGTATATTATATACGAGTATATACGGTAACTGGGTTAATTTGTCTATCTTCATACATATTGTATGGGCATTAGTTAACTAATTAGATTCCCAAATAGCCTAACTGGATTCGGATAAGATCGAGCAGTCAGATTAACTGTAACGTTATTATTACGATCTGATTTACGAGTTGGTGAAAATTAAACTTGAACAAATCCAGTTTTGAAGAAAAGTGACATTTTGATGCCGTTTCTGATTCCGTTGATTTAATTACATAACGTGTCACATAATTTACTTGAGATTTTTTTCAGTTTTATATGTCTAGATCAGGCCTGAGCAAATGGCGGCCCGCAGTGAAATTTTATCCGGCCCGCGGAGTCAAAAATATGATTTTTTTAAATTCGCTGCTTTGTTAATAAACCGAAATGTCAAGAAAAAATTATAAATAATAGTGGGGCACCAATTTCTAAGTTTGACCCCGATAATGTGAATTTATTTAATTTTGCGTTGATACAATTTTTTACTTGCAAAATGTGTGGGGGAGGGGGGTCGTAGCAGGATTTACCGCTTGCGCTTTTTTATTGTGGCTCGCGGCCAATGTGGCCCGACAACCAAAAGATTGCCCACCCCTGGTCTAGATCGTATTATTATAAATATTAAACTTTCCATTTTACAACTAATCTAATGCGAATTTTATTGTTTTGTATTTATTGTATTCAGTACAACCTGACGAGTTTTTTTACTATGTGACGAACTTTTTCAACAACCAATAAGTTATTGTAATTTATTTTTATCAAACACCGTTTATCCCACTTTTTTTGTAACGGTATAACCCTACCGGTTTCAAGGCTTTCACCTCATCTTCAGGGGTGAACAAACAAGACTAAATTCTGTTCGAACTGGTACCGATATACACGCTTCAACGGGTAGGGGCTGAGGGGTGAGGGAGGCATGGGACGATTTCGACCAAGAGCGGAGAGGTTTTTGGGATATAACTGTTCACCAGATGTTCGGATCGATTAACTATAAACAACATACCAATAAGTTAAGTGAAACCAGACTGAAACCCTATTTGAAAAAAAAGGATATCAATGGGAATCGATGTCCCAACCTCCGAATTGGATGAAAGGAGTCTTACCAACTAGGTCACGATCCATCAATAAATTAGATTTTTTTCCAACTTCTTGTCTGCTAAACTGCATGTTAGACAGATTATAACCGCAGAAGACTACGGATATATTTATGTTATTATCTCTGTTTGATATTTGGTGGATTTGGCCGAGTTTGATCCAAT
Source organism: Odontocerum albicorne (assembly GCA_949825065.1). NCBI lineage: Eukaryota > Metazoa > Arthropoda > Insecta > Trichoptera > Odontoceridae > Odontocerum > Odontocerum albicorne. The sequence continues at coordinate 10,959,856 of OX463846.1, read as the reverse complement.
TGACTCGTTCAGCTGCCTGACATGATGGTTATATTAGATGAGATGCAGCAAAAAAGCGTAGCTAAAGAGTGAAGGGTAAAGATCTATCGGTAACGGTCATCCTCATCCATCGCAACACCTGCAGTCTTCTGTCATTGCGGCGCCAACATTTCACTCATCAGCGCCTTTAACTTCAACAATACAGAAGCTTATGACATATATTCTACCATTGTGTTAATATATTTTTAAAGAATTACTAAGATCGAAATCTATGGATGATAAAAAAACGGATTGAAGTTATTAACGATAAATAGGAACTTAAGGCTGTTGTGTCAAGTAATATTAATAAGAACACTCTGAGGTGGTTTAGGCATGTGAAACGAATGAATGAAGAAAGACGAACAAAACAAAAAATATCCAATGCAAATGTGAGTGAAAGTCGTGGTAGAAAAGAAACCAAGGAGAGTATGGTTCGGCTTATTCCAGTTTTTTTTCCACGTCTACGTTTCATTCCCGAACAACAAAGTTGGTACTAAATACTGCTGTAGACTATCTTACTTATTTTCGCCGAAAATTGAGATGATGTCGTTTGCGCTTTGCACGATATGTCGTATGGGAATGTTAAAACCTTAAAACAGTTTAAGCAGCTGCTGCATTCATTAAGGTAATATTATAAACTCATCAAAACTATTTCCGTGCCCTAGTTGATCCAACCTGGGGGTGGCCAGTTTGTTACCTGTTGATACCCAGTTTTTTTTATTAAAAAGGGTTGCTGGCTCGTTTTAATTTAAGGCTTGTTTGCCACATGGCAATAAACTTGCTACATTGCACAACGCATGTCTTACAATACAATAATACCGTTTTCACCTCGATTACTTGTTAATGAGTCTCGTGTTTTCCTATTTAAAGGTTGTCCGAAAAGTAGTTTCATATTTCTCGGTTAGATGTCGTTAGGAGAACATTTTCGTTACTAACTTCATATTGATTGCCCAAAAGTAGTTTCATATTGATTGCCCAAAAGACGATCAAGTTAATGCTTCGATCGAAAAAAACCCTCATTCTACGACGAGAGAGATTGCTGAGATACTAAAACATCCTCTACCACGTCTTCCACTAGCATGTGAGTGAAAGGCGGGTTAGAGGAAATAAAGAAGACCAAGGAAAGTATGGTTAGATCAATTTAATGATATTTTGAAAGAAGGAAATTTAAAAAGTGAGAGAAATCGTAGAAACTGTATGAATGTAAATATGTGTAGCGATAAGAAAGTCTGGCGCAGGGAAACAGCGTGATGCTAAAAACATGTGTGTAATTTTACCTAAAAATACGAAATTACTTTCCGGACAACTCAATGACTTGGTATGAATCTCGACTTGACCCTCTGTCGGAAGCGATGCAATGTTTGGTAGTATGCAGAATTTGGAGAGCAGCAGAGTTGAAGGTGTCCGTTCGCTCTCAACGAGAAGCGAATGGATTCGGTCGCCAGTCTTTGTGGAGCACTTCCGGAGCGTGGCGGTCGCGCTCCGCTTCCCACTTGGCGCGGTCCTGAGCCCCGAACCAAATCTATCGGATTCATCACCTGCAGACTTTGCCTAGAAAATTTTATTCTGCTCCGCGTACTGTACTTTCATTCTCGTTGTTTGATAAGAAAATCGGTGTATTTATTTCTCACTATACCAGTAGTCTTAGAAAGTGTAATACATACACGTACATACCATCACGACATGTCCCTGTCGGGATAGGCAGATAGGATAGAGCGCCAGATTTTCCTATCTCTGCTCACATCCTTCGCCTCTTGAACGTTCGTGTTGTTTCAGGGCCTCGTAGTCGAGGATTTCTTTTTTCATTTTTCCTCTTTGAATGAGCCGTTGCACACCAGGAAACTTATTAGATCCGATGGCCCACCGAAGTGAGACGATCGGAGCACACTAGCATATTTTTTTCTGAAACAATAGATATGAACGAAGTCATAGGTATCCTGATACCCCCGAATACTAGGCGGAAAAAATGGCTGTGTTATTCGAAGGGAGTAGCGCGGGGTTCAAACCGGCGACCTTCCGCACGGAAGTCCAGTGTGTTACTGCGCGGCCACGCACCTCATTCATACACTTCATACGATTTGTCTGATTTTTACGTTTCCTTCTTTCATATCATTCAGTTGATCCAACCATAATATTCCTCGGTCTTCGTGTACCACGCCTTCCATTCACGTTTGCACTATATAGATATTTGTTTCGTTAGTTGTTCTTTGTTCATTCGTTCTACATGCTCTAACCATTTCAGAGTGCTCATCTTCATCTTACTCAGCACATCAGCCTTAAGTTCACGTTATTCTCTTATAACTTCATTATGTATTTTTTTAAACAAATTGTCACCCTATGTATTCCTCTCAATGGACGCATTTCTACAGCATTTATTAGGTTTCTTTTAGTATTTTTCCAAAGTGTAATACAATAATACAAAACAGTCAGTTTGATCCCACAACCACCCATGATATTATGGGGGACAAAATAAGTCCCAGCGCGATCTATGTTTGAAGATATACGGTATCCCCCATTCTCTGTGGGGATAAGTTTCAAGGTACAGTACCCGGCGGTAAGTAATACACAACGGGCTAAGAAATAGACTGTCGGGCATAATCGGCTAACTTCGGCTTTGTAGAGCGTCGTATCTGTCATTCATACACGTATTCCATCGCATCGTCGCGTACCGGACTGTTGGCGCATCGTGCGACAGAGACGACGCTCTACAAAGCCATGTGTATTATTTGTAATTTATTTTTATCAAACACTGTTTATTCCACTTTTTTGTGACGGTATAACCCTACCGGTTTCAAGGCTTTCACCTCATCTTCAGAGGAGCGCAAAGTCTGTTTGCGCCGTCACAAAAAAGTGGAATAAACAGTGTTTGATAAAAATAAATTACAATGTCTTTAAACCTCCACAACGTTAATTCCTTAACTATAAACAACCATGTGTATTACTTACCGCCGGGTACTTCTATAGCACTTTCGTTGCATGCAGTACAACCTGGCGGGTATATTGCCATGTAATAATCTCTTCCAAACCAGCCATAAAAGTGTTCTAAAAACCTTAAGTGAAAGCCAGACAGGAACTATTTTTAAAATAAAATAAATTGGGATTAAACGGGAATTAAAACCCGTAACACCCGGAATGGAAGACAGGTATCTTACCAACTAGGGCACGGACGTTGTCAATATTCCTACAAAAAGAAATAAATATAATTGGTTGAGCTATATGAAACTTTTTTCATATAGCTCGACATGCTTTCATGTGGCTTAGTTGGTAGGTGCCTGTCTTGCAACCTGGGGGCTGCGGGGCTTGATTCCCGTTGGTACCCATCTTTTCAAAGGATTCTAGTCTTGTTTCCACTTAAGGCCTATTTAAACATATTTTTCGATTGGTTGGCAGATATTAAAACCAGGCACTAAACCTGCCAGAGATTACAACCTGGCAATAAACTTATCAGGTTGTATTGTATACAACGAAAGTGTAATACAATAGAATTGCATATTAATTCTGAAGCAATATTTTTCGCATGAAATATGGAACATGTTCATGTCACACGTGTTTAGTTATGTAAATTATACAGTTGTATGCAATCGAATGCAGAAACATAAAAATATATGCAGGTGATAAGTCAAACAAATTATCGCCACATTTAAATTTCATTCGTATATTTGCAATGAATATTCGTTGTTGTTATTCGAATATTTTTTTCTGATTGAGAATGGATTTTTTTGTTACTTAATTATAATATATTGTTTTCAATTTCGTTGTATACGGTCAACCTAGCGAGTTTATTGTCATATAGCAATATCTTCCAACAGACCAAAAATATGTTAAACAAGTCTTAAGTAAACACCAAACTAGAACTCCTTTTTAAAAATCTGGGTAACAACGGAAATCGAACACGTAACCCCCAGGTTGGAAGGAAAGCGTCTTGCCAATTAGACCACGGAACATAGCATTGTATGGTATTAATAATGGAATGACCTATTAGGTATAACAACGCCTTAAGTAAAAACTAGACTGAATTTTTTTTAAAGATCTGGGCTCTAACGGGAATCGGGAACTCTGGTTGGAAGGAAGGCTTCTTATTAACTAGGTTGTAAAGATTGTTTAAACAAGTCTTAAATTAATGTTTTCCGTGAAAGTTTAAAATAATTTTATTTACTTTTTGTAACATCGTAATTTTTTTACGAGTATTGCATTACACTTTCGTTGCATATAGTACAACCTGGCGGGCTTATTGCCATGTGGAAATATCTTCCAACCAACCAAAAATATATTAAAGAGGCCCTTAGTGAAAACTAAATTAGAATCCTTTAAAAAAAATCAAGGGTTCCAACGGGAATCGAACCCACAAGCTCCGGATTGGGAGACAAGCGTCTTACCAACTAGGGCACGGAGTATATAAGTTCTATGAGGAAGGCATATTTATTTAGAAATATTTCGTCCTTTTAATTATGTTAAAATTCATATTTTATTGTCTTTGTATTCGCTATACTAATACTTGACATATATTTTGGACATATAGTACATATGTTAAAAAGACTTGACCCACATTTACCTGTTCTGATATAATTAAAGACACAATACCGTTTAAAATAATTTATTTTGACTTGTATTGAACTGATATTTTTACACAAACGAGATTGATTAATACTTTTTCGAAACTTGATATAAACCAAAAAATATTTTTCTATTTTTCGAAACTTGATATAAACCAAAAAATATTTTTCTATTTTTCGAAACTTGATATAAACCAAAAAATATTTTTCTATTTTTCGAAACTTGATATAAACCACAAAATATTTTTCTATTTTTCCTCCTCTTCTCGAAGTGACCTCTTATATCAAAGATTGGTCACTATCATGGCAATCCTTGTCTGGCTCACTGCAGTCTGGAATAACTCAGTAGAACTGCACCCAAACCAATTTTGCGAGTAATTAAGCCAAGATATGTGCGGTGTCTCCCTCGGCCTCGTTTGCCATATATTCTGCCCTGGGTGAGTGATACTGCAACTTGCGAATCTTCACAATTTTAAACGGTTTGCGGTCCTTATACAAATCAGCAAGCGCTTCTTCATTTGTAATACGATCTGTCCTAGAAATCTTGAGAATATGTATGTATTTTTGCTCTGTCATTCGTCCAAAAGTGGTATTAAGAGACCAACAAATTATTTTTAACTCAGATTCAAGTTTTTCTTTTGCACAGATATAATATTTAATTAACTGGTAGAATATAAACGGTACCATTTTGTTTAGAAGAAAACTCGTAAAGGAAATGAAATGAAACACGTTAATATATAATCGATCATTGATTAGATATATATGTTTTAGTACATACTTGTTTATAACTGACATATCCGGCATTCGTATAACGTAAATGCGAATCGCCAGTGATCTTTTCACTCGAGAATGAATATACTATAGTCGTGCACTTCCGAGTGTATTCAAATCAAATACATATTTATACCTCGGTTAATACGGTTTCGAATTGTGCGTTTTATAGTTAAATCTCACATTTCAATAAATGGTGAGAAATTCGATTTAGAACAGTTCCCGAAATATGAGTGCTGTGTGGAAAAATATATCACATTGTTGAAATAATATTAGTGAAGTTGCTACTCAAATGCAAACTTTTATTAAATGTATAACTGGCATTGGAAGAGAGCTGGGTTTAGATCATCTGGTGTCCTCGCGGCTGGGCTCGCCCTATATTGGTGGGGTATATCTTGGCCGGGGGATGTTATTAGATGAGCCCAGACCTTTTGATAGCTTCTCTCCTAAATGTATTTTTTTGCCATGTTTGTGTTTTTGAAGTGTATTTAAATATATTATGTACATACTATGTTGGTATCAATAAACCTATATTTATTATTATTAGATGAAATAGGCAATGTAAACGCTCGTGAATAACTTGACTCTAGTGCAGACGAACTCAGCAATCTTGTTGATTCAAAACAATAGCATGTTTTTGGAAGATGAGGCTATTTGACGAGGAAGATGAACAGTCTAAAACGTTTGTTCTAACAAAATATTTCGCACTGTTGTAATTCTAAAGGAACTAATTATGGATACTGATTCCAATATGAAACGAAGCGTGCAAGTTTGTCGAAACCTGGAAAAATATGTTAACTGCTACAGAATAATGCACGAGAAAAAGAAGAATAACGACATTGTGTAGACCTCACTATAGTATTTTGACTAAAAAATCGCATACTATAATAAAAATAGTAGAAAAAGCTCTCATTTTAGAACCAATCACCTTATTTTGTATTGAACACTGTTTTTCAATTAGTGTAGAACTATTCACGTACGCATTAATCACACTAATCGAGGGATTGCCGTATAGATTAACCCATTTCATCCTACAATCTCCATCTACGTTTTTTATCGATCACAAGTATGGTATATAAAGATTGTTTTTATATTTCTTGAATCTTCGAAAAGACTATAGTTTCACTTTGTGGTGCCATTTTTACGTAAAAAGTAAAAATAAGTCAATTAAAAATTAAAAACTTATTTTATATATTTGTGTTTACCACAGGTTTAATTTAGTTCACAACTAGTTTCGAAGACCACCGTCTTCTTCGTCAGGTGAATATAAACTAAGTTGCTAAAATATATTTTTGTATACACACTTGTACAGAATATATTTTAGCAACTTAGTTTATATTCACCTGACGAAGAAGACGGTGGTCTTCGAAACTAGTTGTGAACCTAAATTAAACCTGTGGTGAAAACAAAATATAAAATAAGTTTTGTATTTTTAATTTACTTATTGTTTTTATAGTTTAATTTACCTATTATTGTTTGCTATAATACTTCATCGTGTGTTTTAATAGCAAAAACTTGACAGTTTAATTTATTATTTATAAATAACAAGTGCGTAGTGAAAATATATACCTCGTCTAAGATTAGCTGTAAAGTAGCGCCGTTAGTACCTTTACTTAGAATACTTACGTAGCATGCTATTGTACTTTAAATTTAACTGTAGCTATTACCGTTCTACTTTTTAAAAGTAGCTTTAACAATGCTGATAAATGGGAATGAGAGATTGATTCATAATTATTAATAAACTAGTATATATGTTACATATCATCACTTCGTGTTCCTTGCGGGGTAGACAGAGAGATTTCCAAACTTTTCTATCCAAACACACAACGTTCGCCTTCTCCACGGTCATATATCTCGTCATGTACAATCATACATCTCACTCTACCTTCTTTTAAAATCTTGTCCGTTTGATCCCTAGTCTAGCACTTCTGACTTTTATTCTCGCTTAATCATTATCGTCATTCATTATCTCCACATGCCCAAACAATCTTAAAGCTCCTTTCTTCATCTTACTTAATACATTCATTTTATCCATACATTCTGACATCTTCGTTTCGCTTTTTTTCATCACATATTTTCTTAGTTAACGCATCTCCACAGCATTAATCTTACTTTTATCCTTCTATCAAATACAAGTTTCTTAGTTAACGCATCTCCACAGCATTAATCTTACTTTTATCCTTCTATCAAATACAAGTTTCTTAGTTAACGCATCTCCACAGCATTACTCTTACTTTTATCCTTCTTCTATCAAATACAAGTTTCTTAGTTAACGCATCTCCACAGCATTAATCTTACTTTTATCCTTCTTCTGTCAAATACAAGTTTCTTAGTTAACGCATCTCCACAGCATTAATCTTACTTTTATCCTTCTTCTGTCAAATACAAGTTTCTTAGTTAACGCATCTCCACAGCATTAATCTTACTTTTATCCTTCTTCTATCAAATACAAGTTTCACTTCCATGCGTCAAAGTGGGCATCCACACACTATTATGTATTCAGTAAATTTCTCATATTTTTTACTCTTTTGTTGCGTATCACTCGATATATTTTTTTCAAGATTCCTTTTTTAATTTTTGTATAATTATTTTGATATTAATACGAACTCCGCGGCTCAGTTGATAGGAGCTTTTTTTCTTCTTGGAGTTTTCACGACATGAATCTTGTTTCATTCTTTGTGTCGTGGTATTTTCTCAAAACGAACTTCAATGATTTTAAGCCCAAAGGCTTGATCAATGGGGCTGAAAAAATATTTCTCCCAGCCACGCTCTTCAACGTATTAACATAACAATGCGAATATCCTGAAGAGTACCATATGAATGAGGATACATTATACTGTTTTATTTTACTGCAAAACAGAAAAATGAATAAATAACGTCACTTAATGGGTTAATTTTCTAATTTGATCGAAGATTACAGTTTAGTGTCCGCTCCCCAAGTGGAGGAAACGTTTCAAGAACTGTTACCTTACGGCTGTGAAATTACTGTGCAGTTAATGGGAAACTGCCTCCAAGTGAAACGAATGGCACATTGGATTCCCCATCCAAGCAATTGTGAGTGAGTTTGGTGTCTATCCATGGCTTTATCCTACTCAGTTTCTGCTGGGCATGCTCGGGTATAACTCTTCGAACGCCAGAAGAGAACTGCGTCTCCTGATATACGTTGTCAGAGACTCGTTCCAGGAGTTGTAAACTGTACAGCATTACTACAAAGTTTAGCGTTAAATGTTCCTAACAATTACACTAGACTGCGCCGGCAAGAACTGTTCTCAATTACATACGCAAGAACAGGTCTTTCAGCTGCTATGCCTGTTGGAAGGGCCTTAACTCTTTTGAACGGGACTTCGGATATTGATGTATTTCATATTGTATATCACATTACCAAAAGTAAGAGAAAATTATCTTCTAAGATTGGAGACGTTAGAAAGTACTCATCAATTTATTGTGACTTTGAATGTGTGTGTGTGTGTGTGTGTAATATGTGTATATCATATATGTATGCATATATATAAAACACATTTTTAAATGTTAATAATTTTTGTATTTTCCAATGTAATTGGGCTAAACCTGTATTGAAAAAATATATAAATAAATAATAGTCCATTTGACATATATTTGCCAAAAGAGTCTAAATAACAAACCCTTTTTTATTTGAAGTATCACGAAAAAAATCGATTTTTTTTTAATGTTTCAAACACAACCATAAAAAGCAGTTTGGTGTTTCCTGAATTATCTTAGAATATGTCGATGTTTTTTATTTTTATGTCTTACGTAACACAGATGTACTCCAACTGGACAGTATCAAACCCTGCTAAGATGATAGTCCACAATAGTATTTTAATACCATCTTTGATGTATGGGAGTGAAACGTGTACATAGAAAAAGACTGAAAGGATAAATGGTGTATAAATGCTGTTGAAATGTGTGCACTGAGAAGAATACACGAGGAATGAAGTGAGTAGGGATGAATGCGAACTTAAGGCTGATGTGTTGCGAAAGAAGAACTCTGAGATGGTTAGGGCGCGTGTAACGAATGAATAAAGAAAAACTATTAAACCAAATATATAGTGCAAATGTGAGTGAAATGCGTGGTAGAGAAGGACTAAGAAAAGTATGGTTGGATCAAGTGAATGATATTTATTTAAAAAAAGGAAGAGTAAGAGAAATTGTAGGAGATGTATGAGAAGGTTTATAGATCTAGAAGATGCGAAGTGTCGAGATAGGAAAGTCTGACGTTTTATCATCTGCCTACCCCGACAGGGAAATGACGTGATGGTATGTATGCATATATAACTTGGGAATGAATTTCATAACATCAGTGAGAATTTATAAGTTTTTTCAAATATATTCCGTGATTTATTTTTATTCCTCAGTATGTAGATGACCTAGAGACAATAGAATAAATTTCATAGCACCATAGATATGACAATAGAATAAGTTTTATAGTATCAGAGACAAAAGAATACATTTCATAGTATCAGAGACAATGTAATAAATTTCATAGCATCAGAGTGAAGTTATAAGAAGTTTTTATAAACGTATTCCGTGATGAATTTTAAATTCCTAGTAGCGTTATGAAGATGGCTATAAGCCTATTACATTACCTGAAGTACTTGTGTGAAGCCTTGCAACTTCTTTCTACTACTAAATTAACCAAAATTTCTATATTCTTGCTATCAGTTCAAAACAGAGTTAAAATGTATATAGATACACAAGCAATTTATTCATTCATTCATATGGTACTCTTCAACTTACCCAATTTGATGACTTATAAATATTAAATACCATGGTTGAAAGACAACATGAACCATTGAAGTAGACAAAAATTGGTAATAGCACATTTTATCAACTTGACCGCATGACAATAGGTAACAACACTCGCACACTTCTAGCTTGTTACCAAACTAGGACTAGGTCTAATGTATGAGATGACACAGCTAATGCAAAAGTGTATGTGCAGGTGTGCAGCATGGAGAAGCAGCTGGTATGGGCGCGGGACGCGGCCGATTGCTTCGTGCTGGGCCGCATCCAGGAGCTGATGGGCGATGAGGCCGAGATCATTCCGCTGGACCCGCGTTTCCGCCGCAGAGTCTGCGGTTTTGAGGACATCTTCCCAGCTGGAGACCCCAACATCATAGTTGACGATAACTGTAAGTAATAACTGTTTTTTTCCAGAATTCATTTCTTTAACACCGCCATGTTTGAGAAATATATAAGATGATCACAATTTATTTATATATGTAAAGGGCCTAATGACCTTTTTGATGCATAAAAATAAAAAGAACACGCAAGCAGTGTTACACAATAGAAAATATTGTCAAAATGATCCCAACACAATAAAATAACAAACCCATATCATTTACTTTATTCTTCCTGGCAAGAACAACTTTAATTTACTCTTGCAAATAGTCAAATTCTTATGAAAGTCCACACAATTCCCTTACTGACTGCCTATTTTGTGTAGTCTCATCATACATGTATTATATAAATAATTGTGGATAAAAATATGTTGTCAGGTGGGCCGACAAGGAATGTGTGGTCTGATAAGCTGAGTCAGTTCGGAACTTTTGAAATAAGAGCTGACAATCTTATATTATGTTGTGAGATCAAATATTTTTCTTCTGTCTGACAAGGCAGTAAGACTTACACATTATTTCATGTATTTTATTATTTAATAATATTTTTTCTTTCTTAAAATGATTGGCTTTTTCTGTTGGTGGTACTGAAATTAAAATGTGTCTTACAATCGATGGTATCTTAAAATCGATTATTATTACAGATAGGCAGCATGAATGCTGTTAAAATTTATATCAAATTTATCTGTCATGTGTACATGATGATAAAACAAGAGAAAAACAAAAATTATCATCAAAAAAACAAAAAATATTATCAAAAAATAAGCAAAGGAAATAAAACAACATTTGTGAGTTTGTGTGTACGAATTTGTTGAGACAGTTTTTAAACTGGTTCAATGTCACAGAACTCACTATAGTATATGTTATTATAATTTGTTCCAAGATTCCACAGCTCGATTAGTAAAACAAGGTTTCCGAGGATTATTGTGAAATTTAGTATTGGAGAGTTTCTACTGAGTACTATGTTATCAAATATGTGTATGTGTAAGAAAAAAAGTTGTTGTAGTTCCAAGCAATCATAATGGCTGCTTAAGATCTTGTTACTCTCAACGAAGTGTACAATTTCATCTTTATTGCAAATAAGGTATCTTCAATAATCAATATATCTTCAATACATTAGTAAGAAGGTTAATATCCTAAATAAAGATTCTATATTTGGGGACCGAATCCTACCAAAGGTCTGGCATAGGTCTTATAGACCTTAAAAATATTACGATCAAATAATAAGCTTGTATAGAAAATCCCAAGCATTTTTTAAGAGCCTCTGCTTCTAATTAGTGGACAAACTATTGTAATACATAAACCAGGCCTGGCCAACCCAAATTGCCCCACAAGCCGCATTGGCGACCTAAAAATTTTCATAGACCGCACATAAATAAGAATAATTGCTAATTTTGTTCTAATATTTTTCTCCATATGACTTTACAACGAAATTCGTACTTATTATTGTAATTTTTTTTGTAAGTGATTGATTTTGATGCAGAGGTACACAGAAAGTGTTCAATCAGTGTAAATCTGAATAAAACGATACAACTAGATATGAAGAGAAAACATGTATTGAACCAACAACAAAATATATTTTTATGATAATATAATGACTAAGAATTCTAAGTTATTAATTCGTAAATATATTTGTGTGGTAATAAAAAAAAACTAATTCGTCATATATGACCGCGGGCTGCACATGAGGGGACCGCATGTGGCCCGCAGGCCGTGGGTTGGCCAGTCCTAACAAACAAAATTCCTTGTGCTGAGCTTTTATCCAAGATATTGATATGAAATTAAGAATTAGCATTGTCCCCGCCAGAAAAACTTTTTATGTGAATCACTCAATACAGTACCTTAAAACTTGTGTCGTTATATTTTTTTCTAATTTTCTCATTTATTTCAGGTAACCTAATGTTTCTTAATGAAGCCACACTCCTGAATAATGTGAAGTTACGATACAAAGGAGAGAAAATATATGTGAGTATAAATCAGTTTACTTTGTATTATATAGAATGTCCCAAAAAAACGTATACACACTTTTATATCATGCCGTTTACTTGAATTTGCTGCAGGAAATTTGTCATACCACAAATTCGTAGGGAGTTTAGGGATGAGGACTTTATTTCCAACAAGATGGTACACCTCTCCACTACCATCGTGATGTGAAGTCCTATCTTGTCGAAAATTTACCGAACATATGGATTAGATATAGAGGTAGTATTGAATACTACCTGCGCTCCCCAGACCTCGCACCAATTGACTTTTTTTATGGGGTCTCGTTAAAGATAAAGTTTTTGGCACAAAACTGGCAACAGTTAATGAATGATTGAAAGACAATGCGCCCAAATACCAAAACATTGTGATGTTTGCTATTCCACAATATTACCAGTGCATGGATCAGAACGGTCATCAATTTGAGAACTTGCGGTAACTGAAAAAAATTCTATATCTATCTCCTTTATTTTAGAGTTTTAATCTTGGATATACCTTTTGAATGTATAATCATTCAAAGTCTGTATACATTTTTTGGGACATCTTGTAATATTATTCTTTATTCAGCCCTTCTGAAATTTGTGACCACTATAACCATTAAATCTTCTGAACTGCCCTTATTTTGATCCAATCTCAGATGCTCTTTAACAAGGAAACTGTTCTTTTGACTTTTCCTAATATTATTTGCCTCCTCAACAATGCTTGAGATGAATTACTTTTCATTATTTCGCCACGGAGAATGCGTCGATTTTCTTTTCCTGCTCTAGCTAAAACTCCTGTATTTGAAACATATAGTAGTCTATTTATGAAATGTATAACTTCAAAAACTTGATATTGTAAGCTGATCTCACATATCATGCATAATATTTGTTTGAAATTACAATACTGTACATAGTGATTTTTTTCTTTGTTGTGACCTCAATGCATGATTTTCTGGGGAAAAATAATGCGGTGATTTCCAATTTCCTTCCAAACTGCAGTAGAGATTACACGCATTGTATACATGTTGTGTATATTGTGGCCCATGCTGCTGCTAACACTTAGTATTTTGGGGTATATTTCTAGGTCCCAGATGAAATGTGCACTTGTGGATGTTAAGTGGGAGCAGCAATGTTGTAGAAATGTTTTGAGAGTAAAACAAAAAAGTAGAAGTAACCAGCCTCTGTGCTTGCCCAAGTTAAGCGTGCGGGCCCATACAGTTTCCGGCTTGTGGCCACTGTCCATGCACCGACAGCTACTTGGAACCAAAGGTGAAGAGTTCGATATGTCAAAAGGATCAGGGGCTGAGTACGTTTTAGGTGACCCTAGATAGGCCAGTCATCATCGTTGCTGGACTTCATAGTCGAGGATCCCCTCTTCATTCCGATGTTGATTCATTTGGAAAATGAAGCTGTACCGTGAAGTTTATTTCAAGTTAGTGAGTCGTTGCACGTCAGCAAACTCATTGGAGCACACCAGCATGGTTTTTTCTCTTTTTTGAGAGAATAGATGCAACCAAAGTCATAGGTATCCCTATATCCTTGAATATTAAGCGGGAAAAAATACCATTCGAGGGAAGTAAAATAGCGCGTGGTTCGGACCGACGACCTTCCAATGCATTACCGCACAGCCATGCCCCTCAGATTGGCTAATACTGTCCACAAGGTCCTATCACTTAACATCTTGCTGCACTCTCATGTATTGTGTTAAAATTTTATTATATAAATGAATTTGTTATTGATATTTAATATTTTTATTGTTTCAGACATATGTAGCAAATATACTTGTAGCGGTAAATCCATATAAAGAAATAGTTGATATGTACTCATCAAATACAATTAAGAAATACCATGGCAAGTCGCTGGGCCAGATGCCTCCACACGTGTTTGCAATAGGTACGATTTATCATAGAATATTCATTTTTAAAGATTGTTCTCGAAAAGAAGTAACAAAAATTATGCTTTTCTTTAAAAGCTTATGCTTGATACTTATGAAAGTGTGATATTACAGCCAATCCTAATCTCTTGTGATTGAGAATTATATTACAGCCAATCCTAATCTCTTGTGGTTTATAAATTCCAATGGCAAAGAGATCAAAGTTCCAAGACGTTTGGCAGGTGCAATCTAATACTGCCTTTCGTAAGGCAGATTTATGATGAGCCATTTTTTGTATGGCTTATAAATTCCTATGGCAAAGAGATCAAAGTTCCGAGACAAATTTATGAAGAGCCATTTTTTCATTTTATAGGGCTCTAAGATAGTATGAAAGTAGTTAATGAGGTACAGAACAATATAAATAAAATGTAATATGGTCTAAGAGTAAACAAAATCCGTAAATAATTCCGTCAGGAATTAAGCCTCTGGTATTTTTTAGTGTGAATGATAACCATTAGACTGCTGTGAAAGTAAATCTTATTTTATATCTTCAAATAAAGTCAAATAACGAAATATCATAAGTGAATTTTGATTTTACAGCTGATAAATCTTTCCGAGACATGAAGTCAATGAAGCAGTCCCAGTCAATCATCGTGTCGGGAGAGTCAGGTGCCGGTAAGACGGAATCTACTAAGTACATCCTGCGCTACTTGTGCGACTTGTGGGCCGCTGGTGCAGGACCCATCGAGCAGAAGATTTTAGATGGTAAGCATTGATCAAAGTGTTATCAGAGCAAGTGTCTCTCCATTCAGAATCAAATGACAAAGCTTCTCATTCTAGTATTCTAGTCTAATCTGTGATGTTTTGGTAATGATCATAAAAGTGTTATCAGAGCAAGTGTCTCTCCGTTCAGAATCAAATGACAAAGCTTCTCATTCTAGTATTCTAGTCCAATCTGTGATGTTTTGGTAATGATCATAAAAGTGTTATCAGAGCAAGTGTCTCTCCGTTCAGAATCAAATGACAAAGCTTCTCATTCTAGTATTCTAGTCTAATCTGTGATGTTTTGGTAATGATCATAAAAGTGTTATCAGAGCAAGTGTCTCTCCGTTCAGAATCAAATGACAAAGCTTCTCATTCTAGTATTCTAATCCAATCTGTGATGTTTTGGTAATAATCGTAAAAGGATATTTAGAGAGCAAACTATCCTCAAACTCAGAGCTCTAACCCACTAATAAATACATGTAATTTGAATGTTAGGATAGGAAGGTAGTGATGGTGGCCATTAGATTAGGTACTTCCCCACATCTACATATGTTCAGAAAAACATATTGAGTACGTAAGCCGCCGAAAACTTACCAAGGAAAGGAAAATGAGACATTTATTTTTATTTGACAGTTGATTGACCCTCAATATTTCTTTTAATGGTATAATGTATGTTAGATGAGTTTACTTTTCATGATGCGAGACATGACCTAAATTTTGATATTTGATACTTTTCCTTATCAGTTCCAGATCTGATACGTTGTGTGGTTGCTCACTCAATCAGTATTAAGCTGTCCTTGTATACAGTACAAACTGGCTAGTTGTTTAGTCATGTGGCAATTTCTTAAACCCAACCAGAAAGATGTTAAAGAGGCCCGAAGTAAAAAATCAGACTGATATCCTTTTTAAAAAAAATTGAGTACTATAGTTCGGAAATTCTAGGATGAGTCCTGTGACAGCTCACAATTTGCCCCAATACAACCTTGTAACGATGTTCAGTAATTTTAATTATTTTATCAACTTTAATATAAGCCTCAATTCTAATAAATAGCAAGTTATTTAGATAAATACATTACATAAGGTTATATTGGGGCAAATTTGTGAGCTGTCACAGGACTCATCCTAGAATTTCTGAACTATAGTGGAACTGAACCTGCAACCGGGAATCGGGAATCGAACCCGTAACCTCTGGATCAAAAGACAGGTTTCTTGCCAATTAAGCCACGGAGGTCATCAGAAATATACAATCGAAAAAGGACATTTTATTATATTTTCATTGTATATAGTACAACTTGGTTGATTGATTGCCATGTGGCAATCTTTTAAAACTAACCAGAAAATTTTTAAATAGGGCCGAAGGGAAAACCAAACTGGAACTCTTTTTAAAAAGTTGAGATACCAATAGGAATCGAACCCGTAATCTCTGGTTGGAAGACAGTTTCACCAACTAGACCACGAAGCTCGTATCTGTCCATCATATACGAATAATTTGTATGACTATTAATATTTTAAAAACCACTCATATCTCTGTTGATAGATGTCAAGCTTGTTGTTCAGCCTATTTTTTATTATTCTGGTGAACAGTTTGTGAATGCGGGATAGAAATTATTATTCTAGTGAACAGTTTGTTAATGTGGGATAGAAAGCTATGAGTCAAAAAATGAATCCCATTTATTCTATTGGTTGATAGATGTCAAGCTTATTGTTCAGCCTATTTTTTATTATTCTTGTGAACAGTTTGTTAATGCGGGATAGAACGCTATTTGTCTACAATTTTTATCACTTTTGTGTGTAAAGTTTTAATTTTGTTATTCCAGTCTATCTTTTAGAAGATTTTCATCCCCCTATGCTTTGTTATCTTTCATTTTTTTAAATTTCAATTTTAATTCTTTTTGAATGGTATTTGCAGGGGGTTTTATTAGTTTTATTAGGAACATATGGTAATTTTTAGTCAAGGCATGTAAATTGTAATAAAAAATATAAACCAATTATGATTTGTATTTTTTGTTGTAGTTGACATAATGTGTAAAATGGGAAAAAACAACAAGAAATAAGATTATTTTAAATTTAATAGAAAATAAAATAGTTTCTTGATAGTCAAGTATTAAAGAAATTAAATTTTTAAAAGGCATTCTAATTATATTGATAATTACAGAAACCTTGAAAATATAAATCTTGTTTTTCTTGTTGTCTCTTTCAATCAGATGCTCAGATGCATCAAATGAAATTCAAACATCCTTTATGAAAAATTGTTTTTATCGTTTTAGCCAATCCTGTGTTGGAAGCCTTCGGAAATGCCAAAACAACCCGCAACAACAACAGCTCCCGGTTCGGCAAGTTCATGGAGGTGCACTTCGGGACCAACTGGCATGTGGCGGGTGGGCATATCTCCCACTACTTGCTGGAGAAGTCACGTATCTGTGTACAGGCGCCTGAGGAGCGCAACTACCACGTTTTCTACATGCTCTGCGCCGGTGCTCCTGATTCTCTCAGACAGGCTTTGAAGATCACTAAACCTGATGACTATCATGTAAGTTCTCTCTCTCTCTCTCTCTAGAAGTTTGGAGTTTAAGTAATGGCAGGCTCTTCCACTATCTATCATGATTCTTTTAAAGTGTCACTTATCTCCTCTTATTCCATCTCATCTCGGCAAAGTATCTGTCTTGTTGAACCTTTTGTAAATTTTATTCTTCAACCTACCTTTTAATGTATCTCATTAATTTTTATTACAATAATTCTGTTGTACCGCATGGTTTGACTTATGATGCCAATGTTTGAAAAATATTACAGTTTTAATCTTCAGGGGTTGTTTGTAATCAACTGTGCCATAATAATTCAGACATCAAAGGAACTTAATAAAATAGTAAAAACGTGAACAATTTGCTCTTTCATGACAACAGGATGTTCATAGATGAAACCGCATGGTTTGACTTATAATGCCAATGTTGGAAAAATATTACAGTTTTGATCTTCAGGGTTTATTTGATATCAACTGTGCCATAATAATTCAGACATCAAAGGAACTTAATAAAATGTAAAACCGTGAACAATTTGCTCTCTCATGACAGCAGGATGTTCATAGATGAAACCGCATGGTTTGACTTATAATGTCAATATTTGAAAAATATTACAGTTTTAATCTTCAGGGGTTGTTTGTAATCAACTGTGCCATAATAATTCAGACATCAAAGGAACTTAATAAAATAGTCAAACCGTGAACAATTTGCTCTCTCATGACAACAGGATGTTCATAGATGAAACCGTATGGTTTGACTTATGATGCCAATGTTTGAAAAATATTACAATTTTGATATTCAGGGCTTGTTTGTAATCAACTGTGCCATAATAATTCAAACATCAAAGGAACTGAATAAAATAGTAAAACCGTGAATAATTTGCTCTCTCATTACAGTTTTAATCTTCAGGGCTTGTTTGTAATCAACTGTGCCATAATAATTCAGACATCAAAGGAACTTAATAAAATAGTCAAACCGTGAACAATTTGCTCTCTCATGACAACAGGATGTTCATAGATGAAACAGTACTCCTAGCAAACACCATTGAAAATCTATATTTCCGCCGAACCAAGAAGTGAATGTGGTGAGGTCTAAGTACTCAATGTAACAAAAACTAAGTATTCGATCATTCGTAAGCATAGAGCTTATAACAGCGGAGTCTATGTTTGATGTAGTTAAAAGAATACTAACTTCATATACCTAAATGTATTATTTAAGTGTAAATTTAAATTGGGTGTATTTTAATTTTGTTTGTTTTTTTAATGTGTCTTTCATTATCTTTCAGTATTTAAAGAATGGATGCACCCAATTCTTCACCAATTCCAAGACAGAGAAGAAGCTCAGTCCAAACCAAAAGAGCAAACAGCACCAGGCTAAGGGAAGTCTTAAAGACCCCATGCTGGACGATGTGGAGGACTTTGCAAAGTTAGATCAGGTATAAGCATAATGTATTATTTGTAGTTAAGGCATTAACATTGTGGAGGTTTAAAGACATTCTTCTTCTTCTTCTTAAACTTTCTATAGACTCAAGAGTCTGTTACTGCAGGATTGTCCTCCTGTGATGCTGAGCTCCAGCTATCTCTCCATCGTTTCTGGGGTCTCCCTGGTGTACACCGTCTATTCGGCACCCTATGCAGAGCTATGTATGGAATTCTTGTGGAATTCATTCTCTGTACATGTTGGTACCAGTATCGTCGACACTGTCGTCCCCGTCTGACCACATCTTGGACCTCACAGACCTCTTGGATTGTGGTGTTCCTTACACGATCACGCAAAGTCTTCCCAGCAATAGCACGTAGAGTTCTCATTTCCATTGTCCTTAGCATACTTTTTGTCCTGACAGTATCTGCCCTCACTTCGATGCCATATGTGAGGATAGG
Organism: Odontocerum albicorne; assembly: GCA_949825065.1. Taxonomy (NCBI): domain Eukaryota; kingdom Metazoa; phylum Arthropoda; class Insecta; order Trichoptera; family Odontoceridae; genus Odontocerum; species Odontocerum albicorne. The sequence goes on along the minus strand of OX463846.1, from coordinate 10,940,384 downwards.
TCACACACAGGTCTTGCATTTATAAGACTTGTGTGCGACCTATCCTCACATAAAGACATTCTAATTTGTTTTATCAAACACTGTTTATTCCATTTTTTGTAACAGTATAACCCTACCGGTTTCAAGGCTTTCCTGAAGATGAGGTGAAAGCCTTGAAACCGGTAGGGTTATACTATTACAAAAAGTGGAATAAATAGTGTTTGATTAAACAAATTACAATAAGCATAATATTATGATTTATTTTCACATTAAATCTAATCACCATTAGCCAATTCTACACATTGCATGATAAAGAGCTCCTCATGATTCTTTCTTTTCATTCTGTCTATTGCTGTTCTCTACCACTACTCAGAATTTAATATCCAAATCTCATTAATTTTGCAATTTCAAAGTATTCTTTTGTTCCGCAAAATTATAAATTTCATTATCAATGATCACATGATAGGTTATATACCTCGTGATTGAGTATGATTGTCAACCATTGTGTAAATGGAAGACCCTTGTGTGTATATTGGTTTATTAGTGTGAAAGCTGTAACACTTCACCAAGACAGGTGAAACTCACAGTTCCAATGGCAAGGAGATCAAAGTTCCAAGACAGTTGGCAAATTTAATCTGCTACAGCCTCTCGTAAGACAGAGTTTCATACAGCGCTATTTTTGTTTTGCTTAAAAGTGTTTTAAGAATTTACGGTACACAGCATAAAAGCTTCAGTTCGATGCCTCCACCACCTAAAAGGAAATAAGTCCTTACCCAGTGTGATCTCTACTAGAAGATTGATATCTTTATTTTATATGAGCGTGCAATGTCACATACGTGTAGTTACAAAGAAGAAACTGTCAAAAGGGACTTCTCCTATGGTGACACACCTGAGTTTGAATTGAATAGTAGCGATGAGGGACTTAAGGTCTGATTCCACGCGAAAAGGAAAATGACTCGTAGTGGAGTAAATATACTTAGAAAATAGCTTAAGGCCTGGAGTTCAAACATCCCAGCAAGTCACCAGTACTTAACAGAAAACTTTGAATGCAGCAAAACTATCTTTTGAGACTACTAGATCAAAGTGACCAATTGATCTGAATATGTAAGTTAGGTTGAATGGAGATCCCTTTAGAAATTATTTATTCGATTATCGATCGATTACTACAAAATGTCATGTGTGGATTGATCCAGACGGCTGCAAACATTACAAGGCAAAGGGGCAAGATTGAAGCTAATAGTTTGCCATTAAAGATCCCATGATTAAAGAGAATTTGGGTAGTTCAACAGCTTGGATACATCCACGTGGAGCCCAAACGCACCCTGATGCAAAACAAATATTTAAATGCCTGTTTTCCCATGGAGAATGACGACCATCTAAGCTATAGAAAAACAATAAATTCAGTTGTAAAACCGTCTAAGAGTAAAACCAGTACGAAAGTGAATCCACCAGGAATCAAACCTGAATGCATACCTTTAGACCACGGCCGCTGACTCATTATATCTTTATGTCTAATGACCTGGTTTTTTTCTGCCGAAAAAGACCTGATTTAGTTTACTATACATACATAAGAAAACCATAATAATGTTAAATGTGGTATTGCTAATTAGGTGCTATGTTCAAAATTCAACAAACTAGGCAATTGCCTGTGTCTTGTTAGACATCTTTACATAAATATTTTCATTTCAATGGTCCAGATTACTAAACATTGTTATCTTATTTTATACAGTTTTCAGGAGACTTAAATTTTCACGCTTGATGAGAAGTTCATTGTATTCGTAACACTGAAATCTTCATACCGTTCTTAAAATTCTGAATTTTAACTTCACCTTCAGACACCATCATCATCTGTAGGGCCATAGATTTCGCCATAACACATACATATTAGTGAAATTATTAATTTTACCTTTCTCCTAGGCCCTCTCTAGACTGGAAATCTCGGATGTAGAACGCACTGGCATCTACAGCATCGTGGCGGCCGTCTTACACCTTGGTAACGTACAGTTCGAGGAGGCAGAGGAGCTACGCGGAGGTTGCAGAGTGCAGCCAGGCAGCGAACCAAGTCTGATGCAGGCTGCTACCTTGTTGGGGGTGGATCCGGGAGAGCTGCGCATGGCCCTCGTGTCACGCCTCATGCAGAGCTCCCGTGGAGGGGCTAAAGGAACTGCTATCATGTACGATTTCATATACAGTGATACCTTTATCTATAATTTTTAATTGAGTTTAACAATAAATGCGGGAAGACAATAAAAGCGAAAATACATGAAAAGGGTGACCCAGGAAGTAATTTCGTATTTTTAGTCAAATTCAAACACATTTTTTTATATTTAAATATAACTTTATTCTGTAATATATGCATGGTTTTGTTTCACTACCTATCTTCAATTCATTCAATAGCGAGCAGTATTTCTCCGAATTGATCATCTGGTTGTATGGGAACAACTCGTAGTGGACAATTCTCTTCCAAACCCACTAGATACATAACATGATCTTTTTCAGATAAAGAACAGCCTTTGGGGTGGTTAAAGGTTGTTTACCTTGTTTGCATTATGATTCCTTCCACTTGACATTGTTGTAATTGATCCACCTTTCATCACCTGTCACCAGTGTAATTGATCCACCTTTCATCACCTGTTCATAAATGGTTGGTTTTTGTTGCATTTTTGCAGAGAATCGCTTATGGAGACCCAATCCATTAAGTTTTTTTCCCCAAATGCTTTTGGATGGTAGTTTTTAATATTTTTAATATTTTAGCAATCTTGTGTCGTAGAACGCTGATTATTCTCGATCAGAGTCTTCATTTGGTCAAGTGGTAATCGGCATTCCAGAGCAGACACCACTTTTGTGTGTCATATCACCATTACAAAGTTTTGGAACCCCCATTTGACATACATGATCAGTTACCTCCCCGTCACAATACACAGTACATACCTTTTTATTGATTTGTGTTGCATTTTTTCTTTTACGTTGGTAAAAAAGCAACAAGCACTGAAAAAAATACTTATTTTGTTCCATCTTCAAAAGTACACCAAACAACGCTTAAGAAATTTGGGTATATAATGGCCGAAAATATACACCAAACTATTAACTTTCATAATAATATACATTCAGTAGGATTGCAATGAAGTTAGCAATAGAAATTTCATTTTAATGGCGTCCATCTGAGAAATACGAAAAGTACTTTCCGGATCACCCCAGTGCAATTCATCCCAACAAAACAAAAAAAAAATAATATTAACCTGTGTAATTTTTATGTGAATTATAATTTTGTTAGTTGTGCCATTAATGACATTTAAAACATGTTCCTCACAGGGTTCAATTGAAGGTTTATGAGGCAAACAACGCCAGGGATGCACTGGCCAAGGCCATCTATAGCCGCATGTTTGACCACATTGTCAGTCGCATCAACCAGAGCATTCCCTTCCAGGCGTCGGCCTATTACATTGGTATTTTGGATATTGCTGGCTTTGGTTAGTACCTTTTTTTAATTTTATGTAAAAAAATAATGTGAGTCAAGTAAAGTTTTGTCGACATACTACCTTGATCAAAAAGTTTTAGGACTTTATTCATAAAATCGAAAATACAAGTTTATTAATCAAAATCGATATGGTCCCCTTCAAAATACTCCCCATCGACTGCAACGCACTTACGCCAGCGCTTGATCCAATCGTCGAAACACCGCTGGTACTCAATTTTCGGTATGTACATCAGAGCCGTCTTCGATTTTTTCATGACATCCTGTCGGGTGCTGTAACGCGTTCCGCGAAGCGGTTTTTTAAATCGGTTGAACAGGAAAAAGTCGCAGGGAGCCAGATCAGGTGAATTCGAAGGCTGCTGGATACTATTTGTGTTGTTTTTGGTAAAAAATTCATGGAAATCATGTCTTTCGCGATTTCAATGAGGTCCTTTTTTTGCATGAAATTGAGGTGTTTCGGTACCAGTTTTGCAGCGACACGTCTGAGACCCCAATCACTAACCAAAATGTCTTGAGCGAATCCATAAGCGATGTTCAAGTCCTCTGCCAGCTCTCTGATGGTCAATTTGCGGTTTTCGGCCAACATTTCTTTGATTTTATCGATATTTTCATCGGTTTTCGACTGCCACTGCGTTCGTCATCCTCGACCGACTCACGACCACTTCTGAAACGTTCGTGCCACCAAAAAACACTTCTCCAACATTTCCAAGGTCTGCGGTCTGTTAAATCCATTTTTCACACAAAATTTAATACAAACTCCTTGATGCACAGTTGATGCCATTTTCAAACTTGTAAAAAATCGAAAACACGCACAAAGGTAGATGGACTCAGTACGGCGTAACTTTTACAAATGTCAAGCTATGACGCTGAAATTTGGAGGGAAGTGTCAATGATAGATGTGGTAACCTAACAAATAAAAAAGAATTCCAATCGGGTGACTGACAGCGCAACACGGTGGCCGGTCCTAAAACTTTTTGATCAAGGTAGTACTCGTATTTCTACAATATTGAGAAATAATAACATATTTTTCGACGTCTCTTTGGTGATATTGTGTCAGAAAAACTTGGTTACAAGAAGTTGTGTGCGAGATGTGCTCACACCGGAGCACCGTCAAAATCGCGTGACTGCCGCGCGTGATTTTTTTAATCGTTTTGCACAGGAGGGAGAAGCTTTTCTGGACTCTTATCGAGACGGGGGATGAGACGTGGGTGTGTCACTACACCCCAACAATTTTCCAACGATAAGGAGGTCGAGGAAGCTATGACGAAGTGGCTGAAAGTGCTGGCGGCGGAGGTCTATAACACTGGCATACAAAAGCTGGTGCCCCGACTACAGAAATGTCTCGATCTCGACGGCGATTTCGTTGAAAAATAGTTTAATATATTTGTGAAGTATCCTATGAACTTCAATTAAATACAAGCATTTTTCGATCCTACATAAATGTTGTAACCATACTTTCTGGATGCCCCTCGTAGATTAACTTGTTATCTCTACACCCGTAATATGAATATGATAATATCACTGGTTTTAATTTGGTTGCGTACTTGATTTCAATATATTAATCTGCAATTCAAAGTTTTTAATAAATAATTATTCACAGTTGTAAAATTCTTAACCACTTGACAGTTTTGCCCGAGCGTGAGTCGGGCACGAAGTTTCTTTTTATACTGATGAACCCGAGCCTCATTCGGGCAAATCTTGTTTCGATTTGTTGGGATTGTTTCTCGTTTGGGCAGATCTTGTTTCAACTGGTTTTCTCCGAACGGAATATATTTTCGTGAAAAATTTATTAGTTCTCAATTCGTCATTGTGTTACGTCGCGTGTTAAAAATCCAACTGTTAAGTGGTTAAAGGTAAAATAATAAAAATACGTAATAATTTATATGAATAGAACAATCAAGACAATATCTAGTAATGTCACTCATTTAGGGTATAAATGATGTCTCCTTTACACTAATAGGGTGTATATGTGCTCGATATCAGAAATTTTAATTGTCTCAGTTGTGTCGTATTTTCTTTGCGAGATTACTCGGAAACCTTATCCATACATATGATAATAATCTTGAGATATTTCGATATTAGATCTTTAGATAAGGGAATTTTAAATCTTTAGATAAGGGAATTTATTCGCTCGCCAGTGTATAATAGTCCAACCAAAAATTTCAAATTATTAGAATCCATAAATACTTTTTGGCCAAAAATAAACAGTAGAATTCATTATTCAAATCGACAGTAGAATTCATTTCAAAAAGTGGATTTTAGGACCAGAAAATGGCGAGAAATAAGAATCACGAATTATTGTTCTTCGAATGAATAGATTGTATATATCAATTATTTTTAATTATTGTATTTCATTTACGTTGTATACAATACAACCTAATGAGCTTATTGCCATGTGGCTATTTCTTCCAACTGACAATAAATACTATGCGTATCCAGAAAGTAAGTGTACTGAAGCTCTCACGACCGGATGGATTTAATTTTCGACATGTTGGCTACACTTCTGTGTAGCCTGACCCTTCCCCTCCGCAACGAGACCGGTTCGAGGTCAGTACGTTGAGAAGTGTCGACGCGACAACACGTTTCGTGAAAAATTTCAACCCAATCTCCCGCCAACTGCGAAATACGCGGCGTCATCCGTTATCTCGTTTGGAAGGGAAAACCTCCGGTTGAGGTTTATAATGAGGGGAAAACTGCATATGGTGATAAAGCTATGAATCGTACGAGTGTGTACAAGTGGTGTCGCGAGTTTAAAAACGGTCACGTCACACCACTTCACCCTCCGCCAAAAAGTTCAAAACCACAATTTCAGCCAAGAAAATCATGGCATCCGTGTTTTGGGACTGTCAAGGCATAATTTTAATTGAATATATGCCTCAAGGGGAGACCATCAACTCTGCAAGATACTGTGAGACCCTAAAAAAATTGCGGAGGGCGATTCAGAACAAGAGGAGAGGCATGCTGACAAAGGGAGTCTGCCTGTTGCACGACAATGCCAGACCACACACGGCCAACGCCACGAAGGAACTGCTCGCCTCGTTTAAATGGGATGTCCTGAACCATCCCGCGCATTCCCCTGACCTAGCACCTTCAGATGACTATCTCTTTACCTCCCTGAAGCTGCACATGGGTGGAAAAAGGTTTTCAACCGACGAGGAGGTAAAGGAGGAGGCGGAGAAGTGGACGGAGGGGTTGGCGGGAAACTACTTCGAGGAAGGCATCAAAAAGTTGATACCCCGCTTCACCACCTGCATTGAGAGGAATGGCGACTATGTCGAAAAATAGCTTACATATGTACTACGGTAACCACGTAATTTATTTGTTTAAATAAAAAAAATTGTAACCTACAAAAATTCAGTACACTTACTTTCTGGATATGCCTCGTATGTTAAATGGCATATTGCGGAAAAACCAGACTAAGAACCATATTTTGTTACCAAACGGAAATCAAACCTGGAAGTCTTGCCTACTTGGTTACAAAGGTTGACTTTTAGATTATTATTTTTCATTATAGTTTCATTGATATGTTTTAAACTTGGACATTGATACTATTAAGTTTTATTGGATTAATGTTGATTGATTGGAAATAATGACTTCATAAACCCACCTTATATAACATTGTACATGAGCTTTAAATAATAAATGCCATTCAAAATGTTTATTGCAAGCATATTATTAACACATTTAGTTTATTGTTGCTGATAATACAAAATTTTCAGAATACTTCACGGTAAACAGTTACGAGCAATTCTGCATCAACTATTGCAATGAGAAGTTGCAGCAATTCTTCAATGAGAGGATATTCAAGAACGAGCAGGAGCTGTACAAGGCGGAAGGGCTCAGCGTGCCTGAGATTGTGTACGTGGATAACCAAGAGTGCATAGGTGAGGAACATTGTCTGTTTTATACTTATATTCTATTTTTTAATGAGGACTTGTTCACCATCATAGCCGAATCAGAGGAAGACCTGCAACAAATGCTACATCGATTCTACACTGCTTCCAAAAAATACAACATGTCTATCTCCATCAGCAAGACTAAATGCATGACTCTAGCCAGAGAGCAAGCTGGATGCAGTGTGGCGATCGACGACACACCAATTGAACAAGTTACAAAATTTAAATACTTGTGTGCTAGCATAATGTGCAATAATGACCTCTATGGCAAAGTACTTGAACAATCACAAAAGGCCGCAGCTATTTCCGGATGTTTAAAGAACACTATTTGGAAAAACAAGTATATGAACATCCAAATCAAGGTGAGGATATACAAGACCTGTGTCCGTCCCATAATGATATACAGCATAGAATCCAGAGCCGACACTTTCAGAACCAAAAATCTCCTTCGAACCAGCAAAATGAAGGTACTCAGGAGTATCGCTTGCAAAACCCTTCGTGATAGAGTATGAAACACAGAAATCCAAAGGATGTGCGAAGTTGAAGATATTGTCAGATGGGGACGACAGAGAAGAAGGTTCTGGAACAAACATGTATCCAGAATGGCGGAACCAAGAGCCGTAAGAATGGCCAGGGACAGTATCCCCCAAGCAAGCAGACCTCCAGGACGACCTCCCAAAAGATGGCAAGACAGCTGGCAGTCGACGTCACAGGAGGGAAACCATGATGCAGGACCATAACAGGTCAACAGGCCTAAAAGAAGAGGACGAAGAAGACTTGTTCACCCTATCTTTTTAACTTAAACTAATGTGTATATATATTATAGGAAATTTGGTTTCAGTCTATGGTACATGTCACGATTGATGAATTACAATATGAAACTGTCGTTAGCAAATTGCTATTGACACGTTTGAATTATAAAAGATTCTGTGTGTTAAAATTTAAATAAATATTGATAGCAACATTGTATGTACATATATAAATAAATTACAAAATCACACATATGTCTCAAGATAAATAGCAGAAACTAAATTTAAAAGAGAAGCTATCAAAAAGTCTGGGCTTATCTCATAACATCCCCACCGGCCGAGATACACCCCACCAATATAGGACGAGCCCGACCGCGAGAACATCAGATGTTTTTCAGCCCACAATTTGAGCCAATATATCATAGCTATCAACGATTGTTATATTGTTTTGTTATTGTGATAATATTAGTTAAGTGATTGTTTCATTATATAAAGGTAAGGGTGCAACAATGGATTGTGGAAGTGACAGAACCATTAGCTTACTGAGTGTAGTAAATAAACTCTATGGTAAAATTCTGATAGAAAAGGTGGGAAGAAAAACTGAAAAGGATGCTCAAATGGAAAGAATGCATGGATCAGATTTTATCTTTATGTATGGTTATACAAAAAAAAATATGGGAAAAAATAAGAGACTGTACTGTGCGTTTATGGACTGAAAAAAAAAGCTTGTTTGTGGACACTATGATTTAAAGGATAATGCTTACTTCATGTATTATTGCTTTTTCCAGAGATGATTGAAAGCAAGAGCTGCGGTATCTTCAACCTACTGGATGAGGAATCCAAGCTGCCCAAGCCGGACTTCAGCCACTTTACGCAGGCCGTTCACCGGCAGTGGAGTGTAGGAGGGGGCTCTGGTCTTCTAGCTCTCCCAAGAAACTCTCGCCTTAAGGCTCACCGTACACTGCGGGATGATGAAGGATTCCTTGTGAGACATTTCGCTGGGGCTGTGTGCTACAACACTGTAAGTGATCTTTTTATCCTATTGCAGTCAGTCAAAGTTCTAAGGTCCGCACTCTATATTTATTTTAACTCTCTAAAATATGTATTCATTTTAACTTTAAGTTGTTTGATCTGTAACTGTTCCAGATTTAATTCAGTAATTTAAAAAAGTGTTTCCTTTTCAGAATCAATTCATAGAAAAGAACAATGATGCGCTACACGCATCTCTAGAATTCCTGATCCAGGAGTCCAACAACAAGCTGATCCAGCACCTGTTCCAGAATAACAACAATAACAACACCTCCAAGGGCAAGCTCACCTTCATTTCTGTGGGATCCAAGTTCCAGACGCAGCTTGCGGAGCTCATGGAGAAACTGAGAATGAATGTGAGGACTCTATGTATTCATTTTTTAATCATTGAACATAATACAGTAAAAGTCTATTAATTCGAAATTCAAGGGGCCAAATTTCCCTAAAAAAATCGAATTACGAATTTCATGATCATTAAAAAACCATTTGAATTTGTATGGCACTTCTCAACTGTTGGTAACATCATGGGCATTTTTTTTAAATTATGAAAAATAATGTAAGTGAAGTTATGTTTTTTCAACACATTTATGCAATATTGAGACATAATAACATATTTAACCAATACGTACGAATAAAAAAAACGCGATTTGATTTTGACATGGTCACATACTTGCGTATGTTTGTACGGATAGTATAAATATGATGATGTGACTGTTTTTTATTTGTTCGAAGATTTGATTATGATATTATAATATACGATTAAAGTTTTTGACAAATTAATGTTCACAGTTGTTAAATTATTTTAGAAAAAATTTAAAAAAAACTTAAGTATAAGGAATAATTTATATGAAAATTACACGTAAAACGTAAGTAATATCTCAATATGAATCTTTTGATATAGGGGGAGCCCCAGGAATTTAACTACTCACTGTCGTATAATATACCTGTTCCCTGCTGCCAGGGGTGGCTACCTCGTATATCTGTGATTTGCGTGGAAAATTTTGAATTATTAAAATTCATAAATACTTTTTTGGGTAAAAACATTACGAATTTCAAAATATGTGGTTTTTCTAATCAACAGTAGAATTTATTATGAATAGTTGATTTCAGGATGTAGAAAATGGCGAAAATTACGAATTATCGTTCTAATTAATGGACTTCGACTGGACTTATATTTAGCACCCATGCACTTTGGCAATTGCAGATCTATCGTACACTCTTATGTAGTTTTAGTTAAACCCCGATAAATTGACATAATTCAAGACTCTTATTGTTAATTTCACAGTTGCTTGACCCTGATAATTCGTATTTTGAAATAATTTTCAGACCCTCGCGCCATAAATCAATACATTTTTTGTCACAATTTGAAAATGATGAGTAACAAAGTTATTAAAAAATTAAAAATACACACATCTTTTTGTCCGTGCCCGTGTGGAGCAACTTTTATATATTTTGTGGTACCTACCGACTCACAACGCACCTAAGCCTGCTCCATACTCCGCCACCATATATATATACCTTTGGAAAATGGAGAATTTCATGTATGTATACTACTCATTCAAAGAAACCCAACCACACCGACAGTTTCCTAGGTTATCTCTCGTTAATTGTCAAATAGATCGATTCTAAAAGTTCTGAATCCAGATTGTGCAAATTACTTATTATTACTATTTATAAACATTTAAATTTTTTTTCTTTCACAGTATTTTAAACTTCGTGTTTCAAAATAATTTCAAAACCCTCGTACCATAAATAATTTTTTTCAAATCAAATAATTTGGAAATTCAGAATTACAAAGCTGTAGATAATTTAAAAAGCACTGGGCGTTTTGCTTATACCCACTTGTGTGGAGTTACCTTCATCTATGCTGCGGTATTATCACTATGGACATTATGCAACACAAGTTTCTTATATCAGTCCTATTGGATGTAAAGGGTCTTTCAAATTTAGCGGTTTTTTTATTCTTAGATAAAACAGATGGCGTCGCGAACTTTCTTGGGTCTTGTGATATTTGAGAAGTGATATGACATTTATAAAAATGGAGTCGTATACAATATAACAACGTGTTCAAATTGAGAATTATTTTATGTATTGTAATCGGCGGAAACGTTGATGTTAATTGGCCACCAAGATCATGTGATCTGACACCGTTGGACTATTTTCTCTGGGGTTACGTGAAAAGTCAGGTCTATGAGAATGACCCCCAATCAATTCCTGAGCTGAAAGATGAAATTATTCGCATTATTGGTGAGTTAGAATCGCAATTATGCCTAAATGTCATCGAAAATTTTGACAAAAGAGTGGACATCTGTGGAGCGGCAAGAGGTAGACATTTGGCGGATATTGTTTTTTTGTGTTTAAATGTCATACATTATACTTCAATAACCAATAAAAAAAATTTAAATCAAAGCAAATTGTGTGTTTTATTCAAGAATTTAAAAAAATTGAATTAAAAAAACCGCTCAATTCGAAAGGCCCTTTACAATATTTCCTCATTACTAGGTTTAAAAAATCTATAGATCAGAGGCAGTATTGTCACTATCAATGATCCACTGGATAATTGACTTATCATCCTGCATTATCACTCTGTTTCAATTATTCAGTTATCTACCCAATCACCATGTTCTCAATACCACCAATCATCAATCTTTGTTTTTCAGAAAACTGATCTCTCGGTTTTCCAGTATAGCTTTCAAGGATTCTGTTCTAGATCAATTGCAGAGATTAATAAATATTATGTCAATACTCGTATTACTTCAGGCCACCAACTTCATCAGATGCGTAAAGCCAAACAGTCGCATGGTGGATGGGGAATCAGACAGTGCTCTCATCCTGACGCAGCTGCAATGCAGCGGCATGATATCTGTACTACAGCTAATGGAGCATGGCTATCCATCGCGTGCGCCTTTCCAGCAACTCTACTCCATGTACAGCTCCTACCTGCCGCCTGTGCTCCGTCGCCTACAACCCAAGACCTTCTGCGAAGTAAGTACATCACATCATCTGTTATAAAAAAATCATAAGATTCATATGTTATGTTCAAAGACCTAAATATGAAACAAAAACTGAGACATGTGAAAAGAATCAATAGTATTTATTTCCTTGTAAAATTGCTGAATCCTCTGATGGCTTTTCATTGTAGGCATTATAACAAATAAAAGTTACACCATATTGTTTATATATAAAACAGGAATTTTGATGGATATGGAGTTGTGAAAGTCTGAAATGACAGGAGTGCGAGGAAAAGGCAGACAGAGGAAAGAATGGGAAGATATAGTGAGCGAAGTTTTAATTGAGGGAAAAGTCCGCTCTTGAAAAGTTTGATAAACTTTCGATTTTCCAATATTCATTTTGAGACGGACGTTGACAGATTATATCTTATATTATGTATTTGAGTCAAATTGCTAATATGGTAATATCCATACATACATATCATCGCACCATGTCCCTTTTAGAGAAGGCAAAGAAAACAAATTTCCACACCTTTCTTTCTACGCATACACTATATCTATTGTAGTGTATGCATAGAATATTGCATTGTCTACATCAATACATCTCGTAACATATCAGGTCTGTAAATATGAAACTGGATTTTTTTTATACAAAATACACATTTATTGTATGAAAATGGTATGAAATATTTTATTCAAAGTATTGCCCATCGTTAGCTACACATTTTTCCCATCTCTCTGGCAATTTGTGGATGCCACGCCAAAAAAACTGTTGCTCTTTTGAGGCAAACCAATCATCGAGCCATTTTCGTAAGAAGTGAAGCGCTGCTCAGCAAGTGCGTGTCCCATCGATGCAAATAAGTAGTAATCGGATGGAGCCAAGTCTGGTGAGTGAGCCGCATGCGAAAGTATTTGCCAACTAAATGCCTCAATCGCTTCCTCGACCGGTTTTGCTGTGTGCGATCGTGCATTATTATGAAGCAAGATCACTTTATGTTACTTCTTTTGATATTCTGGTTCTTTTTCACACAATGGATGGTTCAAATCTATCATTTGTTGTCGGTAGCGTTCAGTTTTAATGGTTTCACCAGGTTTTAGCAGCTCATAATAGATAACACCCTTCTGATCCCACCAAACACAGAGCATTGTCTTCCGTCCATAGCGATTTTTCGGTTTTCCTGCTGTCTTTCATTCAGTTCAAAGATGAACAAAACAAAAATTCTATGATATCTGACTAATCTGCCTTTTGAAGATACACTGTGTATATTGAAATTGCATACTCAACACCAGATACATAATCATAGAGAATTAATTGAGTGCTATGAGATCTCGAGCTGTAATTTTGACTGCTCAGAACTTTGGCAATAATATTCTTTTAACCATTTAAGTGCCGGAAGTTATTAGTATGGCCGTACCCAGCAAGCTGTGATTTTTTCAACAAAAATAAAACCTAAAAAAATTATATTTTTTGTATACAGGTATAAAGGATATTATGAAAACTTACCAAATATATACAGCGTGTGGCGTTTGAGCTGCCGTTCACTCAGAAAAACACAGTTTAAATATTCACAAAATGTCAGAGTTGTCACAACTTGACACAGAAAACACGTTAACAGAAACAAACACAACCAGAAAAAATATTCAAACACACTTTGTAAACTAAAATCAACAAATTATCTGTATGATGTATAATAAAGCACAAAAGGTAAATAAACTATAAAATAAAACTGTAAAAAGTCTATATAAACGTCGTATTATGCCGCAAAACTACCGCCAATAACCAAAGAATACATGAAACCACACTTTGTAAATAAATACTTTGAAAAATTAACAAAAATAACGCACAAAAGTTAAAAATCAACCATTGAACAAAACTGCAAACGAAGTCATTATAAATCATCGCAATTACGACACAAAAACTGTAGTCGGTAACCCTGTATCAGAGACACATATTGACTGTCAGTGAAAGCTTTTAGAAAGATGACTGTAACTTTGATAATATCGGTATATTGTAATATTTTAGTATTTCTTGACCACCCCAATAAATGTCCCTATGTGTTCTAATTTATAAATTATTCCAATTGGATTTGATATTGGCTTGCAACAAGCTCAAAAGAGGACGCGTTTACGCGCTCATTTTGTATGGCCGGCCTGGCGAGCACTGAATCGGAGAGCGCGTTAATGCGCTAGTGGCAGCGAACCGGTTAACCAAAAACAGTTGGAAAAATCCAAAACAAAACTCCACAATAATCCTAGAAAACATTGTTTTGCTAATCGAGTTGTGGAATCTTGGAATAAACTTCCCAATAGTGTAGTGAGTGCTTTGACATTTAACCAGTTTAAAAACAGTCTAAACAACTTCCTACACACAAATCCAGAGTGATATGAATACTTCATGCATACACTATACTACATCTAAAGCCAAAGTATTTTTCTTACTAAGTACTTTATAAACATATACATATAGGGGAAGTACCTAATCTAATGGTCGCAGCCACCGTCTTCCTATCCTTTCACTCAACTTATTTATTTTGTAATATTTTTAATCTGTTAATAATAATGGCTCCAAATTTCAACTCTCCAAACTGCACTATATAAATTATCCTTTTATTATTATAACTGATTACGTGGTTTTTGGTTTTCTTTGCTTCTTTTGTTATATATTTTTTTCTTTTCTCTTGCCTTTTCTTAATGGACATGTCGCCTGTTGAGAATCATAGTGGCGAAACTCCAAAAAAATGATTTTCAAGTTAAGACTACCAAATGGCACTAAAATGAATCTTTTTTTACGTGCATAAGTGGCGAAAGTATATTTCAACTCCTTGAAGCGGCAAGGAGTTGAAATTTACTTTCGCCATTTATGCACGTCAAAAAGCAGTCATTTTAATGCCATTGGGTAGTCTTAACTCAAAAGATTTTTTGGAGTTTCGCCACTATGATTCTCAACAGGCGATATGACAGTTAAACTTTATATTGATATTAACAGCATTCATACTACTTTTCTATTATAATAATAAAACAAAAAGACAGTAAAAATATGAATGGAACGTGTAGTACAGGAATACCAAGGATAGTACAGTTGGATCAAGTGTAAGATATTATATTTTGAAAAAAGGCAATGTAAAACGTCAAAAGATGGTTCAAAATAGGAAAATCTGGCAAACTTTATTTTCTGCTTACCCTGATAGCGTAATTGTATGTATGTTTGTGTGTATAATTAATTATAAATAATTTCTGTTAATTTTTTATTATTCATTTTAGGCCATCCTGTATAGTTTCAAATTGAATCAAAAAGACTTCAACTTTGGTTTGACCCGAGTGTTCTTCAGGCCCGGAAAGTACGCAGAGTTTGATTTAATTATGAAGTCAGACCCAGAGAACTTGAAAGCCATCGTGCAGTCTGTAGCAAAATGGCTTGTCAAGTCTCGCTGGAGGAAGTCCATCTTTGGAACAATATCCATAATCAAGCGTAAGATTAATTTATTTTATTTTTTAGCATAGTTAGTACATGTATCAGTAGAGAGAATATAGTGCTAGACTTTTCTTTCATAAAATACATTTCGTTCCTCCTCTTCACGCATATGTCTTATAGCTCTTTTGATTTCTCTTACTTGTCACCATTTTTACTTTCAAAATTTCGTTCACTCTGTTCATTCATACTCACAGATTGTCGATAATTAGTTTAAAACAAGTCTTCCAATTCCTTGGACACATTACTCACAACCAAGGAGACAGTTTAAAAAGGCTTGTAGTTACTGGAGGCTTACAAGAAAAAGATTTCTCATGCGTGTTGGTCTGACCAAGTAGGAGCTACAACAGGACTACACTTAACTGCTCTTCTCGGAACTGCAGAGTATAGAGATGAATGAAAAACCTGTTAAAAGAGATTTTTAGCAAAAAGTTGACAGGCCAATTTAATTTCATAGGTCTTGAATGATCTAGTATGGATTAGAGATGAAAAAATTAATAAAACTTTTATATGAAAGAGGATTATTCAAATTTCAGTTTTTTAAATGAAATCGTTTTACATATCGATTATTGTAGACATGATATTACAGGCATTTGCAAAATTTTCAGGAAATACAATACGAAAACTTATTTAAAGAATAAAGTTTTAAAAATCCATATCAAAAGTTTCAGAAATATCTAGTGTTTGTGTTTTTGGACATTTTTATTGTTGTAATTACGCATTTTTAAGATGTTTTCGCGTAACATGCAAGTATATGGATATTTTTGTAACTAAATCAGCACATTTTTTTTTTACGAGTTTTGCATTTTTTTTTTACAAATTGCGCAATGTATTGGTGAATGTCGAATTAACGGGGTTTAGTGTAACTCTTGTATTTCGAATTAACAGGGGTTTACTATTTTAATACATTTTTATTGTAACACATCGATCAATAAGTCCCGGGACTAACTACTAAAACAACATTTGTTTACCAAAATTCTTCTTTGTTCATCAACATAGTCTCCTTCAAGAGCGATACATTAATTCCAATGCTTTCCTAACTTTTTTATGCCAGCCGTGTAGAACGATTTATTTTTGGTTTCAAAATAGGCGTTAGTTTCGGCAATCACTTCTTCATTGGAGCCAAATCTCTGTCCCTGGAGCATCTTTTTGAGTTTGCATACGTATGTCGCATGCCATGCGCATCCCAAAATACGGAGGTCATAACCTTCCTGGCCGTCTGTTGAGTTTTTGGTTGCTTCGGACGACTTTCACCGGCTGCTCTCCACTCAACTGACTGCTGATTTGATTCCGGAGTATAGTGGTGGATCTTAGTTTCATCCATTGTCACATACCGACGCAAAAATTCCTGTTTATTTTGCGTAAACAGTGCCAAACAGCGCTCTGAATCATCGATGCGTTGTTGTTTCTGTTCCATTGTGAGCAAACGCGGCACCCATTTCGAAAAAAGCTTTTTCATGACCAAATGTTCATGCAAAATAGTGTAAAGACTACCAAATGATATCTTCAAGATGTCAGCTATCTTACGCAACTTTACTTTGCTATTTTCCATCACGATTTTGAGGGTTTTTTTTTATGTTTTCTGGTGTAACAGCCTCATTTGGAAGACCAGAGCGTTCAGCATCATTTTTGTCTGTACGACCGCGTTTGAAATCAGCATACCACCGACAAATGGTTGTTTTCGATGGAGCAGAGCCCGAATAACACTTTTCAAGCCATCACTGAGTTTGAACGGTATTTTTTCCCATTAAAAAGCAATGTTTTATCAACACACAAAATTCGGTTTTTTCCATTGTTTTGAAAATACCAAAGGAGCGTCACTAAAATCATTGTAACTCAATGACATAATGTCGGAATGTCATGAAAGTTTGACATGTTACTTCTAAAGGTTGGTACTAACTGAGAATGGTATGGATTTATCATTAGAGGCGCCATCTGTTGGTTAGTCCCGGAACTTATTTATCGATGTGTTATACACCTGGGCCTCGTATAATACGAGTTTATACAACACGGTTTTTATATAACATGGTTGATGAATTGTGGCATATTTTTGTACAACACGCTTTATATAACACGGTTTAAAAAAAAAAAATTGATTAACATGTTTGATTTGGTACACCCATAGATCGCGCCAGGATTTGTCATGGCGCGATCTGAGGCACCATGACTAATCCTGGCGCAATTATTATTTATTGCTGAATTTTTATATATAAATTCGAGGAGAAATTGCATCGGATGACATAGAATTTGCCAAAAAATTTACTTCAGAATTCGCTGAAATTGTAAAAAATAAGGGCTACACACCAGACCAGATATTCAATGCGGATGAAACGGGATTGTACTGGAAAAAGATGCCCCATCGAACCTACATATCAAAAAGCAAAAAACATGCGAAGGGATTCAAGGTGGCGAAAGAAAGAATATCTTTACTCTTATGTTCTAATTCTTCCAGAGATTTCATAATGAAGCCTTTACTTATTGATCGGTCTTTAAACCCCCGATCACTGAAAGGATATGACAAAAGGAATTTGTATGTTTATTGGAGAGCAAATAAAAAGACCACAGTTATTATTTTTAAAGATTGGTTTCACAATGTTTTATACCTGATGCAGAAACTTATATGAGGAAAAATAATCTTGATTTAAAAATATTATTGATACTGGACAATGCACCAGGACATCCGCTCGATTTAAAACATCTAAATGTTGAAATATTATTTTTACCACCAAACACTACGTCTATAATACAGCCCTTGGACCAAGGAATAATTTCAACATTTAAAGCGTATTATATTCGTCAAACATTTAAATTTTTTTTAGATGATATCGATCAAGATGAGAATTTAACAGTTATACAAGCTTGGTAAAAAAATTCTATTCGAAATTGTGTCGATGTGGTTTCTGCATCCGTTAAAAAAATAAAACAATCCATTTTAAATGCTTGCTGGAAAAAGCTGCGGCCAGAAGTAGTCCCTGGAGAAAATTTTGTACCACCAATAGAAGATGAATAACAAAAGACAATTAACATTGGTCGTGGTATTGGTGGAGAAGGATTTGATGATTTTGATATTCAAGATATCGAAGAAATATTGGAGGATCGTACATTGAACGGAGAAGAATTAGTCGAAATGTTGAATGAGCCTATCATAATTAATGACTCAGAAAGCAGTTGCAGCGAAGTAGCCGCATGTTTCACATTAAAAACAATAAATGACGGCTTGGGATTGGCTGATAAATTAGAACATTTGTTTATAGAAAATGATCCCATAATGGAAAGAAGTCTGAAACTCAAGAGGGAATTACAGAATATTTTGGCCCCTTATCACGAAATACGTAAAGATTTATACGCTAAAGGGAGACAATCGCTTATTATAGAATGTTTAAAGGCTAAATCCAAAAATACTCCTGAGTCCTCCGATGATGAAAACTCACAACGGATCTCGAAAAAGAATCAAACAAGTAGAATTGTTAGTGATAGCGATGATGAATGAATGATCTATTATATGTATGTTATTTAAGTTTTTTCAATAAATATGTAAATGAAAGAGTATATTTTGACGATTGTTTGATAAAAAAAATAAAGGATATTAACAAACTTCGATATTTTTTGGAACGCAAAGACTATTTTTGTATGAACTTATAACCTCGTATAACACGGATTTGTATTACAGGACGTTTTTGTGAAACCATACGAGGCCCAGGTGTATATTCAGAAATTAATTTGATTTTGCATACTTGTCAAATTACTCAAATGTTGATCATGATGTTAAGCTTAAGTGAGTTATCATGAATTTGAATTTTTGCGGGAGTTAAATTAAAATTGAAATTTGTTTCAGTGAAAAATAAAATTTTATATAGGCGAGCTAATCTGATTATAATGCAGAAGAATATAAGAGGGTATCTGGTTCGCAAGAAACATGCCCCACGGTATAAAGGGATTCTGAAAATCAAAGCCCTGGAGAACAACCTGAAGGACCTGGAAACAGTATCCAACCAGCTCAAGAGAGACAAGGCTGTTGCACAGAAGAAAATACTATCACTCAGGGAGTCTATCTTGGCAGCTTGTAAAAAAATCAAGGTAAGATTAATTTAGTACAATATATGGTCACTTTCAACCATTAAAACTATAGTGTCCCAAAAAAGTGTTTACACATTTTTATACCGTGCCATTAATTTGAACTTGCTACAGAAATTTGTCATATCACGCATTCATGATGAGTTTAGGGATAAGGAGGACTTTTATTTCCAGGCAAAATGATGCACCTCCCTACTACCATCTTTATGTAAAGGACTATCTCGAAAATTTGCTGAACAGATGAATTGGACGTAGAGGTAGCATTGAATACCCCCCGCACTCTCAGACTTCTCGCCAATTAACTTTTTTTATGGGGACCCATCAATAATAAATTTAATGACTCCGTCAACAGTTAATGAATTAAGCTATTGAAAGAGAATGCACCCAAATACCAAAACAAATTATTCGTAATGTTTGTGATTCCACGTTATCAACAGTGCATGGACCAGAATAATCATGAATTTTAGCACATGCGATAACTTTAAAAAATCTACATCTATCTTGTTTCATTTGAATCTTAGGTATACCTTAATAAATACTTAATTCAAAGTGTGTATACAATTTTTTGAGACACTTACAATAATGAAATTCAAATAAAAATTTAGTGTGTATGTTACAAAAAGTATTAATATTAATGTATTAACACGATTCATACACAAAAAATTGCCGAGAAGTATATGAATACATACTACCTACCATACATATAATACAAGCTTCAAGAAGTCCCAAGTCCATTTACCACACAAGGAACGATTCTTAAAACGTAAAATACAAGAAAGAAAATAGATAATCTGTTGAGAAAAAGTAAAAAAAAATATTTAGTATAATATTTGTTTAATTCATTCGCACTAATATATTTTTTGTATAAAAACGCATAAAAAACACATTTAAGTTTTTTTAGAGATCTTTAAAAGTTATAGAGAGAAAAATCAATGGAAAATAAAATAAGAACAACTGTTAAATTATTTGTTTGTTTGTTTCTTAAAAACCACCTTTGAACAAGATACATCAGGTGTAATTCTGCAAAAATCGATAATGTCATGTGAAAAATATTCTGAATATTATAAACGATATGTTTAAATGGAAAGTCCATAGATAGCTATATGAAATGGATTTATTTATTATTGCACATGAAGTTTTCTAGTAAGCAAGGTTAAAACCAGACTGGAACCCTTCGTTTGGTACCATAGAGAATCTAATCTATGATCTCTGGGTGGTAAAAAATATTTATACTAACCACGGAAGTCTCCAAATAGATGAAAGCTGTCTGAATGAAATACTTAAGAACTTCTTCGAGAGTAGGTTAGAGCTATAAAGCCAGAATTTCAATTAGGTTTATAATATAGAATTTATTTCAAAAGAATTTCGATTAATTTTTTTTTTAAATACTGTATAAAAAACTATTATATTGTATTAATTTGTTTAAATAAGCAAATCATATGATTATTAAAATTAAATTCAAATATTTGCGTTGCACTATAAGGGTTTTTTGCCAAATGGATCGAGTTTTATCAACTTTTTCCAGTATAAAGCACTAGAAAATATATTCCAGCTCAAAGCCCCAGATAATTTTGACACTATTTTATTAGTTATATGCTGCCTTAAAACTAGTTGACTCATTAAATTATCTAAAATATGACTCTTTTGTCATTACTTATTATAATTTTTCAGAGTGAAAAGAATATTGACAGCGCAACCATTGACAAATTATATAATGAATTAACCAAACAAGTAGAAACACAGATGGCAGCTTTACAGACAGCAATGAGAGAAGAAAAGAACAGGTAATATTATGACTATCTTTCTATTGTCTATGAAATTATAAAATCAGCACAGTTTGTTAACTACATATATTATTTTTTCGTTGAATACTGTACAACCATGTGGCAATGTCTTGCGACCAACCAGAAAGATATTAATGAGGCCTTAAGTGAAAACCAGATTAGAATCCTTTTAAAGAAATCTGGGTTTCAATGGGAATGAAACGCAGATTGGAAGACAACAAGTGTCTTACCAACTAGACCATGAAGGTCCTCATACAGTAAAACCCCATCAATTCGAAATTCGATATAACTCAACATTTTTCAAACACTTCAAGACCCAAATTATCAATTTCATTGTTGATTCGAAAACCCCGGAAATTCATAATTGAGAATCGTTTTCAGAGCCTCGCGCAATAAATCAATAGACATTTTTATATCACGTAATTCAAAATTATGAATAAAGTTTAAATAAATCTCTTTTTCCCCGTGTAGAACCACATTTATGTATTCCGCTATGCCTGCCGACACCACGTGTTTGAGCCCACTGTGTTTGAATTTTGAGAATGAATCACAGAGGGATGAAAAGACCACTATCATTGGGTGATGATACTACAGTATGGTGATAGAGAATAAAAAAAATGGGTGAAATGTAAATGAGAAATATTATTTTTCATACTTCACAATAAGCTACAAATACTAGTGCATTCCAAATAATATATTTTTGACAGTGTTTTTAACAAATAATGTATAGCTGTAAAGTAGCAAATTTTTTAAGTAGCTTGCTACTTTTGATTGAAAATTAGCTATGACTGTGCTACTTTTTTGATTTAGCTTCAGCATCACTGATTTTTTTTCAATTATCTGTAGGGAAGAACAGGAGAGGCTCCGCAAGATTGAAGAAGAAATGAGAGCTCGAGAAGAAGCCAAGCGGAGGGAAGAACAGAGGTTAAAAGAGGAAGAGGAACATAGGAGATTGTAAGTATACTTTTGCCTGTAATAATAATAAAATAGGATATATGTTTTGGTTATAATAAGATTAGAGGAATCATCAAAATATGTGTGTTCTTTAGAACATATTTTTTCTCAAAAAATTTAAACTACTAAAGACAGTTCATCATAAGAGCCCAACCTGTTGTTCTAGTAAAGTAATTATAAATAAGTATGCTATAGAAGTTTATTTTCTTGTCAGAACATATGTAAAAATCATTTACCAAAATATTAAAAAAAAATTGTTTTTAAAGAAATACAAGTAACAATTATAAGTTGCAGTTCCCGGCGATTAGTAATACACATCGGGCTTAAGAAAGAGACTGTTGACCATAATCGGCTAACTTCGGCTTTGTAGAGCGTCGTCTCTGTCGTTTGACAAATCGCGATGGAACACATATGAATGACAGAGATGACGTTCTACAAAGCCGATTATGGCCGACAGTCTCTTTCTTAAGTTCGATGTGTATTACTTACTGCCGGGTATTGTATTTATTTTTATCGTACGTCAGGCCAGCTATCCTGTGCCTCATGGTGCTTAGCACCATACATCTAACATATACTGGTGCTCTATCACTACCATGCTACTTTATTTACAAAGCGATATCAGAATCTTTTTTTATAAAGGAAAAAAGAAGGATTTTGAACTGGCTGGAGCTGCAAAAACTGACATTTAAATATGGAAGATAAAAAATTTGCCAAAATAACTTTGAGTTTAAGATTATACAATCATGTACTAACTAATGTTTCATTTGCAATTCCTTCTTGATGAAATATTCAAGTTTCGTTCTGGCAAAACAAGACTTATATTCCGATAAAATTATTTACATAAAAACGTGTAATCCCCAGATATGCTTTTACAAAAGCTCCATATGATAATAACATGATGCATGTGTGTACATACATACATATCACTATTTGTCCCTTGCGAGGTAGGCAGAGAGAACAGATCTTCAAACTTTTCTATCTAAACACTCAACTTTCGCCTCTTCCACATTCATACATTTCGTCATGTACAATTTTCTATTATTCATACTCCTCACTTTACCCTCTTTCAAAATCTGGTCCATTTTGTCCAGCCATGTTTTCCTCAGTTTTCCTCTTCCATTAACACCTTGCATTTTTGACTTGTGTATTTGCTTAGTCATTCTTTCATCATTCATTCTCTCCACATGTCCAAACCATCTTAAATCTCCTTTCTGTATCTTTCTTAAAGCATCCATTTTATCCATGTGTTCATTTCGCCTTCTTTCAAACATTGACACTCCACAAATTTTCTCGAAATTGTACTCGAAAGATTATTTTATGGAAATGTATGCAAATCAAATTATAATTTTTACTTGTTAAAACCAAGATCTTCTTTGAACTCTGACTGTTATTGGCAAGTTTGGCTGTATATTGAAATTAAAATGTGTTCAAGGAAAATTGAAATGGAGGCGAGGCGCAAGGCCGAAGAGGCAGAGAGACTGGCGCAGGAGCAGAGGGACCGGGCAGCTGCACAGGCCCTGCAGGAACAGCTACAGAAGGCGGCGCTTGATGATAAACAGAACAGAGAGAGGTAACAGCTTTTCTACATAATAGATTACCCAAAATATTAAAAAAAAATGTTTTGAATGAAATAGAAGTAACAATTATAAGTTACATAAGATTTAGATATTAATGAAACAAAGGATCTACTCAATTGGAAATCGAAGCTCCAAATTAATGAAAAATGCGATAAATTATGATGGTAAAGTTAAACAAAATAAATTTTTGTTATTGTTAACATAGAAAAGTATCGACAGGGACCTTTATTTATAATATTCCGTGTTTTTCTAAAACTAATATATACGTACTTTTAATTTGTAATTTTAGTTTACGCTGATTTGATTTTTACTATTTTTTTCTGATTATGTGTAAATTCTCAACCAAAAAATGGTACTGGTAACTGTGTAACTACTGTTCGACTGGTTGTAATAGGCAATAAATCTGCCAATCGTATCTTTGTGCAATCAAGTGTACAAATGAATAAAAAATTCACACATTTGGCATTTTGTATTGCGTATAAAATGTGTAATTTTGTAACATACAATCATACAGTATTCAAAAGTGAAATACTCGTAAGTTCTAGGATTATTTAAGTCCCATAGATGAACAATGGCAACATTGTGAAGCAGGTAGAGGAGGTTCTGGTTGGATTTTTATTTCAGAATGTTCGGCTTGGTTAATCGAATATAAAAACTGTGGTTAGGCCAACTACACATTTAGGGGGATTAGGCCAACTACGCATTTAGGGGGATTACACCAACTACGCATATCCGTACAAATATACTAGTTAAAAGAACCAATCAAAACCTTGGAAAATGGATTCTGGGAAAGTATCCAAGCAAAAAAGGTCGAGTAGTTTTCATAAATGTGAAAAAATATTTAAATACTAAGTATGTGTTTGTATGTTGGTCACGAATTTGGAAAAAGACTAATGTACTTTTATTTAAACAGATTAGAACAGGAGAGACGAGACCACGAGATGGCGTTGAGACTGGCCAAAGAAACAAATGGACACGTGGAAGGGTCACCACCACAACTGCGCAGGTTGGATTTTATTTCTCATATTTTTTTACTTACCCAATATTTTTGAAAATAATTTAATAAAAATTACAATAATTGAGAAAACAATTTTTTTCAAGAATAAAAAATACCCGAAAACTCATAAATTATGTATTAGAAATGAGTATGGGATTTACTCGTAAAATAATTTCTTTAGAAAAAAATATTTCAATTACCTTTTAACGAACTTAAAAAATGAATTCAGTGAGTTGCTGTATTATATCTTTGTAAATATATGGTTCTCAGATATACCCACTTTTCTTATTTCTATCTCACAAATGATCTGTTATGTACAGCATAACCCCGAAATTACGTCCTCGCAATATTAATTTTTTCCTCATTTACATTTTGTTCCATGGTCTCTTTTTATTTTTCAATATCTGATACAATTCAAAACTATTATTTCCACAATTAACATAAAAAATGTAATTCAGTATTTTACTCTGTTTCCGTAATTTCCCTAAATCTTTTTACAGTAATTTTCTGAAAAATTCTACCGAATTTTCGTTATTTTATATCTATATTGTAGGTACTTCAAAATTTCCATTAAAAATTTTGCGTTTATTATGTTGTTTTTGTATTTATTTTTTCTAAAATTTACTTAAAAATAGAAATGAGTTTACTTAATTTATCAACAACAACAATTTTATTCAACTTCAAAAACTTATGAAAAATAATCTGATTTTTTCAATTAAAAAAATGCACCTTTTTATTGTATTTGTTTTATTTTTCTAAATTTCATTAGAAATAATTGCAAAACTGTCATTATTTTCAATTAAAAACATTTATACTATCATAAAATAATACTTTTTCAACACTTTTTTGTATAAAATCACTAATTTGGTTTGACAACAACAAATGAGTATTTTTGTTTTCATACGAGTATATTCACTTTTGGCAAAGAAAAAAATCCTAATATTTCGTTTACAAATGCCACTATTCACATTTTCCTTCCATTTTTTTTATTGGGTCTTATAAATCGTAATTTCGTGGATTTGCTGTATCTCTGGAATGCATTATTTGATATACTATATAAAATCCTGTTATCTTCTTACAACGATAAAGAAATAATGCTGGCTATTGTGTTCCCGACAGTTATACCCCAGTGGACGGAACAGTAGGTGCAGAGTTTAAATTGAACAGGTATACACCCCACCATGCCACAGCTTTGCATGACTTCAATTTATAACATCACTAATCATTGCTAATATTATATTATCTTTTTTCTTTGTATTCTCTAACAACTTGCACCTTATTTATTTATCTACAATGTTTGTCACCATCCTTACTAATAACATAACCAAATGTACATTTTACCTTTTTAATTATTATTTTATGTTGACTTTTGAGATTCGAATTTTTCACTAAATATTGCTTTGTTATTCTACTAATTTCATATCATTATTGTGACCCATATGTATACCTCTTATACTGAAGGTCTCATTAGGCAGACTGATCTTGATTTACATTATTTATAGCTAAGGCATTAACACTGTGGAGGTTTAAAGACATTGTAATTGGTTTACTAAAACATTGTTTTTTCCTCTAATATAAATAGTATAACCGTACCAGTTTCAAGGTGTTCACCTCATCATGAGGGGAACTCAAACAGGACTGAATTATGCCCAGGCTGGCACCGACATACTTGACACATCTAACGGCAAAAAATCAGAATGGAGTTTGTGTGTTGAGGGATGCAGGAGATAGCTACGGCAAGCAGCAATGAGATGGCAAGGAACAGCAGTGTATTTACCAGGTGTTCATCCCAACGTACTGGTTTTGATATTTCTACCTGACGAAGGAGGTCATATTTATCTAAGTGGAAAAAATAGTATTTTAATAAACCAATTATAATGATCTTGATTTATTTTGAGCCTTATAAAATATGACCTAAATATTACTGTCATACCAAACCCAAATCAGTGTTTCTGAAGAGAGACTCAAGATAAGATAAGAGATATTAAGATGTATTGTGATAATTAGTGAAAGAACATGGTAATTTTTAGTAGACTATTCAAATATGGATTTCCACAAAGGGAAAACCATGTATTTTTTTTAATTCTTGGAATTCACTTTGCATTTAACATATACAGTGAGCTCACAATGGCCTAATTGTACTGATGGGGCTAATAAGGGTATTTGAAAATGAATTATACCCACTTTCATCTTTTTAATATTTTTAAAGAATTTAATTTTTGTAGTACCATTGCCATTTTCAATTAAACAATTCAGCAATCAATATGTTAAAGATCACTGTTGAATGTGTTTATAATTTGTATTTATCTTGGAAACTTTTATTATTATACTCAAGAAAATGTAACATGGTTGCTGTGATGTTTGAAATGTCATGTCTCAAAGGGATGGGGTAAAATCGTAGGTTTTTACAAATCGAATAATTGTTTTTCTCTAAACTGACGTTTTATTTCCTAATTTCCATTATACTGACTTTCTAATGTATTGTATGAATTGTATCTATCTTTAAATATACCAAGATCCACTATGAATTAATACTAATTACGAACATTTAATTTTATGTTTAAAAAAAATCAAAAATCCAATTATCGTATACCCCATCCCTAGCCAATACAGACTAACATAGTGACTTTTATTTGATTTTAACAAACTGACATATTTTTGCTAATTTGTAACAAGATGTATTAATTTGTCATTATTGTTAGTTTTATGTAATGTATTTACCTAAATAACTAGCTATTTATTAGAATCGAGGCTTATATTAAAGTTGATAAAACAATTAAAATTACTGAACATCGTTACAAGGTTGTATTGGGGCAAATTTATGAAACGTCACAGGGACCATGCTACATTTTCTTTAGTATAGCCCAAATACTACAAAGGAATCTCAGAGATTAGTTTTAACATAACAATTTGATTTATGTGATGTGTTATGCTAACTTAATATATATTTTTTGTGTTTTGCAAATAATTTTTCTAATTTACTAACATGTCCAAATCTTTGTGTATTAGAAATAGTATTATATACCAAGATTTCTAAAAAAAATTACAGCTGAGGTATTTGATTCTGGATTTCATCATTGCTTAAGGATACCAGTTACAGATTATCAAATTATGACAATTTATTCAAAGTGCTAACAATTCATATTTATTTTGTACTCTTGAAAAAGTATACCTGAACATTATTTTCTGATATTTAACCTAGATTATTATTTTCTGATATTTAACATAGGCTTTAGTCAGGATTAAATACACCTTTTCTTTCACCAGAAAAGGGAGCATCACAAGGGTGCGTTTTATCTTTTCATTTTAAATGTGTCTGATAATCTTAACTTGAAAAAATAAAACAGCCTTAAAAACATGGATTAGTGGAGCAATTAGTAATTCACAAACCAGATAAAAGTTCTTACAAATTTCAATTTAATTGTGTTAATAAAAAAAATTCGAGATCACATATTATCAATTATATTCTAAATGAGTTTGAGATTAAGGCATGAATTCATAGTCCGACCTAAGTACTAAATTCTAACCTTTAAATTTCATGATTTATATTCAGAGTCAGATCTCATACGCTTTCAATTTTAAAATGAAGTAATGAAATGACATGACTCTTTTATTAACCACTTGACAGTTTTGCCCGAGCGGGACTGGGGCACGAAGTTTCTTTTTGTACTGACGAGCCCGAGCCTCGTTCGGGCAAATCTTGTTTCGACTTGTTGGGAATATTTCTCCCGAGCGTCGTTTGGGCAGATCTTGTTTCAACTTGTTTTCTCCGAAGGGAATATATTTTCGTATAGAATTTATTCATTCACAGTTCCTTATTGTGTTACGTCGCGTGTTAAAAATCCGACTGTTAAGTGGTTAAAGAAAGCTATGACAAATTTGTACATAATTCAACTATAAATACTAATTGACTATTTAATGTTATGGTCGGACTATGAATTCGGACCTAAGTCTTTATCATAGCTATTTACTTATAAATGAAACTGAGACAACATTGAGATCTAAGACTGCATTAACTTTAGTAAAATACCAAAGGATAAAAGAATAACTGAACTTAATTAGTTAACTAGATACATAACAATAGTCAAACACCATAATTTTTTTGACATGTGAGATAACCTAAGATAATTAATTTGTCTTGTCCTGTACATAGATGAATACATTTTCCTGGCTTTGCTTGAAATCTAACTGTTCTTTAAACTGTTTTTGTTACAATAGTGTTTCTTTTATAAAAATTATACTTTTCTTGACAAAAATTTTAATCCAATTTTAAAGTCAATGTTTTACTACAAGTATGTTCAGTTATTAATATTTATGAAAAATAAATAGGTTAAGAGCTTTTTGGTAAAATAAGTTTTTAGTGGACTGAAAATATGGGTGATCCAGAAAGTAATTTTAGGTTAAATTCAAACACAAAATGGCACCAAATTCTCATGGACGGTGGTTTTCGATATTTTCAGTATATCAGCAATCTCTGGTGTCATAGAATGCTAGTTATTCTTGATCAAAGCCTTAATTTAGTCATCATCAGTGGTAATTGGCCTTGCAGAGCAGACGCCATGTTCGAGTGTCATATCACCATTACAGAATTTTTCAAACTATATTTGACACAAACGATTGCTTACAGCATTGTTGCCATACATTGTATAACTATGTCTTTTTTTAGTTTGTGTCTCATTTTTTCCTTTGCAGTAATAAAAAAGCATCAAGCATTAAAAAAAACAACTTGTTTTGTTCAATCTTCAAAATTGCACCAAAAGCAACCACACTAGCAATTTGAGTAAACAATATAAAAAAAAAAGCGCTCAACTATTCGCTTAATTATTCAGCATGTTTGGAATGAAGTTGGCAACAAGAATTTCGCTCTAATGATATCTATTTAAGAAATACGAAACTACTTTTCGGTCAACCCAATATATATTTATTATTAGATACATATGTCAATCTTTCGTTACTAGTAACTTACGTTATTATTATTAATAAAAATAAATGGTTTTAACCTCTAAACGAGTATGGCCATACGGCGAACGAATTTTTACCTCATGAGTATGGGCGTACAAGGTACGTCCAAGGTTTTTATTCCCGGATACATAAATTTATCCATAAAACGGACATGGCTCAAATGTTTTTATCTATTCAATTATTTTGTATATGGCAGCCGCAATTACGTTATTTATATTATGTAAAAAATCAATTTTTTATTTTACTTACAAAATCTCACTTGCTTTGAGATTAAAAATAAGTGAAAAATTTTTGTTGGTACATACTCGTACAAGAACTTTTTACTGGATTGAAAATATATATGAAATAATTTGCAATACGTTTCGAGAAACGTATGGCTATTACATTTTGACGATAAGATTTTAAATTTATAAATCAAAATTGCATTATAAAATACTTGGTTTCAGATCCGAAAAAGTAAAACTACAACAAGCTTTATTGGAAAAACAAAAGTATGACCTTTCAAAATGGAAATATTCAGAACTGCGAGACACAATCAACACATCCTGTGATATAGAATTATTGGAGGTTTGTATATTGTCTGTTTTACCCTTTACCTAAATAAAGTCTAGTATTAGGCTGTCTGGAAGGTGATTTAATATTTTCAGATTAAATTCAAATGCAAAATTGTACCAAATGTTCGTGGATTTTCAGATTAAATTCAAATGCAAAATTGTACCAAATGTTCGTGGTTTTTGAAATTTTCAGTATTTCAGCAATCATTCGTGTCGTAGAACGCTGGTAATTCTCAGTGGTAATCGGTCTACTGGAGCAAACACAATCCTCATGTAACATATCATTAAAAAAATTTAAACCACATTTGACATACAATCGCTTACTGCATCATCGCTTTACACTTTGGATATCTTTGGTTCAAAAAAGCATCAAGCACTGAAAAAATTATTTTGTTCTATCTTTAAAATGATCCCAAACAACTACTCAACTACCTTTCTCTGTCCACATCAACAGGGAAACGTGATGGTATGTATGTACTTGGAGCTATTTTACAACTCTGGATGTGTAATATATCCAAGTTTGCTCGAGTACTATGACACTCATGTTTATTGTATGTTAATTTGCCATTGAATCTTTTGCATATCGTCGCCGATACTGCAGGAACACGTATCTAGGATTGCCCAAATTTTACAGGGAGACAAAAAACGATTTTTCTTAAAAAATATAATAAAATAAAAATTTCACTTGGTATTGCAGTTACGAATAAATGTGTTCCGCGTTGAAAATAAATATATGTGTTAATGCAAAAATGTGTCAATGATACAAGAGATGAAAAAAAATAAAAAAGTTACTTATACCAAAAAATCGAGTTACGTGTTCCTGCAATATCGGCGACAATATGGAGATGTTTTTTTTATCTTGAGATGTTTTTTTGTTGTTTGTTAAATCATGGAGTTATTTTCTCTGAACAACCATAGCATAAATAGGCCAAAACCCGTACGGCTGTCGAATACTTGGATTCTCTCCAAAAGTAATTCGAAATTTGAATCTCCGTGGGGATACTGAACGAATTTTAAATACCTAGCTAACAATTTTTGAACCGGTGTAAAAGGGGACGATGTATAAATGATATATATAAACAAATTTTACATTTATGAATATATATTTTCATAAATGTAGAATTTGTTTTACTTCCGTGATTATTTCACGGGCTGCAACTAGTAAATAAATACAGCAAATACTGCAAGGAGGTCTGGTGGTAAGACACTTGTCTGCCGATCCGGAGGTTGCGGGTTCGATCCCAGCTGGAACCCAGATTTTTTTAAAATAGTATTCCAGTCTGGTTAACACTTAGGGCCTATAAAAACATCTTTCTGGTTGGTTGGAAGAGATTGCCACATGGCAATAAACTTGCCAGGTTAAAAAAAAAGTATTTATTTGAGCAAAAAATAAAGGTTTTGGATTTTTTTGGCTTTGACTCGGAATTTTTTAATGAAAATTCAATTGAAGAATGTAATTTTTGTTTTTAGAAACACTTTCTTTGGCCTAGTTGGTAAGACACCTGTTTTCCAACTCGGGCGTTGCGGTTTTGATTCCCGTTGGAACACAGTCACAGAGTTCTAGTCTGGTCTTTCTTTCTGATTGGTTAGAAGGAATTATCACATAGCAATAAGTTTGCCAGATTATACTGAAAGTGTAATACAATTTTTTATAACGAGATAGTTTATATCCTCAACTTAAAAGTTGAACTAAATTAAATCTGTTTGCGATATAGGCTTGCCGTCATGAGTTCCACCGCCGCCTGAAGGTGTACCATGCATGGAAGGCAAAGAACCAGCGCAGGAGCACTATGGCCGAGTCTGAGAGAGCACCCAAATCTATTATGGAAGCTGGTAAGTACATTTTTTACATTTTATTCCATGCTAATAATAACCTGCAAATTCAAAGGAAATAAGACCAGAAATTGAATCCATACGGAATCAAATCAGAGTTGGGTTATACCGTTACATTAGGTGGAATAAACAGTGTTTTACTAAACAAATTACAATATCTTTAAGCTTCCACAGTGTCAATGCCTTAACTATAAATAATATATAATAGTATGTATTTTATTATGTAGAGAAGACTTGTTCTTTAACTTGCAACTTTGCAAAGATAGAAATATGAATTATTACAATAGTTTCAAAATTTTGTAATATGTTTCCCAGCGGCCAACAGTCCCAGACACCAGCAGAAGTCAGAAATCTTGGGCAATGCCGACCGCTACTTCCGCATCCCCTTTGTACGACCCGGTGGCCCTGAGGAGAGACGCGGCTGGTGGTATGCTCATTTCCACGGCCAATATGTGGCACGCCAAATGGAGTTGCACCCAGACAAGCCACCTGTTCTGCTCATCGCAGGTAACCCCACTATGGAAAATCTTGAATAGCACACACATATCTATAGATAGCCCAAGGAGTAGCACAACTTGTGGAATACGCACAGTTAATAAGTAATGTGCCAGATTGAACTGCACCCTGACAAATCACTAATACTGAGCAGTGCAGGACATACAAGTTTCAGCACTCAGAAAATTCTGTAAAAGTGATGACACTCAAATACGGTGTCTATTCTGGAAGATCAATTATCACTCATGATGACCAAATCAAGGCTTTAATTTGGTCATTATCGGTGGTATTATCATATCAGTGGTTAATATTTAGAATTACACGAAAGATTGCTGAGATACTGAAAATATCAAAAACCACGGACCACGAGTATTTGGTGCAATTTTGCCTTTTAAATTTTACCTGAAAATATGAAATTACTTTCCAGACAACCCAATATAATATTGATCTGAACAATACTTGGATATGATTTAGGATGACTAAAAAAATGTGTTCAAGTAACATAAAAGTAATAATAGAACAATTTCTAAAAGCACCATTTAGAGAGCAAATTTTCCTAAAGGTCTTTCAACATCTTTCTGATTGGTTTAAAGAAATTGCTACTCTCCAGATTGTACTGTATGAAACGAAAGTTTGATATTATATCTATTTAATACATATAAAAATGAATGGTTTTTGGAAACCTTCTAGATATTCTATAATAGGCCTTTCGCCTCTTCTATAATAGGCCTTTCAGATAACCTCATGATCGATTATGATTTTCAGCCATGTAGATGGAAGGTGCCTGTGTGTGTATTAGATTATTGTGTGCATGCTCTTGTACTTCAGCAAGCACACATCATATCAAACACTTTTTTTTTTATTAGTGATATAATAATTTGTGGTACGCTACATATAAGCTACAGAAAAATAGATGTAAAACATTCTAAGAGAAAAACCAATTTGCCAGAAATCGAACCTGGTATATCTGCTCGCTTAGCATGAACTTAAACCACAGTCACCGACAAACTTTCCAGAATCTCTCCAAGTAAATCTCGTCAACATATGTCCTATTATTGATCTACATAAGTGTTGTTTCTTATTTGGTTATTGGCGATAGAGGAATAGACAACCTGGTTACACTCCAGTAAAGCTTTTAACATTATTAATAAACAATTATATGTTTTTCAGGTGTTGACGACATGCAGATGTGTGAGCTTAGCCTGGATGAAACAGGGCTAACAAGGAAACGAGGCGCTGAGATCTTGGAGCACGAGTTCCTGGCCGAATGGAAACGCCATGGAGGGGGGGACTATATCTCTCCCGCACAACGCACCAAGTCAGTACCTTTACTCTTTATACTACAAATACAAGTTTCTAATTTTCCTTAATAAAAATGAGATAATTTACAATTGGTGAGCCATTTCATCTCAATGATCCTTTAAAGGCTGTAGGTTTACTATTAGGAATTTAATCCTATATTTAGATCACGGTTCCCAACCTTTATTGGATCAAAAGTCCCTCGGAGCATCTTAGTACAAGTCAAAGCCCCCTAATATAAACTTAGATATTTTTATTTATTGGAACGTGGGGATGTTAAAAATACTACTTAAACTTTTGTTTTTTTGTTTTTTCCAAACAATAAATTCTGTTAGTTATAAAACTATTGCGAACTAAAAACTATTATAAAATCTAGAATAAATATTATTTTTTTATTATTAAAATTAATGTGAGTTTTACAGCATTGAACCAAGATATTAAAAAAATGTGCCTTAGGAAAAAGTAACAAAACTGGTGAAAAATACACAATGCCATAGATGTATTTTAATTATTACAGAAATTATAGAATTTTATTTCTAGTTTTTCGTAAACTAATTTTTGTTCCATATATATAATATACAATGCTACAGATATAACTAAAAACCATTATTTTTAATTTTAGATATGTATTTTTTTGCAGATGTGAGATGAATGATGTTGATAAATAAGCTATTATTATTTGAGTATTTAATGAATATTACAATAACCCCTTTGAAAACCTTAATACCCCTTTGACAAATCTCTGCACCTCGACACCCCCTAAAAATTAGAATTGTCCCCCACGGGGCAATATTGACCCCATTGGAAATTGCTTAAAATAGAAACACATATCGTGGGGAATAATGAAATTAGTAGATAAACAAAGTATTTTTTTATTGAATATTAGAGTTCCACAAAGTTAAAGCCCTGATATAGAGTTTAACAAATCCTTGTAACATGTAATTTGAGGGTAATGCTAAGTTTTAAGAAATGTATAGTGGAAACCAAATTATACATATGTTCTCATAATGTTGAAAACATTAATTAAATTTCTTTATCAATTATTTTATGTAAGAATCTACTCATTTACTTGAATTTTAATTTTATGTGTTCACAGGTGATCGCAAGTTCCTCGTGATAAATTAAGGAGCTCCCACTTATGACCTGTTTCCAGTATTTGTGGAAGATTGTTGCCTTATTTTTCCATAACTTTTAGAAGATTTTAATTGTAAATATTTCTTTTTACCCAACTGCAGACCACATTCCAGTAAAAAAAAAATCAGAATTTTCTTTTGTTTAAAAAATATATAAATGTATTCTGTATGATCAAATAATAAAACAATGACATTCCTTGAGATGATAATTTGTTATTAATTACTGTACAAAGTAATATGTACAAAATATTATATATTATGCATTTCTTAAATGTAAATTAAGTACGGTAGAACCTCTATTATCTGAACTAAATGGGGATGTATGGATGGGATAACGAAAAATCTGGATAATCGAGAGAAGGAAAAAAATGTTCATCATGTAATATTATCTAGAAACTATGTATGATTTTTATTAAAATAATAATATTATACATTTTCAAATAATAAATGTAAATTTAATAGATACCTTCAGAGAATAAAATATTTTTTTGCTACAAATTAAATTATTGGCTTT
The DNA here is from genome assembly GCA_949825065.1 of Odontocerum albicorne. Lineage (NCBI taxonomy): Eukaryota > Metazoa > Arthropoda > Insecta > Trichoptera > Odontoceridae > Odontocerum > Odontocerum albicorne. Next base: position 10,904,660 of record OX463846.1, on the reverse strand, counting down.
TGCTTAAAGGTAAAGGCTGTCTTTTTTATAGCCGCCAAATCACGTATAATTTGAGTCAAATTCTTCCTGTCTCAAACACTTCATAGAAACCTTTTTCAGAATATTCTCCCCTCAACAATCTCTCCATTGTCTTGATTCTCTAAGCTTACGTCCGATATAGCCTCAATTATTTTATCATCGTTCAAAATTTAAAATCTAGGATCGTTCTCATCGCAATTTAATCACTCGCTGACATTTCATCGCGATCAGTGCATATAGGAATTTGTTTTATTTCTTCCGCGATGTCTTCTATAACACCTTTATTTAAAAAAAATCAATGGAATTTGATTTACTGTTACAGGAACTAACTAACCATCTCCTCAAGATTTTGTTCAATGGTTTTTTTTCAAACTACAGATTATTTCTGTTTTTTCGTTTATTTTGTCTGATCCGGTCAGTTGAAAATCTGGATAATCGAGGTTTTACTATATGCGATCGTTTTACAAAAAACTACTTTTTTATATATTTATCAATGCAAGAGTAAAAAGTGCAAATAAACCATCTTTTACACGGTTGAAAACTTTAGCAAACACCAAAAATTTATTTTTTCTTTATTTGTACTTAAAAAAATGTGATTATTAAAATGCCTTAAAAACTGTGTTTAAATATATCTACACCAAATAACATTCCTTTTATAGATAATATAAGATATATATGAAAGAGTATGTGTAGAGCAACTATGTATTACTTTTTGGAGTATTTTTGGCAGTATTTTTTGTATATTTAGTTTTCTTCTCTGTAAAGTGTATTTATTTTAATAAAGTCTTGAATTAAAATATTGTTTTTTTTTTCATTTATTACCTAACTATATTTTGTTTGCAAATTGTTAAGCAATCTGTAATAGAACCCCAGAAAAAATAAATAATAAGTAAATAAAATAATAGGTGCCCTGCCTAAGTAATCACAAAGCATTTATAAGGTGACATTTCAAAGTATTCCCAAAGGCGCAATTATTCACCCGCTCTTTCAAGGGCAAAGGTTTCCAAAATTCCAGCATTTGCTGGGTGAGTTTCAAAAGATCCTTTGAATAATGTTAGATTATGGCTCAAGATGAGTAATAGAGATTCTCTACTTCTGGTCGCATTTGCTGTGGAAATGTCAAGCCCAAATAAGCTGGCATTTTTGTTCTAATAATTTTGTGTTAATATGTTTAAGTAGACACCATTTCGGTCTCATGTCAATCATTTTAAAAGTTCTTATAAAATGGGATATACACCCTCTGAGAGAGATGTTGAAACAGTATCTATAGTGAGTATTTTGTACTCTGCAATTTTTTCCGTTTTATTTAAAATGTATGAAAAAACCTCTCCTGAGAAGATATATTGAAAATTCTCGCAGGAATATCTTTAATAAATGGTAAGCAGAGTCACACACTTTTGATGGGAATATTATGCATCTGTTACATTAGATTTAATTGATTCAATCGTTTTCTCGACTTGTTCAGGTGTGAACGTAAATTTGAATATTGAATATCCTTCCCTATGACTGTTTGCATAGTGATTCAAAAGTATTCCATCAGACAGATTATTTTGATTCGCCAATGTGAAAAAATTGTTTAGACCATCGGGATTGATCAGATATGATGGAACTCTACCAGATATTTTTTAGTTTGGATTAATCAAAGGGCTTAAGTTCTTCCCCATTTTTTTGAGTTTGTAGGAATACCTACCCAGATAAATAAATAAATAAATAATTGTCAAAATGAATAAGTGAATTGTTAAACACAATTGAATTAAATTAATTATTGTTAATAATAAACATACAGGGGCAATGACCGATGAAGAATTCAGGGATTGTTACACGCTACGAACAACAACAATATTTACTATTTTATAGTATCTGCGACTCGCCTAGTCATCTCCAAATATAAATAATTAACCTACCGCCAGTCCATGCGCCAGAGCGAGATAGAATATGTATCGCGAACTGGTTCATTCATTGGTATAAATTGTCCGCACTCTGAGAAATAAACATACTTTTATTGTCATCCATTCAACTGTCAAGACTTATTATTTATCGTCCGTTGTCACTTTCGTTTTTATATATCCGCATTCCTGAGTCTATATTTATTGAAAACAAATCAAGATCATCATGACAAATAAAGACAAGCAATCCGCTATATTGATGACTCTGCACGAGAAGTAACGCAGAATCAGCTAAAACGAAGATAACGATGTCGATATCAAAATCATCAGCACGTTCTAATAGAACACACGCTACAAAGATAACGACCATCGTTACAAGTTTTTAATATTAAACATAGTTTGAAAAATAACCCTTTTTTCCCGCCTTATGGTTTCGAAGTTGCTTGTATAAATGTTTATGTATAACAGTGGTGCCCATAAGATCGATTGCAATCGGTCAGTTGATCGCCAGTGAATATATAAAAATATGCTTTTTTTTATTTAGGAACATATTTCGAAAAAAAATAACGACACATAAAACTCAAAATATTGTCAAGATAACAAACATTACATTTTCAATAACTATTAAGTATCGAAATTTACACAAATATGCAGAAAATTTACACTCGTGTTTCGGATCAACCTATTTATGCAAAATTGTAGTTTTGAAGTTGAAAATTGTTAAATCTAAATATTCCAATACTTTAATGAAAGAACATTTACTCATATTTAGGAAATTTTCTTAGTACATACACCCCCAACTACAACAAAAATGTAAGCAATGCAAAGTAATAAAAAATGTGTAAACAATCAAATGAAGTCAAAATTACTTTTTCAAATCATTCATTCATTTCAGTGTCTGGAGTATCGATTATACCGCATGTTTCTAGTAGGAGGCAACGGAGATCGCCCTATCATTCACATCAATCAGGTGTTGCCAAGAGCATGTAGTCCTGATGTCTGAACAAACTGGCATGTGTTGTGACTCCTGTATATTGTACTTATATTGTAATCCACAATTACATTCAGTTCTACTTTCATTCAAAAAACCTGCATCGAGTCACCCCTACTCGGAGTCTAGTCAGTGATCTTCAAGTAAGTCAAGGCAGTTGGTCTCCAGGTGCAGGTTTTGTCTTGTTGTTTCACGTACAATGCTTACTTAAGGTGTTTTTGCTTTAGAAGTTTTTCTACCTGTAAAAATCAAACTGGAACATACTTGTTGAATGCCAGAAATTGAAATTATTTGGTGCCTTGTAAAACATCTTAAAAAGATTTGACCTAAAATTATTTAACCTTAACCTATTTAAGGTATTTCTATTTTGTCTTGTGGTTTCAGGTGCAAATGGAATGGATGGGCAAAATAAATAAAAAACGCAATAATTAATATTTAATTTATATATAGAAATAAATAAAATATAATTTACACATGCATTTTAAAATTATCCACTCTTATAATTACAGAGCATTTTAATTGAAATTGCTTACATAACTCTATAGAAAAATATTTTTTTTAAGAACATTTTTCACAAACTATGTGGAACAAAAAACAATGAAAAAAAGGTTTGGTTTCCAGTAATCTATTTCGGAAGCAGACATGATTTATGAATTTATAGACATAAAAGGTAAATACTGTAATGAGAATCAAAGAAGAGGGATATTCTATAAAAGCAAAAATTTTATTTTTATTGTATGCTTGTGCCTTCCCCATATTGAAGTTTTGGACTACCTGCATCATGAGAGATGGGAGAAAACTTATTTCTAAATGATGCTATTTAAGTCATATTTTTAAACTCTAGTTACAGCCTTGTTTATTTGTCTTATTTTAATTTTTGTGGTGATACTAAACTTTGGACCTCGTGTTATAATAAGGAGACAATTAGTATATCATGTAACAATAATTCAAAGGTACTCAAAATATTTCAATAGTGTATAATTTAATAGACCTCACAAGTACACCATGTAATAAAGAATTCAATACCCAAAGAATTTGAACTTAAACAAAAATAATGTTTTTTTTAAATGAATTAAATGTCATCTTATTTATTTATTAAACATTCTGACCTTTTTCCATATTTTTGCCAATTTCTTAATACCTCTTATAAAAATCAGGAGGCTTCGAATTCAAATATTCAATGAATACCGTTTTCGCCTCTTCGTAACTTTTATAGTTAAAAAATGTTACATTGGCCGGAAAAGATAGAAATCCAATAGCGGAAGGTTTGGAGAGAATGCTAGATGTTGAATATGAAATACGTCCTTATCTCTTGATTTTATTCTTGGTAATACTTGCAACATAAGGACGAACATTATCATGTCGTAAAAACACTTTATGATTATAAAGAGTGGGTAATTTTTTTTATTTCTTCATTCAGGCGTTTCATCTGATTATAATAAACCTGTGCCATTACTGTTTCACCGGGTTTAAGTATTTCAAAAGAAATTATGCCCTTACAGTCCCATCATGTCGATAATAAAACCTTTTTTACATTTAGAGCTGGTCTAGCATCGGTGGGTTTATTACCTGTCCTTTTGTCAACCATTGTCTTTTATGTCACTGGTTTGAGTACAACACCCACTTTTCGTCTCGTTACAAAATGATTTAAAAATGGCATTTTCGGTTCAATTTCGGTTCAAGATGTTCGTATGAGTTTACTCGGTTACCCATCTTGTCTTCAGTCAATTGATGGTGGTACCCATTTTCCTTGTTTACACCTTTTTAATTTTTTTAAGACAGTTCTGCACCGACCATGGATATCTAAAATTGTCAACATTTTCTTTAGTTGGATTTGGAATCACACTTTTTAAATATAGGATATAATGTGAATCCAAAACTGGCATGTGTGTAAAAATTTAATTATTTAATATTCCCATGACAATAACGCTAAGGCACCAGTTAAAAATTCTATGACATGGTAACATTTTTTGGTGATATACATAGAAACTTGCTTAAGATGTTTTCTAGCTTAAGAAGTTATTTTTTCCAAACCTGAAAAACTGCATACAAATTATACATTTCAGATATTCATCTTAATTGGCTAGTCCCTTGAAATGACATTGAAAGGGTTTTACTGTACTTGTAATGTATTGTTTCTTAAAATAAAATGTATGATGGACAGTATTTACAATTTACATAATCAATTCAGAAACTTTAATACAAACATTAAAGCTATACATTTTCTTTCTGATTCCGACCACTCTTACCAGTAGCTTAAAATTTTCACATTTATACAACTTAGGTCTTATATCACCGCCTCCATTTTGACATCATCAGGTATTATTCTGTTTACTATTTCTCCCTTAAAAATAATTCACAATCTATAACTAGCATTATCCGTTATATGTATGTATAAAATCCATTTTTGGCATCTGGAATGGCACTGTCCTTTTATTACAAAAAAAAATTCCCAGTCTAATTAGTTTGTCAACAAAGTAATTATTATATTTACCAAATACGTGTTGCCAATGCAAAAAAAAAATATTGAGTTGCGTGCCTACTCCAGTGGTTCTAAGTCACGATTAAAGTGGCCACATATATAACTCCTAAACACATTATTCAGCATGTACGCATCACTAATGTTGAATAGTATCATACTAACAAATCAAATAAACGCCTTGTAAATCTTGAGTTAACCAACCATGACTGTCACATCACATTGGAGGTGGTGATACAAGGCCTTACAAAAGCAAACTTGTATTTTGAGAAAACCATACATCCAATATTTCAACATTTTAAATTAGTTTCACTATTTTCTGCATCAATGATTCAAGGCTTTAAAACTGCTGGAACGGTTGTTCCACACTGTCCTTCAAAGTAAAATCCAAACTCTAAGGTTGCCGAGGTAGGTTCGATGTTGAATTCTGCCACAGGGACACCTCTTGAGGCAGCCTGCGGGGCAAACATGGCGGCTGGATACACCACAGAGGAGGTTCCAATCACCAGGCAAACATCACAATCCTTTAGAATAGCATCTGTAATTAAGAATTATTTTGTAAGTAATGACTAAAAAATACCATAAAATTGTATTGTAATTAACCGAGACCATGTAAAATTTATTAAGAAATTATAAAGACTCATATCCTATGAATTATGTGAAACCTATATTCATGTTTTTTTTTTGTATTGTTATCAATAAACAAAATTATTACTTTTTTGACTACCTTTACGAGTATTAAAAAATCTGATCATTAGTCCCATTCAATCTCGATGGAATCGGAAACATTATCACAACTATTTATCAATCCGAAATAGCATGTTATTCAAGCAACTAAGTAAAATGTACTACGGTGTTACATAATAACTCGGTAGTGTGATGGCAATAGGTTATAACTCACTCAGACACAATTTTACAGGAGAACAAAAACAAAGTTTCCAAATCAAATATTTCAGCTATTATTGAATCAAATTTTGAGTATTACATATCAAATGACTATATCTATAACATAGATATGATGTTTCCCTAAATTATTCAAAGATCCACATTATATTTTAGATTACATTTAAGGTATTTTGCCATATCAATAATAATGAACTTTTCAGATGGCATATTGTCATATATTTTTTATCTTAGTATCCCTACTAGTAAGATATATATCCGTTTGCCACATCAAAGATTACACTTTTTTGAGAGTTTTGTGGAACAAACTTCAAAAATGCAAAAAATGAGAAATACAACCTTTTGCCATCACACTACCGAACCATTCTCAGTAAAAAGTGCATTACTTAAAAACACTGAAAAAATAAACAACCTGCTGCTGCATTAAATTTTTGTAACACTTGAGAACCAGCATGATAAGTCCGTTGTGGACAAAACTACTCCACGTCTTCTCACGTTAGGCCACAACTGCGAAACTCCCATAAAATTCACACACAGCATAAAATGGGCATCTGATATGTCAAGATCTAGTGGCAATAAAACAATGCAGTTCTTGACCAGTTATCACGCAGTTTTTTCAATAAGTAACCCAATTTAACTTCAGCCGGTTAATGCAAAAATAATAACAAGAACTCTGAATTCAGCAGATCATTTTATAGATATAACAACAATATTTCATTTAGTAGCATTGCTTGCTATTTTGGTTCATGATGCGAAAATATAAAATTTAGATTTGGACCAACCTTTCAATTGCAAATAACCCTCTATCTTAAATGAAAAAAAATAAGTAGTCACCAACCTTTATATTGCAAGTAACTTTCTATCTTAAATGTAGAAATTAAGTATGGTTACCAACCTTTGTATTGCAAGCAACCCACTATTTTAAATGTAGAAATTTAAAACAGTCACCAACCTTTGCATTACAAGCAACCCACTGTTTTAAATGTAGAAATTGAATACGGTCACCAATCTCTGCATTGCAAGCAGCCCATTATTTTAAATGTAGAAATTTAATACGCTTTGCATTGCAAGCAACCCACTATTTTAAATGTAGAAATTTAAAAAAGTCACCAACCTTTGCAATACAAGCAGCCCACTATTTTAAATGTAGAAATTTAATACGTTCACCAACTTTTGCATTGCAAGCAGCCAACTATTTTAAATGTAGAAATTTAGTATGGTCGTCAACCTTTGAATTGCAAGTAACCCTTTATCTTCAATGGAAAAAAAAAGCTATAACACATCGATCAATAAGTCCCGGGACTAACTACTAAAACAACATTTGTTTGCCAAAATTCTTCTTTATTCATCAACATAGTCTCCTTCAAGAACGATACATTCATTCTAACTTTTCTATGCCAGCCGTGTAGAACGATTTATCTTTGGTTTCAAAATAGGCGTTAGTTTCGGCAATCCCTTCTTCATTGGAGCCAAATCTCTTTCCCTGGAGCATCTTTTTGAGGTCTGCGAACAGCCAATAGTCACTGGGGGCCAAATCTGGAGAATACAGTGGGTGCGGAAGCAATTTGAAGTTCAACTCTTGCAATTTGGCCATCGTTACCATCGTTTTGTGACACGGTGCATTGTCCTGATGAAAGAGAACTTTTTTCTTCTTCATATGGGGCCGTTTTTTTGCAATTTCTGCCTTCAAGCGCTCCAATAACGCTATGTAATATTCGCTATTGATGGTTTTTCCCTTTTCAAGGCGGTCGATGAATATTATACCATGCGCATCCCAAAATACGGAGGCCATAACCCGTGCCAAACAGCGCTCTGAATCATTGATGTGTTGTTATTTCTGTTCCATTGTGAGCAAACAAGGCACCCATTTTGAAAAAGGGGCTTTTTCATGACCAAATGTTCATGCAAAATAGTGTAAACACTACCAAATGATATCTTCAGGATGTCAGCTATCTCACGCAACTTTACTTTGCGATTTTCCATCATGATTTTGAGGGGTTTTTTTATGTTTTCTGGTGTAACAGCCTCATTTGGACGACCAGAGTTACAGCATCATTTGTGTCTGTACGACCGCGTTTGAAATCAGCATACCACCGACAAATGGTTGTTTTCGACGGAGCAGAGCCCGGATAACACTTTTTAAGCCATCGCTGAATTTGAACGGTATTTTTTTCCATTAAAAAGCAATGTTTTATCAACACACGAAATTCGGTTTTTTCCATTGTTTTGAAAATAGCAAAACTAGCGTCACTAAAACCACTGTAACTCAATGACACAATGTCATGAAAGTTTGTTCTAAAGGTTGGTACTAACTGAGAATGGTATGTATTTATCATCAGAGGCGCCATCTGTTGGTTAGTCCCGGGACTTATTGTTCGATGTGTTATATAACAGGTATTGTTGATAGTAATATGAATAGTGATCATTTTGGATTAAAATGTGAGTTAAACAAAAACACCATTTTCAATTAAAATAAAATAAGATTATATTCAAAACAGGAAATTGTTTAAAAGATCTATATCAGGAAATCCTTTCCTATGGTATTTCACTATCTGTCCCTAGGTGCAGCACACATCACATCATCAGTGACGAGCAGATGGATCTCCCTGAAGTCTCCCAAGAATGAATACACCACAAAATCCATTGCCTGGTCCTCTACAAAGGCATATGCACACTGGGGAATGAGCTATTTTCTGCTAATTAAAATAGAATGATGTGTATCCAGCACCACCTCATCCTAATATGAACATATTTTATGTCAGAATAAGGAACTTACGTGCTTTATCAATAACAGCAGTCTCTAGATTTTCTCCAAACCAAACAATGTGGGGTCTAAGCAAACCAGAGCAATTGGAGTTCGTGCAGCGAGGCAGGTGGTCTAAAGGGATTTCTTCAGATACTGCATCGGGCTCTGGTGCTCCTCGGCCAGCCAGAGCCTGGAAATCATATATTTATAAATACTTCTTCGATTGTTTCTGAATCTACTTATGTGATTCAACAGATGTGTTTTTTCTCATATGGTGCTATTTTGTTTCTTAGCCCAACCCCAATATCATAGGTTAGATTGAGACCCTCGTTCAGGTCTCTCAGGAAAGCATAGAGAGGGCATTTGTGATTAGCAACACAGATATGTTGAGACAAATTTTTATATAACTTGATTTTTTCAATTTTTCATTGATCTTCTGTTCCATATCCAATTGAGTAGGGTCATAGTTCAATTAAAGTGTAACTGTCCCACATCAAACATGAAGTCCCCATGTTAGGAATATAACTATTTATCACATGAAATGGGATTACCTCGCATATGGGGCTATCATTGTTGACTTCTACTGTCTTGCACTTGGTGCAGCGGGTCTTGTAGAGATTTCCATGCAGTTCGATGATGCTCAGGGAACCAGCCCTGGCGTGAAGGTTGTCTATATTCTGGGTCACTACCGTGACTTTCCTTCCTTCTGATTGAGATCTCTTTTCAAATTCAGCAATCGCAATGTGTGCCTGTAATTAAGGAATTAGGGTAATTCACGTGAAACCATCACAGTTTAATTAAATAAAAATTCTACCTATCCCATTAAATTTTATTGATTTTCGCTTAGATGTTGATTAATACAAGTCATGACTTCTGAAATCCAGGGGTTTGAAATTGGTAAAAATACTCGTTTGACTCCGTCTCCTGCTTCAGCTACAACTCCGACTCCAATTATAGCACATATACTGTTAACCACATGTTATACTTAATTACTTTTCGGAAATAATGTCTATGGGCACATCACTTGACACCGACGTATACTCCTTCATATGCTCACGACCATTAAAGAAGAAAAAGAATGTCTATAGGGATTCCTCATTATTTTACACGCTATTTGTACTAAATGGTACTCCACAACCCTGCTGAAATAAATTGAACTTTACATTTTAACGCTTCAATGATATGCATGTCTTTACATTATATTTTAAAGTTCATAATCCTATTCTGATCCCAAGACAAAACTTGGTGGACATACAAGTATATAAAAAATTCTATTGAATGCTTGATAAAACATGAATAAAGCCTTAAATCTAATAATTATTTAACAAGCTAAATAACTGCTTCGCCACCGTGAAAGTCATTCTTTTACTCCTTTGACTTTTGTTTAATCGTATATTAAGATTGTTTTCGGTGCTGTATTCACAAACTGAGCTGTTAAGAGCATCACCACTTGCACACGGAATCACTTTGTTGAATGAATTTTCCGATATCAATATCTTCCATGTCTCGGTGGATAAATTGATGATTGAACTCTTTATTAAACTTTGTAGGTATAACTGAGCCACTTTACATGGAAGCATGAGTAATATTATTTTTGTTGTCGTTATGTTATACAGTGGAATCCCGCAATTCGTATGTCTCTCTACTAGTTCAACTTGGCATTTGTCAAACTTTTTTTAATAAAATTTGACTCAGCATTGGTACATTTGGCTGAAATTCAGACAGAACCTCACAGTACATCCTGACAATGAAGAAAAAAATGTCAAAAGCAGAGACCATTGGATGGATTTTTAAGTAAAGTATTTCAAGCATCTTTCAAAACAATAACATCCCTTCTCCTCTCTATCTTCCACTTAAGCCATCAGCTCTCCTCAGTACAGATACAGTGCAGTTCAATTTTCATTTATTTGTTTTAAAATTTTATATATAATTTTATGCATTAAGTTTTATTAATTATAAAGGTATAATTAAACAATCATCAAACCAAAGGTATAATTAAAAAGGTATAACTAAATAATCAATAATTATAAAGGTATAATTAAACAATCATTTGAGGGACTGGAACGGATTAATCCCACTTACATTATTTTTTGTTCAAAAATTGATTCAGCATTCGCACAAATCGCAATTCGAACAGCCTTCTGAAAATTGTGTACAAATAGCAAGGTTGCACTGTATTTAGATGTTATTGTTTTGTTATTTGATTTTATTAGGTTAAACCTGTGTAAAAAAAATGTAAAATAAATTGGATTAAATATTAATTTTTGAGATTTGATCTTAGTATTGTTTTGTATTACACTTTCGTTGTATACAGTACAACCTGCCAGGTTTATCGCCATGTGACAATATCTTCCAACTAACCAGAAAGATGTTCAAGAGGCCTTAAGTGAAAACCAAAATAGAATCCCTTTAAAAAAAATCTAGGTTCCAACGGGAATCGTACCCGCAATCTCCAAGTTGGGAGACAAGCATCTTACCAACTAGGCCATGGAGGATCTTTACTTATGTAAATAAAATGGAAATTGCAAGAATACTAAAATATTTTTTTATTCATGCTTTTAAAACAAATAAACAATACTTAAAGTTATACAATATCACCAATAGGAAAAATCTGAAATAAAATTCTAGAAAACTACAATAAGTTGTGGGTCAGTTTAAAAAAAAAAAAGTAAATATGTACCGGATTCGGCTTTGCCTGCCTTGCAAACTCCCTTCGATAGTGGTAAAATTCCCAAACCAAACTGGGATTAGCTTTGAAAGCCTCTGGAGTCGCCAAGTTAGTCGCCTGATATTTTCTCCAAAATCCTCCAGGGCCTCTGAATGTCGGGATTCCCGACTCTGCCGATACCCCGGCTCCAGTTAATATCAAAACATTCTTCGAATCCTCTATAATATTCCTGAATTTACTCAAATCACTTGATGGACGGATGTCTACCATTTTTTTCAGGTGTCCTTTCAATAAGAATGTTGATTTCGATTCAGAAATAGCTCTACCGAAAACAGCTGACATTAATACGTTTTGTTTTACGCTATTCAATCGAATCCAATAACAATTGCTATTCAAATCGTATTTAAATTAATTCCGTATCGATTGTTATGTCGCGAATAAATTATCGACTAGATATAATAAAACTGATTAAAATTTCAGTTTATCACTGTTGACTTAGTGAAAAAAAATATTATTCAATAATCAACTGTCAAATTTCATGTAATAATGCAATGGTACAATCGAAATTACAAAGGGTAATGCTTCATTTTGCTCTTTCGCGCCTTTTTTTTTACAGGTATAGCAAAGCGCTACATAGATTAATATGACATCAAACTAATAATTGAATCAAATTTAGTGAAGATGGAAAAATTAAAAACATTCGATATTGTTACGCAAGAAGTCCAAGAGACTTTGAAAAGGAATTAATCAAAATGGGATTTAATAAATTCGAAGAATTTTTTTATCGAAAATAATCTCCGGTTCAAACATACTTGAACCCACAGATAACCTTAACTCGGCTCATATCAAACTTGCTCAAACCGGATTGTATCAATCTGCTGAGGTGATATTTCACAACAGTATTCTAATATAAGTGAAACGTGACTGAAAACAGAAAAGACTAAAAGGAGCGCCGGATAAATGCTGGAGAAATGAATATACTCAAAAGAGTATATGGGGCGACAAGACAAAATAAATAATGAAGGTTTTAGGGATGAATATAAATTTAAGGTTGATGTATTAAGAAAGGTGAAGAACATTTTGAAATGGTTTGGGTATATAGAACGGATAAATGAATAAAACCAATAAAATAAATATACAATGCAACCGTGAGTGAAAGACGTGATAGAGAAAATCCTAGGAAGGTATAATTAGATCAAGTGAGTTATATTTTGAAAAATGGAAACGTAAAAAAATGAGATAAATGTTTTAAAGATGTTTGTCGCGATATGACAGTCTGGCGCTTTGTCCTCTGCTTATTTTTGAAGGGAAATGGCGTAATGGTATATTTGTATAAAAATTATATACGATCACTGTAAAATGACCCAAAAAATATATACAATGTTTGGTGCACCCCAATGAGCAAATTTATATTACAACTTCCTTAGGTTTCTTCAATTTTTGCTTACTAAGGTTTATAGCTTTATTATGACTTTTTGAGAAAAAATATAGTTTATTAAATTATTTTTAAGGTATTGAGGTATCTGATTTATTTGAAATTCGTTTTCTAAGAAAAAGGTACGAATAATATAGATGGAAAGTATTTCATCTGACAATACAGAAATATTCCTCTGGACGTATGAAACGTATTTCAGTATATAGTTTTTCTTGCTCGCAATTGTATAATTTTTCGATGTAGCCGTAAATAGTACAGTTTAGTTTGCTAGTTGATCTAATAAATAATACACTGATACGTCACCCACTAAATGGTTATCGATTTTGTATGCAGAACACCTATAATTTTTATTTATTTACTTATTATGTTTTTCTCCTACCACTTGTGATTTTGAGAAATTTGTTTGAATGTCAACGACGGTGTGAGCTGCTTTGCTTTAACATACGAGTATATGCATCTCTTCAATTCAGTTTTATCATCCTTTCCCCAACGTAAATAGGTTATGGGTTCGGAATCTAGTTCCAAAAATGTCATTTAATTCCTTCAACCCTTTGAAACGGGACATTTGGCGTCATATTTCATTGAATCACGCCTATGTTGTATAAGTATATGGTAAAATATAATGGACTTATAACCAAATGAAAATTTATTCTAACTAATGATAACTGAGTGGAAGATTTTTTCAAGAGTGCCCATTTTGTTATCATTTAAGGCCTCTTGAACATATTTCAAATTGGATCAATGAGATTGTCACATGACTTGATTACTATATAACGGAACTGTTTACAACTAAAGAAGCTTAAAAACAAAAAAAATGGTCAAAGTTAGTATGTGAAAAATTAGTCTGGAACCTATATTATCTTCATTATCATAACATTATCTCATTAACGAAACCCGCCAAAACTCTGCCATTCTATATTCAACTTACGGTCATCTCAAGATACGGCTATCAACAAAATCATCTTGACACGAGATATTCGGGTTTAGTGACAATTCTTCGGATTTAAGGTTTTTAATGATTTTATTTAGTTTAATGAAAGTTTGAAACAATAAAATTGCGTTAAAATATTTTTTCATTAAAAAATATTTTATCTCAGTAACAATTAAATTATTTACAGAACCTCCAGTACAAAGATATACCAAAATTTGAAACAATATTACACACAAACATTAATACAGAACTTATATTTGAGTCATTTTTCGATATGAACTGCGCAACATTTTCCTCTAATTTAAAAGTCATGGAAAATAAGTTTTTAGCGGAAAGTGCTCAAAGCGAAAAGATATACAATTTTCTAAAATAAAGGTCATATTTAATTTTTCTAGAAAGTGATTCTTATTATTGATTATAATTAACAAACCATTTTTTTTTTTCAATTTTTGTAGCACTGTCAGGCGTAACACAGTTTTAAATTTCCTTAATATAATTTATTATAGATTTACATTGTTATTTTTACGAGACCTTTTTTGTATTCAAGGTTTTTTAGTCTTCGGAGTTGTATTGACGTAATGTTGGCATTCCTAAAGCCAAAAGTAGCTAGTGGTATGACGGCAAAGTTCCCGCCGAGTTCAACTCTCGAATTCATAAATAATAAATGGATATTAGATTTACTACTTTCCAAATCAAATTCAAACTTAAACGCTTCATACTTATTGAAAGGTTCTTTATTCACATCAAAATAAATGTCTTTAGCTGAGGTGTATATTTTGCTAACATTTTTTCTTTTGCATCTAGCCTCTAATAGATTTGCCCAAATGCACAATTAGTAAAAATATATGCATCTCCTTTTTCTCGAATAGCGGCCGTGAATTCTTATATGAATATGAATATTCACCAGTGCCACACATGCTTCATGTACGTGAAAACGTACTTTATTTAACATTAAAATGATACTGACAGCAAAAATATAAATTACACACGTTTAGAGTAAACTGATTAGATTTTTAACAGAAAGAGTGAGACTGAAAAATAATGTAGGATATTTTGAGCGTTTTTTTAGATGGAAAAGAATTCATTGATCAGATATTTTCCTTGCATATGATTGTAAATATTTTTTTGGCAAAAAGTTAAAAAGTGAATTTGGCATATATAATATAGATTTAAAGAAAACACCTGACCATGTAATAAAAAAGGAAGTTACAGAATCTATTGAATTAATATGGTATTTAAAGTAAGTTAATACGTGGTATTGCATCATTGTATGCTGAGAATAGAATCTCGTGATTTTCCTGGATTTAATTGTGATGATAGCATGCAAACATCTTGCGTAAATATATTGCTCGAAAGCAACCTAATCAACTTGACACATTATCATTTTGTTGTATGCTAACCCAAACGTTTCGTGGGCTTGATTAAGTTAGCTCGCATACGGCTCAGTCAGGATTTGAACAATCGAGGTATGAGTACGGTCAAGTAGAAATTAACACAAAAATGCTTTGAAGTGCTCATCTAAATATATTCTTATTTTTCTAAAGCTTTATATAGCACATAAGTTGTTTTTCTAGGCATGTGCAAATTTGTTTATGGTTTATTTGCAGTTGTTTATGGTTATCAAAATTTGTTTATGGTTTATTTTAAAGTAACCAGAAATAGTTTGTTTTGACATGTTGGTCTTGACGTAGTTTTGTTAAAAAAAATATTTTAGCTTGACATTTGCAGTTTATTTATTGTTTTAAAGATTAATTAATTGATATTTAAAAAAATGTCGGCTACATTTCGTTTAGCGAAGAAAAAAGTTTCCCAAGATGATCTCAGGAGGCTTATGACAGATCACAAGGAAAAGTTACAAATAGCTACAAAAAAGATTGATTCACCCTTAGCCAAGTATAATGAAACAGGCCAACTTACGTGTGTGTTGTGTAAATCAGTAGTGCGCTCGGAAAATGTGTGGAATGTTCATTTAAACACTAAACAACATCGAGAAAATATTGAATATGCCAAAACATTAAAAGAACAAACTAAGAATTTTACTTCAATTAAATTGACTTTAAAAAATTTGAAAAGACCCGCATCTCCCGATGCAGGGCAGACTAAAAAGCTGAAAGGCATTCTAAAAAATAACCAAAGTAGCGCTAAGATTCCTGAAGATTTCTTTGATCTGGGGAGTTCTAGTAAGACTCAATCACAAGATATCGAGGAAGTTTTAACGAATAATACGACACCAGAAATAGAATCTGTTGCATTACCCACGGAAGGTAAGATGCTTTATGAATATCGTACAGACATATAGTTATTTTAATTATAAAATCTGATAAGCAAATTATGTGAAAGATTTGAGAATAATTGTAAAATCCAGTCATGGAGATTGTGAAAAGAAAATGTGATATATAGGTGAATAATAAAAGCTTTGAGCAAGTTTAAGAATTCTGTTATTTAGGCAGTATTTTCTCAAATGATGGAAGAGTTATGAAGAATATTGAATGGCGTGTAGTAATAGGAAACAAATCCAATGGCGCACTAAAACATATACACTCGAACCAAATAGTATAGAAGTCTTTTAAGATATTAGTCTACAACAGTATTTTACTTCCAACTTTGATGTATGGGAGTGAAATGTGGGCATGTAACAAGACTGAGAAGATTTGAATAAATGCTGTAGATATGCATGCAATTAGAAGACTAATTGGGGGGGATAATGCATGACAGAATATGAAATGATTAGAGATGAATGTGAACTTAATACTAATGTTTTGAGAAAGATGAAGAAGAGCACTTTGAGATGGTTTGGGCATATAGAACGAATGAATTAAGAAAGACTTACAAAACAAATATAAAGTGTAAACATGAGTGAAGGCGTGAGAGGAAGACCGAGCAAAGTATGGTTGGATTAAGTGGATATTTGGGAAGAAAGGTAGTCGGAAAAATTGTAGGGCTTGTATGTAAAAGAGGCGAAGGATGTGCATCAAAATAGAACATTTTGGAGCTCTGTCCTCTCTGCCTACTCCAACAGGGAAATGGCATGTATGTACATTTCACATAAAAACAAGGGAAATTTTCTTGTAACTGGAGGTGGCAGCTACTAAAACCTTCCTCTTTAGAAAAAAACAACTTATACAGGATTCACCATCTGTCCCATTACTAAATCGAAATAATTCGAAACAGAAAGCTCTAGTAATAGGCGAATAAGTTATCCATTAGGTTTAATTTTACTTTCAGATGCCATTTCGCATGAATTAATTTACCCATCGAAGAAACTAGAACGAGCTTCACTCGTGCGCTTTATGTATAGGTACCAATCTTCACTAATCCTAACAATGGTTGCAAATTTAATACTGCACATACTCGCAGTTTTATGGTCAAAATTGATTTAAATTCGGTTAAATAAATTTATCCGTTCCTAAGTTTACAAGGCACTTACTGGCAACGATATAACACTTCGATCAATAAGTCCCGGGACTAACCAACAGATGGCGCCTATAATCACAAATCCATATCATTCTCAGTTAGTACCTTTAGAAGTTACGTGTCAAACTTTCATGACATTCCGACATTGTGTCATTGAGTTACAGTGGTTTAAGTGACGCTCCTTTTCCTATTTTCAAAACAATGGAAAAAACTAAATTTCGTGTTCATAATACCGTTCAAACTCAGCGATGGCTTGAAAAGTGTTCCGGGCTCTGCTCCGTCGAAAATCAACCATTTGTCGGTGGTATGTTGATTTCAAACACGGTCGTACAGACACAAATGATGCTGAATGCTCTGGTCGTCCAAATGAGGCTGTTACATCAGAAAACATAAAAAAAAAACTCAAAATCGTAATGGAAAATCGCAAAGTAATGTTGCGTGAGATAGCTGATATCCTGAAGATATCATTTGGTAGTGTTTACACTATTTTGCATGAACATTTGGCCATTAAAAAGCTTTTTTTGAAATGGGTGCCGCGTTTGCTCACAATGGAACACACAACAACGCATCGATGATTCAGAGCACTGTTTACGCGAAATAAACGAGTTTTTGCATCGGTATGTGACAATGGATGAAACTTGGATCCAACACTATACTCCGGAATCATATCGGCAGTCAGCTGAGTGGAGAGTAGCCGGTGAAAGTCGTCGGCAGTGACCAAAAAATCAACAGTCGGCCAGGAAGGTTATGGCCTCCGTATTTTGGGATGTGCATGGTATAATATTCATCGATCACCTTAAAAAGGGAAAAACCATCAATAGCGAATATTACATCGCGTTTGAAGCCAGAAATTGCAAAAAAACCGCCCCATATGAAGAAGAAAAAAGTTCCCTTTCATCAGGACAATGCACCGTGTCACAAGCCGATGGCCAAATTGCATGAGTTGAACTTCGAATTGCTTCCGCACCCACCGTATTCTGCAGATTTGGCCCCCAGAGACTATTGGCTGTTCGCAGACCTCAAAAAAAATGCTCCAGGGAAAGAGATTTGGCTCCAATGAAGAAGTGATTGCCGAAACTAACGCCTATTTTGAAACCAAAGATAAATCGTTCTACACGGCTGGCATAGAAAAGTTAGGAAAGCGTTGGAATGAATGTATCGCTCTTGAAGGAGACTATGTTGATGAATAAAGAATAATTTGGCAAACAAATGTTGTTGTAGTAGTTAGTCCCGGGACTTATTGATCGATATGTTATATTTTCTTCTGCTTATAAAGTTTTTTTTTATTCAAAAAAACCTAGGATGAAAGCTTAACGGAGCTTATAATGTTTGTTTTAAATTACAAAATAAATTGTTTTTGAGGTTATATTTAAGTATTTTATTTATTATATGTTAATGGCATTTTATTATGAAATATATTTTTATAATACTTAAAAACGGTGTCCTAGTTGTAGCATTTTTCACTTCCACATACTAGTTCCTGATCCAATTTCAGATGGTGACACAAATATACCTCAGAGTGGGTAATATCCATTGTTAGTTGGAAAAAAAACCAATATACCTACCTACACTTCTGACTAGTGATCGGCAAAACTGTTGTGTTGTAAATTTTATATTTCAAGATTTATATGAATCATAATGAATTAAGAATTTTCCTCTCCGATATCAGTTTTCCTGATTCTTCTATGAATTTAGAAAGCTCAAAAACTTTTTGCCATGTTTTTTGGAGCTATCCCTTTTACCTACTGGTTTTGATTTAAGGTTGTGCCAAGCAAACATGGTCTACCTTCATTGCATATTTGAGTGTGGTGTGTGGATTTTTGCCAGTTTTTAATAAAATAATACAATATAACGTCAATCTGAATGGTTTTTGGTGACTTTCAATTTTGACAACTTATTTATTTAGTTCCAGAAGAGATCCTCGATGCTAAAGAAAAAACGGCTGACGAAGTTGAAGTTCTGCCTGAAGGTTTCTTCGATGACCCTATCTTAGATGCAAAGGTAAAGAAGATTCATTATTATTCATTCTTATTTAGTAATAATTAAAGGGTCGTAGTCTTTTGTGTTTGACTTCTATTTTGAATATAGATACATACATATCATTATATTTTTCAACATAAAACATCCATTTTATCCGTGCATTCATTTCTAATGTCTTTATTTTGAATACTGAGGTTTAATTCTTGGTTTTTATAGACTATAGTTTTTCCATTTTTTATATTCATGCCTTTAATCTCTTAATGAGATGGCCATACAGTGTACGGCGAGCGAATTTTTACCTCAAGAGAGTATGGACGTACATTGTACGTCCGATGGTGTTTTCCCGAATACATGAATTTATCCATTAAACGAACAAGGCTCAAATGTTTTTATCTATTCAATTATTTTGTATATGGCGGCCGTAATTACGTTTTTTATATTACTTACTAAATCAATTTTTTATTTTACTTACGAAATCTCACTCGCTTATAGGTTAAGCCTCTTGTTGAAATCACCTTAAGTGGGCGTGATCCTTCTCACCATGATAATTTATTAGTTCTTATATAAAATTATAGCTGTTAACTTTGAAATAAAATATTTGAGATGTAGATTACTTATTATCCATCATGTATTCTTGATAAATGTTTTAATTATAGATAGATGCATCTCCATTTAGGGAAGACAATCATATTAGTATAGCAAATGAGGCAGTTGTTCTAGTAGTTTTTTAAAGTTCATAATTGAACTCAACTTAATGCAGTCTAATTTCACATTAAGTTGAGAAGTGTAGAGTGGTTCACATTTAGGATTCGTTTTGGGTAGAATTTGCATATTGATTATAGATTTTTCAGTTTTAAGTTCTCATGCATTTAAGTGATATCATTAATTTCTTTTTTCAACAAAGTAAAGAAAAAGGGGTTAGTGATGCCATTACAATTTTTTAGTTCCAGTGTAAGAAGAGCAGACATGATAAATACATGTTAACAGTTAAAATAGAATAAAGTATGTTTTCTAGATTTTCGAGTTTCATAAGAATCAAACAAATTGGGAAAGGGTTTTTCTACAAAAAAACCAACAAGTAATTATTGTAAATAAAACAATACTAAGAGCATAAGTATAAAATATATATTGTCAGTTTGAAATTTTGCAATCAATTTAAAGGTAATCCTTGGTTACTTTAAAAAAAATTGTTTTTGAAGATATAAGGTTAGATTTAGATTTTAATAAAAACAAATTAAATTATTATTTAAATATAAATTTCAAATTGAAAATATATATAAATTTCATTAAACTTGTATAAAAATAAATATCCTTAATAATATTTTGACACCTTTCAAATTTAAGAGAATAGCTTTAATAAATATGTCTTCTTGGTCTTCCTTTTATTTAAAATCAAATTCTGATTCGCATTTAATCAATTCAGTTTTAATAATCACTTTATTTAAGATTCAAAATCATCATCAAAAGCTTCATGTATTTTTTCAATCATATCTGTACAAACCATACTACGTCCTTTGGTAAGAAATGCCTTTTCATTACATTTTCGAGTCAGTCTAGAGGCTGCAAAACTAGCAACAGCGGGTGCTAGCATAGACTGTGGAAACATTTGAATGGCCCAATGAAAGAAGGTGGCCATTGATCCAGCCAAGAGATCTCCTTGTCCACCGCAGCGGCGTGCTGAACCTCCTGTGCTATTGGACCAAATATTATTTGTCTCTTGACAGTATATCTTATCGGTATTTCCCTTCTGCAAGACCATTATATTGCTACCCAATTCTTCAAAATTGATATTAATTTCATCTGAATTTGTGTTACGATCTTTAATGACCTCGTAAAGTCGGTCGAATTCTACTTTGTTTGGAGTTAGAATAATTCCTGGAAGTGGATATTTTTTTATTAATTCTATATTCGTGGTTACGAGGAATAACCCATCGGCGTCAATAATGATAGGCTTGCACTGTTGCCTGCAAAGTTTTATAATTTCTGTAACATTGTGTAATATGTCTGGATCTCTTCCCAACCCGGGCCCTATCACCAGAACATGTATTCTTCCCAGCCATTGTGAAATTTCTCTGACAATATCTGACTTGGGGACATCCAAAATTGGGTGAACAATTAATTCAGGGCTGTATGATTTAATAACAGGGGCAGCGGCTTTTGAACAAAAGACATGAGATAAGTCAGCTCCAACCTGGAATATATTTCAATTAATGAAGACTAACAATAAACGTTAACTAGAAATTTTAGAAAAAAAAAACCCTGAAAATAATGTTACTTACATAAAAAAGAAACTAACACATCGATCAATAAGTCCCGGGACTAACTACTAAAACATTTGTTTGCCAAAATTCTTCTTTATTCATCAACATAGTCTCCTTCAAGAGCGATACATTCATTCCAACGCTTCCTAACTTTTCTATGCCAGCCGTGTAGAACGTGTAGAATTTATCTTTGGTTTCAAAATAGGCGTTAGTTTCGGCAATCACTTCTTCATTGGAGCCAAATCTCTTTCCCTGGAGCATCTTTTTGAGGTCTGCGAACAGCCAATAGTCGCTGGGGGGCAAATCTGGAGAATACGGTGGGTGCGGAAGCAATTCAAAGTTCAACTCATGCAATTTGGCCATCGTTACCATCGACTTGTGACACGGTGCATTGTTCTGATGAAAGAGAACTTTTTTCTTCTTCATATGGGGCCGTTTTTTTTGCAATTTCTGCCTTCAAACGCTATATAATATTCGCTATTGATGGTTTTGCGCATCCCAAAATACGGAGGCCATAACCTTCTTGGCCGACTGTTGAGTTTTTGGTCGCTTCAGACGACATTCACCGGCTGCTCTCCACTCAGCTGACAGCTGATTTGATTCCGGAGTATAGTGGTGGGTCCAAGTTTCATCCATTGTTACATACCGACGCAAAAATTCCTGTTTATTTCGCGTAAACAGTGCCAAACAGCGCTCTGAATTATCGATGCGTTATTGTTTCTGTTCCATTGTGAGTAAAGGCGGCACCCATTTTGAAAAAAGCTTTTTCATGACCAAATGTTCATGCATAATAGTGTAAACACTACCAAATTATATCTTCAGGATGTCAGCTATCTCACGCAACTTTACTTTGCGATTTTCCATCACGATTTTGAGGTTTTTTTTTATGTTTTCTGGTGTAACAGCCTCATCTGGACGACCAGAGAGTTCAGCAATATTTGTGTCTGTACGACCGCATTTGAAATCAGCATACCACCGATAAATGGTTGTTTTCGACGGAGTGGAGCCCGGATAACACTTTTCAAGCCATCGCTGAGTTTGAACGGTATTTTTTTCCATTAAAAAGCAATGTTTTATCAACACATGAAATTAGGTTTTTTTCATTGTTTTGAAAATAGCAAAGTAGCGTCACTAAAACCACTGTAACTCAATGAAACAATGTCGGAATATCATGAATGTTTGACACGTAACTTCTTAAGGTTGGTACTAACTGAGAATGGTATGGATTTGTAATTAGAGGCGCCATCTGTTGGTTAGTACCAGGACTTATTGATCGATGTGTTATAACATTTTGACAATGCCTAATTATCAATAACTATAATTGAGAAAAAAAAATATTGTTCTATTTTGGACTTTGTTTATTTTTTTTAATTATAAATAGTAACAAATATGTTTGATAATTCGATGTTTTTTTATATACCTTTAAATTTATGTACAAGTGATTTTATAAAAAATCAAATTACCGCGATATACCACATTTTAGTTTTGATAATATTTTATCACTTATCTGTTTTGTTGCACAAATTTCTTACAATAAACTTATTTGTTTGATGTATTATGGATAAACATTGTGGTTGTAAATAAGATAGTACTTGTAAACAACTTGGATTAAATGTTTGCTCACGGGGTAATAGCATAAAACAACGGTCCGGAAAATAATAAACAGATTTAATCAATATATAGTATAATTTACCACTGTACAATAGAAAAAAAAAATGCAAATATATATCTCATATTGCAGATTTTTACATTAAAATGCATTTCTGCTCTTCAAAAATTTAAATTATCTCTTTTTTAATACAAAATCAATTTATCTCCTATTACTCTAGTTCTAGAAGATAGTCACTTCACAAATATTACACTTCACAATACTACGCACCAGATCTACATCCATCATCATTTAGTTGGGTGCATAGATGATGTGAGAATGCTACCGTTTAAATTTGCACTAAATGTTTTAAAATACTTCAACTCAATATTTTATTTTATGTTGTATCATGACACTATTATTCGAGTTTTTTTCTACATGTTCTTCATCAGCTTAAATATAAGAATAATATAGAATAACAAAAAAAAAACCTCAAATATCTATGGTACAGAACAAAAGGCAATTATCCAAAATATGTACACCGTGTTGAAATTCTCACGGTGTGTAACTATAGAAGCCTCGAAACAAGAAGGCAAGAATCCATTGCGATATTCCTACTAAAGGGTTTTCAAGGTAGCTTTAACTGTCCCATGATACTAGAAGCACTAGTTTGTATATGCTTAATGAATATAGCCGTGCAAGAAATCACCCTCTGTTGTACATACCAACTTACGGAATGAATATCATGGCTAAACACTCAGTCACGCGTGGTATAGAGATATTGAATCGATTGTGTGACACTGTGGATATATTCTTGGCATCGCCTAGCATTATGAGAAGAATCCTGACTGATATTCCTCCTTACGAATAAGCTAACTAGAAGCAGACTCTCTTTGCGTAACAGAAGTCCGTGTCAAGTAGATAAAAAAAAATGTGTTCGAATGTCGAAATCTGATAGGGATGTGGCTCATTCTCACTCTATCACCTTTTATGTATTGGACACATAACATATTTTCTCCTTCGTGACTCTTTTCACAACATATAACATAGTGCAATTGTATAAGCCCGCCAAAAAATACTTCACACAAAACGAGTTATATGAGGTGCAGAACATTACTTTTACTCTCGGATTTGAAAAATATTTTCAGTTATTATTTTTACCTTTAATGCGCTTATTGCTGCAAAATAAGGGGCTCCCGTGTATTCTAATGACCCGCCGACGACTCCAATCCTTCCCGCTTCGCCTTTGTGTTTATCATTTTTTAGCGGTGGAACTGACTCCCGCGCACGTTTAAGCCATTCCTTTGTTGGGACACTTCCAGCTAAACTCATTTTGTGTTTGTTCCTGCACAATGTTTTAAATACGAATGATTGGATTCGATTACCAGTTGATATGAGCATGACATTTATTTTTGCTGGCCTTACATGACAGCCAGTGATGCCAATGGAAGGATTTTTATCTTTGTTTATAGTTTTATAAGGCCAAGTTACACAGAATATTTTTAAGGAGGGAAATCCATAGTGCTATATTTCAATATAGTTGTTTATATAAACGCATAAGATAACTCAAAAGTTGATACAATGTAGAATTTTCAGTTTAATTATTTAATTTTTTTGCCCTTATACGATCGAAATCAGTCACCAATTAGCCTTTTATGAGAAATTTTGGAAAATGTAAGTCTGACAGGTACTAGTTATTACTAAATTATGAATTTGCAATTTGTTTACTCAAGGGTAATCACACAACATTAAAATGATAAAATCAATTATGTTTTTTGATATTATTTGCTGGAATGCTGATTGAACTTTATGTGGTATTTTAAAACAAGAATTTGATTATATGTTAGGCCTTTTGTTAGTAGCATTATTTTTCAATTTTATCATTCATTTGAATTTCCAGGTTAGAAATGTTCAATACAAGGATCCTATTGAGGAAGAATGGGAGAAATTCCAAAAAGAAATGAAGGAGGAGACAAATGTGTCGGCTGCCATAATAGCTGGGGAGCACGAAGAGGCCACTGCTGAGAGACAAATCGATGAAATTGATGAACAAATGAGAAACTGGTCTAGGTACTTTATTACTTCAGTAATAATTTCTGAGCTAATGGAATTGTTATTTTGTTATTTGAAACGTATTTGTTTGACCTTGAAATTTTGCTCTTTAAACGCCGCTGTATAAATTGCCCTTATTATTATTGGGTGTACAAATAAGTCACCGCCGTTTGACAAAAGTTGGCGCCACCAGTAAGTTATGGTTAAAATTGTCAGATGTAAAATGTCATTATCGTAAGGTTGGACATCTGTCAACAACATGACCTTGAAATATTAGTGAATTTTTATCAGTATAACATATTTTTTTGTGTTCGAAAATGTCAAGTTTTGAGCCGAATAAGCGTCATTTGCGGGAACTTTTGATTTACTTCTTCAATTTGAAGAAATCTGCAGCTGAGGCGCATCGATTGCTTGTAGAAGCATATGGTGAGGCTGCCTTAAGTGAGAGAAGTTGTCGTGAGTGGTTTCAAAAGTTTAAGAACGGTGAATTTGACATCGAAGACAAAGAACGTAGCGGAAGGCCGAAAGTGTACGAAAACGCGGAATTGGAAGTATTATTGGATCAAGATTCGTGCCAAACGCAAGAAGAACTTGCACTTACATTAGGAGTGACTCAACAAGCAATTTCACATGGGTTGAAATCATTGGGAATGATTCAAAAACAAAGAAATTGGGATTCATATGAACTGACACGGAGAAACTTTGAATGCCAATTTTCCACATGTGAAATGCTGCTTGCCAGGCATAAACGAAAGGGTTTTCTGCACCATATAGTCACTGGTGATGAAAAATGCATCCATTATGATAATCCAAAAAGGAAGAAATCATGGGGATCCCCTGGTCATGCTTCAACATCTACGGCTAAGCCAAATATTCATGGAAAAAAACTCTTGTTGTGTATTTGGTGGGATCAGCTTGGTGTCGTGTATTATGAGTTGCTCAAACCGAATGAAACCATTGCTGGGGCTGTCTACCGAACATAATTGATGAGATTGAGTCGAGCACTCGAGGAAAAGCGCGCCCACTACTACGCCAGACACGACAAAATTATTCTCCTGCATGATAATGCTAGTCCACATGTTGCGGCACCGGTCAAAACCTATTTGGAAACACTCAATTGAGAAGTTTTACCCCACCCGCTGTATTCACCAGACATTGCTCCTTCTGATTACCACTTGTTTTGATCGATGACGCATGGCCTGTCTGAGCAGCACTTCACATCATATGAAGATACCAAAAATTGAGTCGATTCGTGGATAGCCTCAAAAGATGATGATGATGACTGACGCGGTATTCGTATGCTGACAGAAAGATGGGGAAAAGTAGTGGCAAGCGATGGGTACTACTTCGAATAAAACATGAGGTTCCGTTCTTTCACAATAAATGCCCATTTTTTTATAAAAAACGGCGGAAACTTATTTGTACACCTAATATATTGTAGTATACATAAAGTGTCTTTCTTTGTTTCTTTTATAATTATGATTTAGTCTTTACAAAACAGTAAGGCTGGATTCTCACTTGATCCCGTTAATATTACAAGCTTGCCCGTGCAAATTTTGCAATGACCAACCAACAATAAAAAGTTGAGGCATGCAACCTAATCAGACATAACACACTGTCTAAAAAAATATGTAATATGGTCAATTTATGCTCGGTCCAAGTGCAGCTCATTATATTCAGTCCATGTTTATTAATTTTTAACACATCTTCGTATATACATTGGTCTACATAAGTTTAATAATTTGTAACTTGTAAGCTTTCAGCTGAAGTGAACATTAAAACTATATTTTTCTTATCATAAAACTTTGATCACTGAAAGCTACAATATTTATTTAAATTAACTCGTAATATATTGTAACCAAATTGCAAGTATGCAGTTGGATAGGCCACTTCTTTCTTGATTTTTCATGCATCTGATTCTTGGATTGTCAGACAAGAATAAATATTGGTTTTATATTTATTTAGCTGGCATTAGTCTCAATTCCAAAATAGTTTTTCATATAGATAATTTGTATCAATTTTTGAAGTATTTTAAAATATATATGATCATCTTTAAAGTTCCTCTATTCTTCGAATAGTCATGGTTATCTTGACCCTTGAGGCAGCAGTTTGAACAAATATATGGTATCATATTCATACCATTCCCATAAGTTCTTCAACCAGGAGATGCATCTTCTTCCCGCAATTCTGCCTTGAATTTTCTCCTGCGATATCAGTTGAAAGATCTCATTTTTCTACTCGCAGTATATATTAAAAGTACTCGAACTTTCTCCTTTTGATGGTGAATAATACTTTTCTACCTTTATTAAGTTGTTTTAAGATGTCATCATTATGGGTTTTGTCAATCCATAAGACTTTTAGCATTCTTCGATGGCACCACATTTCAAAAGCTTCTAGTTTTTTTGTGTAAGTGTCCATATTTCAACACCATAAGAAATATAGAGAATATGTAGCAATGCAAAATTCGCTTATAAGTCGAGATTGAAATCGTTGTTGCATAGGAGATCCCGCATTTTAAACGAGCAGCTTCATGCCATCACCACTCTTACTAGTACCGTTGGTCATTCAGCCAGCATCCTAGATATTTTTATTGTTGGTGTCATTCAACAATTTCATTCTGTATATCAAGAACTACCTTGTCTACTTTTTTTTTCTGATAATCATTGACATTGTATTTGATACATTAATTTTCAAGCCTCTTGCATTACAAGCTGTGTTAAACCTCTCCAGTAACACTTGTAGACTGTAAATTATCCGCAAAAAGAACAGTATCATCAGCATATAAATAAATACAGGTTTATTGATAGCAACATAGTATGTACATAATACATTTAGACACATTTCAAGAACACATTAAAAAGAGAATACATTAAAAAACAGAAGCTATCAAAAGGTCTGGGCTCATCTAATAACATCCCCCCGGCCAAGATATACCCCACCAATATAGGGCGAGCCCAGCAACGGGGACACCAGATGTTTTTCAGCCCACGCCTTTGAACATGTAGAATAAGAAGAGAAAAAAACACAGAAAACAAATGTATGACAAAAAAAATACATTCTAGAGAGAAGACATTAAAAGGTCCGGGTTCATCCCACCAACATTCCCCCGGCTGAGATACACCCCACCAATGTAGGGCGAGCCCGACCGTAAGGGCATCGGGGGGCTTCCAGCCCACACCCCCGCATATTTAGATTAAAAAATAAACAAAAAACAAAAACGTATGGCAGAAAACAACATATAGAATGTTATTAATTGTTTGACCGTTTTTGACTATTCCATCATTCACTTTATCACAATGTTTCCTTAAATATGGCTTCAGAATAAACTAAAAATAATAGGGGAGATTATGCATCCTTGTAAGATATAGAAATATGTCATGGAGTTAACATCCTTGTTAACTCCATGACATATTTCTATATCTGGTGTCAACACTGTCAAATCATCTATTTTAACTTCAGCTTTCTGATGCCAGTAAAGATTACAGATCATTGTTACATCTTTCTTATGTAGACTCTTGTCAATCAGTATTTCTTTAAGTTTATGATGTTGTACTTTATCGAATAATTTTTCAAAATCAGTAAAGCATGTGTACAGATACACATACATTTTTCGACACTTCTTCAAGTATTTGAATACAACAATGAGTTTATTTTCTGTCATATCCATTTCTGAAGCAAAACTGTATTCGGCTCATACTTTCTTCACACTTTTCCTAAATTCGACGATGGATGACTTTTGAAGTATTTTTTTATTTTATGGCTCATGAGACTTATCGTATATTTGCTGCACCTTTTGGAATTTTCTGTTTTGGGCAATGTGACGAATGAGCTAAGCCAGTTTGTTGGTATAACCTATAACAGTTTGACCAGAATATCAATCTCATCATTTTCAATCAATTTGATCAATTCTATAAATACATCACACTCTCGATTCACCGTAATGGATGGTGAAAATAAATCCCTGATAATCAATTTCGTGGTTTATCTAAAACTGTAGAATATATTTAAAATAATGAAATAATGCTTCTACTAGATTTACCAAACACTGTGCACTTGTTTATTTGTACATATCTTTGTATAGGTAACTAGGTGTACTAGTATGTTGTGTTGTGTACACAACATCTTGTCCTGTGTACTTTCATACAAGTAGATACTGCCCTTAGTATATTTTGCAGGGGTGTCAGATATCTTTCACCACATATTGTTTTACACAATAATTATTTTAACTCAAAATTTATTTAATATGTTAGATATAAGGAATATTTTAATCAATGTGAAGTACATCTCTTGACTTTCAATATTTGTTACGCGGCGATTTATTACAATAATTTAATAATATTTATACCTGGTAATATTTCACTGAATACTAGTCAAAATATAATGATAAATTTGTATTCACACATCTTTTGGCATGTATTTCTTTTTGTATGAATATTTGTTTTTATTTTATATGTTACTAAGTAAGTTTTTATGACATTTTAGAGTTCTGGATTTGGAAAGGAAGAAAGAGGAAGCAAAGAAGCAAAAGGATTTGGAAAACTCAGAATCAATGGAATGCAACAGTGCAAGCTCCGAAGATGAAGAAAATTTTGATGAATATCTCGACTGGAGAGCAAAAAAGTCTTTTAGATAGTTTGATTTATATTTGAAATAGTTACTTATGTGTTCATAAATTAAAACTAAATACTTACACGGTTCGAAGTGTGTGTAATATAAAATATGTTTTGAAATAAATAAAAGATATTTTTATAGAAGTAAGAGTTTTATTAAAAGTTCATAGATTGCAATAATATTATAAATGTGATTACATTATATTTAGCAATAAACATAGATAATTCAATAAAAAAAATTGGATATTTTTTCAGATAAATGAATCTCTCAAAAAATATTTGCACATATTTCACGCAGTTGCTTTAAATCGAAAAGTGATATTTGAATATGAAAAATGTGAAAACTTCTTTTTGACATTAAATGGCATATTTAAATTTCTTCCCCAAAATTCAAAAATGCCATTGTTAGATGTACATCAAAATTAAAAAGACACGTATGAAAGTGTTGAATTATAATCATACTGAAAAACATGACACTATGAATGAAATTCTAGAAAACTATTCTTAAATTATTATTGTATATAATAATAAGAAATTGAAACTACAGAATGATAACTTACAAATCTACCGAGTTGTTTTACAAGAAACAGGAGTGAGGCTTATAATAAGTTCAATCAAGCCTATTCCTTATCGCAACCCTAATAATGTTTTATCGTAGATTACAAACAGAGCTTTCAAGTTTTACAAAGTAAATATAAAATTGTAGAATTGGACGTATAACTGAGCATTATATATAGAAAATGTGTAAAATAACATCAATTTGTAAATACTCAGTTGGTTTGTAAAATGAATAATATCTTCCCCTAATATAATTCATTTTAGAAACATTGATCTCTTAATTCTATGTATTTGAAATATACAGATTTAAAACCTGCCATAAATGTGCTTTTCTTATTTGGTACGCGGACGTGTGTTGACCTATTCCGATATACCATACATAGAATTGTACAAATACACCAAACAGCAATTTGCATTTATCCCCTTTTACGTGAATAGCTTAAACATCCAAAAAGGCATAAAAATGTAGATTGCTTAAGATATACAATACATTAGTAGTTCTTTAATTATTCCTCACCAAGAGAAGTAAACCTACGATTAATTTATAATAAAATTGGAATACATAGTTTTTGCAGGTAGAGTCCGAAAAAATAAGGCGACAGTGCTTTTCTTCGAGCATTTTATCTGTTAAAGATATTCCTTACCCCTAAGTATTACGCAATATAATTATTTGTGTTAGAAAAATTTATAATCCAGTGCAAAAGACTTTCTGTAGATCACAATTAGAATACGTTGTATAAGTATATCTTGTGCTTTAATGGAGACAAAATTCTAACAAGATAGAGTTCTTCTGATTACCAAGCGTCCACTTGGACATGGGCTCTCCATATTTCTACTATAATTGCTCACTAAATCTCTTTTTGCTTCGCTAATTGGGCTCTATGAATCATCTTCTTTCATCTATGTAATAATTTGTATAATATTAAAAATTACTTAGTTAATATAATTTATATTATTTGTTTAATGTAAGATCGTTACAAGAATTTAATATATTTATATGTCACTTAAGCGAGTAAAGCTAAAAGATATATATAGTATGATACAAGGGTTTATGAGATATAAGGATACATAATATTAGCGATAGTGAAGACACGCTGTAAGCTGCATGTATCAGAACAAACAAGCATAGATTGGTGGTCCCTAATTTAATACAATTTTAATCACATGGGTATATTCAACCTCAATTCTTTGGTTACCTACTAAATGTACTGGGCCTACCAACACTGCTGTTTGAAGCTATGGGAATATTTGAAAGAATTAATTACTCATCTTGGTTATAAAATATCTGTTGGATAGACCCCACATTTGAGATTTTAAGCATTTTTCCTTAAAGACTTCTTCGAATAGTAATATCAATAGTTAAATATGAGTTTTTTTTCCTAAAGGAAAACTTTTAATTTGAAAATTGAAATGATGCTCTATTTCTCTGTGTTTTCTACAACTTAAATTTTCTTTGTGGTTTTATAATTCTCTTTATGTTTATTTTATGTTCATTTCTACTCCTCTAGTATCATTTTCTAATAAATTCTTAATAGATGCGAGTTTTGTATATACTGCGCGATTACTTAAGTTGGTACGTTTTATAGGCAATTTAAGTCATTAAATTCAAGTTTTCTCTCCCTGAACTTCAATAGTGACGCTCTCTTGCTTTGGGTGGACATAGAGGTGATTGTTCTGCATTCCTGTTGGACTCCGGTTGGAGCGAGACGAGGTAGCTGATGCATTGCTACTGGCACGAGATCCTCTACGAAGCCCTGGAAAAACAGTCCTTGTTGTATTGGCTTTGAATTTGTAAGTAACAATTGAATAGCTCCAAATGCCATGGAAGTTGTCAAATACTCAATGGGAAGGATATCGGGTCATCTGGTCGGCTCATCAAGAAGAAGAATTTTAATTTTCATAAATTTTATAAATCTCTAATAGACGTTTAATGAAAAAATTTGCTGACCTCATTTAGTCTAATATACTCGTACAATACAGCTTTAATTTATAATGAATTAAAACAAATGGTTTAAAAATTTGTTTCTTTTACTCGACTGACAATTTTCTTTTGAAGCATTTGTTAAAAAATATTTTTAGTCCTTTTTTCTGGATTAAAACAATTATTTAAAAATTCAGACAACTTTTTTGTTTTACAAATGAGATTTTTTCTCAGTTTGGAAGTGGATATAAATTAATTAGCTCTGCTTTCTATAATTTGTTTTTAAGTGATTTGTATCCTTTTTGCTCCTGAAAATTAGGTTAAATAGGTTACCATAAAGTAGGTCTATTAAATTCCTCCGAATCTACCCCCAATTTGTATACCTAAAAACAAATAGATATGAAACAATTTTATAATTCTAGTCTTTGCAAGCATAGCTCGGCATACATCTTGTCTGAAAAATAAAGACGACAGGACTATTCAAAACTACAAATCGAGCCATTCTAAGCAAAATCTTTTAACCAGAGCTTAACTGGGTTTTAAGAAGAGATAAAAATATTGAACAAATTACAGGTTGAAAAACAAGATTATAAATAATTTTATTCTATTTTTCTACAATTTCATTATTTGAAACAAAAATATATAGAAAAGACGTATCACCTGATTAATTTGTAAGATTGTTCAAAGTATGTTTTATCTAGAAAGACTTGATTAGTATTTCCCTTCACTTTGATGACATTCGGTATTATTGTTATGGTTACATTCATTTAAAAAAACAAAATTTCAACTACAGCATTTTGAAAGTTTTAATTTGTATTACGAAGAAGGAAGAAATCTATGAGTACATTTAAAAAAATATAAGTATAATGCCTATTGTAAAATAACAAAAAAACTTAACAGGAAGGAAGAAGAAACATTTGAGTATTTATAATACAATCAGAAATTGAGATATTAGTGAGTGGTTTGAATTATTTTGGTTGATAATGATTTAACTAAAAAATAATATGCATGACATTAATTTATGTGTAATTGGTTAGAAATATGTATTTACAATGTGGTCACCCTATAACAATGTCCATATTGAAAAATTTTAAGGAATGCTGCGCAGATTTCTAAGATTTGTGAACTTTAAATGTTTGAATTATAAGAATTTATAGAAATTCTTGAATTTGACAATATTGTGCAGAAAATTAACATATTAACTTGTTTTACCTATTATCATTATTAACTCTTTTGACTGTCTCAAACTTGTTCAACTTAATTGGTTCGAGTATTGTTCCAACCCCATATTTCAGCACCAACTATTCTATTGCAGTTATTTTGATGATCTCTGTGACCGGTAGTTGGTAAGACGTCAGTCTTTCGACTTGGAGGTTGTGGGCTTGATTCCTGCTGGAATCCAGTTTAAAAAAAGTCTGGTTTTCACTTAAGGCCTCATAAACATATTTTTAGTTGGTTGGAGTTGATTGACAAATGGCAATAATCTCACAAATTTGTACTGAATACAAAGAAAGTGTACATGATTTGTTAAGGCACTGCTATAGTTGCCAGATGTGATTATTTAATATTAGTGGGTTCGAGTCCCGAGTTACAGTGCCTTTGGGGAGAGTTTGCTCTCTAAATGGTGCTATGTAAAATTGTCCTTTGAATTAAATTTAATTTAATATTAAGCCATGAACAATTTGTGTAATTCATCAATGGTGAGATTGGGAAATCAGTTTGGACATTGCGTAGGTTCTTCATATTTTATAAAAGTGCATATAAAGCTGTTTTGAGCTGATTCTTTTTATTTGAGTATGATTTTGGGAATGTATAGTAGTGGTTTATTGAATTGTTTCGATTTGTTTATTAATGTATAGTGATGTATTTTCAATGTTATATTTACGAGTATATGTTTTTATGTGAACTTTTTCACATGATTAAATGTGAATGGTTGAAATAATAAAAATGGCACAAAATTAATGTGATAAAGGTAATAATTTTTATTGTATTTATTACAATTTAGTGTGCTAAAATATTAGCTGATTTAATAAAAGTGAGATTTAATTTAAAAAATATTATATGTGAGAAGCTGAGAAAGTGTGAAGAAAATTCATATTCAAACATTGGTTTAAAAAAATGCTGTGTTTTTGGATAGCTGGTGATATAAAATGGCAATAGTTTTACAAATTTTTATTTAAAATTGTGTTAAAAAATTACAAATTGCTTTCTTAAAATGAGCATGAAGATGATTTAAAAAATGAATAGGTGTTTTAATATTAAAAAAATGGTTAGTAATTTTTTTGTCTTAACATAATTTGTTTTATTAGATATTTTAACTTATAAGTAATATATATATACATATAGTAATTAAATTTTGTATGATGCATTATGTAAACAGTTTTTTCAAAAGACCATGATGATTTTCTATTTTTCTTTGCCATTATATTACGGTACTATATAAGCAAATATTTAACTATAGTAAGAAATGTCTAAAAGTAGAGTACAAAATATTTTTCTAATAGATTTTGCTCTAGAGAAAAGTTATAGAATACTTTTAATACAAGATAATATTAGTGCGTGCTGTATCAACGACTACAAAGAATAATTGAATTTTCCTTGTTTACCTTTTGTACACAATTAAGTTAGGTCCATTTTTGTACAAGTGCTGAAGTCTTGTAAATATTTTGGTAAAGGAGAATGAATCACTCGTGCTTCGGATGGTTTAACAAGCTGTCATCAGCGCTAAAGGAGCAAAGCAAAATGGTTTCCTTTACTTTATTTTCCATGGTGAGCATTTTTTTTTCAAATGATCTTTGATATCTGTGAAAAGTTTTACCAGATTTCGAGGGCAATAAAAATTTTCTAACGTTTAATATAAATTAAAGAGATAAGGTTATAACTGTAATTAAGACTTTAAAGTATTTAAAGTTTTTATTGCCTTAGCCAAAAAAAATGAAAGCTATCTTCAAGTACTTTAGAATTAAATCTTTTCATTTTTCAGTTTACTTTTGAATTATTTAGATAATTCCATTAAACTAGGTATTACAAAAAATTAAATGATTGATTGAACTAATGTTATTTAAAAATAAAGTATACTTTATATGTGTTATTTACAAAGCAAACAAATTAATATTTACTTTAAATTGTACTAAATGGAATAATTGTAATACAATTATGTATTAATTAAACCTTCCACAGATATTTTTCATCACCAAATTAGATTTATGTGGAAACTTTGTGTATATAATTTCATACAAGTGCTATACAGGAAAGATGGTAAGGAAACATAATTATGAAGTAAATTGACAAATATTTTATTTCCTTTTGAGTTTTGAGATGGCAATTTTTGCTCAAAGCATTTAAGATAATTAGTTAACCATTAAGTAAGATATGAAGACATGTGCGCAGATGGTGGTATTATGGCAAAGAAGAAAAGAATGTTTATAGTTTTGCTGTGGCTGCCTCGAATCCGAATGGAAAGCAAGCATATGCATGGAATGAGAATGAATGAGATGTTTTTACAAAATGTTAATTAATATTCACAAAACATTTCTCACTTGATTGCCTTATATTTTGATGTGATATTAGTTTTGTAATTAATTTTCTGTTTTTTAAACTATTTTTATTTATACAGATAAGTTTAAAAATATTGATACATTAATAAATAATTGAAAAATGAAATTATATTATAATTCTCTGTAATGTTTTCTTTTGGGAAAAAGTTTTGGTATAATATTTTTCAACTCTACTCGAAAACATTATGACCGTTTATTTAAAAAGATGCACTGAATTCAGCGCTACAGCTGATGATCACTTAAGAAGTATTACATGTATGAAAATTCAATAGTCCAGCTTATCTGAATATCAGTGTTTTTAAGTAACGCTCTACGTGTAGTGCTATTACTACTTTTTACTTAGTTGCTTGAGTAGAATGCTACTTTAGATTGAAAAGTAGCTGTAACTGGGCTATTTTTTCAAAGAAGCTGTAACAAAACTGCTAAATATTCAGTATTTGTGCATAAAATATAAAGATATTCATTATATTTATTTGTTCAAATATTTAATTAAATATCCACGACAGAAATATATTTTTAAACCACAAATGTATGATACTTTTAATTTATTTTACTTAAATTTTTATCAAAAGTGGACATTAGAGACTGCATTAAATGTCTCATAACTATAATGTGTTACCAACTATGTTTTGAGGCTTTCGTAGTTCTTCGTATCAATAAGGTCTTTTGGAATGTTGTACTACGTAGTTTAGCTTATGATGCTGTCATATGCCAAACCACGTGGTATAACTGGGTACCGTGCCAGGGTATCATAAGCCAAACCAGGTGGTACAACAGGGTACCAACAGGGTACCATGCTAGGGTATCATAAGCCTAACCATGCAGTACAACACTCCGAAAGACCATTTATAAATATTGCCAAAATTTATGATTGAGGATTACTCATGCTTTTTTAAAGTATTTTCCCATTACTTACTTACCTAAACTTTACATAGCTACATATACTACATATTTATCCTGTTTAATAATAAAGACCGTTTTACACATGATTCAGTATTCCATACATAAATAATTTATTATGAATTTTGTACAACAACATTGGATGCTTCAACAGCCACCAGACAATACAATATATCTTAGGTTTGAAGATTTAAGTAATATAAAAATTTCTTGAAAATTAATCATTGCTTTATTAAAAAAAATATATTTTAAAATAAAATAATTCCCCAGGGAGGGATGCCCCATTTGATGAATTTGGACATATATTTATAAACAAACATAATTCAAATCATACAATATTTTATCTGTTTTGCGATATTTGAGGATATACATATGTCACCCTTTGGAATGAGCTTGTATGGAAGTATATTTTTATAGGATCAGAAAGGATGAATCGAATTTTGACAAAATGAGTTTTGTGGCTATAGTGAAGAGCAGTGGTGTTCAAACTTTTAACATCTTCGGAATCCTACGCTTCAAATGTTATTTCTTTGGAACCCCAGTACAAAAAAGTGACCGCTGGCATTTTTTTATTTTCACCAAATCTTCTCACAAATCTTGTCAATTTTATCACACTGTTCTATGGATTACTTTCGAATACGTTTTGGTGCTCTCAGTGGCATAGCTAAAAAAATGGACCTCAACACAAAATGAAGAAATGCCGTACATATAAGAATTGTGTATAAAATATAAGAATATTAAGAACTACTTTATTTGCAAATTGACAGACTATACCCACTTTGGTGTAATAGCTGTTAATCTTCTATAATAATTTCAATTTTGTTCCTTATTTTCTTTACCTGATGAAACGATATTTTCATGCAGTATGCAGCTTGATTTATGTTCGTATATCTTCTTTGTCAAACAATTGATGTCGTATTAATGCTTGGTAAGACTTTTTGCAATCATTGTAATTTTCAACAATCATGTAGTAAGACATGGATTTTTTCAATGTATTCGGACCCTGATGCCCCTACCAATTTAGTAGTCCTGGGCTATATCCTCTTAAGCCCTATAGTAAATCAAGTCCTCAACTGAGAAGCCTTGTTTTGCTTTGTTTCGAATGTCCGATCCTTAATCGAACGGAGTACTACTGTACATATAAATTATATTTCAATGCATCAAAGTGCAAAATTATGTCATATCATCGCTCACACGTCTTGAAATTCCATAGATATACAATAGAATCTATACCTATACCCTGCACAGATAATATTAAAGATCTGGGTGTCTCGTTCCACAGCAATCTCATATTTGGCCCTCACATAGAAATTATCTGCAACTCAGCATATAAAACTCTATGATTTGTAATGAGAATCTCGAAGTCGTTTGAAAACCAAAGGGTGCTCAAAACGTTGTTTAATTCATTGATCCGTAGCAAACTAGAAAGCAATGCTTGCATTTGGAGCCCGGTGGGGGCGCAGAACTCACTCATGATTGAGAAAGTACAAAAAAAATATCTACGATATCTCTATATGAGTGAGTTTGGTGTCTATCCATGGCTTTATCCTACTCAGTTTCTGCTGGGCATGCTCGGGTATAACTCCTTGAGCGTAAAA
The DNA here is from genome assembly GCA_949825065.1 of Odontocerum albicorne. Lineage (NCBI taxonomy): Eukaryota > Metazoa > Arthropoda > Insecta > Trichoptera > Odontoceridae > Odontocerum > Odontocerum albicorne. The sequence continues at coordinate 10,866,164 of OX463846.1, read as the reverse complement.
AGAGATCTGTGTCTCCTGATATATGTTATCAAACTCGTTCGAGGAGTTGTGAGCTGTCCAGCATTACTACAAAAATTAGCGTTAAATGTTCCTAACAATTACATTAGACTGCGCCGGCAACAACTGTTCTCAATAACATACGCAAGAACGAGTCTTCCAGCCGCTATGCCTGTTGGAAGGGCCTTAACTCTTTTGAACGGGACTGCTTCGGATATTGACATATTTCATATCACATTACCAAAAGCAAAAGTAAATTTTCTTCTAAGATTGAGCGCGCTAGAAAGCACTCATCAACGAACTTAAGTGACTTCGAATATATGTGTGTGTATATATGTATGCATATACTTTACTTTTTATTTTATATAATTTTTTTGTTTTATTCTGTATAATTTTTCATTATTTTTAATGTTAACACATCTTGTATTTTTCAAAGTAATTTGGCTAAGCCTGTTTTGGGAAAATAAATAAATATAGGTACATTGATGATGTTTTTACTTGTTTTCGTAATATGCTTTTTAAAATTTTATTTCTCCATTTCTTGCAGTGGTTCTTCTGCCAAGTCCACGTTTCACTTCCATACATCAAGGTGGGCACCAATATAATATTATGTATTGTCATTTTTACTACTTTTGATATAGCGCAGTTGTTATATTATGATTTTCAGAATTCTCAGTGATTATGATTCATAGAATTGATGAAACGACCAAAAAGAGAGAACGTTTTGTTTTTTGTTTCAAGTTCGAACATTTTCCGTTACTAATTTAAATACTGATTTATTTCTTAGCTACGATTTCGACCAAAACTGAGAAAAAAAACAAAATAAGGTTTCAGTTTCGGTCGGAAATTAACACGCGTTTTTGTTCCTGCAAGAAAGACTACCGAAAGAAATATACAATGCAAATGTGAGTGGAAGGCGTGCTAGAGGAAGATAAGGAAAACTATGGTTGAATCAAGTGAATGACATGTTGAAAGAAAGAAATGTTAAAAGTCAGAGTAATCGTAGGAGTTGTATGAGAATATGTATGGATGTCAAAGAGGCGAAATGTGTGCATCGAGATAGGAAAGTCTGTCACTCTGTCCTCTCTGCCTTCTACAACAGGGAAACGGCGTAATGGTATGTATATATATAATATGTGTAAAAATAATTTGATCATCGTAATATAGTTTTACCCGAAAATAATATACTATCCATTGGTTCACGAGAAAATTACAAATCGTAACTTCGTTTAATTTCTTAAATTATTATTGGCTAAGATTTGCTTAGGCAATATTGCGTGCCTGTGTCGCTATAGGAGAGTCTGGTGCTTTCCCCTCTCTACATACCCCAACAGGGAAACGGTATGATGGTATGTATGTGTGTATAAAATACCCCTTCAAACATTCATTTGCTTGCACTTTAGTTTGTGACTTAACAACTTCCGTTGAAATTCGACAGTCACAAGTTTATACAACCGCCTACGATTTTGTGCATAAAAACTCGCGTCAATTAATGCACCGATTTTGTTAACAAGTTATGTTTTTTTATCGAAAATATCTATGTTACTATTGTCTTTGAAGTTGGAAAACGATTGAATTTTTTGTCATTTAAATTTTGAGAAAAAGAGCAAATTTTCTTTAAAATACGTTTAATTTTCTACATTTCCTGTGTCAACATCAGCTGAGTTGACGAGAACTGAAGTATATATTAATTACGTCATTGTGAGTGTTGTTTATGGGTTTATTTTCGGAATTGAATAAAAGTGTCTATGCTGTTTGTGGTTAAGTGGACATAGAGTTAGAAGCGGAGAAGATGATAATCAATTGAATTTATCCTCTTCTCTGCTTCTAAATTTATTCCCTCTTAGTACCATAAACAACAAAATGTATGGACGCTTTTACTCTATTTCTTAAATAAAACCATAAACAACACACATATTGAATTAATTAATACATACAGTTCAGTTCTTGTCAACTCACTTGATGATGACATAGGAATTGTTGAAATGCATTGTGACATGCAAAAAATAAAGTGTGGAATAAAACCAATAGACGGTGTTTTAATTTTATATTTTGAAAAAATTATTAAAATTTGTAAAATATCAACAGAAAAAAATGGACCTCGAGTCGTAGTTTGGTCATGCCTGGACAAATGAAATGACAACTTATTTGAACAGACCTTTCACAAATGATATGATTATGAACTATTTATCCGCAGGCTGCAAATATTGTATTTAATACCTTCCTATTTCAGCAAATCACACAGGGCTGTCCCTGATTCCCGCTTGATACACGTTGAACCAAATACTTGTGAAAGTTTATTGAATCTACAAAGAGCCCGCCCTTTGATTTGTGATAATCCTATCATGAGGGTCTTCTACTAAGTTATAATCTCTAAGGAGTATTGTTATGTATTACAACTGCAGATATAGAGCAAGAGTTCCCAAACTTTTTCGGCCGCAGACCCATTTACGAAAAACTTTTAAAACCGTCGACCCCCTATTCATTTACTTTACTTACTCAAATTAATAAGTTTGTTTTCATTTTAATCACTTGTAATTAAGGATTGAAAAATATAAAAGTACTACGGATTATGGCATTATCTTGTGCAATATTTAATATTGAAATCTGCGCTGACGAAAATGAAAGTAAAAAAATACGAGTAGTTTTTTTTAATTTTTGACATTTATGAAATAAATTTGTAAATTCAAAATAAGTACAAATATTCTTAATTAGGTACCTATTGGAATCATAGATATTTTAAAGTAACAAACAAATAGCAGTAGTAAGGGGGTCTATTTTTGCTGTCGTCGATCCCAAATTTTTTTTATTGTAACTATCGACCCCTAGAAAAATCAAATCGACCTCAGGGGGTCGATATTGACCACTTTGGGAACTCTTGATATAGAGGTATTGAAATAGTATACATACGGATACTCTTTTAACGAATTAAAGAAAAAAACAATCAATAAATTCACTTGACAGAAAAAAATTAAACACAGAATATTTTAAAACAGGAATTCAAATGAAAGTTTATGCAAAATTGACCAAGATACTAGTCAAAAAGTTTTGAAAGCGGGAATGAAAATACATTTTTTTTGGGGGGAAATCACTTTTATTGCTCAGTATAGTCTCCCATAAGATCAACACACTTGGTCCAACGATCTTCCAACTTTGTTGTCCCATCACGGAAGTGACTTTCTGGAAGGCCTGCAAAATACTCCTCTACGACGGCTATAACCTCTTCGTTTGATGAAAAATGCTTTCCACGAAGAAATTTTTTGAGGTGTGAGAACAGCCAGAAGTCAGAGGGAGCTAAATCTGGCGAATAGGGTGGATGCTGCAACAATTCGTATCCCAATTCACTGATTTTTGCGATGGTTTTTTGAGCTGTGTGAGCAGGTGCATTGTCTTGATGAAAAATGATTTTTTTCTTCTGCAAACCGGGGTCTTTTTTCACAATTTTTTTCATCCAACTGGTCCAAAAGATCACAATAATAATCAGAGTTGATTGTCTTACCAGTTTGGAGATAATCTATCAATAAAATTCCTTTTGCATCCCAAAAAACTGACGCTAACACCTTCTTGGCCGATTTCTGGACACGAACTCGCTTCGGAGCCAAAGTGCCTGGTTCACACCACTCCTTAGCCTCTTGTTTTGATTCAGGATCATGGTGGTAGACCCAAGTCTCATCCATAGTGATGAATCGACGCAGAAAATCCTTTTTATCCTTTCGAAATTGCTCCAAATGTTGCTCAGAAAGTCGCATTCGAACGTGTTTTTGTTGCATTGTTAGCAAATACGGCACCCATTGTGCACACAGTTTTTTGAAACCCAAAACTTCAGCCAAAATATGCCATGTTGTTCCATGTGAGATGCCTATGGTGTCAGCTATCACATCCACAGTCGATCGATGATCTTCCAAAACCATATCCTGTATTTTCGCTATGATTTCTGGTGTTGATGCACTTTTTGGACGTCCTGAGCGTGGATCGTCTTCAACGCTTGTACGGCCACGCTTAAACTCCAAAACCCATCGGTGAACGGTTGGAAATGAAGTAGAAGACTCCTTTAATACTTTCACCATCTTTGCATGGATCTCAGTAGCCGATAAACCTTCCAAAACAAAGAATTTAATCACGGCACGATATTCGGATTTTTCCATTGTTAAAAAATACACTGACACGTCAACTTCAAATGGCTTGTAAACAAAGAATGAATTGACAGATCGAAATGAAATTTTGAATACGTTCTTATGAAAGATGAAATATTAAAATGGCGTAGAAATTTTGGTTTTCTACTGCTCCATAGATGTCGCTTTCAAAACTTTTTGACTAACCTATACACCTTAAAGCGATACGAAAGACAAAACAATGATTTTTCAAGAATATAACGATAGACAAAATTCGTCTACGCTTTTTCACAATTTGATTGATCAAATTCTAATTGAATATGACCTCTATGAAGAGGGAAACTGTAAAGTTTTTCGAAAAATTGATGAGAATATATATCATATTTTTATAAGCGTCTTGAATAAGAAAAGAGAAAAATTGTAAAGTTACAATTTTCGGATGGATATTTCCACCCAGTTCCTGCTTCCCAATCTACTTATTCTGGTATATAATCATGTTATTCTTCATTATAAATGCTGTTATTCTTTATATAATATTTGGATTTCTAATGTATGTTTCATCTGTTTTAGATATTCCAGAATACTCGTATTATCTCGATTTCTAAAATGTTTAATTGATGGGGTTTCTTCCTGGAACACATTTAGTATGTACGGAATTTCGATTTACAAACATTTTTTAAGGAAAGCATTTCTTTCGCCATGCAAGGTATGAGTATTAATTTAGGTACTACAATCTAGTTTGGACCTTGGTCTTCTCCAGGATTTGTCTCCACCGATCTCAGTCATGGTAAGCTATTCACCAGTTCCTTACTTAAAATATTGATACGCCTCTTTATTCTTCTCCCGTCATAACCTCGTTTTGCCAACTCGATGGTGTCCTTCAATTTTGCTTTTCAGGAATTTCTTTACGATATGAGACTGAATTGCATTTGTTGTACGTGTCATAACCATTCGGCGTTTTACGCGAATTAATTTAATTCTGAAGATTTTTATATAATATAATTAAATATACATACAAATCATCACGCTATTTTCCTGTTAGGGTGGGTAAAGATGACAGAACGCCAAGCTTTCCTATCACCACATGTTTCACAGTTTCTACGATTTTTCTGACTTTTTTACATTTCCCTATTTGAAAATATCATTCACTTGATCTAACTATTATTTTTGTAGTATCTCGGTTAAATATAGATTCTGAATATTTTTGAAATTTCGGTTAGGAAAACACGAAAAGGGTGGCGTACGGCCGCCCCTAGAAATGATTGATTGTTTGCACTGCACATATCGTACGAGTATATAAAGTGTCGGACCTGGCTGAGGTTTATGTTCACTATTGGACCGAGAATGGCTGAGGCTGGAGATTTTATGTTCACTATTGGACCGAGTTTATGTTCACTATTGGACCGAGAATGGCTGAGGCTGGAGATTTTAAAAGTATAATAATCAACTTACTAATCAAACTAACTAATCAACCTCAAGTGTTAAATCTTTCACAATGCAGTTTTGAGCAAAGTTACAGATTTGCGTATTATCAATCTTACGAGTAGCGCAATCTACACACACCATTCGAATGCTTAGCATTCGAATGCTTAGCATTCGAATGGTGTGCGTAGATTGCGTAATTTCCGGTAAGTTATTTTATTTTAATTCCTTCTCACGACAACATTCACCAACTCCATTTCATTCCAAATATCTTAACATAACATTGAAATATTTCACGTCGACACACGCTAACGTCTTAAGCCGGTTTAATCCTTTCTCATGACCACATTCACCAACTCCATTTCATTCCAAATATCTTAACATAACATTGAAATATTTCACGTCGACACACGCTAACGTCTTAAGCCGGTTTAATCCCTTCTCATGACCACATTCACCAACTCCATTTCATTCCAAATATCTTAACATAACATTGACATATTTCACATCGACACATGCTAACGGTTTAGGCCTGTTAAAATTCTTATATAGATTACTTTAATTGGAGAAAACAAATTTGAATATATTTATGCTAAACGGTTTGTATTGTACTCTTATATCAATTTGAAAGCGGATAGTCAATAAAATTAAATGCTTACTAGTTACTGTATACCCGAACTAAAGTAATCAGCGAATGTATACTATAGTATAAACTGTTCATATTCACAAGTGAAAATGTATTTCCATTGGTCGTCGTTATTGAAATTTTTAGAACAGGCATGGTCAAACTACGGCCCGCGGATCAAATCTGGCCCACGAGATACATTTTTGTGAAATAATTAATAATGAAAATGGTATTTGATGCAATTTTTTTTATATAAGATAAGTCATTTTATAAATACATAATTTGTGAAAAAACTAATTTAATGCGGACACACATTTTTTAATGGATCTGGGTTTGTTGCCTTTCATTTGTCGTTAAGTGTAGTAAAAAATTGTATGATGTACGATATATTTTTAATTTCTGTTTTGTACAATAAATTTGTATTTTGATGCATCACATTTTGAAAAATGCATGCGTCTTGAATTGTTAGGTTGATTTTGATAGAAATACTGATACTGATAGATTCTCAGAGTCTTCGGTCATGACTAGGAGACTCTGAATCTATATATTTATTTATTACCGGTATATAATGAAATGTTTCCAATAGAATTATGTAATTTGTTCCAGAGAAACGGTCGAGTACCTACAGGGTACCATAAAATAGGAAATATCCTTTCCTTTCATACACAGACGAAATCTGCCTGATTTTTGTGGCCAGTGGTTTTTTTAAGGCTAGTTAATACGTTAGCTTTGGTTTTGTAATTGTTAGTGTTATATAAAGGTCACTTAAGCTTTGTTTATTTTGTCAATAATAAATAAATAAATAAAACGACCGAGGTTTTCGAAATAACTATGCACAGCGTTACCCTCACTTTTGTATCTAATTTACATGCCCACCGAAATACGGGTCTAATCTGATATAGGCTCGAAATAGCTTGGCTTTACCCACCATAATACGAGTACATTCACATGTGACCTCACAAGTAATCGATCTAGAGGTGTTCTTATTGCTGTAGATAGGTTACTACCATCTTGTACTAAAAAAATAAAATCAAGAACATGAAGAAAATATTTGGGCTCATACCTGCCAGGTTGTACTGTACACAACGAAAATGCAATACAATATATTGATGACCTCCGTGGTCTAATTAGTAAGACACCTGACTTCCGTTCGGGGGTTTCGGATTCGATTCCCGATGGTATCCAAAAAATAAATTATAGGGCTCCAGTCTGGGAAAAGAGCTCGAAGAGCGCGTTTGAGGAGTGTTATTGTCTCTTCACGTGCGGAATTGTTAACATGTGCGATAACGTGAGTTTCATACCCAGTGGTTCTAAGCACGAAGGAATGATTAGTGGGACAGAAGACAATATTGCTTCTCGGCCACGTTCTTCAATATTTTCGAATCACCAATTCGGATATGTTGAGGGGTACCAAAATAATGAATGAATATGTTAATTTATACATTCGAAATAATATAAAACATCCTTTAACATCAACATTCTTTTTAAGATACAGTAGACCTTGGTCATCTTGGTCTCCGTGGTTGTCAACCAAATCTCCCTCTGTTCACACAAAGCAGAGTTGGTGCGATAGTGCTGCAATGAATTCATATTATATATGGATGGAGGAGTGCTGTTACCCTGGCCCTGCGCGGGCGAATGAGGGCGCAGCTCTGCTTGGCTGGGCTGGCGCGAGGGCGCGCGCATGGAGGCGCGGGAGCCCCGGCGTTCCTGCCCGTGCAACAGCTTGGAGTCCCGCAGCAGCGACACGTTCATGAGCCGTGGGTTAGGTGTGTTGAAGATCGTCCGGTTCTCGCGCCATCGGGCTCTGAAAAAATAACATATTCCATTTAGTTAATTTAAATACAATCCAGTCAATGAAGTTTCAGTCATTCACATCTTCTAGCGCCTTCACAGTATATTACGTTCCCTGTATAGTATTATGTTATTTGGGAACTCGTCTTCAAAAATACTGCTGTGGCAGATGAATGCGCCTGCCCTATCTGGAATAGATTGAGTCACGCTGATCCGTTAGATGTGACCCTGAATGACACGTGTCGTCTGATCACAGGTACATAACGTATTAAATAAAGTGCAAGAATCAGGAGAGACATTGGAAGCATGCTGAGAGATTCAACCAACTAAGTGATCCCAGATATCATTTGCGTAACCACCAGCCCAGTTGGAATCCAGGCACAGTTTCTTTAGGGATACTGAGCCTATGAAACGACGGCCTGCTATTGCTAGGATGAACGAAAGGAGAGGTACATCGGTCTCCAGTGGATGGATTTCGCTTGTAGAAGAATTGCCACCTGACTCTGAATTGCCCGGAAAACCAGGAAAGCCTAACAGATTCCGAACTCAAATTGAGAGAATCATGGACAATATGTTAAAATGGGGGATGTTACGTGACGGATCGACTCTATATATCTACGGCGAGCACCAGTCTATGCGATACTAACTGTAATGCCCGAGGAGTCCGGTGTCTTGCACTGTAGCAGGCTTGGTTCGTGTAACATTTAGTTCTATCCAGGCTGTAGAATTCTGGGTGGAAATAGTATAGTGCCTTTGCCACAAAAAAGACGATTAATAATACTGAGTTCGACCCAATACATAATTCCAACCACAAAGTAACTGAAGTATAATTTTTCTTTAGCACTGTAACTTAATACTCAAAAACAGATGTAAACTTAATGCTCGTATACATATATCATATAAGCTATATAAAATAATTACTTTATATAGCTTATATACGAGTATACAAGTTTATCCAATTACATGCAGAGCTTAAAGCGATATATTTTATCAGTTTGTTGAGTTACAAAATAATGCTGATTGCAGAATTTATAAAATGTTTGAACTGTAATATTTTTTCCGTATGAATGTCAAGAATGACGCTCGGTGTGGTGAGGTGCAGGCGGCCTGTCTTAAGACGATCCCGTATCGTATAATCAACTGTGTATTTGTTAAACTTTAATATTTTTCAAATAATTTTGAATTGTGTATTTACGTATTATTTTGTGTTGATCTATATTTTTATTTGGTTTTATTGTAATTGTTATAAAAGGTTTTTTAATATTTTAGGATAAATTTTCTTCGTAGTGAATGTTGGTATATATTTTAAAATATTATAAGGTACATTGTGCCGTTGATGAAAATAAATAAATATACAGTAATATGAAATAATTGTTAACAATTAAGAAATAATTATTAATCCGAAACGACTAACTCTCCTAACAAAAATAGCTCAAAATGCTTTCTTTAAAAACATTTTTCAGAAATGTTGAAGATGTCGATGTCAACAGCAGAGGCCGTATTTAAAAAAGGGACAGCCTACGCAACAAAGGAAGAGTACTAGGCAAGTTAGTTCTACGTATTGCCTGTCTACTTGTAAACAGATCAATATTTCTCCATCTCAAATCGTTGCCAGAAACATAAAACTATATATTTTCCAACGTAGTACGATTAGATAATGCTTTCGACAGCAACTTAAAAAAATGCCCTCACATTACTCTTCAAACTTGGAAGGCCGAATTCCACCATACCTAGAAGAAATGTTTCATGGTTGAAGATCTAATTGTCAACTGTGAGAGGACAGATTTCAGTTGAACTGAGAGACCGTTCCCGAGAAGGCCCAAGGACTCTGGAGGAGTATTGTAGTAGTGTAGCAGCTCCGACCCTGATAGTTAAAGGGAAGACAAGATGATAAAGATGACTGAATGAAAAGTTTGTCAATTGAGAGGAGCTACTTTTAGTTATCGTTTAGAGCATATATTGTTACCTCCGTGGCCTAATTTGTAAAGTATTTTTCTTTCCACTCGGGGGTTGCGGGTTCTATTCTCGTTGGAACCCAGATAAAAAAAAATCCTGTCTGGTTTTCATTTAAAATCTCTTTAAGATCTTTCTGGTTGATCGGAAGAGATTACCACATGCCAATTAGTTCGCTAGGTTGTACTATATGTTATATGTACAAGTATTGTTATACAATACAATTCAACATGATTGTTTGACAATCTCTCTTAATAAGTCTTGTAGAACAGATATAGTTAATTTTTCTTAATTTTAGTTCAACGTTCCTCTTCGATGGTTAGCGGAATCAACAATTTGGAGACGTGATTCAAACCCTGATGCGTTATGCCAGAGGAAGCGAAGACGAAACCATTGAATTGGTTCCTGAGACGCAGTTTTAATGTCCGAGATGCTTGACTAGTGAAACTGTTCTGTAGAAACTCTGTGAATTGTATATATCCATAGTGTCACAATACTATGTCAAAGAATACATTTTTATTATAATGGCAATGAATCAATTAAATATATGTTACATACGCCAATTTAATACATGTGAAAAGGGTTTTAAGGTGCGTGGTAATCTTATGTGCAGCACATACTCGTTTATACTTCTGCAATATATAGGTGTGTATATATTATGTTATAATCATGCCTGAATCACAATATAAAAGTTGTTTTACCATAAGAAGTTTATTATATTATTTTATATTTACATGGGCTCTAGGACGATCCGGCGCCGCATTATTACGCCATTGTTTTAGCGCCCGCAACATTTTATGTTTCGGCAATAAACGATTTAACGTTGGATGTTTCTTCGAGAGTTCATTAAGAGGATTAACATGAAATGTAAGACAATGAAATGTTTGATATTTCCGGATATTTTCGATTTTAAAAAGTGTGCTGTGAGGTATTTTGAAACAATATTTTAGGTTTAAAGATCTAACTTTTAGATCGGGTTTTTGGGATGAATTATCCGAGTACTTTTAGATGTGTTTGAAGTATTTTTGATTTATTAAGAATTATTTAAGTATATTTTTATTAGACATTTTTGAATACATACGAGATATTTTGGGACGTTTTCAATATATAGAAATCCAGATGTTTCGAATATCAAAAAACCGTAAATCAATATGGTCCTTACAATATTAATCGCATTAATGGAGTAAAAATTAAAATCAACATTGTTTAAATTTCTATATGTATCTAAAACGTAAAATGTACTGAAAAAATCTTAAACAATTAAAATTAGCAAAAAATATTCTAAGCCTCTAAAATCTTACAATAATTTACAAAAAATAATCAAACCACCATTAAGATTGTCTAAAAAATTAAAAATATTGAAAATTCAAGTTCAATAAAAATATGGTAAAATAATAAAACGACAAGTAGAAGTTTGAATATAGTGTAAAACGTCTAAATTACTAAAAAAACTACAAATGAGATGTTGGAAATTTCTTTTATTGGATTGTTTTGAAGTTATAAATTAATAATATTGTGTATAGAATTTTTCTACGCAGAAACGTTTCTGCGTGAAATGTCTTCGCGCAGAAACGTCCGGTGTAAAAACGTCCCTTGCGCTGAATATGCGGCATTGAACTAGTCGCGCAATAACGTTCCATTTCGATCTACATATGGTGTATACTCGTATGTAGTACACACGCACGTTCAGCATTAACGCTGCTACGTCAGTCTTAGAAGTTAATAAGCTTACAAAGCACGCTTTAATAAAGATTTTTCGATTGCTGTAAACGAAACGATTTAAGTTGCATATTATTTTATTTCAGTGAAATTATACGTATATAGATGTAACTATGCAAAAAGGACGCGACCTACTTGTTCTGAGATAATTTAAATATTTTGTTGCTTTTCATGAACTTACACAGGAATACAAAAAACTTTCTGTCGTAATTCAACTACAAATTACTCATTTAACGGGCTTGATATTTTTTAACATCTATGTTTTGTTTTAAATTATAAGTAAATCAAATAAGTGTGATTTGTGGGTTGAGTCCTTTTGCGTAATTACGCCCATATAAGCAGATTATTAAAACAATTTCCTTACATTATTTATTACTACTGCATGCGATATATGTTATTCTATATACGAAACAAAATTAATTGATTTATTAAATTTTTATTGATTTTAAGTTAAGTTTTGATTGGTAACATTCATTGTGCCATTACACATACTATACATACATCTAGTTTTGATTAGATCTAGATTAGGGATGGTGAATCTATTTCTTCAAGAGTGTCAAAGAATATGCCCAATTCTTAAAAAAAATCTTAGCGTGTCAGATTAATAATACGAACATTGAAATTGGTTTTTACACAATAAGGTTTGTTGTTAATAAACTTAAAATACACTGCAATTCACAACAAGACACTGGGGCATAACACACCCTCTCTACCTCAAGTTTGGTCAAAATATTTATCTTTTTCGCTTGTTCAAATATAAAGTAACGAGCGTGATTGAGTCATGGAGTGGTCCACGTGCGATAAGAACTTGTTAACGTTAGTTGAAAGTTGAATACAGTTCCATCTCACTAAATAGGGTTGATTTTTGGAGTATTTTTTCTTCGTGACAGACAAGATCTGGTGTTAATACGTATTGTTTTTTTTTAGTTTTGTTTCCTCGATGTGTAGTTCAAATTACTCAAATGAATTTGATCAGAATAGAAAAGAATGTGTGGAACTCACTTGCTGAAGAGGCGCAGCACGACGCAGATGATGACAAACATGAGCGCCATGCCCACCAGCACACCAATCATGGCCGGATCGATGTACTGCAGGGAAGGTTGGGGGTCGTTTCTGGCTGCAATAAAAAAAATCTATTTGATTTTCATTCTTTTGTGCACATGGTCAAACATGAAACATCTGGCGGGCTTATTGCTATAGAACTTTTTTTGTCAACCAACCAGCTCATCTTGGATACATACAACAGTTTTAATCCATAACGATGTACGGCTGGAAAGGCTGGGGATACTTACTGGTTGCAATAAAAAAAATCTATTTTATTTTCATTCTTTTGTGTACATGGTTAAACATGGCACATCTAGCGGGTTTGTTGCTATACATCAATTTATCCCAACCATCCAGTTCATTTTGGATACATTCAACAGTTTTAACCCATGATTATGTATTGAAGGGAAGACTGGGGGGGATACTTTCTGATTGCAATACAGATTTATTTATTTTCATTATTTTGTGTACATGGTTAAACAATTTATATCTAGCGGGCTTATTGCTATACAGCAATTTCTTCTAACCAACCGGTTTATATTGAATACATAACTGTTTCAATCCATGACATATTAAACAAATAAATATATTCGTTCAAATTTAATTGAAAAATAACTAATCTCTGTAAAAAATGGTAGAACTAAATAAAAAAGAATTTGTTCAAGAATAAAGAAGGAAATCAAAGGAAAATTAGGATGAAAGGGTATTCTGAGTAATGTAATATTTTTCAATTCTCTTTTAAACGTAAATAAGGATGGTGCACATCCGATACACCTTGAAAGTTCATTCCACAATTGCGCCGATCGAACCACAATGTGTAAAATGTGGTATTATGTATTTGTATGCAAACGGATCTCTCATCGCCTGATCGAAGAAAACGTCTATGTTCTGAAAGAAACTGGAATTTTTTGCAAAGATATGAAGGAGAATTGAGATATAAAGGTTCCTTCGCTGCCTGATTTTAAACAATTCAATTCCAAAACCCTGATACGTGGTAATACTTCCTTAGGTTAAATACGAATAAAATCCAAACGTTCTGGAGTCTTTCCAACTTATCCAACATCTCGTTGGCATACAATATCATACATCACCGTAATCAAGAAATTAAAGCATAATACACTGAGACAGTAGCATTCTACTTAAAACAGGCAAAAAAAAAATTACGCAATTTATTAAGGTAATACAAATAAACGAATATATTTCAACTAACTCTGAGATATTAATAAGGATCTCAAGATTTCTAGCATGTAATGAATAAATTGAAATTAAAGTTTGTGGAAACTTAGATCAAATAAAGAAATTAAAAAATTTACGAGACAACCACTAATTACCAGTGACATAAGTTGGCAAAGGTTGACATGGATAGGCCACGTAAGTAGATCTCATTTGATAGGAACAGCGAAGATCATTATCCCAGGCTAACAAACAACATGGTTGGTTGATAAAATCGAGACAGAAACTTTTAGGGCATGCAGCACGATCTCAGAAGATAAGAAGTGAAAGGCGACTGGTAGGAGACGGCAAGTGACCGATCGGCTTGGAGAAAAATCGTCTAGATGAGTTCTAGATGAGTTACATAGTCATCTAAGGTAAGAGCTAGGTAAGTAGGTTAGTTTTCCATTTTATCAGAAAAAGTTTAATATACCAATATTTTTACTAACCATCGTCCAACAGCATTTAGTGCAATTTCGCGTTTAAATTTAACTTGAAAATACGAAATTACTTCCCGAACAACCAAATACATATACGCAAAAAACTCTATACGAGGGGTTTTCCAACTTTTTGAAAGTTACAAAGATTTGCGAACCACCATTTCAGCTTCTTCGACCCCTGCCCCGTCATAAGCAAATTTTCATAAAAAAATGTGCCTATATATATATACCTTTCCTCTTTACGCATCGTGTATTAAATATATCTTAGAATTTGACTTAAGAAAGTTTATGAATACTATAAAAAATTACTTTTCAAATTATTGTCATATTTTTAGTATTTTTCGCCAAAGTAATTTTCTCTCTGACGGTAAAGCAGCATGATGGTTTGTACTTATGTATTTACTGAAAACAATACAATTGACCATGTGTTATGAATTTAGTTGGTGATGCATTACTTTCAGTAAAAAAATATATTAACAGACGGCAAACTATTACAGACAATGCAAATTTGTTTGTTTAAAATCTTATCCAGTTATATCGACAGATATGACTTACAAATTTTGTCAGTTGTTACGTTACAAGCTGTAGTCACATTTCACAATGCTACCGGGGCTATACTGGCTTATACAATTTACTTTTGTCAGTTGTTACGTTACAAGCTGTAGTCACATTTCACAATGCTACCGGGGCTATACTGGCTTATACAATTTACTATTGTCAGTTGTTACGTTACAAGCTGTAGTCACATTTCACAATGCTACCGGGGCTATACTGGCTTATACAATTTACTATTGTCAGTTGTTACGTTACAATCTGTAGTCACATTTTACAATGCTACCGGGGCTATACTGGCTTATACAATTTACTATTGTCAGTTGTTACGTTACAATCTGTAGTCACATTTCACAATGCTACCGGGGCTATACTGGCTTATACAATTTACTATTGTCAGTTGTTACGTTACAATCTGTAGTCACATTTCACAATGCTACCGGGGCTATACTGGCTTATACAATTTACTATTGTCAGTTGTTACGTTACAATCTGTAGTCACATTTCACAATGCTACCGGGGCTATACTGGCTTATACAATTTACTATAACTCGTCATACTACAGGATGTCCTTTAAAAATAAAAACACACTTTTAAAAATTATAAATTCGGTATTTATTAACATATTGGGTGAATAATTTATTTTATTATCAAAGTCACTAAAATCGCGGCAAATTGGATAACCCAAGGTAAACTCGATAAATTCGTTGGTGCAAGCCGGTCTTTACATATTTTAAATTTTGTTGAAGTTTCATGGAACTTTAGTATTTTGACGCATGCTGACTCGCGTATCACTAGACTGGTACTACCATACTGCCCTCTTAAGCAAAAACGCAGCTAATGGCAAAAGTTAAGTTTTGAGAAAACTGAACTTTTATGTTTTTCATTGCTGCTTAAAAATGTCGTGATTCATAAACAAAAAAGCAGTAAAATGTGATTCATAAGTAAAAACGCAGCAAATTCATAGGCACGTGCTGTCTTTTTGCCTATGAATCACATTTTACTGTTTTTTAGCTTAGAAAAACCTAGTATTTTGTAAAATTAAAAAAGACATGCCGATTTTTGTATTGAAATATATGGTTTACTGTATTTTTTTATGGATTACGGTTCAGAATTTGATATGGAATATTGCCTCATAACACTTGTTACTTAGTTAAATTTCAAATTTTTTCCCGTTAGCTGCGTTTTCGCTTATGACGGTAGCATAGTTCGCGTACTACTAGTGGTACGCCCACCATAGTTCGCGTGCTACTAGTGGTACGCCTATTACTAGTGGTATGCCTACCATAGTTTGCGGACTGTTGCTCTATACTATTAGTCAAGTGAATTGAAAGTTTCATAAAATGCTACTGTTTCGTTCGATACAAAAGAGTTTTAAAATTGACACACAATACACCACAATCCTTCTCGCCTTATCCTATTGATTCTTTTACTTGTTCTGGAGCTGTGCTCTGCCATAAAGACAAGAATCCTTTGTATACTGATCCCGTGTTTTCAACTGTTTTATTACCTCTTCCAAAAAAGGACATATGACTGGCATCTAGTAAATATTTTAGTAAACATTTTAATCTTTAAACGATAGTCTTATTATTTCTGATTCCTGATATTCAACATGGACCAAATCCTAGAGAATGAAATTATGCATGAATACTGACGTTGTGTCATCATTGTGCAGATTTTGACTTATTAATCTGGAGACCAACTAGTCTCCGGGTCCAAATTAAATATGAAATTTGCAGGATCCTCTAAACATGTTGTCAAAGAACGTGTCTAAACATGTGTTGATATGTATTCCATCAACTGAAAAAAAAAATCTGTAGAACTTGCAATGTATCTGCTAAGTACAAGAAAGGAAGTGAGGCACGTTACATGTGTATGGAGTGTGATATAGCTTTTGTCAAAAGATAATGTTGGGCGAATCATTATTGTATCGGACGTATGCGTCATCATAAGACATATTAGGATTAGTTTCTTGATTGTTTAATGTGTAGATATTTAGTTATATTTTGATATTTGTTTGGTATTTTGTATGAATATTTATGTTTGTTGAGGTTCGCGCTGCGTCGCGACTGCAACGGAAATAAGACTTATGCACGGTCATCACGAGACTATACCGCAAGCCGGCCGGCCTCTGCTTGCGCAACACTTCTGAAAATTGTAACATTTCGCGAGGTGTGACGGCAGGCAGTGGCGAAAACAGGCGCTTGCGATGAGCGATCGATCGTACATAAGAAGGGTCAAAACCAAATAAATCACCTTAGGCCGCAGCCGATACCTTCCCATCTCTACACTCTACACCTACACCTGATCTTATAAATTTATGTATTATTTCCCTGTTACGTTTGTTTGTTGTCGCTGTCTGTCTGTACTCCACGGTCATCAGTCTTCAGTCCCTCAGACGGTAGAGAAGTAAAAAATAAAGAGCTAAGAAAGCTCATGAAGTCTCGCCTATCTGCGTCTTCACGCCTTCTTCACCGTCTTCTCTAGCATCGTCACCTCATCTCCACCGTCTTCGCCACCATCGTCGCTACACTGAGGTCCCCGGGAGGAGTGGGAGGACGCCTAACCTGAACTGCGCTACCAGGGCCGCTGACATGAGCGTTCGAACGGCTTTGGAGATAGTCACCATGCCCAACTATGGTTGATACAAATGTAAAATAAAGGCTCATTGAGCCTACAAAATCCCCATAAATTAATACACAAATATTTATTATAAGTATACACATATAAATAACACAATCACACATATGACACAACAGTGGAAAAGGTATTCCCTCAAATCACTGACACGAAGATCTACTGCGCAAATTAAAAATTGCTCATGTATTAAAAATTGAATAAAAGTAAAATAACTCGTATCTATCTATCTAATAAATCACCTTCTCAGTTCACTCTGCCTACTGCCTTTTACTTGAGACCATCTATTACCTGCCTAAGAGGAATCTCTTCACCCTGCTACTTCACACTTTTATTATTTTATTTTATTTATTTATTTATTATTACACATGAAATATACACAATTTAAGAAAAACAACAGATAATTTGATTTGGACATACAATTTTAATGGATCTGGGTTTGTTGCCTTTCATTTGTCGTATCCCCAGTAAACTAGGCTTTTGCCTGTATCTCACTGAGGATATTTAGCATGAAAAAATAAATCGATACTTCTTTCCGATTTTTGATTACACAAAAACAAAACCCCGTTGCACGCTCTCATCAACCTGACAGTGACACTCAACTACAACTGGAAACATCTTGCGAAATTCAACTCCTCACACATCATCACTCCAGAAAGACCAAAAATATTCATCCCACACTATACCGCACACAATCACAAATCCCCTCCACTCGTCATTCATCCTGAAAGCCCAAGTACTCAAAATCCTGTCGCAATAACAACCACTGTCTAAATGGTTTTCCTACCTTTACCTTTATTGAAGTCGACACGCCATTGTATGTAATGGGAGCCAAATAAGCATATTGCCTTTGGGCAAAAGAGGTTTTAACTCTAGGGATGGTGAACAATTCACTGATCTACGACTTTGCGACGTGAGCTGAATTCTCCGAGTATCGTGCAGCAATCATCCACCTATGTTACAGTTCTTTGTACCAGTGCCGTACAATTATACTTAACTAAATTACTAAAGTATTTTAAACAAATCTACATAGTTTCATTATAATATTCTTAATATTTACAGGGATACAGCAATTTTAGTAAACCCTTTCCAATAATCGGAATTCTTCAAAAATATATCGGGCATTGGGAAAAGTTATCTTAATTTCGTCTGAGTCTTAAAGTGTTAATAAAGGCACGTACTCCACTCTGGAAAGCGTTATAAATGCGAGAGGAAATCATGCTCCAGCCTCCAGATACGCTAATGACATTTTGATATCCATATGAAAAACTGATGCTTGATCACTTGTTATAATAAAAATGTTTTTCGGTTTATTTTTCGAGTGAAATATGATGTTTTTCTTCTAGAATTATTCAAATTTATTAAAAACCTATTTCGATTAATTAATCAACGTAATTAAATACGCGTTCTCCTGTTAAATCACTCGTACAATCTAGGATGGATAAGACAAAGGAAGAAAACACGTATTTTGGTGCTAAAAGAGTGGAGGTGGATTTCTGGACTTAAGAGCGAAAGGTCGCGCTGTGCTACTTACCTCGAATGACAGAATCATTTTTTCTCCAAGTGTTGGATTTCCTTCAATTCTCAAATCTCTCGAAAATGCCACTTTTTGTTTCTCAACACTTTAATGTATAAAAATGTCCCTTTTAGATATATAATGTCCAAATGTGTCAAAAAAATGTCTTTGATGCCCAAATGTGTTGTAAATGTCACTTTTGATCCTAAATATCAAACATGTCACTATGCTACATTTTGTCTCTCAGTACTCAAATGTATGATAAATGAGACTTTTTGATCTTCAATGGTTAAATGTATAAAAAATAACACTTTTTGGTCCACAATGCTCTAATGTGTCAAAATGACACTTTTTAGTCCTAAACGCTTAAATGTGTCATAAATGACACTTTTTGGTTTTCAAATGTGTCAAAATAACACTATTTTGTGTGCAATACTCAAATGCTCAAAAATGCCACTTTTGGATCCTCAATACTTTAATGTGTCAAACATAACGTTTTTTTTGGTCTACAATACTCAAATGTCAAAATGCCACTTTTTACTCCTTAATGCTCTAATGTCAAAATGTCATTTTTCACTCCTCAATGCTCTAATGTTTGAAAAGGTAACTTTTTACTCCTCAATGCTCTAATGCAGAGGTTCCCAGCCCCGTGCCCGCGGGCACCATGGCGCCCGCGGAACGATTCGTATGTGCCCGCCACTATTCGACAGAGACAGAATTTTTTCATAAACATTAATTAAAAATGTGAATTAATTTTATTTATTTGTTAAAGTTTTAATTTTTTTAGTGCCTAGGTTGAAACACGAATTAGGAGTTTTGATATTCCTTCTGAAAATTTTTAACGGGCTAAAAGCGAGGTGCGTTATCTATTATATTAATAAGCGATAATCTATTATGATTGTGGGGATAGTTATAGTCCTTGTCATAATACATTTATGCATATAATGTAGAACAGACGTGCGCTATAACATTGATATTATATTGTAGTTCAATAACTATTTATTTTTTATTTATTTAGTCCTAAAATGAGTGGACCGAGTAAAAGACAACGAACCTATAATTTTAACACTGACTGGGAGGAATCATATTGTTTCGTTAATTTGAAAAATAAATGCGTTTGTTTTTTGTGTGGTCGTAGTATTGCAGTGCCGAAAAAACATAATGTTGAACGACACTTTCAAACAATTCATGCCACTTTTGATTTGAATTATCCACTTAAATCTGAAGTAAGAATGAAAAAAATATGTCAACTACAATAAAATCAAGTCTAACTGCACAACAGACTGTTTTTACTAGACATGTGGAAAATTCTAAAAAGGCCACCATTGCTTCTTTCAAAATTTCTCACATGCTCGCAAAAAAGAAGAAACCTTTCATTGATGGTGAGTTGTTTAAAGAACTATTTTTGACTGGTGCCGATTGTTTGTTTGATGGATTTTCTAACAAACGTGAGATTGTCTCAGTAATACAAGATTTACAGTTGTCAAATAACACCGTCACAAGAAGAATACATGCAATTTCAACAGACATACAAACTCAGTTAAAGACTGACTTGGAAATATGTGACTGGTTCTCGCTACAATTTGGCGAGTCAACAGATATATCAGACACCGCACAGTTAGCAGTTATGGTGAGAATGGTATTTAGTAACTTCACAGTAAAAGAGGATATGTTGCAAATATTACCTATGAAAGGACAGACAAGGGGTGAGGATATTTATAATACATTCAGAACATACGCCAAGTCAATAAATATGCCTTTGCACAAGCTGTCTGCGATAACCACCGATGAGGCACCAGCAATGGTAGGTAAAAACAAAGGATTTATTGCCCTCTGCAAGAAGGATGAATCATTTTCAAACTTTATGTCCTACCACTGTATTATCCACCAGGAAGCTCTGTGTTGTAAAATATTGCCATTTGAACACGTTATGAAAATAGTTACAAAAATAATCAATTCTATTCGAGCAGCTCCTTTGCAACACCGACTTTTCAAGGCCCTGTTAGAAGATACTGAAGATAAAGAACATGATCTTATTCTGCATACTTAAGTACGTTGGCTCAGTAAAGGAAAGGTTCTTACAAGATTTGTGAGTTTAATTGAAGAAATAAAAACATTCACAAACGATAAAAAGGAAAATTATGATGAACTAGCTGACTCTCGCTGGCTGATTGATTTGGGATTTCTCACAGACATCATGGAAAAATTGAATTATTTAAATTTGGAGTTGCAGGGAAAAGACAAAAACATAGCTGAAATGATAAGCTCTGTAAAGTCATTTAAAGCTAAATTGGATTTGTTGATATCACATCTGCAGATCAATTATCTCGTGCATTTCCCACATATGAAGAAAATGCTAGGTAACAATGAATTAAACGGGTCATTATTTATCAAGTGTTAAAAAAACAGTTTGAAGAGAGATTTTTGCAGTTTACACATATGGAGCCAATTGTTTCCTTCTGTATCAATCCTTTTACTTGCCAAATAAATGTAATGGAAATGGCCGCATGTATTGCAGATTTTGTTCAAGGTAAGACAGAAGAACTAGAGTTAGAAATTTTGGACCTTAAGAATGATATTTTGCTAAAATCCTTAATATCAGAGGACTTTTGGAATACAGTTGACAGAGAAAAGTTCCCATTTTTTAAAAAAGCGGCATATAAAATTGAATCATTTTTCGGTTCGACATATTTATGCGAATCATTGTTTTCAAACATGAACTTAATAAAATCAAGATATAGATCTCGACTCACCGATGAGCATCTTTATGATTGTTTGCTAACAGGATTATCTGCTATCTGCTATCGTCATACTCTCCTAATTATGAGTATGAGGCACTGGCACTGGCCAATGATATGCAATGCCAAAGATCACATTGACATATTGATATTATATTTTTTTATAAAATGTTTTCTTTGTATTTGTGTTTTTTGTTTACTTTGTTTACGTTTTGTAAATACATTTCTCTGTGTGTATGCAATTTGAATAATAATTTTATTACTTTGAAACATTTTTGTTTATTATTTATTAATAAATTATGAATATAAGAAAATAAATTATGGGAAAATGAGAAGTTATGGAAGGAGTTTGTCGATTAAAAATAGGTGGTGCCCGCCACCCTACCGATATTTTAGAATGTGCTCTAGAGTACAAAAAGGTTGGGAACCCCTGCTCTAATGTGTCAAATGCCACTTTTTACTCCTTAATACTTTCATATATCAAAATGTCACTTTTTAGTCCACAATGTCCAAATGTGTCAAAAATGATACTTAATAAATAGCCCTCGATGCTTATATACCATACACGTATACAAGCTTTAAATGTTTCAATAGATACTGAGAAAAAAATACATTCTTAACACTTCCCTTACTGTGCTAAAAAATCACGCCAGTAACGGTGTTGGACACTGAGGGTACAGTAAACATGTATGTTTTAAATTAAAATTATGCAAAATCTATTAGTTTTGTTTTGTAATTAGCTATAAACATCATTTTATTGTGTAATAAAATGTCGAATAATATAAAATAAGTGTAAGAAATGATAAAATAAGAGATGAAACAGAGACGCGACATTTCTATAAGAATATCATTTTCCCACTTTCGGTCTGCGCAACGTTCAGAATGCGCATGCGTGATAAGGAGGTCTCCAATATTTAAAAAAAAAATCATAAAATTATACAATAAAATATAGCGTGTATTTTATGGCAATAAAAGTATAATTCGAATTAAGACAATAATTAACATATTAACAAAATATAAAATGAATATATAAATTTAAAAATAATAATACTCGTATAAAAACAAACACGAAATTCAAATCAATAAAATATGCCATTTGGAAAATATAAACACTTTGAAAATAGGTCGAAATTTGAAAATCCATGTTTTGATGTAAATAATATTTCTTCGTCTTCTTCACTGGCCTCCAAATCAGAATCTACTTCATCCTGTACCTCGACAAAATCTTCTGATTCTGATATATTGCCTGTCTCCTCAAATTCCAAATCGCTATCATCGCTATCGATATTTCCCGCCATCTCAATTATTATTTTTTTGAAATTGAAATAATAAAGAAAAAAATATTTGTAGCTTCTTAGCATTTATTTAAGAAATAAATTTGCTGGTGGTCAAGATTCTGGACTTAGTCCCTTTATGCCCTCTTCTTGAAGTTTTTGAAGCCGTTGACAGCATTACCAACGCCTGATTCCATGCTTCTTGAAGTAGAGATCCAAATGTATTTTTGGTTATTCCACTTGTTGGATAACGACGTAAATGTACAACTTTCGTTGTATTTAATTTCAATGGAGCAAAAAAGAAACATCGAGGGGTTGTAATTTTTGTGCACTATGTGGCGGCAAGCAAAGAAAGTGCACATTATTTTCGAAAGCTTTTTCGTCGGGATCATAACAATGGGATCCATGCCCATTCAATACCAATTTTGACAGCTTTTACTGCCAGAGACATTGAGCCAGACTCTTCACTCCAGTTACATCGTTTAGATGTCCTTTCACGATTACGCACCATGATCTACAACAAACGGGGAGTAATTAATACAAGATAAGTTATGTCCGTTTGCCCCTTTAACATAGTGTCCATTTGCCCCTACATAACATAGAGTTTGTTTGTAAAAATATTCAGTTAGTAGTAGCATAATTTTGCCTTCCCTAATACATTGCACTGACATTAGCTAAACACGATAGAAACATAACCTCAAAAAGAAAACTTGCAGTGAAACAGAAATATTCATGTCATTATAACGAAAATATAGCTGTTGTGTATTAGTCCTTACCAGTAGGTAGACAGCAGGCACAAAGAATAATAAATATCTCAAAAATTATTGAGATATTACCAGATTACTGTTTTTATGCGGAGCGCAACACTACTGACGTTGAGAAAAATACAATGGTGGCCAACATGTATAACTAGGTTTGGCATGAGTAAAACGTTAAGGGGGTGTACCGTTTGCCCCGATGTCCGTATGCCGCAGTATTACCCTATCAGATAAAAATAATAGGATTATAACACTGGTAACCAATCCCTGGAACGAATGTAAAATATTAACTGTCAAAAAGAATGAGTCATACGGAGTGTTTTGACATTTTGTCAATTCTCGATTTAATATCATTCATTTCTGTTGATATTTATGAATGATTTTATTTCGTAATGACATCATTCAAATCATAGAGGTTTCGATGAGGAATACATAAAGTATGAAGACCCTGCAAGCAGTATATTTCGAGAAATTAAATAAAATATAAGTCTTGGTCACTCTTGTCCGTTCACAGATCGGCAAGGGTTAACAACTAACTAAGTTGTTTTTCTATATTTGTGTACTCATATGCGAGTATATGCCATAAATTTGTAACACATAAATTTTTTTTTTTTTATTTTCGTGTCAATTTTGACTTTGAAACAAAAAAAATTGCGTTTCATACCCCAGAAATGTTTCGAACCCCAGAACATTCAACTGTAGATAAGGTTCGCAATTGACAAAAAATGTTTTAGATGCTTAAAAACGTACTTAATTTAATTTTATATTTTAAAAAGGATTATTGTCAAAAGAATGTGAACCGCGTATTTGGTGAAAATAAAAAATAAAACAATTTTAATAAAGTCGGTATAGATTATATGATCAGACAAGCGGGCTTATTTAAAATGTATCTATGTCGGACGAAAAGAGGGAGTTCTTGCTCTAATATGTATTGATTGGACTTCGGCCAATTACTGCGCCTAGCTTGCTTTTGTGTTTTATCATTTGGCATGATCTCCTAAACTAGATATGATGGATTGTAATACTGTTTTATCGATTTTCTTAAAATTGGCGCGGCTCCGAGACCGTCACTTTATCTTTGCAAAGTAGTTTGGCATTTGTACACGATCTTTGAAATGAGGTTGATAATTTTATTCTCAGTATTTCAGTCAATAGCAATGATATATTAGGTCCTTACATATGAAATTGGCGTTTTGCCGTACTGGCAACTTTGATCTCAAATATCTTCTCTTTGGTTAGGAATTCCAAATTAAAATTTATACAGCTATTTACTCAAGTATTTGTGTTTCGAAAATTATAATTCATTTGTTTTTTCCTCAATTGTTTTTTTTCTTTGCGTCACTCAGTTTACAAAATGGAAAACTTGAAATATCGCGTTATTTACGAGTACGAGTTCCACCGTGGCACCAGTGCTGCAGAAACGGCTCGAAGGATTAATGATGTGTATGGCGACGGTGCCGCAAAAGAAAACACAGTGCGTTTTTGGTTCCAACGTTTTCGTTCTGGAAATTTCGACCTGCAGAATAAGCCCCGTGGACGGCCGGAGACCAAACTTGATAATGAAGAATTGAAGGCTATTGTTAGTGATAAAACTGTTTTAATCCACTTGAAGCAAATTGGGAAGGTGAAAAAGCTTGAAAGGTGGGTACCTCACGAATTGAGTGAAGCAAATCAACAAACGCGCGTTGACTGCTGCGTTGCATTACTCAACCGGCACAATAATGAAGGGATTTTGAATCGAATCATTACCTGTGATGAAAAGTGGATCCTGTATGATAATCGGAAGCGCTCATCGCAATGGCTGAACCCTGCCGAACCAGCCAAACCATGCCCCAAGCGAAAATTGACTCCAAAAAAGTTACTTGTGAGCGTTTGGTGGACTAGTGCTGGTGTCGTTCACTACAGCTTTCTTAAATCTGGCCAGACGATTACGGCAGATGTCTATTGTCAGCAACTGCAAACCATGATGGAAAAGCTAGCTGCTAAACAACCGAGGCTGGTTAATCGCTCTAGGCCACTGCTGCTTCATGATAACGCTAGACCACACACTGCACAACAGACGGCTACCAAATTAGAAGAGCTTCAATTGGAATGTCTAAGACATCCACCGTACTCTCCGGACCTTGCCCCAACAGATTACTATTTTTTTCGAAATTTGGATAACTTCTTGCAAGGGAAAAAATTCAACTCCGATGGGGCAGTCCAAACCGACTTCAAAGATTTTATTGATTCCCGTCCGAATGGTTTTTTTAGTAAAGGGATCGATGAACTACCTATGAGATGGCAAAAGTGCATAGATAGCAATGGTACATACTTTGATTAAATAAATATATTATATTAAAAAAAAATCAACTTTATGTTCCTCCCAAACAAAACGCCAATTTCATATGTAAGGACCTAATATTATGTTAATACTCGTACTACTAAGATCCTAAATTTTCCGGTCTGAACAAGTAAGATCGTGTATGGACAGATATCACGTCAGTTATACCCATCGAATGATCAGGCGACGTTTCAGTTAAAATTTGATACCTCTCCCCTTAGTAGTATGTCAACTAGAGCATATATAAGACGTGTTGTTTCGTTATATTCAAATGTTAAAAAAATGATATTGCACGGTTACCAAGTTTCTTTAAAAAAGAAGGGAAAAGTTCAGCAGAAATTAAACAACGTTTATCATAGATGCTGATGTCATTTAATTTCTACCGAACTGAAATTGTAAGATCGCCAGACTATGCGTGGGTGTGACCAGTATGGTACATAGCCATACATGCTCTAACTTGGTCACGTCAGACTCTTTTGGACCTTAAATTTAGTAATGTGTACTCTCCGACTGTTCGGTGTTTTCGATGAAGGTTCTGGAAGTTTTATTCCATGTAACAGAGAGTGTAAGGCTCAATAAAGGATGGAAGGCATTCAAGTATATAAGGCGTTCAAGTATGTAGTCGGATTCGGATTGAATAAACCAAGATAATTGCCAATCTCTCAAATGATGCTTTACAAAGATCGAAGATTAAATGAGATGGATTTAAGTGTGAAGGCAAAGTTGCATCCGAGCATTCAAAATTCAACGTAACTACGACTACGTTGGCAAGATTGAAGCGATTAAAAATATATGCTGTCTTTGAGATGTAGACATGTTTTCGTTTAGAGTATCATATACCAATCAATGTAGAAATACGTTTAGAGTACCATACACCAATCGATGTAGAAATACGTTTAGAGTACCATACACCAATCGATGTAGAAATACGTTTAGAGTACCATATACCAATCGATGTAGAAATACTTTTAGAGTACCATACACCAATCGATGTAGAAATACGTTTAGAGTATCATACACCAATCGATGTAGAAATACGTTTAGAGTACCATACACCAATCGATGTAGAAATACGTTTAGAGTACCATACACCAATCGATGTAGAAATACGTTTAGAGTACCATACATCAATCGATGTAGAAATACGTTTAGAGTACCATACACCAATCGATGTAGAAATACGTTTAGAGTACCATATACCAATCGATGTAGAAATACACCAATCGATTTAGAAATACGTTTAGAGTACCATATACCAATCGATGTAGAAATAAATCAATTCTTAATGAGTTGAACATAATACAAATCCATTCTGTATCGGATTCCATGATTTTTCGGTCACAAAAATGAAAGAGAACCTGAGAACATTGAGAAACTGATGGTGTTATGACAGTGTGCTGGGTCACAGAAGTAGTGAAAGTTCGTCTTTGAGGTAGAATGGTCAGGTAATCGAGATCTCTGCCATAAGATGTATAGCTTTTAATATAATTTGTTTCCAAAGGATAGTCTAAAATGTGTGATGTACAGCGAGAAGGTTCATTATTACTCAAAATACTCAAACCGGAGAGTATAAAGGTCTGCTGAAATGAAAGGTCACAACAGTTTTTAGTACCTTTTTTACGTATGAGAGTGAAACGTTGAAAAATAGTAAAATGCTGTAGAAACGCGTGCACTGACAAGAACATACAGGGGGATAATTTATGACAGAATACGGAATGAAGTGATTAGGAATTAATTTGAACTTAAGGCTCGTGTGTTGAGAAAGATACAAAAGAGCGCTATGAGATGGTATGGACACGTGGAGCAAATTAATTAAGAAAGTATAACAAAACAAATATACAGTGCCAATGTAAGCAGAAAGCGCGGTAGAGGAATACCAAATAAAGTATGGTTGGACCAAGTGAATAATATTTTGAAAGAAAAAAAAAAAAAAAAAAATAAGAGAAATTGTAGGAGTTGTATGAGACGGTGTATGAATGTAAAACAGGCGAAGAATGTGTGTCGCGATAGGAAAGTCTGACATTCTGTCCTTTGTGCTTACATCAGCAGGGAAACGGTGTGATGATATATATGCGTAATTACCTCACGATAAGTCACAATGACTTTTTTCTACCAAAAACGAAAATGACCAAAAGTTAAAATAATTTATATTACGTGTACAAAGGCTTGAACATGTTTAACGAAATGCCAAAAAGTAATAAAAAAGCTGCGAGTATCCCAACTTCGTTGTCAATGTGTTGTAATGTTAAGGATATATTTAATTATTGTTGAAGTGAGAAAAGATTTAAGTGTGAGTTCTTGGATGTAAACTGATAGATTAGGCAAGTTAATGAGGTTAGAATCGAATTATTATTAAACTGTATACTAAATAAATAAATAAACAAACGATCTTAACGTTTTTTGTATTGACAATCCACCCAAGTATCCAACAAGTCAAGGAATAAAGTCGAGCTGGAATTGCTCAACGCCATAGGATTATCATGTGATACAAAACGACAAACAAATATACTATTTTAAACATGACTTACCAATGCATTCTGAGGTCCCATCAGGTTTGAAGAATGCCACCATCTCGAACCGACAGATGCACCTCCCGTCGCGGCACTTCGTCTGGAAGTGGATAACTTCGCATTGCTCGTCGAAGAAGCATGACTCGTTCAGCGACGCTTCTGTAAATAGAAAGTATGCATAGCTGGTTATACGAAATGTATTTTGAATACCACCACCACTTCTATATAGAAGAATATAAGTGGTGGCAAGTCACCTTTAAATAATGGGTATTGTAGAGGATCCTGGCTATGAGCACATTGCAGTTCTACTATAGATGCTGTTGTGACTTTGGTTTTTGCTGGAAGTTTACTAAGAGTGAATAGATCTCCATCATATATTGCCAGATATGTGATACACAACAGTGGTGCCATAACATATCCTTGTTTAACTCTAGTATTAACTTTAAACGTAACACCTATACCTCTTCATTATTTATTACTAATGATAACAGGTTATTACTAATGATGATAGGTCTTCGTGTATCAAACGAACTCTTTTTTTTCTAATTTCGTAAGACATCGAACTCTCACTAAGATCTTCCGTTTTACGGCATATTAAGTCCTTTAAACGTTGATGACAACTATTTATGTTTTTAGTAACACGGACTTTTTTAGTGACACAAAGTAATTTATAAATGCTCATTTTATAGTTTATAATAATTAATACTAAAATTATGACGATGCTATTATTTATTCATTGAAATAAAAAGTAATCTCTTTTAATTAGCGGATAGCTCTGACAACGTTATGTTACGAGTATTTTTTACGAAATAATAAGCAAGTGGCATTTGACTTCATATTAATAATTGCTTTTTAGTAGAAAAGTTTCTCCTAACACGTCCGTATGACGCTTTAAGGTATTTATTATATGACCCGAGGAAACACGAGTGGAATATTAAATAATGCCACGTCACCAGGGCGCCATATTAGAGGGACATAAGTGAGCGCCCTGCGGTAACCCACTATAAACTCCAAGCCACGGCCTCGAGTTGAATTAAGCCATTAAATTTTTATAGGGATCTCCAAAAGTGAACAAGCGGTCATGTGGTGGGCAAGCCTTTTTTGCTGATCGGTTGTCCAACGGAGAAATCGAGCACATGCTTGAACAAATGAGGAATCAATTAATTTTCTCAGTACAAAGAAAGTAATGAAATGCGTTGAAATGGAAACAATTTACAAAAAATATTCCAAGATACTTGTTAATTTTTGTTATTTAATAAATGTTATTTGAACTATTTAAGCTCAAATATAAAAAAACAGTCAATGGCGAAATTTTACTGTGACTTTTTAAACTACTCGCATATATGATCGGGAAAGAGAATTTTTAAACTACTCGTATATGATCGGGAAAGAGAATTTTTAAACTACTCGTATATGATCGGGAAAGAGAATTTTTAAACTACTCGTATATGATCGGGAAAGAGAATTTTTAAACTACTCGTATATGATCTGGAAAGAGAATTTTTAAACTACTCGTATATGATCGGGAAAGAGAATTTTTAAACTACTCGTATATGATCGGGAAATATAAATTTTAAACTACTTGTACATGATCGGGAAAGATAATTTTTAAACTACTCGTATATGATCGGGAAAGAGAATTTTTAAACTACTCGTATATGATCGGGAAAGAGAATTTTTAAACTACTCGTATATGATCGGGAAAGAGAATTTTTAAACTACTCGTATATGATCGGGAAAGAGAATTTTTAAACTACTCGTATATGATCGGGAAAGAGAATTTTTAAACTACTCGTGTATGATCGGGAAATATAAATTTTAAACTACTTGTACATGATCGGGAAAGAGAATTTTTAAACTACTCGTATATGATCGGGAAAGATAATTTTTAAACTACTCGTATATGATCGGGAAAGAGAATTTTTAAACTACTCGTATATGATCGGGAAAGAGAATTTTTAATTGAATTAAATTGATCGACATTTTTTTTTTTTAATACTTATTTAACAATTGTTCTTAGAATACTGCATTGATTCATATTTAATTTTATTGAATAATCTTGCAATTTCTTCTATCGGTGAAATGTGCAAATTTAGCGGCAGTGACTGACGGCTACTTTTACCAGTCTGTATTTAAATATTTTAAACACTTCGTTTCATATTTGATTTCAAAATTCAAATTAAAATTATTATTTTTCGATTAAAATATACGGGACCTTAATAAAGTAAAAAATCATGTAAATCAGTTTAGAAAAAATATGCATTTGCTTGGTTCATGCTTGGTGGAGTCTTGCGGGAGCGGAATTGGATACTGGACAGCTGCTGTTTTCTGAAGGCAATATCTTGCTGAAAGCTGCTGTTGTTATAACTACCCGAAGGTTCTGTGTTAAGGCCGACGAGGCTTTGATCGTAAAATAATTTTGAATACGCTTTCCTTTTTACGATATTAATAAAGGAAGGCAGATTTATTATTCATCGCTTTTGGATACGAAAATCTATACGTTGCAAAGGAAAGTTTTGCCAAGCAGTCTCTCTTTTATTGTTAGTTTTATGTTGGCGTTTTTTTATTTTACACGTACTTTGCAATTGTTCCAGTTTATGATTTTAACAGATTCCATTTTTATTATGTTGAAATAAGAATGAGTAATAAAAAAATGGGTAACGAAAATATTTATCAAACAAAACAAATTAATGAGTGAAGAAAAATTGCCAATTTCCATTTTTTTATAAATTATATACGTTGGTAGCATTAACAATACAGATTTGTATGTGAAATTTAATATAAAATAGAAGATATAGAGGCAATGTCAAGGAATAGTGTAAAAAAGAAAGAATTTACGAGTACGATTGTTTATTTTTCTTACTATTTCCGATAAAACCTGTCACTCAAACAAAATATTTGTTGTAATTTGTTAAGTCAAATATTGTAATTTGTTTAGCCAAAAACGGTTTATATCATTTAAGGGGATATTTTACTCTAGAGGCGTGAATTTCGGGCGTTTTTTCATGTAAATAAAAATAAATCAAAAATATATTTAGCATAATTTTTTACAGTTGATGAATTTAAGAATGAACAAAAAAAAATTTGAAACAAAAAATAGAAAATTCAAGATGTTATCAGCTGTTATATCTAGTAAAAAAAGGGATAAGCTAGTCGACATGATTGGAACCCTTCCGTAAATCCGAAACAAAAATCATAAACAGTTTCTTGATAAAAAAATGTCATTATAGTCGGTATCAAAGAGAAAAAAAAATTGAAAAATGACGTCAGTCTGAACAAAGAATAAATTAAAAAAAAATAGTAAAAAAAAAAGTTTTGAATTTTCCAAGATAGGGACGATATAAAAACATTTATCAAAGTTTCATACCAAATTTGAAGGCAATCGGTTGGTATAGAACTTGAGATTTTATGTCGACCAGGTCGAAAAAAGTAGTTTCGAGAAAAATGCGTTTAAAGTTTTGAGATTATTGTCTGAGTCATACCGGTGCGGCGTAATTGCTGCCTCATTTATAGCTAGCTATAACTTTGTAAATATTGAGAATTTTAAAATTTCATTTCGAGAACATATTTATAAAGGTCTAAACTTTAAGAATATGCCAAAAAAAAAAGATTTTTTCAAATTTCTAGAATAGAACACCCCCTTAATATATAACCCTACCAGTTTCAAGGTTTTCACCTCATCATCAGAATTGCACAAACTAGACAAATTACAGTCTTTACTAGACAAATTACAGTCTCGTCTAAACAAATTACAGTCTTTAAACCTCCACAGTGTTAACGCTTTAACTATTAATATGAAATACGTATGCTTAAGGATGTCTTTAAACCTCCACAGTGTTAACGCTTTAACTATTAATATGAAATACGTATGCTTAAGGATGTCTTTAAACCTCCACAGTGTTAACGCTTTAACTATTAATATGAAATAAGTATGCTGAGTGTAAATATATCAGCTGGGTGTTGCAATATTTAAGAAAAGAATGAGACTATTTCGTCACATGCCTTGCCTAGTTAAGTGATTATCTTTACCCAAAAATTGCGCGTTTGAGCATTTGAAATTTACTTATACTCTTTATGTCCATTATACCCTTTATGCCCTCAGTGAGATACATGCAAAAGCCTAGTTTACGAGGGACACGACAAATAAAAGGCAACAAACCAAATTATTAAAGTCCATATTAAATTACCTGTTGTTATTTTGCAAATTATGTATGTACATTTATTGCAATGTGTAAAATAAATAAAATAAAAAACTCTTCAGTTTCCCTTTCCATACAAATTAACATATATATATAATAATAGGGTAATTTCACAGTGTTTTCTTTTCTCACAAAAAATACATATCAAAACGCTCACAACTTCCAATTACGAGTATCATATATTTAACATCCGTACATATGTATATGGTATGTTTGAACAACCGCATGCCGATTTTGAATATAAAAGCTTGCATTGAAGTAATATTTTTTCTTTCGTTTAATTTTTTGTATTCAAAGATGTGCATTACACGTACTGTATAGATCATTAATACAACCTTCACTTCACCAAATAAGATAATTCTTTGTGTATCAAATGACAGGTTGTTATGAATTAAAAATGGTGTAACATAATCAAAAGATGTGTAAAAAAGCTATTGGGGTTGTAGAAAACCTCATTTGTCATGAAGGTTAGATTTATCAACCGATAAATGTATGTTTTTTTTAAATAATTTATAACAAATCCATCGGAAATATATTTGAAACAAAATGTCTTCACAAGGAACACTCTACTGTTTGCAGTAGAGTGACTTTAACGCGTATTATACCATCACAACGACATGAGTTAATCACTGTGTATTTGTAATACTTTTTGATTTCATAAATATGATTTATTTAATGGAAAAGAAATTAAATCAAAAATAAGTTCGGTATTCGAGACAAATTTAAACCATTTCACCTTTGATATATATTCAACTCTACATATATTTACACTGTAAAAACCTTGTTGTAAATTTTTTAGTATGGGAAATAAAACAAAATTTTAACATTTGAACCTTATTTTTTAATACTACGAAATTTTTTCTCAATATTAAATTATTATATTCAATGATTTTTTCTGAAACCAACTAAAATAACATAGAATACGAACTTCAACAATAAATCTGAAAGTGTAATTAGTCCCACTTTCACGGTTCACAGAACTTTTTTGAAAAGAGGTCACTTTAAGACTGGCTAATGAAATGTCAGATTATTTTGGACAGGCCTGTTTACAAACTCTCTCTGAGAGCTGGGTACAAGAAGTATTGTAAATGGTTACGATCTCAAAGATACAAATCGAAATAGTTGAAATCAATTTTAAGAAGTAACCACCAAGTTGGAATGAAATACCAGAGTACTATACCTTAATTTGTGTTTCGTACCAAAAAACTTAAATTGAGTTTTGTGGTGATTTTTTTAAACGTTTTTTTTCAGAAGACATAAAAAAGGACCACCAGTAGACATGATTGAAAAACAAGTTTTAATTTTTTTACTTACTCTGTATTTTAATTTTAATAATATTAATGTATAAGACAATTTATATATCGCTGTTTAGAGAGCCGACTGTCCTCAAAAGTTGTATAACTCGTGAGTCGAAACAACTGATACATACATGCATACTGTCACGCTATTTCCCTGTTGGGGTAGACAGAGAGAACAGATCACCAGATTTTTCCTATTCCTCCACATCCATACACCTTCTAATACAACTTCTACGATTTCTCTGCCTTTACACATTTCCTTCTTTCAAAATATAATTCACTTGATCTAATCATACTTTCCTTGGTCTTCCTCTCACACACCTCCTCACCTTGGCACTGTATGGTATACAATATTTGTTATGTTATTCTTTCTTCATTCATTCGTTCCACATGCTCAAACCATCTTAGCATGATTTTCTTCATCTTATTCAACACATCAGTCTTAATTTCACAGCTATCCCTAATCACTTCATTCCGAAATCTGTTGTATTTTTCTAAATGCACGCATTTCCACAGAATTTATTCAGCTCTTACCAGTTATTTTCCCCGTCGAAGTTTCATTCCCATACATCACAGTTGGTACCAAAATACTATTATGGACTATTAACTTAGCAGATGTTGATTCTGCTCGCTCCGAGTATACTCGAATATGTCTTAGTACCCCATTGATCCACTAGTAGAGAACTCGAAATTTCAGTCTGATCGCACAAAAGCGATCTCGAAAGCTGACTGTGCAAACTCAGAATGTGTGACTTCCGAGGAAGGGTTGTGTGAGAAGTCTGAAACGTTGATTTATATACTCGAAATGATTAATTTTGTCGTATGCTATTACTCTTCAACATATCCGAATTGATGATTAAAATATATTGAAGATCGTGGCTGGGAGACTGTATTATTTTTGGACCAAGTAATCGAGTCTTCGGGTTTAAGAACAGTTGAAGTAGGAACGGAACTAGCGGTTCGTCATTACACGTAATTTTAATACTACCGCACGTGAAGATACATCACTCGCACACGTACTTGGCGCGTGCGAGTATTATTAGCTGACGAACTGTTTTACCAGATTGGTACCTTTTTTTGTATACCATCGAGAATCAAACCCAAACCCGCCGGGTGGAAGTCAAGCGTTTAACTTGAAATTATTATACATAGTGAGTCATAATTCATAAAAACTTATTATTAAAGAATATCTAATAATTATTCAGACAATCCTTAATCGCTGACTATCGTATGTGTTTTATTTCTTTTGATAACTCAAACGTTGTCAAAAAAAATAAAAAAATGACGAGGTGCTTGTCTTCCACATAAAATTTTCTAAGTTGGTTTTTCGAAGGTACCCAACAAAGAGGCCATTCTTGCTAAAAGTTCGTCGACAAGTTATTATTACGTGTTGAAATATTACCAAAAGTTATTAGCAAGGTTAGAAAGCTACGCGTATACTTAGTAGTTCCCGAATGCTCGATTAATGAATCCGAAAAGGCAATATTGTCTCCCAATTATAAATCACAGTTCCGTCATTCAAAATATTTGCATCACCTTCCAAACCTTTGTTGAAGAGTACGATAAAAATCAAAGAGTTCCTAATAAACAGAGACAGTTCAAGTGGATGGAGTACGCACCTTTGCCGCATTTATCCAGGTGGTTGGTGATGGGAAGGTCGGGAGTGCACTGGCAGGACCGCTTTCCAGGGTCGCACACGGCGCCATCGAAGCCGCACTCGGATGTGATCTCGCATCGGTCTCCGAACTTCTTGCCGCCGCTATCTGAAAGTGAACACAACAGTTAATTATAATAAAACGACAAAGTGCTGTTTAGAGAGTTGACTCTCTTCAAAGGCGCTCTAATTCGAAATTCAGACCAACTATTATTGACAGATAAATAAAAAATATGTTAAATGATAAGATAGGAAGGTTGTATCTGCTGGCCATTACATAAGGGTACTGCCCCGCATCTGCATGTGTTAAGAAAAATATATTTTCTAAGAATTCCACAGAAAAAATATCAGGGGAAGACGAATCACAAAGAAGCCTTTGTAGATCTTCTGATATGTGATAACAACGCATTCGGTGTAGTGTAGTGTGTGTATGTAGTGTTCATAAACAAACATTAATTTTGTTAAGACTTTCCAAAAAGCGATGTCTTCTAGTGCTTCCTAAAGCTGCATACACCACCCTTATCTAGAAAATTAAGAGGCAAGCCATTCCACAAAATTAATGATCATTCCACAAAGTTCTAATTTTATTATCTTAAAGTACATTTGTATTAAATTATGGTGGCTAACTGTAGTAGTAAGACAATTAATAGCCCAATATACATATAAAGAAACATTTTCTTCTATTAATTAAATTATATTCTTATATTTAGAATCATCTTCTTATTTTTATTGCTGATGTCTGAAAGCCATTATTCCCTGATGGCATGGAACTGAGTAGACGATTTGCTTCCACTTCTTCCGGTTCTGAGCAATGATGAGTACAGCACTCTCTGAAGAACTAGTCTTCTCTTTGATTTAGTATATCCATTTTGCTGGAGACCATATTTTTGCTCGTTATCTATCAATACTTTTGATCACTGCCAGATTCTTCAAACTGTCTTAAAAACATTCCAATGACACATCGAGTCTAACATTAGCTGGTAACTAATTCTAATGACACATCGAGTCTAACATTAGTTGGTAACTGATTCTAATGGCACATCGAGTCTAACATTAGCTGGTAACTGATTCTAATGACACATCGAGTCTAACATTAGCTGGTAACTGATTCCACTGCATAAAAAGTAAGACGACGTAAAACATGAGAGCAGTGAACTGACAAAACCAATATCTGCTTCCATGATTGGAAATACCCTGAATATGTTCGGTAAGATAAGAGGAGGTGGCGGGACAGTTAAGGATATTATACAACAGTGACAATGTGTGAATTTTACGTCTATTTCTCACATTTAATCAGTTGAGTTCTTTTTTATTTGAAGTGATATGATCATACTTTCCTAGGATGAAAATAAATCTCAGATAAAAAAAATTAAAGGCGCTGTTATTTGTCCAACCGTTTATCCGTAATATCCGAGTTATTACTCGTCCGCATAGTACAAAATAGAAATTCCTGGAGGATCGACACATTGTTGTGTCTATTCACAAGAAAATTATTTTACTAAAAAACATCTAAACGTATAAAAATACCAATTTCAGTATGAAATGGAAATGAATTAATTCATTTCGTATAAAAAACAACCCATTGAAAAACAAACAAAAGTCTTGTTGTTGTAAAAACAGCTATAAACGTTGGAAAACTCATACTTGTGCGTGACCTTGTAATATACTCGTATATATATAAAAAAATAGCGAGGCAAAGAGCATGTCACAAACAGAGATTCTTAACAAAAAATATAATATTTGGTCCTCATACGAATAATTTCCCCCTGCCCCACCCTCAAAATGTTCGCCACCCTGTCCCACCCAGTAGCACACCACAAGTACACGCACACAGCACACATTAGAGCAAGAGGTAATCTTAGGGATGGTGACGCCTCTGCGTGAAAATCAAATATGTTGAACAAAAGTTTTTATTAGGGTATGAAGGTTTTTTTTGCGTTAGTGTGTTGAGTTCTTTTAACAAGGTACACCTCTTTAATGCACTGGAGCTATAATTTTATAGACTTCAAAAGGAAATGATAAATTATAATTTGTTAAAATAAAAATATAAACTACTCGTACATAATTTTTTTTAATAATAGAAGACATTTTTACTAATTATCTATTTTCTGTATCATTACTTCAATGCTAAGGAACGTGAACCAAACTGGAATTATACGAGTAGGTCACACATAATTTCTCCAGTTCTTCCAGTATTTCGAGGTTAGCAGAATTTATGGCATGTAGCCCATTTCACATGATAATACGAGTACAACGCATAGGTGAACTATCTCTGCTTCTGCGACCCGCCACATTGTCAGTGACTATAATGAGCTTTTCTATGTCCTCTTTGCTCGAAATATTATCGAATAATTGAAGATTGCATTGAGTACATAATGTGGAAAGTCTCTTTGATATGTTAAGTTCTTGTATTATAGAGGCATTTGTTCGTAGTTCGAAGTTTGTCGTCAAAAGACTTTATCTTTAATCTGTCTCTGTTTTTTGTTTAATGGTTCCCACACCTGCAGAAATATTGACCAAATAAGGGTTTAAGTACGATTACTTCTCGAGAGATGCGTATGTTTCTCCAGCGTAGTCCTACTCCTAACTTCGACATAGCACTTTTCGCCATACCTATTCTTAACTTGATTTTAGTTTCACATCCAGCGTTATCAGCAACTGTGGACCTAAGATGAATAATGGCACGCACGATCTCCAAATCATATACGATTTTATTTATCTTTCCAAGTAATATAATGGTTCCTACAAAATAATCTAAAAGAACTTCAGTTATTCATGTATAAAATATTGTATTTTAATTTTCTTTATGTAAATAAATACAAATTTCGAGTTATTCCTTCTTTGCTGTTTAGTTTCCTTGATCGTTATAACAAAGGCATATCAACGTGAAAGTTTGAATTGGTGTGATTAGACTATATTTTCCACACCCAGCTCAATATTAGTTAGCAGCCTTCTGAGATCGTTCCATTCTAGGGATAATCCAAATTGTGAGAAGCCTATTTCAATACCTTCTATGCACAGCATCACTTTCCAACTGAACGAGCACAAAGCAACTCAGCCAGATCCACATGTCTGTGGTATCTGCGGAAGGGAGTGCTTATTTAGGATCAGGCTGTTTTCTCACAGACAATCATAAGATTGACGTAGAAGAGCAGCTCAAGATCGGACAAGGAGTGGCGAGGGGATATTCAACTACGAGGTCCAGCAACAATGAAGACGACACATCGTTAGTATGAAAAGCAAATATTTCAGAAGAGCTGTTTAAAGTTCAATGGTAAGTTGTTTCTTTCATAATTAATTTATGTTGATTTAGTTATGATTAAATTATTTATGTAAATCAATAGATTTCTTTAATTCAGAAAATTGAAAATATTTTAACTTCAAATGGCTCTGCAATAAAGTAAACTTTTCTGACATATTACTTTATTTGTAGTAAGTATCTGTTTGAATTATATATCCCTTTTCACCTTATTGCCTTCCAACACCCCACATAAGTCTTATACCACAACCAAAAGGACGGAAGCGCCCACTTTGGGAATCACTGGTGTAGTGGGTAAAAAACCGTTACAAAATGAAAGTGATTAAATCATTTGGAATACCGCATTCAACACCATCTGCCATTGTAAATCTGCTGAATAATAAAAACTTTATTTTTGAGACTTGAATCACATTTCATAACTTTTAATATGTTTGTCTATCTTTTATAAACCCGCTTAGTTCTTTGTCTAAAATATAATTGTCTGGATCGTATTTCAGCTGTAGGAATAAGGATGTTTATTTACCAATATTTAACGATTGAGAAATGTTAATATACGAGTATCATAATACATTAAAATAAAGGATGGTGCGTATTCAGTTAGAGCTCTTGTATCTAAGTGCCAGCGCTTTGTCAGCTGTGTCAGTTGATATTGTAGCGCCAGTCAAGCCCGTGCGTTCTATTCTACCAGCGCACATACCACAAATGTAACATACATCACAATACTCGTATTTACGTCATAAATCGTAATTTTTAGATAAAGTTTCACTCAATTTCTGATAAGAGAGATACACTTTTTATTGTGCGGGTTACACATAAGTGGATATTTTTTTTAGAAACGTAATTTGTTAAATTATTTATTTCGTCAATAGCGCCTGAAAAAATGTGCAATGTATCTACAATAGTCTAGAATGTATTGCAATGTTTTACACCGCGTTGAAATAAAACTTTTCGAAGTTTACTATAGTATGGTATTGTAATAAACATCAAATTTGGAACCAATATAAATATCTCTCTTGGTTTGTGCAGATTCTATTGAGAGTCGAATTCTCCCT
Source organism: Odontocerum albicorne (assembly GCA_949825065.1). Classification (NCBI taxonomy): domain Eukaryota; kingdom Metazoa; phylum Arthropoda; class Insecta; order Trichoptera; family Odontoceridae; genus Odontocerum; species Odontocerum albicorne. Next base: position 10,826,076 of record OX463846.1, on the reverse strand, counting down.
CTTCCCGTGATCAAAGCCTGCCACCCTCACTGACCAATTGATAGCACCATTCATAGCTCGTTGCATTCCTTTCTCAATTAGTTCGATGCTCTTGTTTGATTGTCAGGTTTTAGTGCGATTGTCGAGTTTCGGACTTAAGCTTCGTAGTATGCTATGTATTCAGGTTTTAGTGAAAGTTGTGTATATTTAAAAAATATCCTCTATTGCTTGAGAACGTTCTCAATGAGGTTGCATTGTGTAAGCGAGAACTGGTAATTAAGGTGGGGGTGGTTTTTTTGAAGTATTCCTGTCATGATTCTCAATGCCGCATTTATTTGATACACTGAGAAGAAATATATACCACTTTCTTAAGCTAAATTGAGAGCCAATTAAGTCAGTTATCATAGTGACAAATATCAATGAATACTAGACAAATTTGTCGCTTGTGTGACCCGCGCATGTTACATAATAAAGCAATACGGTCCTGGGCGTGACGATAGAGCAGTAACAGATACAAACAGAAGTAGGGAGGGTTGTCACCAAGAGCTATCACAATAAAGCATACTTAATGTCAATTGCCCGCCAGCAGGAAGCAAAACATCACAAGTGGAAGACAAATGTGCTTTATACGAATTCGTATTTACGATTGTTGTACATTACTAAAGGGGGATAATGAAAATGTCTAATGAATAATATTAAAAAAAAATTGACATTTCATTGTAAACTAAACAAAATAGTAAAACAATTATTTTGATTTCTGAAATTTGTAATTTGTCATCATTGATGACATTTTAAATTTTAGATGAGAAGCAACCTGGAGTGTGTCTCTGTGATAAGAAACCTTTACTATATGTTGTATGTATGTTGGTTTGATTGAGGTGGTCCAGTAGTGATTTTTAAGGTACCTTTGTCATAGGTATTATATTGTCTTTTTTATATATATATATATATCAAACGTTTGAGACTCGTAGACGTAACTTTGATTTTGTGTTTCTTTACAAATTATTGAATGGTCTTGTGAACTCACCTGTCACTGCAACTTTCCCTTAGGTAATATTGTTTCCCTCTGTTATATTTTTCAAAATAAGATATCAAGTATCACCTATATATGGTATAAACTCGTATAGGTGTATTTAAAATAAAACGTTGTGTAGACGATAAATTTAAAAATCACAAATTGGTATACATTTGTGTGTAATTGGTATCACGGAATATTAAAATTCGTTCAAAGCGGATCGATGCAGGTAAAGGAGTTAACGACGGGAAATTTGGGAAGTCAGGTGCAAAAATGGGACTGCCGCTATATTAATGGGATCGTATTCGGTGTGGAGGCTTATGGAGTATATTCCGGGGCAGTGTATTCAAAACTTTTTAGGTCGCGATACAATCTTAAAAATTGTGATCTTCATTTGGGTACTATACTCGTATATCACTTGTTATTTTCGGGTACCATGCTCGTATATCACTTATTATTTTTGGGTACCACGCTCGTATATGTATATCATTTGTTATTTTTGGATACCATACTCGTGGGTACCATACTCTTATTCGTTATATTAATCGTGATTATTGGACTTCTATATCTTGTGAGAAAATTGACCGCACTGCATAAATAATGATACGCCTCCATTTTCAACGGTCGGTAGCATTCTACTACACTCTTGGTTGCTTTCCTTACCAGATCTCTCCATTGCATCAGTGATCTGTCGCGTGATCGAGACCTTTTTATTTCCTCTCTCTGTTTCCGATCTCTCTTTCCTCTCTCTTTCCAGTTTCTTCATTTTGTTTTCCTATCTGGTAATATGCCATCCGATGTCTGACGGTTTGTAGTTGTTTTATTGAGCATTTTCTCAGATGATGGAAACGTTACAAGGGTTATCGAACGGTGTATTGCGATAGGAAACAAAATCAACGAGGCGCTAAAACACCTCGAATTTAACAGTTTAAAAGTTTGTTAATATGATCGTTCACAACAGTAGTTTAATACCATATTTAATATATGAAAGTGAAACGTGGATGTGGAAAAAGATTAAGAAGAGTCGAATAAATGCTGTTAAAATGGGTGCACTAAAAATAATACATGGGTGGACAATGTACGGCAGGATACAGAATTAAGTGATAAGGGTTGAATGTGAACTTAAGGATGATGTGTTCAATAAGGTGAAGAAGAGCAATGATCTTATTTTCCTTGAGATTTGTGCCTTTTATTTGATTTTTCGTTAGTTTTTCTCAAATATTGTTTTTATATTTTATGTTAAACATACAGTCATGGATAACAATAATAATTATGAAACAAAAGTTGGTTAGTTGGAAGAAATTGCTTTAAAGCAATACATTCGCCAGATGTATTTGATTAAAAGTGTTAACTAACTATTAATATGGACTATTACTATTAATATGGGTTATGGTCAACTATTAATATGGACGTAGATAATATATCAGAATTTCTTATGGCGTTGTTAAATTACGCAAAAATAGCGCTATGTAAAAAAAACTGCTTAACGAAAGACTATTGTAGATTATACCTGCCGATTGCCTTGAAAATTTTATCTCTTAACTTTGGGTTTGATATTTCAAGACTGAGTGATTGATGAAGTGCAACAGCTTACATACAATAAACGAAAACACACACATACGTCTTCTATTCGCAGGATAGCTGACAATGACACACGATCATGAGGAATTGCCTATAATCAGGATGTGGAAAATAAAATAATAAAACCTTTGAAAAATAAAACGAACCCGTAAAATAATGAGTGGGACTCAAAAGGTGAAGAACCTCTGTTAGAGAGAGAGAGAGAGAGTGGGTAGTAAAAAAGAGAAAAGTGGGTCAGGGGTGTGTGACCCCAAGAGCCGGCACTGTTCAAGCCGTAGTAGGCCGTTGCCAGTACCAGCGTTGGGTTGGGCGGCGTATGGGATCTCCTGCGGTGGAATTGAAAATTCAACAAATCCATCCGTCAATTAGACTTATTTGATCGCAAACTCGTTACAAGCTCACATGTCAACATTTCTCTTCCTCTTAAAATATGGTTGTAAACTTTTTATTCGATAAATGATGCCTACATTCGAATAGAGCCTCAATCTCCTTTAGCATTGAGATCATTACGAAAAAGATAATGAATATTTATGCACGTATTGAAAAATCTAAAAACTCGACTAAGAAAATATATAAAAGTTATCATTCTAATCCCGAAAACTTTTCCGTATTTTAAATAAAATTATCATAGTTCTATTTTATGTCAAAATGTTGTATTTCTTATATAGTGGAGTTGGCATAGTCTTGTTCTTACAAAACTGTGAAAATGGTTCAAGATTTTCGAACTGCGTTTCAGTGTGAAGATAAGGGATGGGCTAAATAAATAGTGGTGTTAAACTCTTTCATGTCTATGCTTTTATATTTTCAACATCCCCCTAGTGGGGTATTTCGAAGAGCCTTTCCAGATCCAACAATCGTGACAATGTTCTAATGTATTTGTAATATCATTTATTGAACATAAAAATATAATATTTTTTGTGTTTAATATTTAAAAAAAAATTATTGTGTAAAATTATCGAAAATACTTACAACATAGTGTTTTGGACAAAAATCCAAAAATTGATTGATAATTTTTTTTGTAATAGGCAATCCATCCAAACTAGGATGATTTGTGTCTAAGTCATTATACATTTATTTGATTCAATTTAATAAAACTAATTTAAATAAATGCCAATGTTAGACAATTTAAAGTTTCAAGTGATTATTAAGCTTCAAAAATGTAACATTCGATTTAAGAGTGAAAAAGTTCTTCGAATAAAGAAGAAACGTATCATAACATTCATTGGACGCGGTCAGATATGACGTTTAGTATAATAAATCAAAGCTGTCACGAAAAGGACAATCGAAAAACACGTGGTCTATGGTAAAAAATCAAATTTAAATTATTAAAGAATATTTTATTATAAAGTATATGTTACTGCAATGTTATCTCAAAACTACATCCTTATTGAGGTAGGTATTTTTTTCAGATCCAGTTGTTCGATCCCACCATGATCAACGCTATTATGGGAGACAAAATAAATCTTCATCCAGCGTGATCTACACTAAAATATCGAAATCTTCTTTATTTTTAATATGAGCGCGACGTTACGTTGAGACGAAAGAGGAATTGTCCCAAAGGACTTCCAAAAAACAACACAGTCTATAGTTTGATCATCCCGACCACACTCACAACTCGAATTCTTCACAATACCTATTCTGTAAAGGTGACTGGCCACCACGCAGTGGCCCGTTCGCAAACGACACATGACTGACACATCTATTTTATTCATTCTTATCATATTATATTTAACCATGGTTTCAAAGGGATAGATTGTTGGATTAGTTTATATCTAGAGCCCTTATTTACACCAGTTATATCCTAATCTAACAGCTATCGGTGCCAATTAATGTTTTTAATTTTATTAAAGATCGGTTACTGATTGTGAAAAATTAAACAGGGGACAACCGGTTACACATGCTCACTTTGCCAAGGAATCGACACATTAATTATCAGTGATACCAACGTTTGAAAGAAGAATCCAAGGTAGAGAAATATTTATATTTTTTTGACACCAATTGGAATAACTTGACTTTGAACAAATAATTCCTTTGTATGAGTTATCGATTATTTTTTAAACAGATAAAAATCTATATATGTCATATCGTTTACTAAAATATTCAGGAAATCCATTTAAAGTTGATTCATGTGCTTATCAGTTATCAGAGCCCAAAAATGGTATGTATAAATTAGGACGTACCGATTTATTATTCTTTCAATTGGCCGAGTCGATTTTGAGGTTCAATTGTGTGTCTTAAAACTTTTTTTTTAATTTAAAAAAATCTTGCAACACGTATTGTATGTATTGTGTAAAAATATTCTTGCTTTTCAGCATCGTGGTGATTTAAGCTCATCTAAGTGAAACAAGTAAAAACATTTTTCTTTTACCTTAAACGCAGAATCTGAAAAAATAAATTCAAAATCGTATCTGAGATTTTTTAAATATAATTTTTCAACCGATTTAGATAATGGTTCCATTTACATATTTTTTTAAAGATACGTTTTTATCACAATATTTATTAAAGATATCACAAAAGGATTATAACATATAGTATAATTGATAATCAGAGAAAGGGCCTATCTTTCATTTAAAATAATTTGATTCGAATTTTTATCCAAATTACGCCTCAAAATCAAGCGATGATGATATTCAGGTTCGTGTTGTTTATCTTTTAATAGTTATGATTCATGAAAATGTGTTGCTTTTAATCTTATAAATATCACAAATAGACTACATTAGAAATTAAATTCTGAATAAGCTTTACTGGGATAAAAGCTTCTAAATCTAGTCAAATATGATATTTCGGGCATAAAATGTAGACGTGAAGTGAAATATTGATGAAAGCGATAGTTGGACAGCTAAAAATTCCTGATTTTGAAATATTGAGAAAATGGACGAGCATTAGAGCTAAAGTTATTCAGTTATCGAAGAACTGAAAGTAATTTTAACAATTTGTGGAAACCGAATGTGGCTTTAGATGATTGGATTTGAAACCTGAATAGTGCATGGTACTAATAGTAGAAGAATATATTTATTAATTGAAAATATATAAATAAGTGTTATCCCCAAACCCCGCTTAGGATCGAGAGAGTTAAGAAACCTTCTTGTGAGAGTAAAACGTAGAATAAAAAGAGAGAATATGAGAGGAAGTATCGCGTATAGAATAGGCGGAATCTTGAACTAGGGTTGAAATTAGAATTCGGTATCGGATGATTTTCCCAGGTCGGAATCCGCTTCGGACAAAAGGGATTTGTGTCTTTGGATATAGCGGGAGAGACCTACGTTACGTTAGCATAATTCGGCGCTTTGCTAACATTGCCCGTCGTAGCAGAAATATTGTGTTTTCAGTTGTTTCATATTTTTGATGATCTTTGTGTATTATGAAAAGACGATATCGCTAAATATTTTATGCTGTGTTCTTTTCCAAAAAAACTACGAATTTTCAAGATATGTTTTACTTGGATGACGGAGCTGCTTTGTGTTGAGGTGTGCAGGGATCAATTTCTGATCGATTCACTACAGACCTAGTTTTCCTTTCAGTTTTTTTAATCTGAATATATGATAATATTTGTGCGACAGGTGTTGCAATATTGCATTATACAAGCCCTTGAGTTTAAGTTTTTTTAAGCCTGGCGAGTTTATTGCCATGTGGCAATCTCTTCCAACCAACCAGAAAGATGTTTTTATAGGCCCTAAGTGTTAACCAGACTGGAATCCTATTTAAAAAAATCTGGGTTCTAGCGGGGATCGAACCCGCAATATGTTATGTTTCAAATAAACAAATAAAAGGTTTATTGATAGCAATAAAGTATGTAAACTTATATCATGAAATTACACATATATATCAAGATAATAGAAAAGGAACAATCATCTCATTTTATAACATATTTCCAGTCAAGATACACCCCACCAATAGGAAGGCGAGTTTGATAGCGAGGACGCTGAATGTTTTTCAATCCACACTTAACATATTTCTTCACTGTTTACTAGTTTTAAACATTCATTTTATATAGTACAATCTAACGGGCTTATTGTATGTTGCGAATTTTTTCAACCAACTAGAAGAACATTAAAAGACGTTTTGTGAAAGTAAAAACAGATTGGCATAATTTTTTATAGATACTATCGAAAATCCAACTCATGTATGGAAAACAAGTGTTCTACCATCTTGACTACGGAGGTGTATTGTTACTATATCTATCTATAAATAATTTTTCTGAAAAAAAATACATAAAAATATTTTAAGCCGTTGTGAGTTTTTGATATTTGATAGACAGACTTTATCCTTAACAATGTACAAAGGTTTTATAAAAATTAAATTTTATTGTAATAATACTTTCGTTGTATGCTAGATTGTATATATACTTAAGGTAATCTCTTCCAGCATACTAGAAATGTGTTAAAAAGGTTTTGAGTGAAAATGCGACTGAAATTCTTTTTGAGAAAATAATCTGTGTTTTACTAGGAACTTTATCCGCAACACCCGGCATAGAAAAAAGGCGTTTTACCAATTAGGTCATGGAGGTAGTTTCAATTGCTTTATTTACGTTTTTTAATAGTGTTGTTAAATAGGTACTTTTTTGACAAAAAGTATGAATACACTCGAAAGCAAAATAGATTTTAGCTGGTATGTATTTTTAGAACCCCTATTGTTATCACGGCAATGGGGGTTATCGGTATACTTTTGCCCCATAATACGCCCCACAGTACGGATTACTGGCAGAGCTCGTTGGCATCAGTACTATGTACTCGTATGTCTCAGGCTCGCCTGGTTGGCGACGCACACCACATTTGTTCCGAATTATTTTTATTGTGAAAAATCACAAGAATTACTAAAGTTCGTACCAAAACAGAACGGGTGGCAAAATTACTAGTGCGAAGTATTATTCTTTTTGATTTGTAAAAATTTTGTCATATTGAAACGACATCATCAGGCTATTTTCCTGAAAGGGTACGCAGTGAAAAGAAAGCGCCAAACATCTCAATACATCAATATATAGATGCTTGAAATATAATACTCGTATATATTATACTATTTTAACACACACTTTTCAACTTACCCTTTTAGATTTTCTTGATTTTTGGTTTACATTTTGTAACCTCGAAGATTATTATTTTTTTTTGTATTTTTTGGCTGAAAGCCAAAAATACAATACATACGGCTAATATTTCATGTATGGCATATGAAATAAAAATCAGTTTAAAGGTCTCGAAAGTTTAAATGATTTCAAATTGTCATTTGAAAGCTATTTTTTGGTTAAAAAATTTCATAAAAATTTTCATTTCTCAAAAAGTGATTAACATATGTTATATTAATTTTTTTTATTAAAAATTGAGAAATTCTTTCAATTTTTTTATACATGTTCACCAAGTTTTGTCATGGGATCATAAGGTATGAAATATAATGTGAAGATGTGCATGTCATTAAAGGGTTAAAACGGGAATTTTGATTTCAGAAGCCATGACTAATATTAATCAACAAAAAATGAAAAAAAGGTGTACTATAAAAAGTATAAAATTAAAGAATATCTTAAGTGGTAGGGTAATTTTTTTAATTTAAATTTTGATGAATTCACGTGGAATGACCCACTTTTAAGTCGTTAATTTCTTTTACGTCGAAAATGACATTTGACAATTTAGAAAGTTTATCATTCCTCTATGAAAATTGAACAGGTGAAAAATTGTGGCGTATAAACTAAAATAAATATTTGTGTACAAAAAACTGTTTTTTTTTTAATTATTGATATTCATGATTAACTTTCATCAAATATGCAACACCCATGTAACTATAAAAAAATTCGCCAAGTGTCAAAATATAATGTACTAAAGTTAAAAAAATATTGAGTCAAAATCTAGAGACCAGATATTAAAAAATATTTATACATACTCGTATATATAAACCATTACGCCTTTTCTCTGTTGAAGTAGGAAGAGCGAAAAAATCGTCAGACTTTCCTATCGCAAAACATATTTTTTGCCACCTCTACATCTATACACCTTATATCATTCCTACCATTTCTTTGACTTTTTACCTTTTTCTTTCTTTCAAATATCTTTACTTTGATCCAACCATAATATTCCTTTATCTTCCTCTACTACGGCATCCACTCACATTTGCACTGTACATTTGTTTTGTTAATCTTTCTTCATTATTTGTTCTACATTCCCAACCCATCTTGAATTAAAATGTTCTTTTCCATCTTACTTAATATGAAAAAGAACACTTTAATTCTCAAGTTCACATTTATCCTTTATCACTTCATTCCGTATTCTGTGATGCATTGTAACCCACGTATTTTTGTCAGTTCATGTATTTCCTTAACGTATAATCGTTTCCTTTCATTTTTTTCAAGTCCACGTATCACCCCTACGCATTAAATTCCTTTTATATAAATTAATACAATTGGTGATTTCTGAAGTGAAACTTTTGAAGTGAAACTTCTACGAGTATAGGCGCGGTAAAGGCGAATTGGCCTGAACGTCACGAAAAGTGAAACGCTTCCCCATCTCCAATTTTAATGGTAATATTTCAAATGATCTTTAATATTTATTTACATTAATATAAAAAAATAAATTTAATAAATAATAAGTATGAAATATAAATTTATAATTATTAATAATATAAATAAATAATTTGATAAATGAACTTATTAATTATTATGAATTATTTTAATTAATTAATAATTGATGAATTACATTTATTTATATTAATTAATTAATATAACCATTTCCTAATTCTAAAAACAATCGTTAACAAATGGGAAAAAAACTATGCATAATATCAACTTTTCTTAGGAGCTAAGAAGTTTCACTTCTACCTCGCGAGAGTCTCACGCATCTGTTTATTTTCTATTAAACCGCTGTAAAAAACCATAGTTTTTTCCAGTTAACGGACGAGGGAGTTCGTCGAATTGGATAAGTACCGATTCAAAATTGAAACTGTTCATAGTATGAGTATATGCGAGTATGTTTGAAATAAATGTAATTTGTTCATTGTATATACAATTAATATTCAAAATTGTATGCAACCCATTGGTTCACTAAAATACGATTATGAAGTAAATCTCTTTAACTCACTTAAAAGGGCTGATCCCACGAGAAGGCGAAGAGAAGGAAAAGGGAAAGGTTATCAAAATTAGCGCTTTTCTTCATTATTCATGTAATTAATTTAGGGAAATTTTCCACACAGCGTACTTCGGAAATGCCTTTATATCTACTGCTACAAGGGATGCGGTTTGCTCATACATTTTGTTCCGCCTTCATATTCAGGTAAATAGGATATACTTATTTTTAATAAGATTTTACCTTACCTTTTTATGAAAATAAACTAAGTTTATCGCACCTTTCCTGGTTAAATACGAGTATCAATATTTCCGGCCAATTTTGTAAAATTCCGAAACAAAACAGAGTTGGAAAATTAGTTGTTTTCCCCTAAAAACCTTAATTAAAAAACATTCTTTCTAATCAAATTTCCATGTAATTTATAAAATATGTTTATAGAAATGTTTACTTATTTTGTAAACAATGTTTGTAATGGGATTTTACTACGGAGATATTGATATATCGTGGAGGATATAATGATTATTATTAAATTGACTTTGCTGATTACGAAAATCGCAGTGAAAAGTTTGTAACACGTAACATTTTTGTATTACAGAATTTCAAAAGCCGTAATTATAACAATGAAAATTCCTGAAATACTAGATTTAGACTCACTCAAATTTAGAGTTTTAACATAGGACAATAAAAAAAATAGAATAAAAAATAATTACTGTAAGAAAAATTGACCGTATATACCAATTTTTTGTTAAAAAATAGCCTTTTTTATAAATTTGATCGAATCAACTTTTTTTTAGAGATTGTATATTAAATTGAATGAAAACTCAAATTAGATAACTTAGGAGCCCCTACATTATAGTATAGTAAACAGCCATAAACATATTACTAGCAACATTTTTTTGTTAAAATATGAAATACTTACAGCTATTTTTTCCACTTGTACTTTGTGTCACATACTCTAAAAAAAATAACCAACAGAAGTCCCGCATCATATAAAAATCCCACCTTCCTTGATATCGTTGTTCCATTCTGTAAATATTCTGATGGAATCTTTCCCCTTGTTTATCACTTAGAGCTCCTAAGTTCTCTGGGAAAAAAGTCTAGATGGGAATGTTGGAAGCGTATTTTCAGTGACATTCGACATCCTAGCTTGTGGTAACTGCAAGAGTTCTTGTACAAGCTGTTTGTAATTGTCAGCTTTATTATTACCTAGGAAACCACTAACAACTCTTCCAAAGGCTTTCCAAGCTTTTAATTCTTCAACACTTAATTTTTTTTGGTTATGGTATGTGGTTATGATATTTCGCTAGAAATAATGGTAATGAAGATGACGGTATGATACTCCCTTAAACGTGATGGTTATGATATTCCCCTGAATATCAATGATGGTTATATTTCGCTGAAAATTATGGTTATGAAGATGGTGTTACGGAAGATGATTGTGAAGATATTGGTTATCATGAAGATGGTGTTACGGAAGATGATTGTGAAGATTCTTTTTGTTATCAAAAAATCTCACTAAATAATAAAGAGCTGTACAAATAATTCTTTAAAATTAATAATAAAATATTGAACGGATTTAGTATGTTATTCTATCTTACTTTAGAACGATCTTGCTGGATTAGTGAAATATGCTACAGCATTATCAATCCTTAAGAATAAACTAAAGAATCATTATTTATCTCCAAATTTTAATCTCTCTTAACTCCTATACAATTACCATCCTTATACATATGGTATTTTTCTTGAGATTTACCATATATTTTTCTTGAGATTTACCATATATTTTAATTTTTGTTCGTTTTTTTCCAAAACTTTGTTTTCAAGTTGTATAATAAACATGGTCATTGATACCAAAAAAATTAAAGGATAAAAATTGGTTGATTGGATGAAATTACTTTGAAGCAAAACAATCGCGAATGAAAGTGTTAAATAAATAACTATTTCAAGTGAAATATGATTTTTTCAGGATTCTTTTCTTCATATGTAAACAATATTTTTCAAATGTCACATTGTTGTTAAAATAATATTATAGATTACTATGTTATGCATTTATAAATATTTTTGACATATAGAAAAAAAATTATATCTCAAAATCCTTAATACACCTTTATTCTTATATTTTTTGAAATTTTCATGATTTTTTTAATGTTTTTTATTTATTATTTATTTTGTTTTCTCGTAAAATTTTCTATACTACGAGTATAGGCCAGACATGGATACCGACTTTATTAAATAATTATCAGTAATCTCTGTGGTCTAGTTGGTAAGACTCGTGCCTTCCACCTGGGGGTTTTATGTTCGATTCCTGACGATGCCCATAAAAAGGTGCCAATCTGGTGAGAAAGTTTGTCTGGTAACACTGTTCGCATGTGCTGAGTAAGTCTGCGAGTGTTGTTGGTTTTTCACGTGCGGTAGTGTTGTCAATACTGCGAGTTTTGTGTCAATTCTGGTGTTTTAAAACCCGAAATCTCGATCAGTGGGGCCGAAAAATATATGGTATGTATTTTATTACACTTTCGTAATATATAATACAACCTAGCAAACTTGTTGCCATCTGACAACCCCTTCCGATCGACCTGAAAGATTAGCCTTAAGTAAAAACCAAATAGGAATCATTTAAAAATATATTTTTAAAAGAATCCCTTTTCAAAAATTCTAATGGGAATTAAACCTCCTATTTCTCATATTTTTCTAGTCTTCTGTCTTCCGTTATTGCTATTGTTGTCGTCGAAACTGTTGACGGATTCTTGCTTGTGAAGTTGTCGTTGTAGAGGCGATGGGATGTTGCCGGGGTGGGCTACGGGCCGGAGAGCGAATTCAGGTCCTTGACAAAACATGACTGAGCCTGCCCTGTCGCTTCAGAGACATGTGAACGTACTCCATTGGATTAGGTCGCCATTTACACTTCTATTCGACATTTGTGTTGGTTCGATGGCAGATTGTGACTTACTCATGGGACATATAATGTATTAAAACCCACACAACTTGAATAATAAAACAAAAACACACAGACAAATATCGAACATAAAGATGGCATAACAATGGAAAACGAACTTCCTGAAATCATCAACTTCCTGAAATCGACAAAATCAATACTTAAAAGTGGAAACATCAATTACTTCAAGTTAATATTATGTAAATACCTCCTCCAGTAAGCTACTAAACCCGTCTTTATTGTCTTGTCTAATATTGTCTTCCATTCATACTTTTGATTATATTCAAATCACCAATTCAGATATCTTGAAGGGGGGAAGAATTTAACAAAAACTCATCAATATACCCGAAAGATTACTTCCCAGCTAAACTTTTCAATATATATTCGAATCACAAATTCGGATATATTGAAAGGGAAAGAATTTAACAAAAGCTGGTTAATAAATTCGAAAGCTTACATCCCAGCCAAACTCTTCAATATATATGAATCACCAATTCGAATATGTTGAAGGGGACAAGAATTTAACAAAAATTGGTTAATAAATCGGAAAGCTTATATCCCAGCCAAACTCTTCAATATATTGGAATCACCAATTCGAATATGTTGAAGGGAGGAAGAATTAAACAAAAGCTGGTTAATAAATCTGAAAGTTAACATCCCAGCCAAACTCTTCAATATGTATGAATCACCAATTCGAATATGTTGAAGGGGAGAATAATTTAGCCAAAGCTGGTTAATAAATCGGAAAGTTTACTCGTATATCCCAGCCAAACTCTTCAATATATTTGAATCACCAATTCGGATATGTTGAAGGAGGAAGAACTTAACAAAAACTGGTTATAAATCCGAAAGCTTACATTCATGAAAGTGTTGAAATATAATAAATGTAAAAATTATATTGAGCATTATTCAGTTGAGTTGAGTCGCTTCCTTTGCATTATTTAAAGTAGGAAAAGGGACTTAATGAGCGGTTTTCACATAACTCATAAATATTCAATCTTCCGTTGAAAAAAACATTAGCCGTGGTGATTTAGTTTTAAGTGTTAACTCTTCCGTCCCGAAGCTCTTGAACATATTTGCGTTGTGAAGTGGGGTATATTGAGAACCCCAGTAACTAACTGGCAGTTCATTTCCAAGGATTCTAACTAAAAATATGGCCGAAGCAATTGATAATATGACCGAAGCACCTTAAAATATGGCCGAAGCAACTGATAATATGTGTACTTGAAGACAGCCACTTTTCGATTTGTAGTTCTTCTAGAATTTATTGATGTGTTTTAAGTGCTGTCCAAGGTCTTAACAAGTCCGGATTGGAGATGCAAACATATTTAAGAGCGTGGCCGGGATAACATTGTTTTCTGCCAGATTCATACAGTCTTTGGGATTAGAATGATGTATTGTGGATATTAAGAATAATATATATCATATTTGATATCTTTCAATATAAAAATGTAAATTGCATTTACTTTTCTTTTCAATTACTAAGATTTTGTATTCTGCAATATTCATTTTTAGACATTTCGAATAAACGAAGTTCAAAGCAAGACCGGGAGACAATACTGTCTTTGGTCCAAGACAACGTGCCTTTGGGTTAAGAATCAATGCATTAAGAAAGAAAGGCACACTCAGTTTGTCATAGTATATGGTGAAAATATGTACCGTACATAAAAACTTTCGCACAGGTCTAGCGAGTGTTAGTTTTGCCACAAGACGAATTATTTAACTACATTTAAACTTTTTTTCATATTGTTTCTTTTTTTGCTACCATCGGGAATAAAACCCGAATCCTTCGGCTGTAAGATGAGCGTCTTATCACCGGTTGTTGTTGTAATGATCAAGTTGGCATTAAAAATTGTATATATGTGTGTAAAGGGTCTTTCAAATAGAGCTTTTTTTTAAATTCTTGGATAAAACACAGATGGCGTCGTGAACTTGCCTGGGTCTTGTGACATTTGAAAATTGTAATGTATGACATTTATAAAAATGGAGTCGCATACAATACAACAACGCGTTCAAATTGTTGAATTATTTTATGTGTTGTAATCTCCGGAAACGGTGATGTTAATTGGCCACCAAGATCATGTGATCTGATACCGTTGAACTATTTTCTCTGGTGTTACGTGAAAAACCAGGTCTCTAAAAATGACCCCCAATCAATTTCTGAGCTGAAAGACGAAATTATTCGCGTTATTGGTGAGTTAGAACCGCAATTGTGCCAAAACGTCATAGAACATTTTGATAAAAGAGTGGACATCTGTTGAGCTGCAAGAGTTTGGCGGATATTGTTTTTGTGTATAAATGTCATATATTATACCCCAATGATCAATAAAAAGTTTTTTTTAATCAAAGCAAATTGTGTGTTTAATTCAAGAATTAAAAAAAATAGAATTATTAAAACCACTCAATTTGAAAGAACCTTTATATATATACTGAACATGAACAAATGGGTCTTTCAATACCCCACTAAAGAGCAAAAGAGTTAAGTCACCTAGCTATGGTAGGTGGCGCTGAATCGATACTGTGGCGTCACTGCGTGCCTCCTACTTATGTTGGTGTTAGAGGAAAGCACAAATAATACGAGTACATACAGTATTACCAGTGATGGGCGTACTTTTTTATTTCAGCGCCGGTTTCTATAGCATATTTTTTTAGTAAATCCGAGGACAGAGCGCCATACTTTTCTATCACGATACACATGTTTTGTCTGTTCCACATCCATATACCTTCTTATTTGACTGATTTATTCGTACTTTTCTTCGTCTTCCTCTACTCCGTCCTCCACTCACATCTGCATTATAAATTTGTTCTGTTAGTTTTTCTTCAGTCATTCGTCACACGTGTCCAAACCATTTCAGAGCGCTCTTCTTCGTCTTATTCAACACATCAGCCTTACGTTCATATTCATTCCTAACCCCTTCATCCCGTATTCTGTCATAACTTGTTTTTCCCTGTATTCTTTCCAGTGCTCGCACACCCACAGCATTTATTTGTATTCTTTCAGTTTCTTTCCGCGTTCACGTTTCATTCCTATACATCAAAGTAGGTACTAAAATACTGTTGTTGACAATCATCTTAGCAGATTTTGATACTGTTTGGTGAGAGTATACATTTTTTAATGCCCCATTGACTTAGTTTCCTATTGCTGTATGCCGTTCAATATCCCTCTTAACTCCACCATCTAATAAAATACTACCATCATCCATGATCTAAGAAAATACTACCCAGATAGCAAAATTCCTCAACTTGCTCTGATGTTTCACTATCGTCCATATATCGCATTTACATTTTCTTTCATTCTTCCATTACCATGACTTTTGCAACACTCACTCTCAGATCTTTCACTGTGTATCTATCATACGATTTACTTATCAAAATCTGTAATTCATCTTCATTCTCCACTAATACTACAATGTCATATGCCATGTTTACACGAGCTTAGTACTTGTCATTAGTACTTCTCACTCGCACTTGTATCCACGTGTAAACAAGCATATTAGTACTTAGTAAATCTTAGTACTAATATGCTTGTTGTCACTAAGCAGCTTAGTACAAACGAGAAGTACTAATGACAAGTACTAAGCTCGTGTAAACATGGCAATAAACATATTGCAATTCGAATACATTCCCATTCGACATGTGTATGTAACCCGTTGAATTCCGTATTTCCTTCGCACATGTATTAATTACGAGTATGTGCAAATATTAAACAACCGCAAATATAAACTATGCTTAATGCATAAAATGTCATGAGTTGGAACACAGGACTTTGCAAAATGAGATCAGTTCTCTGTAACGATAGTTTGAATCTTAAATTTTGACAATGCATTCATTGTATCAATTCGCTTTTTAAACGAAATCTGTTTCAAGTGTTCATGTATTAGTATTTATAAAGGATTGATATATTTTAGGGTTTAACAACTAATCATATAATCAAAATTAAGACGAGTTCTTTGGCTTACATGATAAG
Source organism: Odontocerum albicorne (assembly GCA_949825065.1). NCBI lineage: Eukaryota > Metazoa > Arthropoda > Insecta > Trichoptera > Odontoceridae > Odontocerum > Odontocerum albicorne. Next base: position 10,809,556 of record OX463846.1, on the reverse strand, counting down.
GCGCATGTCTTTCAATTAAGGGGTTGAGCGTTTAATTCCATCTGGTAAATGATTTTTTTTAAAGTTTTCAATCTTATTTCCACTTAAAACTTCCTTAAAATCTTTCTGGTTGATTGAGAGAAATTGTCATATGACAATCAACCCACAAGCAATCAGGTTCATCAAGTTGATAACGAAAGTGTAACAACATATAATGTAAATCTAGAACCAAATTTGCTGCTGATACATGTGTCCAGTTAAAACAAGGAGGACCGAAATAAATTTAGATTTTCGTGACTAAGTCTTTCCACCATCTCGCAGATATGTGAGTATATTCGAACACCCGAATTTGAAAAAAATATATACGCACCAATTTTTCAACAACCAGATAGCATTGGACGTATAAAGAGCGGGGCCACTGAAGTGGACACGGAACTCGCAGTTCATCATCGCACTTGATGACAATATTTTCGTATGTGAAGATGCAACAATACACACACACGTCTTGCGTTCGCGAGTATTGTTACCAGACAGTGATATTGTTACCAGATAGTGATATTTTGTCAAACTGGGACTTTTATTACAAATAATTGATTGATGAAATTGTTTGAATTCTTTAGGAAAAAAACCTACAATACAAACCCGTTTTGAATAATTAAGTTATTGATAATCAATTTCAAATGCTGAATTTCAGTTAACTGAAGTATGTTTGAACATTTTCATTTGTATTGTCCAATTGGTGCCGTGTTCTCTTTTCATCTTTGGGGAATAAACAATATACAATACGAGCAACGCCGGCCACCGTTTACATGTTCACTTAATGGTTGAGAGTGTGGGTTGGTTATTTCGCTGTGCATATATGCTCACGATTGTGGGTGACCAAATGGGCAAACTACGTGCAATCACTCGAATCAGTTTATTTAATTGGTTTAAAAAAATACGTTTTTTCGTATGATACCCTTCAATGTCCAAATTAGTGTTTTAGCCATAATAAAGAGCGTGATCGAGAGAAAATATTGTATTCGGCCCAAGTAAATCAGTCTTTGGGTAAAGAACCTGTGAAGTACGCACGGAACTCGCGTTTCGCCATTGAATGTTTCGGCAACAATACCGCTCGGCACGTGCGTGTTTTGTTACCTGGCGTACTATTTTTCTAGACTGCCCCCCCTTTTTTATTTTTGGGAACCATCGGATATCGAACTCGAAACGCTCGGGTGAAATTCAAGAATATAACCACTAAACTACGAAGGTCGCCTAAAATAATTATGAACTAATTTTAACCTTATTCATTACGAGTAAGTTGCATCATCAGAAAAAATACATTTATGTATTTTGATTTTACTTCTATAATACAATAATTAAATTTATTTTTAACATATAAAAAAAAAAGACAAAACTCTGCATGCTCTCAGTTTCTTAAATACTGTTTGGCATTTTGAAGTCTTTGTAGTATTGATTATTTAACTTTTTGTTATTTTGGTTTTCGTAACCCGAAAGTCATTGGATTTCGCGTGAGGTCATTATAGTAAATGATACATTTAAAGATATTAAAATATAGATAATTTTATCATGTACGTACTCGTATCTACAATTGATTACAAAGTAGAACTTTATTTTTAGTGTTTTCACTTAATTAAAAAAAAGTCTTAAACCCTTTATTTTTTATAAGTTGAAGTTTCCCTATTGAGTTTGATTGCACAGAAAAAGAATACTTGAACAATTATTTATTATACCTATTACATTTGAAACAGATTTATCCCAATTATATAAAACAAGATTTTTTTTAAATAAAAGTGTAAATATAGCATGTATAATATAAATATAACGACAACAGGGACAGTGTTACTCATGTTTCCTTGTGAAGTGACTGAGTTTTACTTACAAAGTTTATTAAGGAGTTCCATCCTCAATTTATCTGCAGAGATATGGAAGATATCGGTATCGGAAAATTAATTCTACAGGGTCATTCCGTGTGCGAGTGATGATACTCTAAACATCTTACTTCATGAATGCAATATCGATAACAATCTTCATTCATGATGACGTGAATGATTGTCCGGTACTAATTGATTTGGTGTTTATATTGTAGAAATCTATTTTATTACATAAATATTTGAAACTTAAATACGAAATAATTCTACACAATAACGCAAATTAAAGTTATAGATCGGTTTCGCTTTACAAAAGCATAGTCAAAATTAACAGTGTAACAATGCTTTTGTAAAACAAAACAGACCTGTCACTTTAATTTAAGTTATTGTGTACAATTTTTTTTACGTTTAAGTGTCAAATCATTCTGTAACAATTCTTCAGTACTTGAAGAAAAACAATTGTCAGTCAGCAAAGGATTTGCTATGTTTCCTGTTGCCTATTTGTTTACATAAAAATATGCGCGTAAAACTTTTCTAACGCTTAAGGAGTTACATGTTAGGATACCCATTAAAAATATGTGTGAAACCGCCATGGTTAGAATCCATACACTTTGCAAAACAGGGTGTCGCAGAAATTTCTTTTGGACTCGGTTAACTATCAGGGAATTCTGGATTCCTCTCTATAAGTGATGCTATTATAATTGTATCATTTACTAATTCGGTCGAACTTCGAACATCTAATTCTACAAGTAAGAAAATTTACCTTGATGTAATTTATTTAGTTACAAATTCGACATTTTAACTAAATTTCAAATGCTTATTGATATCTCCAAAATATTTTCCACAATCCACTTTCTTTATAGCTTTATTATCATTTTCATCGGTGTTTTCATTACATCACCCTAAAGATGAAGGCTTCATTCACTGCCTTCAAAACTTTGCTCATTAAGTCAAGGCAATGCGCTAATAACTCGTGGAATTTCTTGTGGACTTGTAATTTATTTTACCAAAATAGCGGCCAATCGAAATAGGAAATTTCCTTTTAGTCCAACATGTATATATTAACCCCATGAATTAACAGTAGTCCAAGTTTAGGGGTTGCGGTGTTTGGGCTTGTCGTACGTCACTTCCGTATCCGGTTTCCGATAGAGGGACTGGAGGCGTATTTACCTTCTTGATAGTCCACGCTGTCGATCGCCTTATTTTGTGGTATTTGAGTGGTTTGTTGTTAGTGTAAATGGAGAATATTCGGCTATGGCAAGAACTCTTAGTATGATATTACCTGACTAAAGATAGGTTACGGATACCATATATGGTAAGAGTTTAGTTATATTCTTAGACTAGTTACTCAGTTAAACTTATTTTTGTAGTTATTTTTTGTCTATTAATTTATTGTCTTCTAATTAATTAAAATCATTCGCTCGCTTACAGCATATCTAATTTTATTGTCTCCTAATTAATTGAAATCATTCGCTCGCTTACAGCATATCTAATTTTATTGTCTTCTAATTAATTGAAATCATTCGCTCACTTACAGCATATCTAATTCTATTGTCTTCTAATTAATTGAAATCATTCGTTCACTTACAGCATATCTAATTTTATTGTCTTCTAATTAATTGAAATCATTCGTTCGCTTACAGCATATCTAATTTTATTGTCTTATAATTAATTGAAATCATTCGCTCGCTTACAGCAAATCTAATTTTTATCTTCTTGCATTTCGTTGTTAATCATGCACATTGTTTATTTTTAAAAAAGTTTCACGCCATATTATCTCACTAGATAATAATAAACTCGGGTCAAGTTGCTTTAGCATACTCAAAATAATAACTACGGACGCAAAAACTGAACTACGAGTATGTCGATATGTCGCCTATGTGAATAGAACTTTTAAAAACAGACACTGGCGTATACTCCTTCATATAAAGGAGTTCACGGCCATTATTTTAGAAAAATAAGTATTTATTTACTTATCAAAATTTGAACTCTACTTATCTTTTTTTCTCTTTATGCTAGCAGTGAATCTGGGCTTGCATCTGTATGTGTGAGTGTGTATGTTTATATTTTTTGAACATGTTTATTAGGTTTATTTTTGTATGAACTGTTTATTATTATTTGTTTATTAACTTTTCAATATATTTTAAGTGTACAAAGGTGTAGTCTATAAAACATTTGACGTCCTCGTATTCGGGCTTGCCTACTTTTTGTTGTGACATTTAACTCGATCTTGAGGATATTATAAGATGAAATTATCTATACCAATTGCGTTTGTAGAGATAAGTTCTTCTTTTAAAAGCTTATCTCTACCAAATGTGTTTCCATTGCCTTTACATACAAGTTTAATTATTATTATTATTATTATTTTTATTACACATGACAAGAAATATACACAATTTGAGAAAAAACAACAGGTAATTTGATTTGGACATATAATTTTAATGGATCTGGGTTTGTTGCCTTTCATTTGTCGTATCCCCAGTAAACTAGGCTTTTGCCTGTATCTCACTGAGGATATTTAGCATGAAAAAATTACAGGATATATATTCATAGGGAACATTGCTATTAAGAAAATTATTATTTAATTATTTTGTCGTTATGATAAAGTTTTGAATTAAATTATGATAAAGTTTTGAAATTAATAAAATACTAACTGACAGCTTTCATTTGACTTATCACTGGTATTTAAACAAAATAAGCGTTTTAAAATTCTTTTGGTCTTTTATTATGGAAAATGTATATAGGGGGCGGTTCTCTTAGTGTAATTTCCAAGATGATTTCAATGGCTTATTTGGTAAGATACAAGACTTTCATTCAGAAATTTTGGGTTCAAATCCTGATGGAATCCTAAAATTAAACAATAAAAAAATGGAATCTAGTCTGGTAAAAAAAATCGACTGATAACAATGTACACGATATAAGTGTGCGAGTGTTTTTACCTCTCCAAGTGCGGGAGTATTGCTAGCGTCTGTGATTTCGAACGATAAGTTCACTTCCTACTCCAGTGAAGGCTCGATTTATGTCGGCTAAAAACAATTATACCACCTGCCCACAAGGTATGCTTGGATATGATTCCTTAAGCGTTGGAAGAAATCAACGTGCCTGTTTATATTAAAAGGTCTTTAAAATTGAGCGTTTTTTTTTAATTCTATTTTTTTTAAATTCTTGAATAAAACACACAATTTGCTTTGATTTAATTTTTTTTAATTGGTCATTGAAGTATAATGTATGCCATTTAAACACAAAAAACAATATTAGTCAAATGTTCACCTCTTGCAGATCCACAGATGTCCACTCTTTTGTCAAAATTTTCGATGACATTTTGGCATAATTGTGGTTCTGACTCACCAATAACGCGAATAATTTCGTCCTTCAGTTCAGGAATTGATTGGGGGTCATTCTTATTTATTTATTTATTTAACACTTTTATTGCAATACAATCTGGCGGGCTTATTGCCAGGCGGCAATCTCTTCCAACCAACCAGACAAAAGTAAATGAAGCAAGTTACGTGGTCGCATAAATCATTCAAATGACTATCCATCCCCACGAAATCCATAAACATATACGTGAGAACATGCCCACAAACCCCACAAAGACGGACAATCACCCGAACACTATTTTTCATATAAAGTGAGATATCATCAATCAAAAGGAAAGGAAGGGATGGTGGAGAGGAAAGGAAAAGAAAAATCAGGAATGAAACACGTTATTTTACTGACTAGAAATTAAGAGTTTTTTCAGTCGCTTCTTAAAGCATGCCAAGGACGGAGCGAGTCTTATATTGGTTTGTAACTGATTCCAAAGTCTCACTGCATGGACAGTAAAGGACGACGTGAAAAAAGAAGAGCGGTGAACTGGAAAGGCCAATAAACAATCTCTGTTTGAGCGTAGCGCTAATCCATGATTGGAAAGACGCTGAAAATTTTCGGCGAGATAAGAGGGTGCGGCGGGACAGTTAAGGATATTATACAATAGAGACAGTATGTGAATTTGGCGTCTATTTCTAACATTCAACCAGTTCAATGCCTTCTGGTATGAAGTTATATGATCGTACTTTCGTAGGTTGAAAATAAATCTTAGGCACACATTTTGAAGACGCTGTAATTTGTCCAGCTGTTCCTCTGTAACATCCAAGTAACATACGTCCGCATAGTCCAGAATCGGAAAGAGCAGAGATTGTACGAGTAAATTTTTGGTTTTAGTTGGTAGAAATCTTTGCAACACTTTAAGGGAATGAAGGCTGAAGAAGATCCTTCGGCTTACCTCATTTATTTGATCTCGCCATGAGAGAGTGTTATCTATTAGCACTCCTAGGTTTTTAACAGTTTTATGTAATGGTATAATAGAGCCATCAAGTAATATTGGAGGAAGTAAGTCAGTGTTGAATTTACCGAGAAGCTGAGGGCTGCCAATGAGGATCGCTTGAGACTTCTTAGGATTGATGAGTAAGCCATGCTCCCCAGTCCACTCCGAGATCGATTGAAGGTCCGTATTTAAATTGTTCAAAGCCGCGTGATAGAAATTTGGATCAAAATGAATATATATCTGCAGGTCATCTGCATACAGATGATAAGAACATTTAAGAGACGATGTTATTGGGTTGATGAATATAGAAAAAAGGAGTGGAGAGAGAATTCCACCTTGGGGAACGCCTGCAGAGAGATCAGTCCATTCAGATATACGCTCTTGGTATTTACAGGATTGTTGTCTTCCCTTTAAATAGTTCGAAAACCAGACTATGACCGATTCAGAGAATCGTAATGAACGCATTCGAGCCATAAGCAGATCAAAGTCTACAGTATTGAATGCATTGCTGAAATCCAGTAGACATAACAATGTCAACTGCTTAAAGCTCATTCCACGTCTCACGTCATCCGTGATCTTGACCAGTGCGGTAGTGGTACTATGTCCCGGACGAAATCCTGACTGCAATGGATTAAACAATTCAAATTGATTAAGGTGGGAGTCAATTTGTATATGAACAATTTTTTCAATAATTTTGGATAGTGTGGGCAGAATAGATATGGGCCTAAAATCTTTATATGACGTGGGTGAGTCAACTTTCGGGATCGGAATAATTAGAGCCCTCTTCCATACACTAGGAAAGCTGCTAGTAGACAAAGAAAAATTTATAATATGTGTTATGATAGGAAGAATAGCATCGATAATGAAGGAGATGAATACAATCGAAATATTGTCGTCACCCATCGCTTTTGAGGATATAGTCAAAAGAATACGACGAACCTCACCTACATCAACCTCCGAAAAGTGGAGCTCAGGAACATTGGGTCGAGGCATTACATGAATTTTTCGGAGAGTGTTCTCCTTTGTGGTAATGTCTAAACTGAGTGATGGTGTTGCAAAATGTCTATTAAGGTTATTAACATCTAATGTGAAGTTACCTGAGGTGTCCGAGGATTTGACACCCATCGAGTTCAGGACCTTCCACCTTTTTGCAGGCTGACAGTTTTGAAGGGTGTCAAAATAGTGTTTTCTTTTTGCATTCCGACATAATTGTGTACATTTATTGCGAAGTCGTCGAAAAATCTCCCATAGTTGATCATTGGGATTAGATTTGAAGTTTTTTTTCGCTTTGTCACGTCTAGCCATGTTTTTTTTAATGTCGTCAGTCAGCCATGGGGCAGGTCTATACTTTAAGTGAGTAAGTTTAAGTGGAGCGTGTTTGTCGCAGAGCTCTAGTAAAAACGTGTTGAATAGATTTATTTTACTATCTATATTATCCAATCGTTCGATGGCCGCCCAGTCAACTTCGCTTGCGTCGGAAAATAAGGCGTCCCTATCAACGCGTCCAAAGCTTCTCAGGAATTTTCTCTCTTTTGAGAGTTTCGGAGCGTGGTTGATCAGTGAGATATATATCAAATCATGATGCGAGAAGCCTGGAGCATCAATTTGTCCATGAGTTCGAACTGCAGAGGGATTTGAGGTAATAATTAAATCTAGAAGGCTTTGGGAATTTCTTGTTACATGTGTACAGTTTAGGGGCATTATTGAGAGGTTCATTGACTGTACGATTCTCAGGAGTTTATCAGATCGGCCGTCATTTTTTTTAAGGCACGTATTGAAATCTCCCATTATGAGAGTGGTATTGAAATTAGGAGTATGATCTTCAAGAAGTTTTTCTAACTCGTCAAAATAATTATTATTAGGAGGACAGTATATTACTCCGATGAGATATTTAATGAAGTTGTAGTGAAGGGATATAAATAAATATTCTGGGCCTCCAGAGTAAGGAGCTTGGGATTGACAGATGATAGAAAAATTTATATTATTCCTCAAATATATGCAGACTCCTCCTCCCATTCTCCCCACCCTGTCTCGCCGAACTAGATGGAATCCTGGAAGAGAAAAAAGTGAGTTTGATAGTGATGGTTTCATCCAGGATTCGCTAACCAGCAGGGCATGGACAGGCTGGTCATGAAATGAGGTGAGCAGCTCAGAATAATGGGCGGGTATGCTTTGGGCATTTATATGGCATGCGTGAAAGTCATTGTTAGCTGTAGAGAAAGCAGAGCGGAGATGATTATTCAAAAGTAATGGCGGGTTTGTATCAGCGAAATCTGAAGAGTCTGAAGATGACGTGTCCAATGTAGATAGGAATTCAGGAAAGGGTGAGGGAGTAGATAGAAGGGTATGCGAAGTAGGTAGAGTCATGGAATCATCGGGAGATAAGGGGGGCGATGACATTAAATATTTGTTCAAAAGAAAAAAACACAAAATAAACTAAATCAACGAAAAAAAACAAGCTCAGAAATACAAAGCCAAGAAACAGCGAATTTATTCTACTGTCACGCGTCGTACCCCTGTCTAGTTGATTGAAGGTCACAAACAAGAAATAAAAACAAGCAAAAAAAAAAAATTTGAAAAAATTACAAAACCTTTAGAGACTTACAATGCAAGTCATTAAAAATACATACAAATACAGAGAGAGAAAAGGAAACAAGAAACAAATGTAAAAGTAACACTTAACGTAGTTCAGGCAAGTGGAAGAGAGAAAAAAGAAAATATGAATATATTTCCACAGCTATAATGTAATCAGTAAGAGAATATCTACATTGAGTGTGGATTGCCTCAAGTTGTAAAATGGAAGCTGTCAATCATGAAAAGGAAAAAAAAATAGCAACAGATTCCCAAAAAAAAAAAAAAGAAAACAGAATGTAAATATAGGCAAGTCAAAATAATAGGATAAAAAAAAAACAGTTTAAAGGCAATATACAGCGGCAGGAACACAGCTCAATAGTACAGTGGGTAAAAAAAAAAACAAAAAAAAAAAAAATCAAAAACAATGAATAGTTTGAGTCTGACATTTGTTCCCGCCATCAAAAATGTAAGATATGCTATGTACCGAGCGCGAGTATTGCCACAACGGAGGTGCAAGTCGCATTGCTGTCAAAATTTATTGTCGATTGCAGTACAAGCAGCATATATCACCCGACGCATGAATCAACTCAAGGACCCAGTTAACAGACCAAACAAAAAATTCGGGCTAAGTACGCCGAGCCGAACTCCCGATCAGGCAACATTGCCTTGACTGCCGATCAGCGCGACTCGCATATGCTCTATGACATTTATTCCGCTGATTTATTGGTCTTCATAACGCGGCAACACTCGCGTAATCACAACACAATATTTGACACAAAATTTGACAGTTTGTTAAAATGTTTTAAAATAATAGAAGAGAAAAAAAAAATACTAGAAGCACGTATCACTTGGAGCCCGATGATTTTCCCCTCTTAGAGCTCTGCCTTGTTGATCTCGCCTGGGTCTCGCTATCCAAGGTTACTTCGTTTGTTCCCTTTATGTTCTGCAGCTCCTGCAAACTTGTGAGATGAAAGATTTTGTCACGGTGGCGAACTACAATCCTTCCATCTCTGGTCCAGCAGCTTCGCGGAGGAAACAATCTGCGAGCCTCCATAAAGACCGTATAGCGACTCGGGGTCAGGGACTCCGTTATTAATATCTCCTTCCCCTTGAGGTTCCTCTTCTTATTAAACACCTCTTGGCGTCTTATTTTATTGCAAAAATTAACAACAATGGGGCGCTTACCCGTTGTTCCCCGTCCCAAGCGAAAACAGCTGACGATGTCGTCCGGACTGAGCTCCACACCCAGGTCAGTCCGGGCGCACGCTATGATCGCCTCCCTGGGCGAGTCAACCTCACTCTCTCGGATCCCGTGGAACAATAGAGTGTTCCTTCGGGCCACCGCCTCGAGATTGTCGATCCGGGAGTGGAGATCCTGCTGAACCTTGAGCACCTTTTTCATGAGGGTCATAATTTGCTCCTTAAATCTCACAAAATCCCCCGTCAGTGAGGTTAGGTCTGGAGAACGGGCGCCATCTCCAGTTTGACGGAGCCTCTCCTCGAATGACGCCATCTCAGTTCTAAAGAACACCATCAGCTCCTCCGTATTACCACCCTCCATATTAACCCTCAGTAATTAGTAATAAAATTTAAATATTTAAACTCGCGTGACAGTTAACGCGTCTTCACTTTTCGACCATAGACAATTTATAGACTTGGACATAGACAACTTTCGACCATAGACAACTTATAGATCTTATAGACTTGGCTTTTCACGTAAACCCAGAGAAAATAGTCCAACGGTTTCAGATCACATGATCTTGGTGGCCAATTAACATCACAGTTTCCGGAGATTACAATACATAAAATAATTCAACAATTTGAACGCGTTGTTTTATTGTATACGACTCCATTTTTATAAATGTTATACATTACACTTCTCAAATGTCACAAGACCCAGGCAAGTTCGCGACGCCATCTGTGTTTTATCCAAGAATTAAAAAAAAAACGCTCAATTTGAAAGACCCTTTACATCCAATAGGATTGACATAAGAAGCTTGTGTTACATAATGTCCATAGTGATAATACTGCAGCATAGATGAAGGTAACTCCACACAAGTGGGTACAAGCAAAACGCCCAGTGCTTTTTAAATTGGACAATGGACTCCATTTTTATAAATGTCATACATTACACTTCTCAAATGTCACAAGACCCAGACAAGTTCGCGACGCCATCTGTGTTTTATCCAAGAATTAAAAAAAACCGTTTAATTTGAAAGACCCTTTACTATATAAACAAATAGCTAACAGGAAAATAGCACACCCTTTGTCGATTGACAATCTTTTGTTTGATGCACTGGACAATTATTTATGCCATCATGAATTAAGATTGTTTTCGGTACCGTATTCACGAACAGAGCTGTTAAGAGCATCACCACATGCACATGGAATGATTTTGTTGAATGAGTTTTCGATGTCTTCCACATCTTGGTGGATAAATTGAAGATTGAACTCCTTAATAAACTTTATTGGCATAATTGAATCACTTCACAGGGAAGCGTGAGAACATTGTTGTTAATGTCATTAATATTTAGATTTAAATGTTTTTTTTTCTATTTGAAAAATCAACTTTGTGTTCTTCATCATCCGTATTCTGTGATGTTTGTTTAGTTCACATGGTCTTTAACTTTTTGCTTTTAAATTTTTCAGACCCATGATAATTCATCTATACATAAGCGGCTGGCACAAATCCCTTTAAACGCTGATCGCCGGATGAATCCCCCTTTCCTACGCTGTAATTAATTCTCCGCTAAGCAAACCTTCCTGCCATAGAAATAAAGAAACCTTCATTAATTGCGCCGTTCCTTGTCCATACAGACGCGACCTGGATTCGGACAAACAAGATAAATTCATTACAAACAGACCAGAGTGATTTATATCTGCAGACTGAATATTCCAAACAATCTTATTTACATTTCCGAAAAGCTTTCGAATTTGATCAATATGCTCTAAAAGCATTTAAAAAATCTAGGAATTTGTACAACGCTTTTTAAAAACATACTCAAAATGCTTCATTATGTATCTTCAGTAGCTAATAAGTCAGGTCAACTGAGAATCATATTATATGTAAAATAGCCTTAAAACAGTCTAAGGGCCTGTCCAGATGAAGCGTTTTACGCGCGATTCAAGTAGTGCGTTTCGATTTGATTAAGGTAAATTGACCTGGCTTCGCGGTATTTATGAAATTTACGAACATGTATGTTTCTGTAAAATGTCTTCTTCCTCCGTGCGATTGAGTTAGGAGAAAGAAGACATTTTACAGAAACATACATGTTCGTAAATTTCATAAATACCGCAAAGCCAGATCAATTTACCTTAATTAATTCGAAACGCGCTACTCGAATCGCGCGTAAAACGCCTCATCTGGACAGGGTCTTAAAATTGCTATAAATCGAACTTGGGTCACCTAGGTGTTTAATAACTATGTTAATCACTAGGCTACGGTGCCATTCTTAAGATAACAAGGAAAATATATTTAAATATAACTTTTCTTCCTTATTTTTATGGTATCTATCAACATATCGGGATAATTGAGCGATAATTTTGATTTTGAGATTAATAATGAATATTACAAAAAAAATCAAGAATAAGGGTAGAAAGGTGGTGGTTGGTGAGGATAGAATGAAACGAAGGTCTTTTATCTCTATCTACCGCAAGATGTTATGATGGTTAGTATTAATTAAATAAAAGGCAAGACAACAGAGGAGTCGGAGAAACTTTATCAATGACTTGAGAAGATGAATAGATGTTGAGACTGTGAAAGTTGTATACCATATTGTGAAAACAAAAGTCTGTGTCCTCTGTCTATCGTAGAGTAGGCAGATACACTTTATTATATGCATATTTCTTCCCAAATATCAGAATCGATGTCTGTTGCTATTCATATTAGATATTGAGCATCTCATATGTTCCTTAGTCAAGCTGGAGTTAAAAGAGGATGCTAACTGTTGACGTAAAAAATAGAGTAGCAGTTGGGTAATATGTGACTTGGTGAGAAGTACAGACTTCTTAAACTCATCACTAGGTGTAACTTTCGGTATCCACAAAAGTCACCAAATTTTTGAGGATGCTAAATCGATTCTTCTAAGGTATCATTGCCTTTAGAGTCTATGGCAGAACAGAATAAGACAAAGAGAAATCAACATTCATGCTCTGCAAGTGGATGCCCCAAGTAAGATTCCTAGCGGATTCATTTCTAGACTGATATTACTCGTGGACTGTTTTATATTAGAATTTATGTTTTTCTATACCTTATAAATTGTTTATCATAAATTCTTACAGCGCCATTATGCAACATAAAAATAGCGCTATATAAAACTCTGTCTAACGAAAGGCATGGAACTTCGATGTCCTCAGTATCGGAACTTTGGGTTTGATATGTCAAGACTGTGCTTATTCAAATTACAAATACAACAGCTTGTATACAAATACAACAGCTTGTATACTAAAAACTTATTTGTGCATAGGCGTTTTCTTTCCTTAAGATGACTGACAATCATTTCGATCATAAGGGATATCATATTATCAAAAAAAAAATCCGTATACGAGTTGATATTCTGCGTAAACTAATTGTATTTTTCTCGCTTGTGTCCATCGGAAATAAGTAAATCGTTTTCAAGATTTGCAGTTTTGGAAATATTTTACGTTTAATATATACAACCTTCTCATTAATAGCAGGCACCACGTTGACCTATTTAAAACATTGACATATGAAAGGGAAAACGTTGATTCTGGCCATTTTTAATATGCACTTAAATCAGGGTAAGAAATTCAAATGCTTGTGAGAGATTTGAAGTTATAGAAAAAACTACAGCCAAGAGATTGATGTAAATCAACCAAAATAATTACTTTTCAGAACCAACCGAGAACTAATCTAAACTATGTGAATGAAATTTATTGAAAAGTCAAACGATGCGTGTTATATGCCCCTTTCCCTAAGTAACACGGAAGGGGAGTCCCCTTAAATTTTGAATTGGAGAACCAGGGGCGGGTAAGGGATATGTTTCAGATTTAAGAATTAAATAGAACAGATTTACTTTGTGATTTATCCTTCAATTTATTCAAAAAATATTTGGCTCAAATATATAATTTCATTGTTATTCTTCATTAAGAAACCACGTTGTGGGAAATATGACAAAATCTACTATGGCCAAATTTATAAGAAAAAATTGGCCTATAATTTTCAGCACCAAATAAAAAAAAAGAATTCTGATTTTTCTATAGCATTCTATGTCCGTATCGTCCAATAATTTTGCATTTGATTATGTTTCATCTTAATATGTAGTCATTCCTTTGAGACCCTTACGACATTATTTATTTATTAAAAAAATTAAAACAGCAATAAAATAGACCTTAAAACATTTCATATAACAAGAGTGGACATCAACAATAATATTGAAAAAAAAAACTTCATGGACACTGGAAAAAGCAGTAAAAAAAGTATGTGGAACATTGAAAGTCAACTTTATGAAACATTGTTAAGATTTGTGTTAACTGTGAACCTAAAAACTAACAAAGCATGTCTAACTAACTAACAAAGCATGTCTAACTAATTAACAAAGCAATCGAATGAGTTTTTTTGTTCACTGTAACATTATATTGTTATTGTTAATTAATAAAAATAAAAGTGCAATTTACGAGTACATTACACCTTTAGAAAGCAAACTCTGCTCAACGGGTGAAATGTGTAAGGAAATGAGATGTTCAAACCGTTATTGTCAAATTGGACACTAATAAAGCGAGACGAATTAGTTTTTTTATGCACTGTAACATTAAATTTTGTTAATTAATAATAATTATGTAAGGAAATGAGATGTTTAAACCATGATTGTTTGATTGTATGGTATGTTCGAGCATTTTTTTTTGTCTAAGAAATGACATTTATATATAATCAATGACATTTTCATATCAAGAAATCGACGTGTTTATGAGACGTCCGTTGATACTGCGTCGAATATTAAGATATATCAAAAGGCCATTGATCTAAACAGAGCCAACAAGTCGAATGTTTCTAACTGAATGAACCTGTTTAACGACTAGAAAGCGTTGCCTGAGAATCTAAAGGCTTACGGCGGCTCAGTGTTCAGAGACTTTCTTCAGAGTAATAATAATAACAAAGGGACGATTTTACGAGTTTAGCGTTATGCTTATTAAAATATAGACTCTAAATTTATTTTTTATTTTCAAAAAGGTAATTTTGAAGCACTACAGGTGAAATGATGTCTAGAGGGTTGTTAAAAACTGAGATGTTAATAATAAATAACAAATTACCATTCATCAGACCATTGTCATTATCAATCTAAAATAATATGACATAATAATGAGGAAGGATAATAAATCCAATGCAGTCTGATTATTTTTACAGATCGTAAGAGAATAAAATCGAGTCCGACACTGGCTATAAATATAATGTTAACTATGCTAATTAACATTTAACTAATTGCGGTTCACCAGCATGTTTACCACTGTGCTATCGAGATTACTCCAACAACGATATAAGCATTTAGTTTCCATCAAAGTCGACGCTTAAAAACTACACAGATTAAGGAACACTAAATTCGAATTAACTTTTGCTGGGAATTGCGTAAAAAGTTTATTTCGCAAAAGCTTAACTATATTTAACGCTAAAACGCTAGACGTCGTATCTGAGCAAAAGCTTGACTATATTTAACGTTAAAACGCTAGACGTCTTATCTGAGCAAAAGCTTGACTATATTTAACGTTAAAACGCTAGACGTCTTATCTAAGCAAAAGAGGGATAAACATTTTATTCTATAAAGTAAATTTATAATGCTGAAATAAAAAAGAAAAATAAATATGTTGATGTACTCGTAAATCAGGGTTTCGCAACTTTTTTGGACCATCGCTCCCTTGCAGCATCTTAGAATAAATCGAAGTCCTCCTAGAGGATCATCGGATATTGCTAGTTCTTGTAAATACGAGTATAAGGTTAAAAAACGCGTTTAATGATACTAATATGTTGGTTCGTTTATTTCGTCAAAACATTAAATTGTAATAATTATAAAACTATCATCAATGAACACGATTGTAAAATATGAAATTAATAAACTTAATAATGATTATCATTATTAATGTGAGCTACTTATGTTACATGGATTTTTCGTGAGTTTTCATATATTTGGTTGCAGTTTTGTAATAAAAAGTCTAAACTCTTCACGACTGTCAATTTTAAGTCGATTTATATTTTATATCTCGCTGAAACTCTCATATTTCTGACACTTTGTAATTTTTTAAGAACTTCTAGCTTTTCCAAACTAAAACTGTTGTTTTTATTTCTAGAATATTTTATAGCCACAATGACTCCCTTGAAAGCCCTAACGCCCCCTAATTATTCTGTAAACCTTAATGCCCTCCCTAAAAAAATAAAATTCGCCCCCAAAGGGCAATATTTTCACCGATGGGAATCGCTGATGTAAGTGCTTTAATTTATAAAACATATCTAATTTTTCAAAAAACACAGATTTTCAGATGGAAAAGGTTCAAAAGAGAGGTGGTATGATAAACGATGTGTTTTTACTATCACCTTTGGAACATCGACATATTATATTTAATATGCCTTCAGCTTTATTTAAATAATAAAATGGTGGGTAATAAATAAAGCTGTTTGTAGTTTAGGTCCTTCAGATAAAAGTCCAAATTGGAAAGCTAAAAATATACCAAAATAATATTGATAAGAGTTTCAGTGTGTTTCACCGAACAATAAAATAATACCTCTTCAAGATTGGAAGAAGTATCAAAAAGAAAAAAAATATTAAAGTAGATAATGCAGCTTTAAGTGCACATACTTTACCATTCATGTTCAATTTGGGTTGTAATAACGAATCTATCTTTTTCCGGATTTCGCTTTAGACTTAAGGGTTGTTGGTTGTACAGAATGTGATTTCTGAGAATCACCGACAATAATTTTTCGATGAGTCTTCCGGTCATTTGAGTACATTGCTCGTGGCCAATAAGATAGTTTGGAGATATTTGTGGTTACTGGAGACGTGAAAGGATGACGTATGTTACAAGAGGAAGAATCCCAATGTGTTGGACTGACCAATTGAGAAACGCAACTGGACTACCCTTAACAACTGTCCTTCGAGCCACGGAGTGCAGGGATGAATAGAGAGGAGTTGTCAGATTCTATCATGGGAATTACGATACTCAGTTATAAGTTACACGACAGGATGGGATGGTCAGTAGTCATTTACATTTTTATTCTGTAATATGGACGCCAGTAAGGGTCAAGTGTTTATCAGTTTATAAAAAAAATCCGTCTCTACATTAGTGAGAACCACCCCTGACTGTATCCTAGAGTCTGCTTACTGGGGATGTTTAACTATAGATCATTACATAGTAGAAGAGTTCATCGATTGGGTTTCCACTTTTTTGTTTGCTATGGGGTAATGTATGGGGTAATGTTTGCTATGGGGTAATGTAATTCAACCGTCCTGAAAAGTCCTGATTTATATGTTCCAGATAATTAATCTGAGGTAACGCGCTCATATGTTGTTCTATCACCTTAAATGTAGAACCAACCTGCCTTTGGAAATACAATTAGATAGAGCAATCAGACTTTTTAACCGTTTTTGTTCTCAGATAAACGTTTTTCATGTCACTCAACTCTTTCAGGGAAAAACTCATAAATTTAGCGTAATCCTGTAAATTGTTTCTGTTTTAACGTTGTTATTTATAACATGCTATTATTTGTTTTAATGTTATTCATGCAAAATGTCCTTAAATTGTGAATTTTTTTATGTGGCTCAACAAGACGACCTCCGTGGCCTGTTGGTAAGACGCTTGTGTGCCGATCCGGAGGTTGCGAGTTTGATCCCCGCTGGAATCCAGATTTTTTTTAAATGGGATTGCTGTCTGTTTTTCATTTAGGGCCCATTATAACATCTTTCTGATTGGCTGAAAGAGATTGCCACATGGTAATACGCCAGGTTAAATAAAAAATTAGAACTCAAATTTTATTTCAATGAAAAAAAAACAAGTTTATTTAAAAAGTTAATGTTTGAAAAATAATATCAGCCAAATGATCACCTCAGCTCCTGTTACAGATGACGACTCTGAACAAAATTTTCAATAACGGATTCACATAAATGGATACGTACTCGTATATCTGCAATGAAACGAGTGATGTAGGATTTAAGGTCATCGATGGTTTTTGAATTCTTGGCGTATACTTGAGATTTATCATAACATACGAGTAATTCTACAGAAAAAAATCTAAAGGGGTTAAATCACACGATCGTGGCGGCCAATTCACATTTCCACGACGAGAACTTTTCCTGAAACAAAGCCATTGTTTCATCAGCAGTACGATAAGTAGCCCCGTCCCATCTTGCTGGAACCACATGTTTTCCAAGTCCAAATAATTCAATTCATGCCAAAAAAAGTTTGAATCATGTCACGATATCCATTTCCATTGACCGAAGGTATCATAGGGGGTGGCACAACATGAATTGCAGTTTTAAATTTGCCGCCATTTTTCAGCTATCAAACGTATAATATTTATAATGGACATACGTCATCTACATAACCTACAAATTAATAATGCAGTGGTACGCGATTGCGTCACTTAATTGAAATTTAAAATTGCAGTCTTTGTCGCGCCACCCTAACTTGGTTTTTACTTTTTGGTATATTCGTTTATCTTACGAATTAGGGGAACCTGTAATTTAAGAATCTTTGTACTGTATTACGCTTTTGTTGTATATAATACAAACTGGCGAGTTTATTGTCACTTGGTAAAATTTTCCAACTAACCATAAAGACGTGTGGGAACCACGGTCGTCGCTGAATATTGTCAACACATACGGTCAAAGATCGACGAAACGACCTTTGGATATGTCCAAAGGTCACATACCAAAACAATGACGCGGCCGGACATCGCGCCGGTCCCGTAAACAAATTGTTTACCCACAATACTATTTACGATGCATTCCACAGTAGAAAGAGAACGCATCACGCTGTCTCGCCGATCCCGCAAACAAATTGTTTACCCACAATACTATTTGCGTTGTCTGCAATACTGCAATCGACCATTTCGGCACGCACAGAAGTGAGATAAAAATATATCGCGGGCGCACTTCCGCGCCCATTCTGAAATGTATAAATAAAACATTCATTCACTCTCTCTTTCCGCATTGCTAATTGACGTATTTTATTTATTTACCAACAACTACTATCATCATCTCTTCAGACAAGAAGCATTCTGCTAAAGACGTAAAGAAGGTCATGAGTGAAAATCAGGTCCAATTCATTTAAAAAAATCGGGATGCCAATGCAAGTTGAGTCTGCAACCCCCGAGCAAGAAGATATATATCTTATCAACTAGTCCAGGAAGTCCGTCAGCTACCTGTCTAAATTGACATTATGAATACGAGTCTAATGTAAAGATTATGGAAATCGTCTTACATGCAAAGTATTTTCAAATACGGAAAATATAAACGAGAATTCGGTTTCGATTTAGTAAAATGCCTTTGAGGAATTATTCAAGGCTCACTAAATACAAAAAGGGAATTCCATTAAGCTATTTAAATAAGGAAACGGCTCTTAGATACTTTTACGAATGGAATTTTTCATTTCAATTTCCCGCAAAATTTATTTTGAATGGACCCTACTGAATATTTCAGCAACTGAGGGTGTTGGGAAATAGTATTAAAAACCACTGAAGTATTCTTAAGACTTAAGTACTATTTAAATTAAGTAGTTCAGATGAATAATTTAAAAACTAGTGTTATTAAAGCGAATTTAAATACGAGGCGTATCCAGAAAGTAAGAGTACTGAGGCTCTCACGACCGGATGGATTTTATTTTTCGACATGTTGGCTACACTTCCGTGTAACCTGACCCTTCCCCTCCGCAACGAGACCGGTTTGAGGTCAGTATGTTGAGAAGTGTCGACGCGACAACACGTTTCGTGAAAAACGTAAATCCAATCTCCCGCCAAGTGCGAAATACGGGGCGTCATCCGTTATCTCGTTTGGAAGGGAAAACTTCCGGTTGAGGTTTATAATGAGGTGAAAACTGCATATGGTGATAAAGCTATGAACCGTACGAGTGTGTACAAGTGGTGTCGCGAGTTTAAAAACGGTCGTACGTCTGTGCATGATGATCAGAGGAGCGGAAGACCTTCAATTGTGACTAACGAAATTGACGAAATTGTTTTGGGACTGTCAAGGCATAATTTTAATTGAATATATGCCTCAAGGGGAGACCGTCAACTCTGCAAGATACTGTGAAACCCTAAAAAAATTGCGGCGGGCGATTCAGAACAAGAGGAGAGGCATGCTGACAAAGGGAGTTTGCCTGCTGCACGACAATGCCAGACCACACACGGCCAACGCCACGAATGAACTGCTCGCCTCGTTTAAATGGGATGTCCTGAACCATCCCGCGCATTCCCCTGACCTAACACCTTCAGATTACTATCTCTTTACCTCCCTGAAGCTGCACATGGGTGGAAAAAGGTTTTCAGCCGACGAGGAGGTAAAGGAGGAGGTGGAGAAGTGGACGGAGGGGTTGGCGGGAAACTACTTCGAGGAAGGCATCAAAAAGTTGATACGGCGCTTCACCACCTGCATTGAGAGGAATGGCGACTATGTCGAAAAATAGCTTACATATGTACTACGGTAACCACGTAATTTTTTTGTTTAAATAAAAAAAATTGTAACCTACAAAAACTCAGTACACTTACTTTCTGGACTTACCTAGTATAAGAATACGCAAAAAACAAAATAATATTTTTTCTTTATTTTATGAAAAATCCTCTCTCTTCAATTATACAGTGTGTATTTTCCTATTTCACAATTTATTTTTTTCTCTATTCCTCCTTTCTCTTAATCATTTCTTATATTTAAAAAATAATGTTTTATAACTAAAATAAAATAACATTTTATATATCATAATGCAGAGAACGGATTCTCTTCAAGGGCGCTTTATTCCAGGATTTGAACCGACTATTATTAACAGAATAAATTATTACGTAATAAAATTAGGTAGTTGTCCACATCTGCATATATTAAAAAAACATATTTGGTAAGACAACCGCAGAATACTTGCCAAGAGAAGCCGAAGTACAAATACACCTTTGAAGATCTTCCGCTATATGAAAGCATCTTATTCGACTTTAGATGTAGTGCATTATATTTATGTTTTGGGAACAGATAGTAATGAAAAGCTAAAAACGAAAAACTTTGAACAATGAAAAGCTAAAAAAAATTATTAAATCTAACATTGGTCCAGTAATCATTTTAAAATTCTGAGTAAAAATATCCCAATTGTTTTATTCATAATTGAAATCTGGAAAAAAATATATTGTTTCAGTTTTGATCTTCTCGTCTAATTAATAATCCAAATCCTTTCAAAAGATGCTGCTTAGATTCCTCACCGTACAAGAGAATGCATCATCAGTGATGCTAATTGAATAATGTCCTTAGTCAATATTTATTTTTATAAATATTGACTCAAAACATATCTCTGCTCAAACAAAAGCTACAGAGCTTAAAAAACCAACGAAATATAATAATAACTTCAAAACAAACTGCAATATTAAAAAAATATTTAGTTGTAAGAATTGATCTCCAATTAAAAGTTAGTGTGTAGGTGTTACCTATTTCTAATATCACTGGTTATGATTGTGTTGATTCCTTGGCAAAGAAAGCACGTTTAACCGGTTGTCTCCTATTTAATTTTTCAGAGCCAGTGAGTAACAGATCTTGAAATAAAATTAAACATGATACTTGACACCGATGGGCACCAGATTGGAATATAATTGGTGTAAATAAGCGTTCTAGATATAAATCAATCCTAAAATCTATCTCTATGAAACCATGGTTTAATATAATAAGAATGAACAAGATGGAAGTGGTAGTCATGTGTCGTTTATGGACGGGCCACTGCGTGGTGACTAGTCAACATTACAGAATATATATTGTGGAGAATTCCGGCTACGAGTGTGGTCTGTATGATGAAACTATAGACCGTGTTGTTTTTCAGAAGTTGTTTGGAACAGTTCCTCCTTCATCTCAACGTGACGTCACGCTCATGAAAAAATAAAGAAGATTTCGATATTTTAGTGTAGATCGCGCTGGATGGAGACTTATTTTGTCCCCATCGATGGGATCGAACAACTGTATCTGAAAAAATACATACTCGTAAATCAATAAGGATGTGGTTTTAAGATGCCCTTGCAGTAACATATACTTTATAATAAAATATTCTTTAATAATTAAAATTTGATTCTGATTTTTTAACGATCTTTGTTCCCAACTTAATACTCAACACCAGTTGCGGTTTGACAGCCCTATCATAAATAAAGTAATACAAGCCTCTATGAAATTTAAGGTCAGATATATAATATGGATAATCAAGGTCATACAGTAGAAGATTAATGTAGTTAATCTTCGAGATGACATAGTTATTTTATAAGCGGACATTATATATTATTTAGCAGGCATTGTTATTTTGTAAGATTTAGCGTAGGGTTCAGGGCGACCATAAAACTGGACTATAATGGGCGTATGACCGATAATTATTCATTATACTCGTATGTAGAGTCTGAGGGGCGACAAACATTGATCTAATAATACATTTCAAAGAACAATGAAAATATATACCGACATTTTAGAATGGACTTTTGATATAGCCCGAAAGGCATTTAGTTTACAGTAAGAACAATTGAATCAAATGATATTTTGATCTCAAAAAAACTCTTCTCGTTCTGCTTATTAATTAAATTAATCATTGATTCATATTTTTTCTGAACAATTTCCTTCTGAATTTTGTCACACAAAGTTATCGCATTCAATTAAATTTAGATTTCTTTTGGTCTTTTTCACCCTTATATTTCACTCTCCATCATAGTTGACACTAAAATACACCTGAGATCTTTTTTTAATGTTTTTTAACACTGCTTGTTTCAAGTTAATATGTTTTACTTTCCCATTGACATTGTTTCTTTTCATTTTACTTCGTTCAATATATTTTGTAGCTCTTTATTATGTAAAAAGAACTATCCAATTAGCGAGATTTCTTACTTGTTCTTAACTTTCATTGCTCACCCCTACACTGCATTTACTTATAAAGAACTACAATATTCCTTCTAATCTGCTTACAAACTACATTAAAGTCTTATGATTAAAGCAATTAGAATTTAGTATTAAATTTTGAACCAATGTGCAGCGGGCTAGTAACCGTTTATTGATCTCCGGTTAATATTGGGTTATGAATCATTCCCTGTCTTCTCAGATGCGGCCGGTAATAGTAGTTTAAAATCTTCTAACGGACATATATGTGTTAAAAGGACTCAATCCACAAAACATATATTTTCTATTTATCAAAAGGTTCGACCGAGAATCAATTACGAGCGGTCAGCTTTGATTCTCTTGTAACGTGAATTTTATTAAGACATTCTTTCGAGGTTTTAAACTATTACATTTAATAGTTTAAATTATTTTTATGCTTGCATACACATATGTTTGTATATAGGGAATATTAAATTCACTAATTAAGGTTTCAGTTTTAACTTTGTGAAACTTCATGTAAGAATATTTTACATTAAATGACTTATTCCACTAACCTACATTAATCCCGCTACACGTGTTTATATAATATTTGAATGATCCAAGTTTGTTACGAGAGTAATGCTTAGGTCAGACTGGTGATTTGTGTAATTAGTGGAATAGGAAAGTTATTTATTTGTAAACATGTTGGATATTTCAAATATATTTTTGATATATTTAAAAAATCCAAGAATTATACATCAATTCTGTATGTATCTGCAAAAATATGAAGTATGTTAAATGGTTATTTCATGGTTAAATTACATTTTCAAGATTTTTTAATCCGTACAAGTTCTTACTATACAAGGGGCGCGATATTTCCTCAATTATCTGAGAAGTTGTAAAATGTGAGATGGGCCTTTTTTCATAATAACGTCAAATTTTTGTCTTACACGATGGGTAGGACAGTTCACCCACAGCGGATTTTTTTTGAAAAAATATATTAAAAAGGTTGTTTACTTTGAATTATTAGATAATTTATCGTTTTTCAATATTTGATTACTTTTTGAACTTTTATTGTATCATTACTTAAATATTATTTTATATCACTGAAAACTAACATCAGACAATATATTAATAATTATAATACGAGTTGGAAAATGCTTGTCGGCAAATCCGAAGGTTTTGGGTTCGATTTCCAATGGTTCCAATAAAATGGTATCCAATCTGGTTAAGAGTCCATCTGCAAGGTTGTGGTAGCTTTTTTAACTACGGATTAATGAAAAAAAAAAACGAAAATTTTCAATGTCTGAATTTAGGTTGACGTTTTGTGTCAGCAATTTTTTTTATGTAAATATTATATAAACTTTTTTGAAAACAAAATATTATTAATAAGCTCTACTGAAAAACTTTGTGACTAAAAAATTGGGGATAGTACATATTTTTTACAATTTAAAAAATAATATCTACATATTATAATATATACATGTTATAATATCTATAGTACATATTGTAAGAAAATTGTATCAAAAAATAAAAAAATACCCAAAAATCCTGGAGTAAAATGTTATACGACAAGCAAAAATTATATTTTTCCTAAAACATGAATAACTGATACATAAAAATAAAATATGGTGAAAAAAATATGCATTGTAGATTATTTAAAATAACTCTTATTTCAATAGTTGTTTATTTATTTTTTAATACATGTTTTTTTCCACATATTTCAATAAATAAATTAAGCCCGTGAGGTTTTTACAATACCTATTAATAAGACAATTTAATTATGCAAGTGTTTTATAATATTTTTAAAATACCTATTAATAAGACAATTTAATTATGCAAGTGTTTTTTAATATTTTTACAATAGCTTTTAATAAGAAAATTTAATTATGCAAGTGTTTTTTAATATTTTTACAATACCTATTAATAAGACAATTTTATTATGCAAGTGTTTTATAATATTTGTACAATACCTATTAATAAGACAATTTAATTATGCAAGTGTTTTATAATATTTTTACAATACCTTTTAATAAGACAATTTAATTATGCAAGTGTTTTATAACATTTTGAAAAGAGAACGATTAGACATAACCACTTATTTCAGGTTTTGCGACTTAACTCACCCACTCAGAATAATTCAATATTTTAACGAGAAATTATCTCACGGCGAATAATTCAGCGGAGAACCATTTCGGACAAACGTAAGTGGCACGGGACGATAGGACGGCAAAGACGGAGCGGTAATCTGGCCGGATCAACCCTTCGTGGCGGGATAAAACCCGGGCTTACTCCTTCCAACTACCGGGACTTTCAAAACGTATACGCTAATAAAAGTTGAGATACGTGACTGAAAACTTTTATATGACTGAAATCATTGATTTTGTTAATTTGATAAAAAAATTGCTAGACAGAATATATACAAAATCTAGATACTGTTTTAACTGTCTTAATTTTTTATAAACGATACACTATTTACATAGACGCGGAAAAATATTAAAAATAAACGAATAAATGCAGTGGAAATGAGAATAAATGCAGTAGAAATGAGAATGAGAATAAATGCAGTAAAAGCGTGCTATGAGAAGAATAAGGTGACAATTTATGAAGAATATGATATAAAGGATTAGGGAGGAATATAAACTAAAGGCTAATTGATGAGTAAGACGAGAAATTGCACTGTGAGATGTATAGGATGAATGAACGAAGAAATAGTATCAAAACAAATATGAGTAGATTTATGGTAAAAAAAACACCAAGGAGAATATGGTCAGATCAACCGAATGATACGTTGAAAGAAGGAAACTTAAAAAGAAAAAAAAATGCAGGAGTTGTATGAGAAGGTGTATGATTGTAGAAGAGGCGAAGTCGATATAGAAAAATCTGGCACTCTATCCTCTCTATCTATAACAACAGGGAAACGGCGTGATGGCACGGATGATACACTAGAATTTTTAGGAGGCTACAGTTAGACAATTAATAAAATAACGAATTTTCATACAATTTACAATGAATATTCCAATTTTTATACAATTTACAATGAATTTTCAAATTTTCATACAATTTACAATGAATATTCTAATTTATATACAATTAACAATGAACATTCTGATTTTCAAAGTAAATGTTTTTTATCAACTTTTTATATATTATACTTCATAAATTTAATTTTCATAATCATACACATTTTGAGTGGTTCCTGGACGATACTTCTACCTTCAGATGTGCATAGCCGCTCGGTAACGCACTGAACTTCCGCGCGGAAGATTGCCGGTTCGAGCCCCGCACTGTGCTACTCCCCTCAAATAACAAAGGTATCTTTTTCCGCCTAGTATTCGGGGGTATAAGGATACCTACGACTTGGGTCATATCTATTCTTAAAAAAAAAAGCGAAAAAAAATGTGCCAGTGTCTTTCGATCGTTTGTCTTCGGTGTGCCATTGGATTCAGCACATCGGTGTGATCCGTGAGTTTGCTGGCATGAAACGACTCACTGATTAAAAAAAAGGAAACGAAAAACTCCACGGCACTACTTCGCTTTCTAGCAGACTTGACTATGGAATGGCGAGGAGATTCAACTACGAGGTCCAGCAACGACGACGACATTAATGACAATGTACATATTACATTTTCCTAATTTTCTTCAATTCAGTCAAAATACTAGTTAGAAAGCAAATACCCAGAGGTTAGCTTTCTGGAGGTTTTTCTTCAAAATTGACCTCTGCTCTTTATGTCTTTTAATTCATTACTAAATGGTCAACTCTTATTCATTGACCAGCCCTCACACTACTGCTTATAAAGAGATGTTATAAAGTGCAACGAATTAATTTATTAGTCATGCGCTTCGATATAATCTTATGCTATATCTATTGTAGAAAATCGATAAAAGACGTATAAGAATAGTTAGTGCGCGTTGAAAATATTTTTTCTGTTTTGAGTATTGTAAGCATGTTTTATTTGAAGAAAACAATCAGGTTGGCAATATATTCCACACCATATTTTTTTGCTAATTTTATGATTTTAACCAAATTTGTTATAATATTTAAAACCGAGTGGAAAATATTTCTGTTATCAGAGCGAGAATTTAACCTGACGATATTTTTCCCAGAATGTAACAATCTTTTGCCCAGCATTACAAAAATATGTTAATTTGCCATTGTTTGTTTTCCTATAGCAAAACGATATTTTGTATTAATTAAAAATAATCAAAGAAGTGCACTTTTCTTTTTGATGTTCGTGTATAAAAGCTTGCGGACTCCATAACTTTTTGATGTTCGTGTATAAAAGCTTGCGGACTCCATAACTTTTTGATGTTCGTGTATAAAAGCTTGCGGACACCATAACTTTAAGCTGGACCGGACTTAGGGGATGGGAACCTTTTTTACTAAAATTAAATGTAAGGAGCTATAAATGTTTTCATATATACCTTATAAAATATATTTTATTGAGCGCTGACCTGTTGTATATTTGTTGTTCCTTTTGACAGTAAATTGTATGAATCATGTTAGTGTTTCGATATTCAGATCTTTCTTGTTACATATTGTGTTTCCATTTTCATAAGCATTTTGAATTTTTATTGTATGTTGTGAAAATGGTCGAAATCGGTCGTAGATACATAAAAATGATACTTTGTTCATTGGACTAAGTAGAACCAATTTATACGACTCAGCTTTAAATTTTATGCCTGCCTTCAACATGCCTTCAATACTTATTTAAAATGAGAAAAATATCATAACTAGATACGAGTATATTGACAACCTTGTTGACCCAGTTGACAGAAAGTTAATCTTAAAAACTGGAGTTCCGGGTTCGATTATTGATGGTATAAAAATATACCCAATCTAATTTTTTACCAAAAGGCCTTCAAAATCTCCATGTTTTTTGAAATAATTTGTTAGACAGAAAAAAAAAACTCATCGAGCAGTATAGTTTAAAACGGAAATATAATAAAATTCAATATAGGCATATTATTGAAAACGGCAATAGGCAACTTGTCAATAGGTCTTATTGAAAAGTTACCTGTTATATAATTCTTATAATGTGATATAAATAGGTTCCAATATTTGATTACTAATATTATTTAGGTTCGGTGCCAAAGTTTTCGATCTCTGGCTGCAGGATAGTTCAGCGTTCTTGCCAAGAATCTGAGAAAGTGACTCAGTCAATCTCTATAGGACAATACCCTGGGAAGCGAAATCAATAGGTTTTACTCAACACTATATCCAACACCTTATCTGATACCTTGATACTTTAAATTTTATTGAGATAAGTTCAACTTTATCGAGATAAGTTCAACTTTATTGAGAGGACACAAATAATACAATTGCACGTTTTTCGTTGAATAAAGTTTTCTCCAAATACTGATCAGAGTATGTAATTCTTTTTCGTAGACGTCACATACGTATAGATCCCGCTGAGTGGCGTGGTCACTTACGCATGTTTCCAGCAGAATGACTGCTTCTTATACATAGTCTTTGAGACACCATTAGCTTAAAATGGGCACTAAATTATCTCTCCACTTTTACGATCTTAAACTACCTGTTCCTAATATTAAGACACCCCACACAAAGTAAGCGACTCCTGAAGGCTGTCCCTATAGCACTTGCTCTCCTCACTGACCTTTCGTTTGATCATTACTTTTCCACATAGGATGCGCTTCGGGAGTCTGTGATTGGTCACGCATATCACACAGCTCCAGCTCAATTTTACCTCTAAACCTATATCCTTTATAGGTTTACACTTAGAGCTTTGCAGGACCGAGACATTTGTGTCATGATCACTACAGAGGATCCGGAGGATGCGGCAAAGAAAGCCCTGATGAAACATTTCCTAGCCCAAAGACGCCTTCTAGAGGAACCTTAAGCCTTTAACCCATAGAGAAGTGAAACATGTGGAGAAGGATAATGGATTGATAGATATATATCTAAGTAAACTGGGAGACGTCCATTCTGTAGAATTATTTTTACGCAACTTTTGAGGCGACTTTTCAGTTCATCATCAAGAGAGGAATTCGATTCCAAAATACTGCCTAGATATGTGAAGTAAGGTACGTTATTTCTTCTAATACCACTCACAAAAATGTCGGATGGATATGATACTTTGTTTTTTGCAGAACATGCTAGAACTTGTTTTTTTCACATTTATTTCTAGGCCAAACATGTGACATATATATTTATGTTACGTAAACTCTGATAATTTCTCGGATATCTTCCTCTGAATAACTAACAATAGTTCAGTTATTTGTATATTGTACTATGAGATGTATGTATGAGCAACTGTAGTTTGGACACGCAATAAGCGAAGATTATGCAGTCCTTAACCAGGCCTTTATGTCACTTCAATCCCTTTAATAATACTCTGCCTGACTACTGTAAGTTGTTTGTCAACGACGACAATCAAGTCTTTCATATGCGCATAAAATAGGGCTGGATCCAAGGCGCATCCTTGACGGATACCAGTATTGGTATCAAATGCATCCATTACTAATCCGCCAAGTGAAACAAAACATCTGTTACAGGGATGCAGCTAGGTGCGATGCTATTTTTTTAAAGGATCATACATCGTAAATCTCTTCATATAATTACTTTATAAATTCTTCGATAGATACTTCAAAGAAAAAATAAATTCAGTCAACTTGAGAACCCTAGCACGAAAATTAATTAAACCAATTAACAACACATGTAACCAAAACTTAAAAACTAGGCAATTTTATGAATTCTTAAAGATGGCAAATCCTGGAACGATGTATGTTTAATCAGCGTGGCTCCATCAAAAGGTAATTTGCTAAACATGCGCCTCGAGTGCGGTGTTATCTGCATAATCTAGTGAGGAGCTGGGATCCTCGCATTACCTGGACGCGAAAGCCAGCGTTGTTACGCTTTAAATATTCCGTGTCAGATGAATTCGTAAAACAGATTGTGCCTTCATGTGACGGACTTAATATTGGACTATTTTCAATGCGATTGGCCACTCTAGCTTTATAGGGGCTAGGAATATTGTATAACACAGTACAACCTGCATTATTTGAGAGAGGTTCTCTTTTTTTCCCTTACTTAATTCCATTAATTTGATGTCGGCTGCTTGGATCTTTTTTTTTCATTTCTCTTTACTTCGACAAACACTCGGGGATAGTCTGAGTCTCTCTCCTATACTTTCTTATGTAAGGTTTTCTTGGGTCTGCGTCTTTTCAGGAGGTCCCAATTTGTGACTGTTTTTAGCGTAGACCATTTATCTCGCCGTTGCACGTGCCCATACCAGAGTACTCGCAGTTCTCGGGCTTTATCTTCTATTCTCGCCATTTTGATTGTTCCACGAATTTGTTCATTTTTGATCATGTTCAATCTATTGACGCCCAGTGACTACCGTAGCATGCACATCTCTGCGACAAGCAGTTGTTCATCATGATTTTTTAAGAAAGGTTAAATATAAGTAACAGCCGTTAGGTTCGTGTATTGTGTATAACCTATTACTATCCTATCATCTATCAATGTTTCACTGACATTTTCGATGTCTTTCTGATCATGGACTTGTGTCTCTGATCATGGGCTTGTGCCATTCTGATCATGGGTTTATTATAAAGCAGAGGCTTTTTGGTATTTTCAGTGCCTCTCTCCTCATCTCATCTTCACGTATTCCCATACTGTCCATGTCGCCAGACTCTGGAATTAGTATCGGCTGTCGTTAGATCTCACTCTCGCTAGTTTCATTTTAATTAAATACTAATTTACTAGTGACTTAAAAAATATCGCATCTACTTTTTAAATGTGTTTATTCATAACAACTCCTTTTATCTTCTCCTTTCTCAGTTTTTTATGTATTTATAAATACAATACAATAATTTGTTTTACTATTTTTATTTAATTTGTTTATAACATATTCTTGAAAAAAATTGTTTTAACTTTTTATCCCGTAATTGATACGAATTTGTGTAACTCTTGGCCAATAAACTCAACACTTGTATACTTTACAATAAAATATAAAAATAAATAAACAAAACTGGTGGATTTATTGACACGTGCTAATTTCTCTGTCCCACCAACTAGAAAGATGTTCATAAGACCTGAAGTAAAAACCAGATTGGAATCATTTAAGAAAAATGACTTCTAACGGGAATCAAACCCCCCTCCCTCCAGAGCTGGAAGACAGGCGTCTTACCAACTAGGGCACGCAAGTCATCGAAAGTATTTCTAATCAAAATATCAGTTCCAAAATTTTATCATACATACATATTTTATAATAATTAGAAATATTTTTTTTTAGAAATTTTGCACTTATCAACGTATTCCAGCCAGAAACCTAATGAAATATTTCCACAGATAATAAAAAATAGTATTTACACAAATTCTTTCTTCAAATGAATATTTACAGCATGAATTACAGTATAATTCAAGTGCATTTTTTAAAGTGCCGATGTGCGTTACCATGTTATCTCACAAAATAAATATCTGTACAGTGAAAGAGTGAAAGATTCCAGGTCGAAATTCGAGAGTGGAAGAGTCCCATTACGTACACAGCATCCATTATTAATCTCCCCCAACCCTCTGGCGTAAGTACCTCAGATCAAGTGGTTCCCCGTCTCTGTACCCAACAGAGATAATCTTTGCCGTCTATCAAATTTTAATCAGCGTTAATTATCCACCTATTACATAATTACTTTGTTCATTAATACAGTTTTCATACTTTATGGTACTTTTATTTTGTATGTATGACACATTTGATTTTAGAGAAAATAAATTGCAAGTATATGGTACAATATGAACTCTCCCTCAATAAGCAGGTAAATGGTGTTACATTTTTACATAAATTAGCGTCTAGAGCAGTGCTTTCCAACAGGGGAAACATGGCTGCCCTAGGGGATAATTTTTATTTTGTGGGATGTTAGGGCTTTCAAGGGGGTCATTGTGGTATTTTTAAATATTTTAGTAATACCTCACTTGTAAACTAGCCGTATAAAACACTTGTAAACTTCACTGGACTCACATTTACAAAAAGCACAACAAACCTAATTTAAGTTTTTCACACCACAAAAAAATCAGTATTTTTTACGCTTTTTTATCTTCTTCACGTTGCAAGAACTATAAATATCTAAGATTATTTTAGGGGGGCTTCGACTTATCCTTAGATTTTCCAAAAGGGCTTCGTTTCTAAATAGGTTGTGAAACCATGGTGTAGAGCTAGCTGCTAACATATTCATATAACAGTGTTTTTAACAATATTTGATCTCTTGCAGATCTATTTATACGTGTATTCAATTTGGTATGGTTAAGATATGCCTTC
Source organism: Odontocerum albicorne (assembly GCA_949825065.1). Classification (NCBI taxonomy): domain Eukaryota; kingdom Metazoa; phylum Arthropoda; class Insecta; order Trichoptera; family Odontoceridae; genus Odontocerum; species Odontocerum albicorne. Next base: position 10,777,536 of record OX463846.1, on the reverse strand, counting down.
ATCATTACCATTACCCTATTGGAGTAGATAGAGACACCATCATTACCATTACCCTATTGGAGTAGATAGAGACACCATATCTGCACTGTAATCTATCTTGGTACACTTCTTTCGGGTTTGCCACGTAAACATACCTCGTCATGCATACTTTCATATTGTAAAGGTTTTTTACATTCCCCTTTTTGTAGAATTCGATTGATTTCCATGATTAATTCTCTAGTTCTTGCTAAACTTCTTGTAACTTCTATACTACTAGTATAAATTGATTGTGTAAATCTTTCATCGTTGAACCATCGAACCATCTTAATTTGTCTTTCATGGTTGAACGATCGAACCATCGTTGAACCATCATACCACGTGTTCGAACCATCATAATTCACCTTTTTTCATATTAAGCACTGCGTTTTATTTAATCTGTATTCTTTTCTAATGTCATACATTGATTTTCCCACATTGAACGCATCTCTCTAATTTATATTGCATTTATTAAACTTTTTTGCTACGTCCAAGGTTTCTTTTCATCCTAATGCTGAGTTCAAGATTCTATTATGAACAGCCAGCTTTGCTTTATTAAAATTATCTAATTGGTAAACACATTGTATTGCAATTTATTTTTATCAAACACTGTTTATTCCACTTTTTTATGACGGTATAACCCTACCGGTTTCAAGGCTTTCACCTCATCTTCAGGGGAGCGCAAACACAAACCGTTCTTGGCCGAAATTGTCCCATGCCTTTCTCCCCTCCCCCCCCCAGCCCCCAACCGTTGAAGCGTGTATATCGGTGCCAGTTCGAACAACATTTAGTCTTGTTTGCGCTCCCCTGAAGATGAGGTGAAAGCCTTGAAACCGGTAGGGTTATACCGTCATAAAAAAGTGGAATAAAGTGTTTGATAAAAATAAATTACAATGTCTTTAAACCTCCACAATGTTAATGCCTTAACTATAAACAACACATTAAATTGTATTATCTAATTGGTAAACATACAATATAAAATTATCTAATTGGTAAACACACAATATATCCCACCATTTACTGCAATGCCTACTGCTTCGCGTTTTTTAATATCGCACTACGAGTGGCCATCGGAAATAAAAATGTATTCACGATAAATTGTGATTTTTTTAATCATAAGTAACTTAAGAATATGATTACTGGCCTAAAATGTGGTAGGAGGTAATATAGGGATGTAATGCAAACGAAAAGTTTAAACAAACATAACATCAATCCTCAACCTTTAAAGCGAACTGGACTTGATATTCGTATGTTTCCTGAAGAGCGCTTCCTAACAAACTCAACATATTAACTTACAGAAGATGTACTGAGGACAAGTTAATTTTCAAGTCTACCGAGAACTTCGCCGATTCGGTGATATGCCTCAGGGAGGACGAACGATGGTCCCACAGAAGTGATTCTGCTACTTGAAACGTTCTGTCGAAATATTTGGGTTCGCCAACACGTAGTCAAATTATTCGCAGCGCTCGACCTTAACCTGAGACGACATTTGGCAATCTCCTTCCGTCTAAAACAATCCTTAAAATAAGCCTTGAATAACTTAACTCCAGCCTTATTTTGAACCATTTCCTTTATTATCGTTCATCCAAGTCTTTTGAGAAGGGGAGTTATGTGTCATTCTTATTTATTAAACCCCTGTATATTCCGTCTGGAACAGAGGGATGCCATAAAACGCTTCTATCCAGGTCGGTTCATAGCTCGGTACTTCACGCCCTTCGGGTCCGAGCCTACCTATGATAACTCAATGGCCTCGAGCCCTAGGGGATACCTTAAAGACGGCTCGTCTTAGAGTTTTATTTGTGAATTTCCAAAAAAGAATACCTGAAAAATGTATTCATCGTATTCTTCTTGCCTCGAGACCCACACAGGAATTATTAAGTTTAGCATAGGTTTATTTAAAATTTATTTCAACTTTGGAAAGGTCGAGATTTTTTTATATAAAATTATTGCATTTTAGTCCTCTATCTCAACCTTAACATTTGACATTTTCACTAATTTTATATGAAAATACACGTTTTAAAACACGTTGGGAAAAATGTGATTTATTTATTACATTGATTTTTTTTCAAAACAAATAAGGAAGTTAGAAAATATAAATATTAAGAACGCCAAAAAAACATCAAAGTAAAGTTGCCACGTAAACAATATTAAAACTTTGTTTATGAGCTCTACTTTTTAAACAGAAATTAAACGAAAAAAAAAATAGATGAAATATTTGCTTATGCTAAATATTTTTGAAAACTTTCCCTCAAAAATCAGAACCTTGAATAAATATATTAACAAACAGAGCGTACTTCAAAATATTAAGAATATTTTATTTCTATGTGGGTTTTATAAAATATGAAATTCAAGGAAATCAAAGACGAAAATAACAAGGGATTAACAGCATTGGTTGGAGGGAAGAAATAACATAAAGTTTTGTATTTGAAACAAAATATAATCTTATAAATTTTCTACTTAAATGTAAAAGAGTCAAGCGTATCCCATTCGAAACGTGCCACCACTGTACGAGGCCAGGACATTATAACGCGAGGATGTTTCTTTACAAAACGATTTTAAGCAAAAAAAATACTTTATAGGAATATTTTGCATTGGGATTTATTTATTTATATAATACAGTCGGTTAAGATCTTAAGCAAAAAAATTGAACACTTGTATGCTATAAGTAAGTATATAAATAAAATCTACAGTCTGACAATAAAACTTTCGTAACATTCAAACAACAGCCGACCTTCAGAGTAGCTGTCAGTTCCAAAGAAAAATATATAAATTTATTTATCCAAACCGAGAATCAAATTAAAAAACAACGAAGAATAAAATCAATTATTAACTAAACAAATAAATTTTAAGATAGATTTAAGTTTAAAATTTAAATTTTACCTTGTTAAATCAAATAATTATATATGCACAGTTACAACAGGAACTAGACTCTCTAGTTGTCTGGACTTAGCAAAATCATCTCTTGTTCAATATAAATAAATGTGTTTGTAAATCCCAACGTTGATCATTTTCACCAACCCACCATCAGTATACTATACAGGGAGTAGTATTATACAGAGTTACTGAATTCAAAGATTTGGACGTAACCTTTGATGTCGGATTCACATTCGTTAACCATGTCTCGCGTTTGAAATCGGACTGTTTGTTACAAACTACTCGGTTTTATAATGAGAATATCAAGATAATTTGACAGTACGGATATCTTTCGAAACTTATATAATTATCTAATAAGAACCAAATTAGAAAATACATCTGCAGTTTGGGCTCCTCATCAGCTCAAATATAAAAATAATATAGAACAAATACAAAAAATAATCCTCACATGTCTATGGTACAGAAAAAAGGGCGATTACCCAAAATATAGTATGGTCACCACGTCTAACTTCTCACGGTGTGTAACTATAGAAACCTCGAAACAAGAAGGCAAGAATCCATTGCGATATTCCTACTTAAAATTTTGGATGGTTGCTTTAACTGTTTTACGATGCTAAAAGCACTAAGTTTATATATATCTAATAAATATAGCCGTGCAAGGAATCACCCTCTGTTCTATGTTACATACCAACTTATAAAACGAATATCATGGCTAAACACTCAGTCACGCGTGGCATAGATATATTGCACCAATTGAATGACACTGTGGATATATTCTCGACATCACCTAGCAGTATGAGAAGAATCATGACTGATATTCTTCCTAACGAATAAGCTAACTAGAAGCAGCTAGAAAGCACCAAGTTCCTCTTTGTGTAACATGAGAAATCCGTGCAAAGTGTTGTAATATTTTTAGTAACTTCCTTTATTTACTTTTGTCTGGTTGGTTGAAAAAGATTGCCATTATTTTTACAATGAAGTGATAAATAACAAATAAATATTGCCTATTTTAAATTTTTTTTAATTTTCATCAGTTGAAGCTTTAAATCGTGTCATATTTTCATTAACTACTAAAATTTATGTGAAAAACAATGAAGGCATAAGTTATCCAAGTGTGGGTAGATTTCCTATATATTAAAAAATACACCAAAATGTACATGTACATATGCAGTACTGGCTTTATTATCTTGCTGTAATGTCTTCCAACCAAACAAAATATGCCGAAGATGTCTTACGTGAAACCAGACGATGGAAAATTGAATTCAAAGCAAGTGTGCTGACGATTATGTACATAACTGGCATCGACTCGCAGATTAGTAGAACAAACAGTGCAGAACCGGCAGTACAAATATGTCCCAGACCCACCCATATACTGAGGATAAATATTTACGAATGTTTCGTAAGCAAACATACTCGTCTTACAAGTGGGATGTGAAGGCATACCGTAGAGAATCGTGATTTTTGGCTGTTGGGAAACCCACCCTCTTATGCAAAAGATACTCAAAAAATAATAGTAATCGTCTGAATTACGATTTTTCAAATATTTATTCTCAAAACAAAATCTTAAAATTGAACATGGATTTCAGTTTTTCTGAGAGCGTTTGAAATATATAATATGTGACCAACGTGACCTAGTTAGTAAGACGCCTATTTTTCAGCTCGGGGGTTGCTGTTCTACGAGTATTTCCGTTATGTCCAGTTTTATTAAATAAAAGGATTTCTGTCTGCTTTTCACTTAATTTTTTTTCTAGGTTGTGGAAGAAATTATTGCCACATGTGATGATAATAATCCACCTGGCTGTGATTTGTACAACGGAAGTGAACTTTTATACAATACATAACAATAGTTAGGATGAGGCTGTTTCAGTAAAAAAATAACATGATTTTCAAGTTAAGAGGTCTTATCTTCTATTATTTGTTACGCTCTTTACAACACCCGTGATCATTGAACATGATCTTACGAGCAAATTGACCGCACTGTAGAAAGAATGATATCGCTCCATTTCTCAGTCAATAGCATTTCTACTATACTCTTGGAGATAGTTGTTGCTAGCATTGTTTACCGAGTCTGTACATACATACGTTGGTGATCTACCTCGACATCGTGATCCTTCTAATTTCTTCTGGATCACCAGTCTCTCCATTATATCTTCCCGCCTTATAAAATGGCAAAAATGCCAAAGGATTAACAATTGTATTATTCAAGAAAAAGATTATTCAATTTGCAGTTTTTCCACATGAATTTGTCCTACGTGCTGTTCATGATACACACAAAATATGTTGCCAGCACCACGTTTCTACAACATCAATCTTGTTGCGTTTTTTCTCTCTCAATATCTGTGCTTCCGTATTATACAGAAATATTGGAAAAATCAATGTTCTTGTAAGTTTTACTTTGGTATACCTAGTAATGATCCTGTCTCTCCATATATTATTCAGCTTATCCAAAGTACATCATGTAATGGCGCTTCTCCTTTTTATTTCCGCTTCACAGCCGCTATTATTGAATATCCCCGGTATCGGATGTTAGATGGTGGAAAATATTAGAGCAGTGGGTAAAGTGTTGAGTTCCCTCACTCGATGATGATAAGTAAAGCATAACTGAATTCAGGCAGGAAATTATGAAAATCATCTTAGAATCTGTCTTAAACCTTACTCTCAACTCACGTTCATAACATATAAGTAAAACCTCCGTGGCCTAGTTGGTAAGACCCATGTTGATTCGATTCCCACGGGTACCCGATTTTAAGAAGTAATTCAGACTGGCATTCACTCAAGGTCTCTTAAACGTATTTCTAGTTGTTTCGAATAGATTGCCACATAAGTTCACTAAGTCTTATTCTTCCTCGCTTTCCATCTCAATAAAATCAAAAGCACTTCGTCAAAAATGATTATTACAGAATGAAATTTTTGATACATCGTATTAATATTTTGGTTGGTAAAATACAAAGTACGAAAAATTAATAAAGCACCGGCATTTGTACTTGTATTTTATTTAATCCTACCTGTAATAAAAAAAAAAGCAAATGAACGCTTTTTTACGAGCGGGATTAGTTGGAAAATGCTACGCGGGATTCATTTCATCCCAACCGTTCTTATTATATTCAAAGATTGTTTTATTTAAGGGTTTCCGTAATACCTCCTCGTTGTTCTGCGTCCCTGTTTTATAAGGCTCAAGTTTTTGAGTCGCAGATGTTTTTGTTATATTAAAGTTTCAGGGAAATCGCAAAAAAATACTCCGAGAAAACACATGTTTCGTCTTGAATAAAACACAAAGAAACTGGTTTTTGTATGTCAGTATTAAACGATAAAGGAAAATTCGCCAAACTTGTTCAATGGTGGATGCTTTGGATATTTATTATTATTTATGTAACTGACTAGAAACTTATATATTGTTAACACTTGCCTTACTGTGCTAAAAAATTCCACCCGCCACGGTACTGGACACTAAGCGTCCAGTGAAAAATGTATGTTTTTAATTAAAATTATGCAAAATCTGCTAGGTTATCTTTTGTAATTAGCTATAAAAATAATTTTATTATGTATTAAAACGTCAAATAATCAAATAAATTATAAGTTTTGGTCACTCGCTATCCATCACAGGGTGGCAAGAGTTAATATCTATGTCGAGCGTAACCCCCTAGTGTTGCAAAGATACCTGATAAACAAAAATCAAAACCTACTCGTGTAATATCTGCTCTTTCTGACGCCTGTCATTTAGATATTACAGAGAAACAGGTGGAAAAATTACAGCGCTTTAAAAATGTTTGCAAAGGTTTTATTTTTAACTTGAGAAATTACGATCACATCAGTTCATACCAGAAGGAGTTGAACTGGTTGAATGGGAGAAATAGACGCAAGATTCACATACTGTATCTTTTGTATAATATATTATATTTAGCTGTCCCTCCGCCCTCTTATCTCGCAGATAATATTCAGCATCTTTTCAATCATGGACTTGTGCTACGCTCAAATACTATAGAGATTTTTCATTGACCTTCCCAGTTCATCAATCTTCTTTTTAACGTCGTTCTGTACTGTCCATACAGTGAGACTCTGGTACCAGTTACACACCAATGTTAGACTCGCTTCGTCTTTGGTATACTTTAAGAAGCGACTGAAAAAACTCTTAATTTCAAGTCAGTAATATAACGTGTTTTATTACTGATTTTTCTTTCCTCTGTATCATCCTTTCCTATTCGTTTGATTGATGATATCTCACTTTCACTATGTACATTGTTCATAAATTTTGTAAAGATGAATAATCATTTAAATGTTTTTTGCGTGCAAGTATTTCCCTTTATTTAATTTTGTCTGGCTGGAAGAGATTGCCACCTGGCAATAAGTCAGTCAGGTTGCTTTTTTACTATGAAGTGTTAACATATGTAAATGTAGTATAGACTGCTTACAGAAATAATTAAAAGAAAAATATATTATTACTATATTTATATATCTGCGTTATTCTGAATGAAATATAACAACCACACTAGCTAAGACTAGAGTTTATATAATTTTTGATATGTTAACTTCGTCACCTTTGTATCCACTTGTCATTTTCACGAATTGGACCAAATATTCTGCGGAGAATCTTTCTCTCAAAGGAATTGAAAACTTTTTGATCCCGTTTTGTAAGCGTCCATATTTATAAGCGTTTTAGTTAGCAAAGGTCTAAGCATTGGTTCAATAATTTGGTTTTGGTGTTCCTGGGGAGTAAGCGAGATTTAAGTAAGGGGATAAGGCCAAAATATCATCTAAATAGTTTTAAAACACATATCTATATGATTTCAAACCTAAAGTGGTTGCATATGTTGATATTGTGGCGGTCGCACACGCGGTCAATGACCGATGAAATGACCTTTGCATTCCTTAGCAATGCAAAACAAATAAGTACAAAGTCCGGTCATTCAACTCATAGCCGATGCGGAGCTCATTCCATACTAGAGCGAGAACGCACCACACCTGTCTCGCCAGTTCCGTAAATAAATTATCACCTACATACGACATTAATCGTTTTGCGGATGTAGAAACGAGACGGCGAGATATCTTGCTCGCATTCCCGCACACACGCGGGAATAGTATAAATACCTACGTTACCACTAAAATTCCTCTTTCCGCATTGCGATCTAACGAGTTTTATTTATCAACAAATCATCATTATCTCTCCCTCTAGGACACATATCCTAAAATATGTTGGATGAACTTTTTTTTTTTGATAAACTTTTAGTTAAATTTTATTTGTAGGTAAACTTTTAATTAAATTTTATTTTTATCATGTTCGATTATATCCAGATTTATTCGGATACGAGTATATGAAGAAACATAAATTCGTCAGACAGTCAGTTTTTAACAGAGTGTATATGATATTTTAAGATTTTAACTAAAAATGACAACGTTAGATAAAAAAATGTAACAATTCGAGAAAAAACAAGGTAGGACCTCAATCTCAACGCCTGTAGCCTTGTTGGCATAACGTTTGTTTTCCAGCATGAGGTTTTTATGATTTTAAGTAGACATTAATCTACTTCTCTAATGAGAAACAAATGAAATTATCCAACTGTATGGAAAGCGTATTTAAACATTATCTGAAGGTGAAGTAATGACAAGTAGTGAATGTTTGCGGCCAGCCCCCAGAACAAACCTGCAGGCTTAGTGGGAGCTGCTGGCGTTCGGCCAAAACTGTGTACGCTCGCTTAAATCAATGAACGTTAACTTTCTCGAAAACGAAGCATTTGGTTGAAAACAGTGCTTTCTGAGACTGTTAAAAATAGAAATCGTGAAAATAACAGTAGTGTAAACAAAAACCGTTATTAAGATAAGTTTATAAAGAGTGGCGGTAAAATGGTTGAAAAGTCCTTTTTTCAAAAATATATAATAATGATTAAACTTGTATTAAGCTAGTAATATTCTTTATTCCTAACTCCTAGTTCTCTTAAACTACCAAAATGCAAGGCACATCAAAGTCTATAATATCCATGAATTCGTAGTTACCAGAAGACTTTCGACAATATGCAGGAAAAGGATTTTGACATACTTTGGGAATGTTGCCGGAAAGAAAATCGAAAGTACCGAGAAGCTAGGGATGAGTAGTATTGTAAAACGTGCAAGAAGGTCTTCTACAAGATGGACGGATCAACAAGAAGAGTTTTGAGGACTTTCTTTAAACGCTGTATTTAACATGGCCTAGGACCTGGAAGGCTGTAGATATAGTAAATGGTGTATCAAGTTCCAGACATATCAGAGGAAAACAACGCTCAGCATTAAGTATGCGATCAAGAATAGAACAACTCTTTGTTCGCACCCTTACCTCTGTTCTTCTTGAAATAATTTTTTGGTTACTTTAATTGAAAAATATTTTCACATACGTGTAGTTCGCCTTATAATATTTGAAGCCAAAAATGTTTTTTTAACTGTATATCATTTTATAACAGTTCAAGTTCTATTCATTCCTTACGATTGGAAAATGATTTTTGAGTTGTTACTTATAAATTTTGTACTCTACAATTTTTCAGGTGATATATTATCATTTTGCGTCTTACAAAAGGTCTGAAGAAGCTATAAATGTTCTTATGTAAAATTTAATATTCTTCAAATAAAGTGACAAAATAAGGGAGTAAATTATTATACGTTGACTTTCATCGTTCTATTATTTCCCGTATCAGTATAATATAGCTGAACTATTAAAACTATAATTGAGATTAAGAAATCAGGAAGAAGACAGCTCTTTGCACCAACACCGAACTTCTAAGAGACTATGAGAGTGGGGCTATTGGAGAGATGGGTCGTGATAAATTGAGAAACATAATCCAGGAGGTTAAATCTCTAAAAGAGTTATATAGCCTTAGGGGGTAAGTTTATAAATATTTTACATTTGGAATATCTATAGTTGATAAAGTTATAGTTGCTATGGCGTATATACTATCATGTACGGACGCGTAGTCAAATGACACTGAACAATTTATCAGATACAGTAGCTTTTTGTAGGTAAACATCTTCTAGGAATATAAAACAATTTTTAACCGCTATTGGAAATCCCTTTGAAGACATCTTAGCTTGGCTTTGGTTCAAAGAAAGCTTCACTCGGGACATCAAGGTAAAATGTATCTTTTTCACAACTCAAATCTATTTAATGTGTCATCTATCAAACTTTCTAGTATAAATTTACTATTATTTTTTTTATTTGACTTAAATAACATTCGTTTCTGGCTCAGTGGTAGAACGCTTGTTGTAAGTTCGGGGGTTGCCTCTTCAGTTTCAGAGACCAAATATATTTCCCAACCTGGTCTTTCCAATCCTAGTCCTTATGAATCTTTATGGTCGGTTGAAAAAAATTACCACCAAATTATATTGGATAACACTTGCTTTGTGCACAGTACCACATGTAAATTTTTTGCCATATGATATTTTTTCCAGTCTACCAGACAGGTGTTAAAAGACTTTGGATGATGATAACAAGGCTAGGATTTTAAAAAAATTCTTGTGAAACCTAGACTTTAGAAGAAAGACGAGTGGTCTACTAATTACTATTTTTTTATTTATTTAGTATAGTAACCAAGTTTCTAATTGGTGAGCTTTTATCACACTTGTCAGTCAAATACTGGATGCAAGAAAGAGTGTTCAATAGTAAATAAATAATTTACTTCCATTATTACGCCAATTCTAGTATTGTAACTTTTATCGTGGTATTTTTTTATCATATTAAATATGTGCGTTTTATAAGATTCTTGAGTCACGTATTCTGTTTACTTTACGAACAATTAAATGTAACAAAATCATTTTATTGATTGAATGACATTTAAAAAAAAAACGACGGGTTCAACAGATTGTAATTTCAACGATGGCTGTACTATACAATTCAATATTTTTTTTATTATCTTGATAAACTTTAAAATTTGTTATAATCGACTCAGTTGTCAGTAAAACTATTTTTGTACGATTTCTGTTCCAAAAATATTTGAGAAGAGATTCATACAACTACGTCATGTATCTTATGGAGTAGGCAGATTGGACCGATCTCCAAATAATTTGTCACAAAATGCTGTTTTTTATTTCTCTAGTTATTATATATTCTTCCATACTTTTCTCGGTCTTTTTCCTCGCTCTCCGTTCATTTCAGACATACATTTGTCATGTAGGCCTTTCGGAACACACTCTCTTTATATAAACAAACCATCTAAAGATTATTTTCTTATCCTATTCATAATATTCGTCTTTTACAAACGGTTATCGCTTATTCGATCATTCTTAATCCTAACAAATAGATTTTAATGTATTTGGACAAAAAATATCTAAACGAATATTAAAGGTCAAAGTGGCTCATATTAAGGGATAGTTTATGGACAAAAATCTCTCTGAAAATGTATCGTTAATGGCAGTGATTTGGTCTCAGTGAAAAAAAAACGTTCTGAGATTTGACGACAAATTTTTGACAATTGGTGTTATTTTACGGAGTGAACTACTTTACTCAAAAAAAGTACAAAATCCTTCATTGTTTTTTTTTTTCATTTTTCCTTTAATAACGTTATTTAATTCCTTGATCAGAAAAGTTAAAGATATATTTATAAAATGCAAAAAGCCACATGACATAGATGTTCCCTACGTGGGAATGCATGAACCCGTTGACCATCGTTACCCAGAAAGACCTCAAAAATATGGTAGGATACCTGGGAGTTGCCATCTATGACCTAGTTGGTAAGACGCCTGTCTTCTGATCCGGAGGTTGCGGTTTCGTTTCCCATTGGAACGAACCCGGAATTTTAAAAGTAAAAAGATTTTAGTCTGGTTTTACTGCAGATTTTTTTTCATTACTATAAAACGTCTATATATAGACTGTCAACACTCTAACGATTAATATATATATAAATATATATATATATATATATATATATATATATATATATATATATATATATATATATATATATATATATATATATATATATATATATATATATATATATATATATATATATATATATATATATATATATATATATATATATATATATATATATATATATATATATATATATATATATATATATATATATATATATATATATATATATATATATATATATATATATATATATATATATATATATATATATATATATATATATATATATATATATATATATATATATATATATATATATATATATATATATATATATATATATATATATATATATATATATATATATATATATATATATATATATATATATATATATATATATATATATATATATATATATATATATATACTCGTATATATATGTTTATATTAAAATACAAGTTAAAAAATGGAGTAATCTGAACGTATTTATAAGTCACCCATAGAATAATTTGAGTGGTATTTTAAGCCTTTTCAATGAATGGATAATTTTCTTCAACTACTTTCGACTCGAAAATATAATATAATGTATTGGAAATCAGACTATCACAAGGGAAATAATTGAAACATATACATCTATTAAAGCAAGCGTACAATTTGATATGCCTTTTCATAAGAAAACATGTTAGACATACTGAAATGCTTGGGTGGACGTTGAATCAATCATTATGAAATAAATTATTAAAGGGAAGCCTTTGAGTCATTTCCTGAGACAGCATTTGTTGAATTTGTAGGATATTCTCAAGAACATGCATGTGTACCATGAAATTACCAATTTTACTGCAAGAGCACGCACAGTTAATACATTTTCGCCTCATCCATATACTCGTACATTTACCTTTTTGTATACTTTATTTAAATGTCTGATTTCTAAAATTTCTAAATTTCACATCTAAAACTCCATTGCTTCAAAAACCACGTATATCTTGTGTCCTTACCGTGCTTCTAACGATTTTTTATAACGTTATTAAATTCTTGTCAAACTGTTATAACCTCTTCGTTTTAGATGTCTAAGCTCTCCAACAAAGCCCCTTTTTATCCTTCTTGACACTACAGTCCTTTGTTCATATTGTATTGTATAACATTTTAGATGTACATAATAAAATCTAGAGGGCTTATTTTCATACGGCAATCTCTTCCAATCAACCAGAATGTGGTTAATAAGGCCTTTAAGAAAAACCAGACTAGAATTATTAAAAAAAAAGGGTTCCACCAGGAATCGAACCTCCGTATTGGAATAAAGCTGTCCTACCAAGGTTATGGTAGTCACATTAAACCTAAAGACTCTTCAAATGAACCTCCTCGAATAACCCACCATGAAGTATGTGTAGTGACATTCAATCAATGTCGCACCTGATGAAATGTCCACTGTGCCACTGAAGTCCCTATGCCTTCGTAGTTAACTTTTTTTTCTAATGTTGTCGATATGATTCAAATAAACTAAATTTCTTGTTTAAAATAATATGAATATTGATATTGTATTGTAAAAAACTTTCCTTGTGTACTGAAAAGTTGGAACAGCTAGACTTATGTTGTAAATTCTTACAATCAACCAGAATTATATAACAGAACCCTGAAAGCCATACTATGTAGAACCTTAAGAAGGTCACGGATAACGTCGACGCATTCTCAAATATATCAAAAAATATAATAAAGGGTTCCAATTTGGTTAACAGTTCGTCAAAACATAATTATTACCAATTTGTGTCCAATACAATTTCTATGAAGAATCGCGAATGATGTTCTTCAGTAATTTTAAACACAAAGTTAGATTGATAGGTCTGAAAACATTGCTGTTTTTCATCCACGGACTTTAACATTTTCGCAACAGCAATATGAATTTGAAAACACTTTTTATGTAGATAAAAACATAAATTTCAGGTAAAGCAGGTTTTAAATATGTATGAAACATTGTTCGTGAATTTTTCTGCAGTGCATCTGCAACTAGGTGTGGTGTTGCGAGGGCGTGGTAGGAAAGGCAGTTGGGGTGTTGAACTCCATGTCCGATCGATGAGGTTGTTCAGAGGATTTTAAACTTTACTCATTTGAATAAATTTTAAAGTAAATTAAAACTCATGACAATTATAAGCCCAAAAACTCTTCTAGAATTATATTAAGAAGCTTAACTAGATAAAAGTTTGATTGAAATGTAGAAGTTAGAGATTTGGGAAAAACAATTTATTACAGAATAAGTAATGAAGAAATAATGTGAATTGAAAGAAGATGCAGTGTTTGAATTGATGAAACAATTGAGATGGTTCGGCGAACAAACATGAAAGAGCGAATGATGAAAGAATTAAAAAAATTATATTTGCAAGTAGTGTAGAAGGTACAAATTTGGAAAGAACTGGAAAAAACGTGGAACCACCAAATTAATCAAATTCTGAAAGAGGTTAGTTTGAAGTCTTTGGAAAAGGGGAATACGTAATGCATGACGAGGTGTATGGACGTTACATAAGCAAAAACTGTGTATCAGGATAGAGTAAAGTAAAGATCTGTTCACTTTGCTCTCACAATAGGAACATGGCGTGATAGTGATGATGATGTCAATAAAACACAATATCAGAATTCAAATGATAGGAACTAAAACGCATATATAATTGAATTTCAGAATGAAATAATGATGTTGATTGAGGAAAATATAATTGTCTAGCTCAACTTTTTAAATTCGCGTATTTAAACTCTTTTAATCTGCAAGTCCAAAAATTAAGTAACGTAAAAGTTAAAAATTAAAGATTTTTTTTAATGGAGAGAATATTTTACCGAATGTCTCACCTCGATAAGATTATATAATTTCTACAAGAATAATTTGAACTCAGGACCTCTCCTTGTCGAATGCTGTTCTTATAACTAAACTGTTGCAGACAATTATTGAAGAAGTTTCAATTGACCACACGGCAGAAATAACGATACGCGTGTATTTTTCATGGTCAGTTAGTAGCATTTCTACTACAACTTTTGAAGTTATATGTGTATTCTTTAGCACGCCTATCAATCGTGTAAATGATCTGTACCCAGATCGGCACCCATATATTTTACCTTGGATCATCAGTTTCTCCAATGTATCTTCCCGTCAAATAATATGGTCGAAGTACCTGAGGATTCGAAGTTGGATCATTGAAGACAAACACTGTTCGATTTGTAGTTCTTCCAGGAATTGATTTGATGTACTCGTATGAACATGTCAGATTAAGTTCTTTATCTACCACTATATGGATGAGGTATTGTAATGTCCTTATAAACTACTTAATAAAACCTATTTTTAATAACTGCGTTTAAAATGAACACTGTTTTTTTAAATATCTTTGTTTGATAATTGAATACAAACGTAGTTCTTCCAGATTTCATGCATTTGACTTGATGTCCAAGATATTCGCAACATTTGTCACTAGTACTTCACCTCTAAGGCGTCTATCTTCTTCTTCTTTCTTCTTCCTGGCACTGTCCCAACTCATTGCCTAGGTAGGCTGTTGGGGTCAGCTCTTCTCGTTCTCAGGCTGTATATTCTTCGGTTCTGGGTGTCGCTTTCATCTAGGCCGGTTCTCTGCAGGATTTTGGAGCATTGAGCCATCCAGGAGTTCTTTGGTTTTCCTCTGGATGGCTGTCGAGGAAGATCCACAGACATTGCCTGATTTACAGTATGGTTTGGTGGTCTCCGTCTTATGTGCCCGTACCATCTCAGCTGTCGCTCTTCCCGCTTAATATTTATGTCAGTAACTCCCAGGCTACCACGAATGCGTGATCTATTAATTTTATCTTTTAGTGATACTCCTGCCGACCACCTAAGCATTCGCATTTCTGCTGTTTCAAGTTGCCTAGAGTAGGAGCTGTACATAGTCCAGCATTTTGAGCCATACATAATTGCGGGTCTAACGATAGTCTGATATAAGGCGTCTATCTTCTTGTTTTCCTTTTATATCAATACCCATGTTTCAGCATCATGCATCACGCCAACTAATGTTGATCAATTTAAGACTATGATATAAATTAACGAATTGTTAAATCAGAAAGTTAAGCTTTTAGAGTCCCTGACCCTATGGGCTCAATCAAGTATGTATTATAGAATTTCCGGTTTAGTGCAAAATATAGTTTTTTATGCTTAATTAATTGTTTCATGGCATAGTTGTATGTTCAGAGGCAGTGTCCTGGTAAGGTTTAATAATTGATACGTCGACTGATGGCTGACGGACAGGGTGCAGTATGTACCGCGCAAAAGTATCAAGATAGTAATACGGGAAACTTCGGAAAGCTATAAATGTTCAATCCTTTTTGATGCTTAATTAATTGTTTCATGGTATACTCGTAGTTATATGTTCAGAGGCAGTGTCCTGGTAAGGTTTAATAATTTATACGTCAAATGATGGCTGACGGACAGGATGTAATATGTACTGCGCAAAAATATCAAAATATTGTAGTAATACGGGAAACTTCGGATAGCTATAAATATTCAATACGTTAGCGACTCCAAGTGGCGAGGGATTTCATTTCTAATATAAACACAAAACGCTTTGCATTTCAGTTAGTTATTGTTTTCTATTTGAAGAATGTTTAAGATGAAAATTTTAGTAAAACGATTTTTGAATTGATGTTTTCACTGGTCAAAATAAACTAAATATCTAAAATGATTTAAAAATTATTCATAATTTTAATTTATATACTCGTACATTAAAAATTAATAAATATATTTCATATCACATATCGGAAGATCTACTAAAATTTCTTAGTAGTTTGTCTTTGTCAAGTTTTCAGCGGTTTTCTTACCTAATATATTTTTCTAAACATAAATTTGCGACGAAATACCTCATCTAATGGCCGCAGTCACTACCTATTCATCCATTATCAACATATATATTTATTTTGTAATATTTTTAATTTGTCAACTAAAGTAGGATTAAACCCATAGCTAGAGCGACCTTGAGGTTAGTCTGCTTTTTAAAAGGCGCTGTATAAATTGTCTTTGAATCATTATCACTATTAGTAAAACGCTTTTTTCTTACATAAAGTTACGTAAATACAAAATAATAAATCAAATGTCAATTTGCTTTAATATAATTATGCTTTAATTCATTGCGCAGATTTTTATATAAATAATTCAGTAATAATGTACATAACTTTTGATAACAAAAACACATTCTTTTTCAAATTAATTTTGATAAAAAAAACACATTCTATTTCAAATAATGAAATTCAATATTTCTTTTTATTTATTACACAGTAATTTAGTATCAAATTTGTATATATTACATTAATAAGGTACCAAAACAGTATTTGAGTTCCAACTTTGATGCATGGGAGTGAAACGCGGATATAATAAAATACTGAAAGAAGCTGAATAAATGCTGTAGAAATGCGTGTACTTAGAAGAATACGTGGTGTGACAATGTGTCATAGAATAAGGAATGAAGTGTTTAGAGATGAATGCTAGCTGAATGTGAGTTAGATGTGTTGAGTTAGATGTGTTGAGTTAGATGAAGAAGAGCACTCTGAGATGGTTTGGCATGTAGAACAAATAAATAAAAACAGACTAACAAAAACAAATAAACAGTGCAAATGTGAGTGAAAAGTGCGGTAGAGGAAGAACAATGAAAGAATGTTCAAGTGGATGATATTTTGAAAGAAGGAACTATAAAAAAGTCGTTCGAAAAGGTGGATGGACGTAGAAGAGGTGAAGGATGTACTATATATCTTTCATAAAAAATATTAGTTTCTTGTATTTTATTCTCATAGCTGTTGTTAATATGTAGCATGAAGTGCAACGACCAGACTTCCACTTAACTGGTTTATTGCATTTGGCGTGTTCGTTGGGATTTTCCACGACACGTAAGTGTCGGATAATTTTTCAATACCATTTTCATGCTATATATTTTTTTAAAACGAATATACTTTCAACTATACTTTTTAAAACGGACAAATGGATATATTTTCAACAAGAAAATACAGAATGTATAAAAATAGGAATATTTTATAAAGAGCCGTTTGCTGTATTAAATTACGCTCAATCGTGTTTTTTTAAAGCACAAATGGATTTAGTGCGATATAAAAATTTGACATATAAATTGAAATAAGTAACAAATGACATTTCGATAGAAAAGATAAAAAAAATATCTAGAAATAAAATTTTACATTTACATGTAACCTGTGTTATAATTTCCTTTTTTTTTGAAGACTGTTTACTCATTCAGTTGAATTTGAACGACATTTGAGAGTTGAGTTCGATCAATAGACTGAATATCAATATTTCGAAATGTAAAATCTTGTGTTTTTACAGAGTAATGATTATCAAATATTATAGGTACAGTCTGAACGGTATCATGATCCAGAGAGTATGCTCTCATTTGGTCTTCGTGCAGAGGAACTGTGTGAGTCTGCTTATACTCGTAGAGTATTGGAGTTTGTGGTAAGAGTATCTAAGTAATTTATGGAGGGAGGGTGGGGGTGAGGTTCTCAGGTCCCGTTACAGTGAGCCGGTACGTAATATGTAAGATTAAAAATAGGTGTGGAGCCCGCGGGGATTCGTTGCATTCAAATTGTGGAGAAAGTCCAAAAGAAATTTGTGATATATATCTACTTATGTGAGTGGTTTCTACCCGTAGCTCTACCCTACAACGTTTTTTCTAGGTATATTGGGAAACTACCTTTATAGCATGAGGAGAGCTATGAGGATCTCTTCCTATATCTTTAAGTTGCTGACGGGAGCTACACCTAATCCAACTGTATTAGAAAATACATGGTTTTATGTTCGTGACAACTATTTGAAATATTGACTTTTAAGTAGAACTAACCTACCAAGTATTCTTCCTTTTTATCGTGAGCTTCTGTTTTGAATATGACCTCAGATAATTCAACATCTTCGAAAATGTAAATAATTTGAATTTACTTAATAATTGGAGTAAGTTTTGTCGACTTAGCAAGTACTTCTTGTATATTAATTTTTGTTTCTTGCTACTGTATTTAATTATCTTCAAACTTTGTTTGTTATTGTGTTTAACCGGTATATGTAACCTTTATAAAATAAATTTATAAAACCAAAAGAGAAAAAACTAGTACAAGACGAATATAGCAAACCAATAAAATTCATCTCGACAATAAGAACTTCTTTATTAAGTAAAACTTTTGTAAGTAGTCAAAGTCCATGCAATGCCCCAATGTGTGCAGACTTATGTAAGTGTTGTACAAATAATTTGTTGCAACTACTTGACTATGGAACAAGATTTTTCCTGGTGGGCCTACAAGGAACGTGCAGTTTGACCAGCAGAGTTAGTTCTGGACTGCTGAAATACGAGCTGACAATCTTAAGTAATATTGTGAGGTCAAATATTTTTCATCCATCTGTCAAGGTTGTAAGATTCAACACTTCCAACAATAGACCATAGTAGAACTCAGTAATTGGGTTCTGCAGTTTCAGGTTTATAAAATAGATACAAATAGATTTTAGTGTAACCTTTGATGTCGTTAATCAAGATAATTTAACAGTACCGATATCCTTCGAAACTTATATAATTATCTAATAAGAACCAAATTACAATATGCATACTCTTGGCTCTTCATCAGATCAAGCATTAAAACAATATAGAACAAATACAAAAAAAAATCCTCAGATATCTATAGTACAGAACAAAGGGCGATTGCTCAAAATATGCTCACCATGTGGAACTTTTCACAGTGTGTAACTATAGAAGCCTCGAAACAAGAAGGTAAGGATCCATTGCAATATTCCTACTAAAGGTTTTTCAAGGTTGCTTTAACAGTCCCGCGATTCTAGAAGCACTAAGTTTATATGTACTTAATAAATATAGCCGTGCAATAAATCACCCTCTGTTCTACATACCAATTTACAGAACGAATATCATGGCCAAACACTCAGTCACGCGTGGTATACCATAGAGATATTGAACCAACTGAATGACACAGTGGATATACGAGTATTCTCGGCAGCGCCTGGCAGCATGAGAAGAATCGTGGCTTCCTAACGAATAAGCTAACTGTAGACTCAGATGCTCTTTGTATAACAAGAGAAGTCTGTGCAAAGTGGATAAAAAAAATATATTAGTAGGAACTTACACTTTTCAATACATTCGCTCTTTGGATTTTCTTTTCTCTCACGAAAAGAGAAATATGAAGATTTTTCTCTTACCTGAAACAAAATAGAGAAATACATGTTTAATAAATTCTAATACATGTTTAACAGTTCTAATAGTACCAAAATATAAGTCAGCACCGTTGCCTAGAAGTAAGCATGCTTTTTCTTTGGAATTTGTATTCTATTTCACTTTCGTTTTATACAGTAAAGCCTACTTTGTGACATTCTATTCCAACAAACCACAAAGCTATTAAAAAGGTAATTAGTGAAAATCATACTGAAATTTATTTTTTTGGATATCAACGGGAATTGAACCCTCGACGCTGAAAGACAAGCATCTAACTAACTACGCTACAGAGATCATCAAGTAATATATCTGGCGCATTCACTTTAGGACTAGTTTTGCTGTTTAAACTTTATTCAACTGGATTGTTTTAGGCGATTATTAATCGCATACTCGTACTATGAATTCTTGGAGCGATGCTGAAGGGAGAGGTGTTGGTTTGGCTTACGCCAAACCCAATACACGATGGGAAAGGAAATGGTACTTACAGGTTTAGTGGTGATGGCGCGGAAGTCGTTTCGAGCTAAAAGGTTGACGTATGTACACCACACTTATTTTATCACAATGTTTGGGTTGATCCTATAAGCACTGGGTACTGGCCCACATATAGTAAATTTCAACTGCACGTAACACACGCGTTTGTAATATGAGTACATAAATACACCAATTCGAGTAACGAGAAATCGTCACATCAAAATTGTTTTGTTCACCCGTCCGGGTCGATGACACTCCCCACACGCCTGGATGGCGACTGACTCTCGGGGATGACACACGCCGCGCGCGTGGACGGACATCTGGTCTACCCCCACATCACGGTCACGTTCCGTCCGCGTGGATCTGAGCTGATTTTACGTCACGCCGGTTTTGGCGTGAACATCCTGGGGGGCCGGGAGGACCTCCAACGGGAACCGGGCTAGCTTTGAAACCGGCCTTCTCAAGTGTCCACTGGTTGTATCCAGATCCACAACACGTGGCACTCCATCTTTGCCGGGTATGGTGCGGGTGATGCGTCCAAGTCGCCATTTCAGTGCCGGCAAGTTGTCCTCCTTTATTAGGACGAGCTCTCCGATTTGAGGAGGGGAGGATGGTGAAAGCCATTTAGAGCGGGTTTGAAGGGTGTGGAGATAGGATTGAGCGCTGAGAAATAAATGAAGTGTGGGCTGAGTGACAAATGGATTGTGGGCTGAGTGACAAATGGATTGTGGGCTGAGTGACAAATGGGTTGCGGGCTGAGAGACAAATGGACTGCGTTTGAGAGACAAATGAATTGTGTTTTGAGAGATAAATGAGTTTTGTTTGAGATATAAATGAGCTGCGTCTGAGAGACAAATGAATTGCATTTGAGAGACAAATGAATTGTGTTTGAGAGATAAATGAGTTGTGTTTGAGATACACATGAGCTGCGTTTGAGAGACAAATGAACCGCGCTTGAGAGACAAATGAATCGTGTTTGAGAGATAAATGAGTTTTGTTTGAGATATACGTGAGCTGCGTTTGAGAGACAAATGAACCGCGCTTGAGAGACAAATGAATTGTGTTTGAGAGATAAATGAGTTGTGTTTGAGATACACATGAGCTGCGTTTGAGAGACAAATGAACCGCGCTTGAGAGACAAATGAATCGTGTTTGAGAGATAAATGAGTTGTGTTTGAGATATAAATGAGCTGCGTCTGAGAGACAAATGAATTGCATTTGAGAGACAAATGAGTTGTGTTTGAGATATACATGAGCTGCGTTTGAGAGACAAATGAATCGCACTTGGCTGAGCTGAGTTTGAGTGGCGTATGAGCCGAGTTTGGGCTGAGTTGAGCCCCAGTGGCGCCGATACCCTCTGATAGGGCTGAGGGTATGCGCCGAGCTTGGGCTGAGTTGAGTTTGAGTGGCGTATGAGCCGAGTTTGGGCTGAGTTTGGCCTCAGTGGCACCGATACCCTCTGATAGGGCTGAAGGTATGCACCGAGCTTGGGCTGAGTTGAGTTTGAGTGGCGTATGAGCCGAGTTTGGGCTGAGTTTGGCCCCAGTGGCGCCGATACCCTCTGATAGGGCTGAAGGTATGCGCCGAGCTTGGGCTGAGTTGAGTTTGAGTGGCGTCTATCATTCTTGGGCTCTATCATTCCTGAGCTCTATCATTCCTGAGCTCTATCATTCCTGAGCTCTATCATTCCTGGGCTCTATCATTCTTGGGCTCTATCATTCTTGGGCTCTATCATTCTTGGGCTCTATCATTCCTGAGCTCTATCATTCTTGGGCTCTATCATTCCTGAGCTCTATCATTCTTGGGCTCTATCATTCCTGAGTTCTATCATTCTTGGGCTCTATCATTCCTGAGCTCTATCATTCCTGGGCTCTATCATTCTTGGGCATTATCATTTGAGCTGAGTTGAGTTTGACTGATACCCTCTGATAGGGCTGAGGGTATTAGCCGAGTTTGGGCTGAGTTGAGTTTGAGCTGAAGCATGAGTTTGAGCTGAAACGCATGAGCTGAGAGGGCTGAGAGTATGAGCTGAGTTTGAGCTGAGCTGCATTTGAGCTAAGCTTATGGGCTGATCCCAGCCGAGGGGGCTGAGGGTATGAGCTGATCCCAGCCGAGAGGGCTGAGGGTATGAGCTGATCCCAGCCGAGAGGGCTGAGGGTATGGGTTGAGTGTATGAGCTGATTTGAGCTGAGCTGCATTTGAGCTGAGCTTATGGGCTGATCCCAGCCGAGGGGGCTGAGGGTATGAGCTGATCTCAGCCGAGAGGGCTGAGGGTATGGGTTGAGTGTATGAGCTGATTTGAGCTGAGCTGCATTTGAGCTAAGCTTATGGGCTGATCCCAGCCGAGGGGGCTGAGGGTATGAGCTGATCCCAGCCGAGAGGGCTGAGGGTATGGGTTGAGTGTATGAGTTGATTTGAGCTGAGCTACATTTGAGCTGAGCTTATGGGCTGATCCCAGCCGAGGGGGCTGAGGGTATGAGCTGATCCCAGCCGAGGGGGCTGAGGGTATGAGTTGAGTGTATGAGCTGATTTGAGCTGAGCTACATTTGAGCTGAGCTTATGGGCTGATCCCAGCCGAGGGGGCTGAGGGTATGAGCTGATCCCAGCCGAGAGGGCTGAGGGTATGAGTTGAGTGTATGAACTGGTCCCAGTAATGCAAAGTCAAAGATCGTGCCGAAGGCTATAGGCCTGCCGGGCCCCAAAGAGACCTTAGTACCATCCAAAACTCGGCCAAGAACATCAGAACCGAGTAGAAGGTCGACTTGAGCTGGTATATTAAAATTCTCAACTGCTAGGGGGATCTGAGTTTTGTCCATCATGTGACTTATATGTGGAACTTTGCTCAATGGCAAATAACCAGTAACATTCTTCAAAATATGAGATGTAGCCGTAATCGTAGGTGTGTCATTGTGTGTAGGCTTAAAAACGATTTTGATTGAGGCTTTTGAGTTTTGTGTGTGCTGATTTCCAACTCTATTTGAATCAAAAATATCTATTGTCTATCAAATAATCGCAAACTCACTATTCAATTCAAACAATAAATAAATTATTGTAGGTATAATAAAACATTGTGAATGAATTGGAAAGAAATTATATAGACATAAATTGCTTTTGAGGACTTGACGAAAAAATTAACTTTATTGAGGATTTTTTGAGAAAAAAAAAAATGTTTATGACGAAGCGGGCTATACGAGATTCGAGACTATATTCGAAAGATTTTGAGTGGACTGTATACCTGGGCTGGAAGTGGATCGAGGGACCAAATGGTTTGGCTTACGCCAATCCCAATACACGATGGGAAAGGAAATGGTACTTACAGGTTTAGTGGTGATGGCGCGGAAGTCGTTTCGAGCTAAAAGGTTGACGTATGTACACCACACTTATTTTATCACAATGTTTGGGTTGATCCTATAAGCACTGGGTACTGGCCCACATATAGTAAATTTCAACTGCACGTAACACACGCGTTTGTAATATGAGTACATAAATACACCAATTCGAGTAACGAGAAATCGTCACATCAAAATTGTTTTGTTCACCCGTCCGGGTCGATGACACTCCCCACACGCCTGGATGGCGACTGACTCTCTCGGGGATGACACACGCCGCGCGCGTGGACGGCCATCTGGTCTACCCCCACATCACGGTCACGTTCCGTCCGCGTGGATCTGAGCTGATTTTACGTCACGCCGGTTTTGGCGTGAACAGGTGTTGAAGAATACACTATTAGAGCATATTTCTGTTTAATCTGTGAAAACCACTCATTGTATCGTTCAAAGTCAGATATATAAATTTCGTATTAGATCTAAGATATAAAGATTGATGAACCCCGTGGCCTAGTTGATAAGGCGCCTGTCTTTCAACTAGGAGTTTGCGGGTTCGATAGCCGTTGATACCCAATTTTATTAGAAAAGGTTTGACCATGGCTTTCACATTAAACTTCTTGGCATTTTTCTGGTTGGCTGGAAGAGATTGCCACATGGTATTAACAGTGTATAAACGAAAGTGTAATAAAAACAATGAATATTTTCAGGACTTTTCTTTTTTAAATACTTTTTTTTAATATAGCTTTAATAGTTTCGTATAAATTATTATAATTTTAGTCCTGACAAAATAAAAGTCAAACAAAAAAAAAAATATTTGAAGGAAGAAAAAAAGCTGTGAGTTTGAATTTTAAGGGTTGGTTGAATAAAATAAAGGCCTTAAGTGTTGACAGAGCTATCAAACTTAAAAGAGATAATATTTATGAGGTTTAACGAAGAGAACCCATTACATCTTCCAACAAAAAAGTAATCTTAATATCTACCACTTTAAGAACATCTTACACAACATACCATAAAAAAATCTTATTAAAAAAATAGTTTAATATCGATTTTTTTAAAACAGCCCTCAAAAACTTATTAAAAGGAAAAATTTGTAATGCGAATGAAATAACTGTAATTTAGGCAGGTTGCGTGCGTGTTGGATAAAGATGTAGAATTCTTTAGACAAGCGATTCTCAAACTAGAGTGCGCAGCCCCAAAAACGTGTATAAATTAGAGTGGAGGACGGCTTCAGAAATTGAAGACATCATCTGTCGAGAAAAATGTTCTTCAGCAATTTGAATATCTTTCAAGTATTGATGAAAAAGTAACAGTAATTCGATAATTTAAGATTTAAAGATGAACTATTTCCCATATACTTGGTGGTGAAATAATAGACACCAAAAAGAAATAAACAGATTTTAGGAGTCTTTCAAAATGAAATTAATAGAGATTTTAGGAGTCTTGCAAAATGAAATAAACAGAGATTTTAGGAGTCTTGCAAAATGAAATAAACAGAGATTTTAGGAGTCTTGCAAAATGTATCGTATTATGTGACCTAAAAATCCTCCGTTGGGATGAACAAGCTAAAAAGTGGATCCTTTGAGGAATTGTCCGTGGGCAGCTTAGCTTAACCATGACAAGGCTTAACCTGTATAGGAAGGGGCTACGAAACTAGGTGTATGATCTGTGAGGATTTTGTTCATATTTGCAACATTTCTGGGAAAAGATGCGAGTCAAGAATTGCCGAATCCTAATATGTACGAATAACTGCATTGGGTCCATTATTTATTATAGAGACAAAGAGTCTACCAAACTATCACGAAATGTATTTTGTAAAGATATTTTTTACGTGATTTCACGTATAAATAGGGTGTCTCAAAACAATGTATACACATTGTAATTTGTTTTATCAAACACTGTTTATTCCAGTTTACGTAACGGTATAGCCCTACCGGTTTCAAGACTTTCACCTCATCATCAGGGGAGCACAAAAAAGACGAAAAACACCCCACGGATACAACAACGCCTTTTATCATTCTCCAAGAATCTCTCAACTGAGGATCTTCTCAAAGAATCTGGATTTTTTCCACTTAATCTCTCCCTCGTTATTTTGAACAAGGAAATATATTTCTACTGGTGAAATTTGCTATAGAAAACATCATTCGTATATACTCGTATTTTTGTCCCAATTGAAATATGTAAATCTTTTGATTCAATTCACCGTGGAGATCAAATATGACAAGAAATTATCCTCCTTAGACGTGTAAGTGTCTAAAGTAGGAAATTGACATATATTCTGTAATATTTCCTGTAAAAAGACGCAAGCACGTCTCATCCCCAGTTCACTCAGATATCAAAAGCAATAACTCGGATAAATAAATATGTCAGACTAATTGACAAAACTACACACCCACGTTAATATAAAATAGTCAATAACTGTCTCATCCACTCAACACTTGAATATAAAATAGTTGATTGATTACTTTATAATTTGTTTAGTTCAATACTGTTTATTCCGCTTAATATAACGGTATAACCTACTGGTTTCAAGGTTTTCACCTCACAAATAACATCAGGGGAACATAAACAACTCCCCTTGTGCTCCCCTGAGGATGAGGTGAAAACCTTGAAACCGGTAGGGTAACACTGTTACATAAAGTAGAATAAACAGTATTTGATAAAACTAATTATAATGTCTTTAAACCTTCACAATGTATGCCTTAACTATAAATAATGTTTACACACTTTTACACTGCGCCGTTTACTTGAACTTACTGGAGGGTTTTTTATACCACGCATTTGTGAGGATTTAAGGGATGAAGATGATTTTTATTTCCAGCAAGATGGTGCACCTCCCCACTACCGCCGTGATGTGAGGGCCTATCTTGATATGAAAAATTAACAAACAGAGGGATTAGACATAGAGGTAGCATTGAATACTCCCCGCGTTCCTCAAACCTCACATCAATAGATTTTTTCATAAATACTCATCAAGATAAAGTTTGTGGTAAAAAACAGGCAACACTTAATGAATCGAGAGCAGCCATTGAAATAGAATGCGCTCAAATACCAATACAAATAATTCGTGATGTTTGCGATTCCACGTTATCAGCAGTGTGTGGACCAGAACGACCACCGATTTGTTCATTTGCGATTATTAAAAAATCTACGTTGGTTTTCTTTCAATTGAAGTTTTTATCTAA
The DNA here is from genome assembly GCA_949825065.1 of Odontocerum albicorne. Classification (NCBI taxonomy): domain Eukaryota; kingdom Metazoa; phylum Arthropoda; class Insecta; order Trichoptera; family Odontoceridae; genus Odontocerum; species Odontocerum albicorne. Next base: position 10,750,625 of record OX463846.1, on the reverse strand, counting down.
GATATAAATACTGAATTTATAATCATTCAAAGTGTGTATATATATTTTTGAGACACCCTGTATTTGTTCGAAAGGATTTATAATTCACGTATTTTTAATCACTTTATACTAATATATTCAAATCTATGATGAATTTGTTTGAAGTAAATATTTGAGAGACTTGAAAATAAACATTTTGTTCTTAAAGTTTCTTCTTCTTCTTCTCAGTGTCATGTCAAGTCCCCCCAACGTTGAATATCACTTGAGAGTAGATATATTTGTCCGCGGCAGCCCGAAAAAGATCTCCAACGCCCCTTATGCTAGTCCAATCACGTATATTGCGGATCCAAGAGATTTGGCTCCTGCCAACACCTCTTCGACCCTCTATTTTGCCTTGGATGATCAGGTGCAGTAATTTGTACTTTGCTCCTCTAAGTACATGACCCAAGTAGGAAACCTTTCGGATTTTAATATTAGTCAGCAACTCTCTGTCAACTTTGGCTCTTTGAAGAACCCATGTGTTGTTGACCATATCCGTCCAGGGTATCCGTAGCATTCTCCGGTGCATCCACATTTCGAATGCTTCCAGTCGGTTCATACTACCCACTTTGAGGGTCCATGATTCCACTCCGTGCAATAACACTGACCAAACGTAGTATTTGACTAACCGTTGTCGAAGTTTCAAGTTTCGATTATCATCGCAGAATACGCTTCTCATTTTATTAAAAGTCGCACGAGATGATTCAATTCTGCACTTGAATTCGGTTTCTGGGTCGAGGTCTTCCACTAGGATACTTCCGAGGTATTTAAATTTTTTCACTCTCTTTATATCAGCACCGTTCAATGTAAGAAATAAAGTTTGTTTAAGTTAAATTAGTATTGTTTATCCTTATTGCATATTTTTTTATCTTAACATTTGCATTACGCCATTTTTTTTTTTCAAAACAGGCTTAGCCCAATTACTTTGAAAAATACAAGACATTAAAAAAGAAGAAAAATAACATAGAAAAAAATTAAAAAATTATATAAAGTAAAAAATAATGCATATGCATACAAACGAGTATATACACACAAACATATGATACACATATATTCAGTCACTTAAGTATGTTGATGAGTGCTTTCTAACGCGCTCAATCTAAGAAGAAAATTTAGTTTTGCTTTTAGTAATGTGATATGAAATATGTAAATATCCGAAGCAGTCCCGTTCAGAAGAGTTAAGACCCTTCCAACAGGCATAGCGGCTGGAAGACCCGTTCTTGTGTATGTTATTGAGAACAGTTCTTGCCTCCGCAGTCTAGTGTAATTGTTAGGAACATTTAACGCTAATCTTTGTAGTAATGTTGGACAGCTCACAACTCCTCGAACGAGTTTGACTACGTATACCAGGAGACGCAGATCTCTTCTTACGCTCAAGGCGAGCATGCCCAGCAGAAACTGAGTAGGATAAAGACACGGATAAACACCGAACTCTCTCATATAGAGATATCGTAAATCTTTTTTTTGTACTTTCTCCACCATGAGCGAGTTCTGCGCCTCCACCGGGCTCCAAATGCAAGCATTGCTTTCTAGTTTGCTACGGATCAATGAATTAAACAACTTTTTGAACACCAATTGGCTTTCAAACGACTTAGAGATTCTCATTAAAAATCCTAGAGTTTTATAAGCTGAGTTGCACATAACTTCTGCCATGTTTTATTAAGCTTTTGAATTTAAAGAAATCTTAAAATTGGAAAATTTCGCTACTGTTTTATTAATATTAAAAACAGGTTTCATCAACATCTTATCTTCTTAGAACAAAATAATATACGTGTTTATAAAATTTAAAGGTGGTTTCAAATGAGGTTGTAATTGTATAAGGTTTAATTTTAGATTTTCTTTCGTATGAGGCCCCTGGCTCTGGCTAAATGCGATTAGGCGAATAATAAGAGACGCGTCTTTTTTTATTACTCTAGCGTGAACGTTGGACAAGTTGTTCAACAATGTACGAGTATATACTATAGTTGTTTGTTCTTCACTGTACATAATACAAGGAGGAGAGTTTGTCAGCCATCTTACAGTGCATCTGACAGGAAATTATAAAAACTGCACCAGTTAATTCTTAAAACAGAAATATGACAGAATAGCCGTTGGGTCGTGAACGAGTCACATATTTCTCACTTCTTCCCAAGTCTATAGATCTTTCCGGCTTTTTGAGTGAGTTTCTTCGTGTATATACTTCTTATAAAGAGGGTGTCGTGATCACAGTCTAGTTGGCAGCGGGTTCCGTAAGTCTTGGTTAAGAGGACGGTGACTCTCACAGTAATTTGGAATTCTATGTAGTGAGTAGTTTTCAGGGTTCAAATAAGTATTTCAGAAAGGGTTATGGAGAATAAAAGTTTGCATATTCCGATCGTGATTAAATTGAGTTCTAAACAATGAACCCTTTTCAAACGACGTTCATTAACTTTCGTTTTTTTTGTTATTTTTAACAAGGAACATATAATTATTTTCCTGTGAAGGAATTATAGTACTCGTTTGGCGTTTTTTATTTTAATAATGTGTAACCGAGGCGATAAACTTGAGTTTTACCTTTCTAATAGTCTAGACTACAATACATGTACACAACGAGGAATGAGTATAAATTATTTAGGCAATACTGATTATAAAGGAGAAAAAGTAAATAATTACACATGATTTATTTATTATTTTATCTTGATTTACGTGTTATTGTACATATGATACATACAAATTATCACGCCATCTCCCTATCGTAGTATGCAGAAATGAAAGAGTGCCAGACTTTCCTATCTCGACATATATTCTTCGCTATTTCTATATCCATACACTTCTTTACCATCTCTGACTTTTTACGTTTCCTTCTTTCACAATATCATTTATTTGATCCAGCCATACATTTTTTGGTTTTCAATATTGTTTCAAATAATAATAAAAATACAGTTTATGCAGTGCCATTTAGGGGAAATACTCTTCTCAATCGCACTCTAACTCGATATTCAAAGAAATGTTATTATTGAAATATTATAAAAATCAAGTTGAATGTAAAAATGGAGAGGGGGATGCGGCCATTAGATTAGGAACTTCCCCGAATTAATATATGTTAAGAAAAACATATTTGATAAAATAAACGTAGAAAATTTACCAAGGGTAGACGTACTATAAAGAAACATTGTTGATCTTCCGATGTGTGATAGTAACACATTCAGTTTTAGGTGGATTATTACATATGTGTGTAATGTTCAGTAGGTAGATTATTACATGTGTGTCTAATGTTCAGTAGGTCGATTATTACATATGAGTGTAATGTTCAGTAGGTCGATTATTACATATGTGTGTAATATTTAGTAGGTGGATTATTACACATGTGTGTAATGTTCAGTATAAATCGACGTCAACATTAAAGTGAAGAACAAAACGGATATTTAAATAATACATAATTTTAACAAATATACAGGAAAATGTGATATGAACAATGAGATCAGATTTAAAAAAAAGTTAACATAGTAGTCCTAATACCATAAACAGATATCACTTTTTGTTGCAGGCACTCTGCTTTTACTTCTATTTTTTGTTACATGTGACCATATTTTTCCAGGTATTATTTACGTTTGGAAATGTGTCCGAAGAACCGAAGGATACGCTGGAAGCATATTGATAACAGTCATACCGTCGCATTAAACTCCTGGAGTATGGAGACATTCATTTTTCTGGTGGTCCACGGGATTTTCAGCATCCGAACGAACGAAAACGAGTTCTATTATTTATGTTGAAAGTAAGAATTACGTGTGATCCACGTGTTGAGTGATTTCAGGGATCACCTTTTTCACTTATCAGTTTATCTATGTATACTTTGAGGAAGTATTTTAGTAGTTATCTTAATTTTAGTTGTTTTGGTGTCCCCCGTTCCATCCTGATACGTCACTGAATTTAGCCCGAGATGTTATACGCAAATATATCCAAAGGGATTCTATCTTATTTTAGCGGCCCTGGTGGCATCGTCAGGTTCCAGCGTCCTCCCGATTACCCCGCCCCGTCTCACAGTTTCCCGATGGCAGCATCTCACAAACCGCTAGAACCCTGTATTAAAGGAATCTCAATTCTAGGTAGAGTGATCCGGTGAAGAAATTGACTGGGATAAACTTGTTTACTGTCTTGCAAAAGGTCAGTAAGACGTGTCGTCGCAAGTTCTAACCCTAACGCCTCATAGATCACGCCTCTAAGTAATTAGGAACGACAGTGATGATGATGATCAGATATTAATGGTAGAAAATATTTCTTAAACTACCCAGCCTACTCTTATATAAAAAATCAAAATAGATTGCTACTAAGTAGACAGTTGAAAGTGAAAACTGAGAATAATTGATTAGATTTTGCGAAGTAATTTATCTGTTTCATTCTCCCTTCGAGTTCTACTAATGTAACATTTCTCCTCTCGATATTCCGAGAAGAATCTCACGTTTCGAGACTTCATTGGCCATCTAAACTAATAAATATTCCCAGTAACTGTGAATCTTTATTAAGCAAATAGTTTTTCTTCTTATTTGTAAGCAACGATCCTCAGAAAAATATCAATTCTCGTTGACTTGACAAGAAAGACTTTTTTTCATTTGTATGGCACTCTTCAACGTATCCGAAATGGTAATTCAGACATATTTAAAAGCGTAGCTTGAAGAAAATATTGTCTTTGTTCTTATTAATCAAAATTTCACAGGAGTAGGCAGGCAACTCGCGGTTCAAAATCGCAGGAGTAAAAGATTCGTCTAGTTACAAAGTGTGCGATTATTGTTGTCGCAAGTTCCGTGGATATTCCAGTGAGGGTAGACCCGAAGGTTCTGTTTATGAGATTAATAAGGGCTTCTGTGGTCTAGTTAGTAATATGCCTGATTTACCGTTGGAACTTTGATTTTTTTTAAGTTTGTTGAAAGAGATTGCCACATGGTCATATACCCGCTACGTTAAACTGTATTCAGTGAAAGTATAATACTACGGAATCGTAAACAGTGTAGTTTCCCGGCTACCTTATTCAATATGTCCGGATTAAAAATTCTTATATGTTAAAGGGTTACCATCCAAATGAATAAAAAGTGTTTAATATATTTTTATAGTGTGAACAAATAAAAATCAACATTTATTATAATTCACATATGTCAAAAAAGTTGATATTTTGAAACCTTGTCCAAAACAGCTTATTGAATCCGTATTCTCTGAAATATATTAAAATTTATAGCTTATTAAATTGTAACAAAGCTTTGAATAAAATATTCAAAGACATTAATTTTCCAAATAAAATAAGACGTTACGGTGGGCGTTGATTGAAAGCCTGATTACCTTCTTAGAGTATTTGTTAAGTTCCCACTGTACCAGGGAAACGTTTAATTGAAAAAGTTTTTTAATTAAGAGTCTAAGTTCAAATGATGAGGTTCTAAAATGATTGAAGTATTGCTTTGTTTCTTCTGAGAATAAGAGAGGCTCGTGATAGAGTTGTAATGTTAGAAGGAGATTACAATTCTAATGTAATCACAGTACTTCTTCAAATTCGTTACGCTATTTATAAATCAGCATTGCAGAAATAATGATACGCATAATTTTCGAATACACTTAAGTTGAAGAAAAACTAATAAAAATGATATCCAAGTTGAACAGGAATCAGTCAAGAATGGAATATTGGTCGCTAGATTACTGAGAAATTAAGTAATTTATAAGATGTTCTTTTTATTTGTTATCCTCTTTACAGATCACTCGTAATAATTGCACTTGATCTTGCGAGCAAATTGAGTACACTGCAGAAATAATAATACGCCTTAATTTTTCTTGGCCAGCAGCATTTCTAAGTAACTCTTGGAAAGAGCTGTTGGTTACGTCCCTTACCGGGACTGATCAACGCGTTGGTTGTCTGCCCTTGATCGGGCCCTTTCTACTATCTCCAGGATCGCTAATCTCTCCATTGTATAATAAGATGGACAAAGTACATGAGATCTCTTAGTTGTAACTATATAATTGGCGACAAACTATGTTTAATTTTTAGTTCCTCCGGAGATGTTCAAGGTATACGCAATGTCGTCAGTACCACATCTTCTTGCGTTCCTTTTCTCTCATTGTCTATGGTTCGGCACCATTGAGAATAATGGGGAATTTCAATGTTCTTAGAAGTCTTAATTTGCCAGACCTAGTGACATTCCTATCTCTCCATAGGTTCCTGTCCTTATTCATAGTTCTTTCTCTTTCAGTTTTATTAATCTAAGCTTAATTTGTGAATAACGATTGTCATTCAATATTTTAAAAGTATCACCAAGAGTAAAAATAGTTGTAATTGTGATAAATGAAAGTTTTCACCCACGCAATCAAGTTGGTAAGATGCCTTCGATCTTCCAACTGTGAGTTGCGGGTTCAATTCTTGCTGATACTCAAGATTTAAAAAAAATTAATCCGGTTTTTACTTAATATTTCTTTAACATCTTTGTTGTTGATTGGAAGAGATTGCTACATAGTAATAATTTCACTAAGTTATATTGCATGCAACAAAAGTATAACACAGTAAAATAATAACATTATGTTCCACTTAAGGCCTCTTTGACATCTTTCGGATTGGTTGAGAGAGATTTTCATATGACAATAGCCAGGCCAGGTTGTACTGTATTCAATGCAAGTGTAATGTAATACAATATATTGTTTCAATAATAATTTTGCTGAATCAATTAAATATTTATATAAGTGGTTCTCTCGGAATGTTAATATGTTTTGAGGTAAAAATTTACTTCATGAATATGTACACTCAAACTGAACACTATCAAAATCTGCTAAGTCCACCGCAGTATTCCAGTATTAACTTTGATTTATGGAAATGAAACGTAAACGTAGAAAAAGTCTTAAAGGAGCCGAATAAACGCTATAGAAATGCATGCACTGCGAAGAATACAAGGGGGGGAAATGTGTGGCAGAATACACAATTAAGTGATTAGGGACGAATGTAAACTTAAGGCTGATGTATTTTGTAAGATGAATATGAGCACTTTGAGATTTTTTGGACGTGTAGAACGAATGAATAAAGAATTTCTAACAAATGAATTATGTGCAAATGCGAATGGAAGGCGGAAGAGAGGAAAACCAAGAAAAGTATGATTAAAATAAGTTAATCATATTTTGAAAGACGGAATATGAAAAGTCATAGAAATTGTAGGAGTTATTTGAGTTGTATAGATATAGAAGAGGCGAAATATAGCCTGTCGATCTCTCCTAACTTATACCTACCCTGACAGAGAAACTGTGTGATTTCATGTACTCGTATACAAATTTATTTTGTTGTTTATAGTTAAGGCATTAACGTTGTGGAGGTTTAAAGACATTGTAATTTATTTTTAACAAACACTGTTTATTCCACTTTTTTGTGACGGTATAACCCTACCGGTTTCAAGGCTTTCACCTCATCTTCAGGGGAGCGCAAACAAGACTAAATGCTGTTCGAACTGGTACCGATATAGAGCCTCATTGATTCACTTTTAAAAAACAAAACAAAAAAGAAACTTATAAAAGATTATATATTTAACGACACCTATAAGCATACCTATAAATGGAGCAAAGTCCTATTTATAAAAAATATATCATATGAAATAACTAAAAATATTCCAAGTCACATAAAGCCAGCTTTTTACACTAACTTTAATCTCCGGAAACTCTTATTTAATGGGAAAGGCAAAAATGGAATACTTAGCAACAGTGGTGTGTATAAACTTTTATGTGCTGACTGTGATAATTTCTATATAGGAAAGACAGGAAGATCTTTTGAAAAGAGATTTCGAGAACACAAATCCGCCTTAACAAATCCTCTAATTTATTCTGAAATGGCTAATCATTGTCACCGTGAGAATCATACTTTTTCTATCGATGATGCCAAATTCTTACATATTAGTGGCAACGGAAATACATTGGACAGATTAGAGGCCCTAGAAATTTCTAAGTCAGTATACCGATCGGAACATCTGTTGAACAGTTATTTCCCCAAAATCTCCCCGCTCTTGGCCGAAATTATCCCTAGCCTTCCTCACCCCCCAGCATCCAACCGTTGAAGCGTCTATATCGGTACCAGTTCGAACAGCATTTAGTCTTGTTTGCGCTCCCCTGAAGATGAGGTGAAAGCCTTGAAACCGGTAGGGTTATACCGTCACAAAAAAGTGGAATAAACAGTGTTTGTTAAAAATAAATTACAAATTTATTTTGTTTCTTCGCTAAAATGAATTTTCCGAATATTAATACAATTCTTATGACCATCGGCACGGAACCTGTGTTAAAACATGATTATTTGGCCATTTCCAGGGAGTCATTAGTATTTCAACAGTTTGAATGCAATATCGTTCATTTTAACTAGAACCATTTTTTGTAGATAATTAAGGTAATGAATTCGTAATGGATGTTTCAAGTTACCCAGGATACATGATAAGAGGTGAAGCAGTTAAAACTCATTTTTAATTTCGTTTTGCTAGTTAAATACCGGAAATTTATTTTCTTACACGAGTAGGTGAGTGTCGGGAATATTAAGAAAATAATCTTCAATTCTCGTTCGAAGCTGTTTATATAAATTCGTATTTTAAAATAATTGAGATGCACAACTATCTTACTACACTGGATTTTACCAGTTGACATATTATATTTTACCAGTTGACATACTATATTTTACTAGTTGACATATTATATTTTACCAGTTGACATACTATATTTTACCAGTTGACATATTATATTTCATTTTAATTTGGACAGTTTCTTTATTTTAACTTTTTCACTTTAACGTCATATCTATCACATTTGTATATATATACAATATTTTTCTGAATTCAAAAAATAATATTGATCTTTTTCTTCCTAGTGTCATGTCAGGTCCCCCCAACGTTAACTATCACCTGAGAGTAAGCATATTTGTCCCCAGCAGCCCGAAAAAGATCCCAACGCTCCTTATACCAGTTCGATCACGTATATTGCGGTATCAGGAGATTTGGCTCCTGCCAACACCTCTTCGACCCTCTATCTTACCTTGGATAATCAGGTGCAGTAATTTGTATTTTTCTCCTCTAAGTATATGACCCAAATAGGACACCTTTCGGATTTTGATATAAGTCGGCAACTCTCTATCAACTTTGGCTTTTCGAAGAACCCTTGTGTTGCTAATCATATCCGTCCAGGGTATCCGTAGCATTCTCCGGTGTATCCACATTTCGAAAGCTTCCAGTTGGTTCATACCACAACTTTGAGGGTCCATGATTCCACTCCATATAACAACACTGACCAAACGTAGCATTTGACTAACCGTTGTCGAAGTTTCAAGTTTAAATTATCATCGCAGAATACGCTTCTCATTTTATTAAAAGTCGCACGAGATGATATGTGACAATAAATTACTTTCTTATTCCAATAATTACATTGATTCTCGTTACAAGTGTTTCTACCTTCTATTCCGAGGTTCTTTTCGGGTAGAATGAGCTTGTAGCGGGAGTTCATGTAATTAGTGAAATTATAAAGTTATTTATTAATAAATTTTTTATATAGAGTTAAACATAAAGCCAAAATTTTTGATAATTAATATTGATCTTCGTGTGTTTTTCAAACATACATACTAGTACATATTTGTGAAAAGATATAACGTATAAAAGCTCCAAAGCTATAATTACCATGTCGCTCTGTTCCTCTTGGAGTAGGCAGAAAAATCGATTCTATCCTGACACACGTCTTTCGCGTCTGCCACGTCCATCTTGTTATGCATACTCTCCTATTATAAAGTTTCTAGGCCTTGCCAAACTTTTAGTACCTTCTACGTAACTACATGTATATATTGTTTTGGTGAATCTTTCTACGTGACCAAACTATCTCGACGATCATTTATTCATATTGTCACCTATAAGAGTACCAATCAAAGATTTAAAAATTTAATTTAAGCAGAACCTTAATAAAAAGCAGTTAAGGTCTTTATAAAACTTGAAAAGTATTTTTATTTATAGGGGAATAAATTGGCAAAACCCTAATATAAAATCAATTTCTACGTTTCTAACGCCTGAGATTTTAAAACCGATAGTTTCATAAACGGAATAACGTATTTTTCTTGACTGTATATGTTCTTTTTCAGCTCAAAATATTGTTGTAAAACCTCTATAAAGGGAAGCATGTGTTTTCAAATCAACTCTCGGGACTTCCGGACCTCTTTTAAAAACGCACCAAGAGCATGTATTCAGCGGTTTAAGGGATGCTTTGTGAATTTTATAGAACAACTTCCGATTTAGTGTGGCCACTTATTTTTCATTATTTATAAGGCTTTTCTATAACAAAATTAAGCACAAAGTTTGAAAAATGGATGAGATTTTAAATACATAATTTAGTCACGAGGTTAAAACTTAACAAAAACTAGATAATTTCCTTTCCGTGAAATAATTTTTTAATTCTCATATTTTTGTAGAAAAAATAGCTTTGAATAAGGAGTACAGATATACAGAAAAGAAAATTTAAGAAAATTTATATAAATCTGAAGAGCTTATCAACGAGCAGGAGTTGAAAAGATTTACAAAAAAAAAATCAATTGTCTCAAACGAATTGAGAGCGAGGAAGAAGTAAGTGGTGTAAATAATTGATGGAGATAGTTGCATGAGTTTTAGCTGAGGGGAAAGTAAGAGATCTCAGGAACATGTCACTTTAGATTAGAGTTTTCCAAACTTTTTTGACTCAACGTCCCTTTTCACAGATATTTTTTTTCATCGCCCCCTTTTGAATTTTATCTCTATCTCAACTAAAAATAAAATTATAAATGTAGCTGTGTCTGCATTAGAATTTTTGAATTTCACAAATTTTTAAATAGTTCACTAGTGATTTTAGACTTTATAATTTTATGTAGTATTGGACAGTAAAGTTAATAGACATAATAAGCACATATTCCTGCTGTTGAGAACTAGACTTGTAAGATTCCGCGTAAACCGAAAGTGCGCGCAACATACTCGCTTGGTAAGACCTGTCGTCATGTTTTTTTAATTCAAATCGGTTGTAACTTGCATTTTACAACGCACGTTTCCTCGGAAAATAAAGCAACCCTTAAATTTTACGACCGTTGGACCAACATGTACGAACGGTTCATAGGTATGAGTCTTGTGACGATGCATACCTGTCATCATTATCGTGTAGCTCATGACTGAGCATCGTGACTTTCATGATAGGTTCTGACTCCCCTCCGTCCATCCCTGCACTCCGCGGCTTAAAGGGCAATTGTCAAGGGTAGTCCAATTGCGTCTGTCACTTAGTTTGTCCAACGCATTGAGATTCTTCCTTTTGTGCGTCGTCCTTTCATGCGTCTTGTAACCACAAACCTCTCCAAACTGTTTCCTTGGTCACGAGCAATGTGCTCAAAGAATCGGAGGACTCGTCGAAAGCATAGGCTGTCGGTGATTCTCAGTTCTTCGAGAATGGAAGAATTAGTTCACTTTGCTGCCTGTGGAACTCATAACATCCTTCATGACTGTAAGTGTGTCTAAATAGTCAAATGAATAAATGTTAGTTAAAAAACGTTACAGTAATAACACTAATTAACAAGGGTTTGGTAACCAGGGTGAAAACGGCCAGTTTAGGCCAATTTTTGTGTGCTGATAACGACTATGAACTTGAAAATGTTCCATCACGTACCTTTTAAGAGAAAAACCTAAAATTAGTTTTTGACTGAAACTGAAACTTTTGAAAGATGAAAAGTTCGAAAAAAAATTAAGTGTTGAAGAACTAGAAGCTTGGAAAACCTTTGGAAGAGTTGATAGTGGTTTCCTAGGTAATAATAAATTAAGCTGGTAATTACGAGAACTCTTGCAGTTGTACAAGAACTCTTGCAGCTACCAGAATCTAGAATGTCGAATGTCACTGAAAATACACTTCCCGCTTTTATTCTGCTTTTTTTTATTTTCCTATGTTACAACATTGTATTTTGTGTTTAAATTTAGTATTTCAGGAATTTATTTATTTTCATTGTTGTAATTACGACTTTTAAAATGCGCAAAAATGTTCTTATTTTATAAAAACACTCCCCCTTATGTGTCACAAAAGTGTTACGTGTTACAAATTTTTCACTGAGATTTTCGTAATCAGCAGGGTCAATTTAATAAGAATCAGCTAATTTAATCTCTGTTATAGACAAAAAGTTAAAATTTGTTAACTAGTGTAATTTTTTAAGCGTTTTCTTATTGCTCAGTTGTTTCTCAATGCCCTCCTACTGATTCTAGGGCCAGCAACGCCCCTTCAGATCCTTCCAGCACCCACTTTGGGAAACTATGCCTTAGATGTTTAAAACCACCGCATTTCGACAGCATCTACAGTAATTCTCAAGCGAGCTGTGCGTTCGGCGGATAAAACAGTAGTTAACTATTTTATATTCCAGTGTTGAGTGGATGAGACAGTAATCAACTATATAATTTATAGTTAAGGCATTAACACTGTGGATATTTAAAATCATTGTCATTTGTTAAGTTCTGCACTGTTTATTCCACTTTATAAAACTGTATAACCCTACCGATTTCAAGGTTTACACCTCATCATCAGGGAGCACTAACAATACCTTGAAAGAAAGAGTCTGTCTCGTAGGGGTTATGATGAGGTGACAACCTTGAAAAAGGTAGGGTTATACCGTTATATAAAGTGGAATAAACAGTGTTTGATAAAATAAATTACAATGTAATCAACTATTTTTTATTCAAGTGTTGAGTGGATGAGATAGTTATTAACTATTTTATACTAACGTGGGGTGTGTAGTTTTATCAGTTAGTTTGATATATTTATTTATCAGAGTTATTGCTTTTGATGATATTTGGGTGATGAGACGTGTTTGCGTCTTTTTACAGGAAATATTACAGAAAATGTTGCCATTTCCTACTTTAGACACTTACACGTCTAAGAAGGATAATTTCTTGTCATCTTTGATCTCTACGCAGGATTGGATCAAAGGATTCACATAATTCAATTCTGACGAAAATCATTAAATTTATATAAGATATACGAATGATGTTTTCTATAGCAAAAGTCACCAGTATACATATATTTCCTTGTTCAAAATAACGAGGGAAAGATTGATTAGAAAAAAACCCAGATTCTTTGAGAGGTTTCTCAGTTGAGAGATTCTTTGAGATTGATAAAAGGGATCATTGTATCCGTGGGGTTGTTTCTTTTATGTTAAGTTTGCCGTATAATTCAATATACTCGTAGATTGCTTCCATTTTTTTCAAGTCAAAAAAGTTTAAAAAAAATATTTTTAACAAGATAATTTGAAAATAAAGGGTTCATATTGATTTAAACTTTGGTGAAGATACTACTTGTCGCTTTTTTATATAATATCTTAAAGGAAAATAAACCTTCCGCATAGATTCTGACGATTCGAATGTTGATACGAAAATGTTTGGTTAATATGTTTTGAGGGTTTCGGCAAACCAAATAGTTATCACACCCGACTAATCAAAAAGTTAATAGAAATCTACAAACAATCAAACAATATTAACAGAGGCAACGTATTCTATCTCAAACCAACATAGTATCCCATAATTAAATCGAAGCGATAGCAAAATGAAATTGTACAATAACTTCACCATTTGTGGAAGCTGCGGGGTTGTTGTCCCATGGTAAAACGGACCCTTGCGCTCATGTTATGGTTAAGAGTCCGTTATAAATCAAGCGGTATCCGGTGTAAATATACTTATGGTGAAGTTGATTATAAACAAGCACTGAAGATGAAAATTGCAACGTTTTCGAAACGTCGGCATCATAAGCTAAATCACGCGGTACAACACTCTGATAGATCTTATACAAATAAAAAAATGTTTGGTGTTTTAGAGCCTTCTGTAAAATAGATTTTTGGCTTCCTCAACATATGTAGATTTCCAATTATCTCAATGTATGGCCAACTTGACTGCCACTGCCGGGTTCAGTCACATCCGTTCCTCACGTAGCCACTACATTCTTGCTTCCTTCAACTATTGGGGGTAAACCAATTGGTTTCACCCTTTTAGGGTGGCCTAAATATTTTTGTAAGTGATTTTCGTTTCTGACATTTGAATTATCAATAAAATCATAGGACTTGCCCGAGAAGCGTATATATAGTATGTATGATATGCGAAGAATATGTGACGAGATACGAAAGTCTGGCGCTCAAATCTCAATCTAGCCAAGTTTGCCTGATTAAATACTGGTACTAATGTGATCTAGACGTGTGCGAGAGTTGTTGCTTCTTCACGTAGGTAACATTGCTAACGCTTTGTATGACGGACTGTGAGTTCCGTGCCTGCAGTAATGATTCTAAGTTCAATGGCGCAATTAATGTTTCTTCCTTACCACGTTCGTCAATATATCAGATATGTCGACTTGGATGTTCTTTTGCGGGATTATCGCTTGAACAAATTGCAGCGCGTCATTTTCAGTTGGGACAGCTGGTCGGCGAGAAAATGGATGTTTTTATCTACAGCACAGAAGAATGTTAATTGTATATATTCTCATAAATTTATTATGTTTCCTTTGCAAAATAATATCATTAATAGCTCCTTTTATTTTTAAATAACGTTTCAATAAAATCTATTCGATAATTGTATTTCCCCATTATTTTCGTTTATTATAACACATCCCTACACTTGCTTGATGACTTTATTTATATTTTAGTTAATAAATATTTTAGAGATAATGTTTTCTTTGACTTCGATAATTGAGCCTTTGGGTTAAGCACCACTTCAGTAGATATGTAACTAGCAGTTCGCCATTATATGTGTCTAAAATAAGTTACCTGACGAAATTTTTGATATTGCAGTAATCGAATCTGAAGCCCCAGGGTACAAGACAGGTGTTTTACCAACTTACCCTTGAAGGTCGTAAATCTATACTTAAATGTATTGAAGATGATGAAATTGTCTTTACTTCATCTGTCCTTAAATTTGTTTTTCTCAAAAAATGTTGTCAACATTCTTGACACGTTTGTTTTCAAATGCGTTAGATATTAATGTGTACACAATTTATAAAGCATTTAAAGCTCAAGCGATAAAATGTCTGAGTAAGGCACATTCTCGGTTATTCGATTTGGTATGGAAAAATTAAACCGGATAAAAACCCGGATAATCCCACCGAAAAATCTAAGAAAAAAAATAATAAAATACCAATTTATGCGCGCCCTTTAGATGGTAAACTTTTCTCAAGGGCGCTCTAATTCAGGATTCGAACCCATTATTATTGACAGATTAAAAATACTACAAAATTAATATACCTACATAAGTTTTAGCGGATTGTTTTCCAAGAAACATTAAATATTAAAGACGGATATGTAACGTAAATACTTTTTTGATCATAGAAACACGCAATACGTATTAAATTTCAAATAAAATCACCAAAGTATTATTTTTCCTATCTTATATAAATAAAGCAGTTTCTCAGAGATATATAATTAAACTTAAATAAAATTAGGTTGAATATTGACATAAATACTGTACAGCTTGCACTAATACTAGGCAGACTTATTCGTGCATTTCAAGTCGTTGATAAATTCTCTTAAATAAACTTTAGCCTAGTATTCAAATTGAATCAGTGATCAGCTGACCTATGTTAGCACATGTAAATCAAATTACCTTAGAGAGTGCCGTTTTTGGACTTGCTTCTTGTTATAGAGTTATATGCATGTTGACAAGAGTTTCTCAAACGTTTTCATTGATTTTCCACGAGAGAAGGGCATAAAATAAATATTGTTTATATGTTAACACGTTATTGGGGATTTAAAAAAAATGAAATGTTACAACTCGAGCAATTCAGATCATTCACGTTTTGCTAGTTTTTAATATACAGCGGATATTTCAGTGGAAAAGGACTATTACAGTAGCATGTTAGTACAATGCATGAACGCTTCTAGGAGTTAGAATGGTAATATTGCACAAGTATACATTCAGAAAAAAGGGTATGTGCTAATACTAAGCACAAAAATCATAAAATCAAGAAATAGAAATAAATATTTATCATTATTTATTTATACATGACAAGAAATTATATAAATGCATAATTAATGAAAAAAAAAAACAACAGGTAATTGATGAATATATAATTTATATGGATCTGCGTTTATTGCCTTTCGTGTCCTCAGTAAATTGACCTTTTACCTGTATCTGGGGATATATAACATGAAAAAATAAGTTGATGTTTTTTTCCGATTGTTGATAATACAACACCCTATTACAAACTCTCAACAACTCGATAAATAGTGAGAATCAATCACATGTATTCATCACGCGAGACAAATCATTCATCCTTCCAGATATATTAAAAAGTCCATCTCATAATATCCCGCACACACTCACTAAAAGCATACCACACTCAAGAGTTCTCCCAAACCTTTGATACAAGTCATCCCTCCTGCATACCCAAGCAATCCAACCTATGTCGTAACAACAACTACGCTCCGATCCACTGCCTGCATTATTTTGCCGTTAATGAATATCGTCACCCCATTATATGTAATGGGAACCAAATAGGCATGTTTTCTAGGGCAAAAGATGTCCTAACTCTAAGGATGGTGAACATTTGCTCTCTGCTGAATGAACATATCATATGTCTATGCTGAAATTTATTTGCATTTAATATTTAAAACAAATTAATATGTATGCTAAATAATTCGTTTAATTTATAAAAATTAATCAAGTTGAATTAATAAAATATCGTACGATTTAAAAAAATGTTTCCGGATAAAAATCAATTGAATTTATATTTTTCTCCACTTTTAACTCTATTCCCATAAAATCAAAGAATTTGTTAAGTGACTTTTTAACTGTTCTCCACAAGACCATAGACAACATTTATTATGAATTATAGTGTACGTAATAAGTAATTAGTTTAAATTATTCGCCTGAAGAAGACACAGTGCGTGTGTTAAAATTCGTATATCGTTATGCTGAAAAATATAGTGGAAGAAAATCAAGTCAAATATATTTTTCGTATTCCATTAATTATGGGTTTTCACAAAGTTACGCATGGATTAGAACGATGTTTTTTGTTAAATTTATATGTTTTTTGAGAATGGGAATTAATTAAATTGGGAAGAAATTTTATTTCAAGACTTTTTAAATGGAAAATTTAATATGTAATGGCGAATTTTATAAGGTTGGTATTTAATGGCGGATATTCAACGACATATCCTATTATAATAGAGCAATGTTTACAGAAATATCCGATTCCCCAGTTCCCGGCAGCAGCACAGTGAGCCTTTTATTTCTAATGAAATTATTTCAAAACTTCTCCTCTTTATATACTTTACGATCTTTCAAGTTAACGAAAGTGACATGGGTGTCTTAACTATCTTCATTTACTTATTTCTAAGGCTTGCATTCTCTGAAGGTTCTACAATAAAATTGAAAACTCGTTGATTGCGGCTGAATATAATGTTGTATCTTAGCTACATTGTTTTACAAGCTCACATTGCTAATGCAAAGATGTTGATGATGGCTTTGCAAATGATTGAATTCATTAGTCAGATTGGACAGAGTTTATAACTCAATTTATTTAACACTTGTTCCAGCCTGACTCTCACTTAAAATTTATTTAACAATTGTTCCAGTCTGACTCTCACTTAAAATTTATTTAACAATTGTTCCAGTCTGACTCTCACTTAGAACTTCTTTAACCAATTTCTAGTTGGTTGAAAGTGATTGTTGCACAGGTAAAAATTTGGCGAGTGCATTCAAATGTTATAATATACTCGTATATTAAAGTGGAATGTAATACAAAATATCTGTGAAATAGAACTTTGCTTCTAAAGGGAAAGCCATATTCGTAAAGAATAAAATCATATACAATGGATTGAATAATAAAAATTAATTTGAAAAATGTCAATTCAATTTGGCACCTCCCCGCAACTGTATATTTGTGAAACCATATCAGCAGAAAATCCAATGATAAGGCACCCACGCAGTAATCTTGAACTTATCATTGATCCTAAAAATCAAAAGGAATTGGGGTGAAGAAATCCGTACACTAAGAATACTTGGGGGGGATAACGTACGACAGAATACTGATGAAGTGATTGGAGATGAATGTAAACTTAAAACTAATGTATTAAGTATGGTGGAAAGGAGCACTCTGAGATTATTTGGGCACGTAGAACAAATAATTGAAATAACAAAATTGTAGTTTATTTTTTATCAAACACTGTTATTCCACTTTTTTATAACGGTATAACCCTGCCGGTTTCCTTGAAACCGGTAGGGTTATACTGTTACAAAAAAGTGGAATAAAAAGTGTTTGATAAAAATAAATTACAATGTCTTTAAACCTCCACAACGTTAATTGCCTTAACTATAAACAACATACGAAATAACAAAACTAATAAAACAAATGTTCTGTTCAAATATGAGTGTAAGGCATTGTTGACGAAGATCAAGAAAAGCATGGATGCTTTTTTGAAAGATGGAAATGTAAAAATTCAGAGAAGTCGTAGGAATTGTATGAGGATGTGTTTGTAAGTAGAGGCAAAAAGATGTTTGAAAAATATGTTATGATAGAGAAGTCTGTTTTCTTTGCATATTTCGACAGGAAAACCACCAAATAGAGTGTAAATTAAGGGCCTTTCAAATTGAGCGGGTTTTTAATTATTTAAATAAACTTGAAAAAAAACACACAATTTGCTTTGATTTCAAAAAAACGTTTTATTTGTCACTGAAGTATAATGTATGACATTTAAACACAAAAAATAATACCCGCCAAATGTTCACCTCTTGCTGCTTCACAGATGACTTCTCTTTTTTCGATGACATTTTGGCATAATTGTGGTTCTAACTCACCAATAGCGCGAATAATTTGGTCCTTCAGCTCAGGAATTGATTGGGGGTCATTCTTATAGACCTGGCTTTTCACGTAACTCCAGATAAAATAGTCCAACGGTGTCAGATCACATGATCTTGGTGGCCAATTAACATCACCGTTTCCGGAGATTACAATACATAAAAAAAATCTCAAATTGAATGCGTTGTTGTATTGTATACGACTCCATTTTTATAAATGTCATACATTACATTTCTCAAATCTCACAAGATCCAGGTAAGTTTGCGACGCCATCTGTGTTTTATCCAAGAATTAAAAAAAAACGCTCAATTTGAAAAATTCTTTATTATTATGGTATCTTTGACTTAGTTGGTAAGACACTGCTCTTTCTACAGGGAGTTTTGATTTTGATTCCTGATGGTATCCGAAATAAAATATAGAAAGGGGTCATATTCGCACGCGCTATATGTATGCGAATGTTGTTTTCTGCCCACGTTCGGTAGTATTTTCAAAATGTATGATGGCGAATTAAAGCTACTTACCTACTCCAGTGATTCATTACCCGATTGCTTAATTGTTGGTGCCGAAGATAATATTGTCTATCGTCTACATTCATCATGTTCGCATCATCTATTTGGATATGCTGAAGGGTAGCAAATGAATGAAATATTAAACTGTCTAGACACTATTAATTTGGTAGTAGTTTGTCAGCAACAGACAGGGTGGTTACTGCCTAAGGCAAATTATATGTGGCGCACATAGGTAGTCAATTCAAGGAGCCTCTGCACTCAATTTATTTGACAAAATCCAATTATAATACAACTACTGTTTAAAGAGGTAAAGGCTAGAAATTTGTTTTTTTTTCAGCTTTTTAAAGTTTAGATCTTTAAGAATATGTTCTTAGAAGGATATTTTAAAATTCTTAATATTTATTAAGTTATATATGATTGCTTTCAAATTTGGTATGAAACTTGGATAAATGTTTTTATATTGTCCGTACCTTGGAAAATTCAAAAATCTTTTTTTTACTATTTTAAAAAAATTAAAACATGTGAAAAAAAGGGTAAAAAATGGATTTTTTTTCACACAGCCGCCATTTTACGAGTTTTAAAAAATAAAATTTTTCTTTGGTACCAACTATAAAAACATTATATTTTATCAAGAAACTGTGTTTGATTTTTGTTTAAAATTTATGAAAAGGCTTCAATCATGTGGACCAGTTTATCCCCTTTTTTACGACAAGATATAACAGCTGATAACATCTTGAATAAAAAAAATTTTTTCAAAATTTTTTTTGTAACATACATACTCAAAACACCAATAAACAAACTGTAAAAAATGCATACGAAAAATATTTTAGTTTTTTTTTATTAAGTGAAAAAACGCCCGAAATTCACGCCTCTAGAGTAGAATACACCCTTAAAGTATCACATTAAAATACTGTTTCAAGTATCACATTTTACTTGATATTTTGACATCCGCAGTAACTGTTATTTGTTTATTGTGATATCTCTGCTTAAGTAAATTATCTGCTTAAGTAAATTATGTAAAGTATTTTTTTGTAGGTAATGAAACAAATTATTAACCTTTTATGTTGCTGGAAATATTTATTTTTGAGGTTGGTGGGATAATCCTTAGTAACGGCAATGAAGTAATTGATTCTCATGAGCTCACGACCCAACGTTTTTTGGTTATCGTTTATCAGAAAACGTTCTGGTCATCTTATTGTTACTGACCCCATCATCCCTTTGTTACACTTTCTATGGGAAATCT
Source organism: Odontocerum albicorne (assembly GCA_949825065.1). Lineage (NCBI taxonomy): Eukaryota > Metazoa > Arthropoda > Insecta > Trichoptera > Odontoceridae > Odontocerum > Odontocerum albicorne. The sequence continues at coordinate 10,730,099 of OX463846.1, read as the reverse complement.
GTTTACAATATGGGCATTACGCGGATAATAAAGGCTGTTTTAATAATTTGTTACATCTATTGTTAAAGATTCATTAAAGTACATTGGACAGTAAGAATTTCAGATTGATGAACATGTTTAATATTTTCACCCTTGAGAGATGGCTCTCTAAATATTGACTGTCCTTTCATTATAAGGAACTAAGAATGTAGGAATTTTGCCGTGTTGTACTTGTATAAAACTTTCGTTTTATACAAGAACAACTTGGTGAGTTTATTGCCATGCATCAATCACTTCTTACAAAAAACAAATATTTGAAAAAGGCCTTTGTTAAAATAGGACTAGAACGCTTTTTAAAATTGATTGAGTTCCAATTGGAATCAAACTCCTATCCTCCAGACTGGAACACAGGTGTCTTAACAACTAAGCCATGGAGGCTGCTAACGAACCTTTTAGTTAAAATTTGACTTTTGTTTTATTTGTGAAATATTTATTTTTTCCAAGTTATGTTTTTTCGAGAACATGTATTTTTTATTAACTTTTTAAATAAGTTAGTTTGCCTACATATCATAATTAAGATTTTCTAATCAATCATGAGAGTAAATATGACTTAGCTACTATACCTAAAATATTTATCAATTTAATGTTTTTAGTAAAAAAACACACATGCCTATAGTAATAATCGGTATGATTGAAGTCATATATCATTGTAAGTTTCAATAATCGGTATGATTGAAGTCATATATCATTGTAAGTTTCAATAATCGGTATGATTGAAGTCATAGATTATTGTAAGTTTCAATAATCGGTATGATTGAAGTCATAGATGATTGTAAGTTTCAAAACAATGAAGAAAAATATCCGTTTTATTCAAGGATAATAACACACCGTGGGTTTACAATTGACAAAAAAGGGGACGAACTCAAAAAAATAAACGTTTATCAAGGGATTTTTTCCTTGGTATAGTTATCCTTTTGTATATGTAGTAGTTCCTTGGTATACAACAGGTTCGTAATAAACTAACTTTTACATATCACAACACTAGATTATAATAATAACTCGATAAATATTAATACCAGAATTGCAATGTGAGTTAACAGGATCTGGCGGAAGTATGATGCCACCCGTCATTAAATATGCAGCGGCCCAGTCATTAAATTGGTGCGCAAGCAAGGTTCGCTCGGGCCGCGAATTACTGAGGATGGCTCTGCATTATTCAGTGCGCTCGCGGCGTTCACACGTTGCGCTCGTAACGGGTGTAAGAACATCTTATGTCTTAACCTTTTGTCACCTTAACTTTCCTAGTAAAAAATATACCTTAAAATTGTATTCTAGAAACGTGAACCCTATTTTTCCCTATTTCAATAGGTTAAGAATATCCTATTTCAGACCAATAGAACTTATTACCTACTAAAGTTACTCGTATTTTTTGGCATTTCCAGTTCATCACTCCTCGTTCTTTACGTCTTCCCTTATTGTCTTATGGAACCAATTACCAGACTCTCCCCTTCGTTGGCTTATTTCAAACAGTGACTTAAAAATATTACTTCACTCTTCAATTATGAAATGCTTTTCTCCATAACTCAATATGATTTCCGTGGCCTAAGAGGTTAGATACCTGTCGGCTCCATTTTTGCCTGTCTTGGATCATGTTGAATGCAGCGTTAAAGTGGCTCCTGTCAACTCATTTATTTTTATCCATTCATATTTGATAAGGCTTTTCTCTTGCTCGTTTTACCTCAACTCTTCACTTGTTTACCAGCTTCTCTAAATTTTCGTGGTTCTTTCAGGGAATATACCCAAAATATGTAAGAAATATATTCATCATGTTTTCGAAAGACTTTCAGTAATTGCTCATCATGAATTGTAGAGATGTTGTTGTGGTTTGGAGTCAATGGGATAGTTTTTAAAGTAAATAACATTTGTTAATCTATTTTTATATTATTTAAATTTAATTATAGTTCCATTTACATTGTGGAGGTTTAAAGACATTATAATTTTTTTTATCAAACACTGTTTATTCCACTTTTTGAAACGGTATAGCCCTAACGGTTTCAAGGCTTTCACCTCATCATCAGTAGAGCACAAATAAGACTGAATTCTGTTCGAACTGGTACCGACATACGCGCTTCTAACGGTAAACATTGGGGTTGGGTACTGTAGGTGGGGGGAGAGAGGAGACAACCTCAGCGAGCAGCGGCGAGATTATTGGAATATAAGTGTTTGCTAGATGTTCACCCCGATGCTAGTCTTCTTTATTTTCTGTCTCTGAGGCCAGAAGAAAGATGGCGAGACTCTCTATATCGTAGAACAGTCCACTGGAAAATATTTCTATACCATGATATCCTTCTGCATTCTACACACGGCCCAAGCTCAACATAACCTTTCATGACCAATTGAAAGAGATTATATTTGTGGTCTTAAAATATGTGTCCGAGATATCTCATTTTTCCCCTCTTGATAGTTTTTAGGAGTTGTCTTTAATTATTCATTTTGACGCAGAATCTCTGATGTACGAGTACTCGTACTTACAGATCTCAAATGATATTTTTTTTCATTGTGATTATTTTCAATTAACATAATTCAAAATTAATTAAAGTTGAGACTGAAACATTAAAAAAAAATCATGCCACTGTCGATTGTAAATAATTGTTAGCGAGAAGAATTTTGAACTCGACAAAAAAAATCTCGCTATTTCAAGTCGACTTCTAATTGCATGTTCGTAAAATACCTCCATGGCCAAGTTGGTAAGACACTGGTCTATCACCCGGGGGATCACCTGCCTGCTACAGGGATTCATAACCAGAAGGCTCGATTACAGGGCCGAAGAAAATATTATCACGCTCTTAAACATGTCCGCAATATCAATCATCAATGCGAATACGAGTATGTTGAGTGGTACCATGCAACTGAGTGAAAGTGTAATGAGTCAGTCAATACATGATCTAAATTTAATCAATCCACGATCCAAGTCCATTAATACATGCTCCAAAATTTGTTCAATCAATACATGATTCCAATTCCAATATCATATCAATACATGATTCCAATTAACCAATACATGATCCAAGTTTAATCAATATAAACATGCTTACAACATTTACCTTGCTGTAAATGTCCCCCGTCTGTTCAACATGTCCCACCTTTTGGCATTCAATTCTCCATTCATTTATAGTCACATATCTGAATTTATTGTCTTCAACTCTTGAAATATTTAGAACTACAGTAGTTTCAACATATTCTCATGTTGCCTAATTTCCTTCAAATTGTTATTGGCACAATCTCATCCTCTTTATAGGATGAAATGCCTAATCAAGTGTTAATAATTTTCCAAATTTATTCAATACATGATTTAGGTCAAATAATAAAACATGATTCAAATTAACCAATACATGACCCAAGTTATTACATGATCAAATATTTTAAATTTTTTCAACCCTTTCGATCAAGTCGTTATTGAATGTTGTTTACTGTCTACCTAGTTCTAAAATTATTATTGAATTTACCTTTGAAAATTGTTCAGATTTACACCAAATTACATAGGATTTATTTTACTATAACTTAGAATATGAGAGTTTTTGCGTTGCTAGTGGGTTATGCTTTGAAGGTATGAGCAAAGGGTGTATTTGTATTCTGCAGAAAATAACAAAAGCTTGTGGAAAACAACGCAATATCAGATGAATATGTAGAACAAAGGCTTGCCTAACGGAAAATATTCCTGTTCTTTCATTCGTTTGTTTCATATTGTTACTTTTGTTTCTATGATCACATACCCAAAAGCTTACCCTTGCAGTTCGATGCTGTTTGAAATGTTTTATTCACAAAATATTGTTTTATTTTCATATTTTTATTTTCAAGTTTCAAACTCAAACTCGGTACACCTTATGAATACTCGATATGTAAATATTATTTATTTTATGGTTTAAGGTCTTTTGGAGTTTACATTGAATTTTGATTGCTCAAACTATCGACGTTTCGAGAATGTTATAGGTTTTATTTTTACGACTCGTTGGTTATCAAATTCGGTTTCACTGATGCTAAGATGAGAGCTGTAATTTTATTGAATTGTCAATAAACTTCAATAAAAGAAAACGCCATATGATTCCGAAACACATAAATACATAAGTCATTAAACACGCAAAAGTCTACAAATCCATTACTTCATTTAATAACACATTGTTTGAATATAAACAATTGCATACAACTAAAATCGATTTCGATTGTTTTGTGAAAATGTGTTATGAATATTTTTTTAAATCAGTGCACTTGATTATCATATTTCTACAACAGGAAATTTTTTAATTTTGCAGTAGTTATCCATTTTGGTATAGAAATATGTTCGTCGTGTGATTGGAATTTAATAAAAATACTCGTTAAACAATTAACACTTATCGTCACATACATATTCATTATGGAACAACTAATGGAGAAATCATCGCAGTTTAATAAACCGATGTTTGTGTGTTTTGTAGATTTGATTAAGGCTTTTGACAAAGTCTGATGGAGGATGTCATTAACATAATGAGAGAGTACGATGTTCCTGCATCAATAATCAAAACCATTCATAGTATTGACAAGAATGGGAACACACGAATCAAGGCAAACGGAAACTTAACAAAAGAGATACCCACTGGAACCGGTATCAAACAGGGAGACACTCTCAGTCCTTTCCTTTTTAATATTATTATGGATAAAATAATAGAAGAGCTGACTTCTTTGGGCCTGGGTCACAAAATGGGAAATAAATTGATCAGTATAGTGTGTTATGCCGACGACGCTGCAATATTAGCAGAAAACGAAGATGATTTTCAGAGAATGCTCTACAAATTTCACCTTGCTTCTAAGAAATACAGTATGACGATTTCTGACAATAAAACAAAGTGATTGACAATATCAAAAGGGCCACTCAAATGCAAACTGGTCATCGATAACGTACCTATTGAGCAAGTCATGCGATTCACTTACCTAGGTTTAGAGATCTCCAGCAAAGTGACCTATATAGTGAAGTACGAGCACAAGCAATTTTTTTTTATTCACTTTGCACGGATTTCTCCTGTTACACAAAGAGGGTCTGCTTCTAGCGTTAGCTTATTCGTTAGGAATAATATCAGCCAGGATTCTTATCATACTGCTAGATGGTACCGAAAATATATCAACAGTGTCATTCAGTTGGTTCAATATCTCTATACCACGCGTGACTGAGTGTTTAGCCATGATATTCGTCCTGTAAGCTGGTATGTAGAACAGAGGGTGATTCTTTGCACGGCTATATTTATTGGGTACATATAAACTTAGTGCTTCTAGAATCGCGAGACAGTTAAAGCAACCTTGGAAAATCTTATGTAGGAATATCGCAATGGATTCTTGCCTTCTTGTTTCGAGGCTTCTATAGTTGCACACCGTGAGAAGTTCGGCATGGTGAGCATATTTGGGTAATCGCTCTTTGTTCTGTACCATAGATATCTGAGGATTTTTTTTTGTATTTGTTCTATTTTGTTTTTATATTTGAGCTGATGAGGAGCCCAAACCGTAGATGCATATTCTAATTTGGTTCTAATTAGATAATTATATAAGTTTTGGAGGATATCGGTGCTGTTAAATTCTCTTGATATCCTCATTATAAAACCGAGTAGTTTGTAACAGTCCGATATCAAACGTGAGACATGGTTAACGAACGTGAGTCCGACATCAAAGGTTACGTCCAAATCTTTGAATTCAGAAACTCTGTTTAATGCCCCTCCCTGTATAGTATACTGATAGTGGATTGGTGAAAACAATCGACTATAAGATACACAGACACATTTATTAATGTTGAAAAGAAGATGACTTTGCTCACTCCAGGAAACTAGGGAGTCTAGGTCCTTTTGTAACTAATTATGCACAGTCGTGAGATGAATTGATCTTTTTGAAAATTTTCAAGTCGTCAGCGAACAATAAACATGTCGAGTGACTTATGGAATTTTGAATGTCGTCTATATATAAAGAATAGCAGGGGACCTAAATTAGATCCTTGTGGTATACCAGATCTTGCGATAAATTCCACAGAAGACTTGTTACGTATTGAGATCTTTCTTTTAGGCATGATGCAAATAATCCAATTAGATTATCGCTGAAGCCAAGTTTATGCATTTTTTTAAGTAATATATCGTGATCAGCTTTGTCGAAAGCATTCTGGAAGTCTGTATATATAACGTCCGTTTGTGAAAGTTCGTCTAAGTTTGACGCAATCTGTTGTGTGAGAGAGAAAAGTTAGTAACAGTCGATCGTTTTGGCAAAAAACCATGCTGGTTTCCAATAAGTCTTGTTGATACTTGGTGGGTCAATTGGTTGCACAGTACAGTTTCGAAAATTTTTGGAAGCAAAGAGAGAACAGCTACAGGTCTGTAATTGTGAGAGTCTAATCTCCCGATTTGAAGATAGGGCAGACCCTGGTTGTCTTCCAGCTTACGGGAAATATATTGGTATTTATGCTCAAGTTAAATATGTAGTAGATGGGATCACACATGTATTTCGTACATACTTTGAAAATGTCGGCTGATAACCCATCTGGTCCGATTGCTTTGTCGGTTTGGAAGGAGTTTATGCTTTTCAACACTTCTTCCTTAGAAATGGAATGGAGCGATATGCTTCTGCTATCTGACGAACTGTTTAATATATTTTTTATGTCATATTTAGCCGTCGAATCTAGGTAAATTGATTGAAAATATTGTGCAAAGTTTTCTGCAATCTTTTGGGGGTCTTCGATTATACTGTCTCCCATTTTCATGTATTTGAAGCTAGTTTTGTTCGTTTGTCTATTCGTTACATGATTCCAAAGATTCGAAGGGTTGTTTGGGATGTCGGTCTCTATCTTAGCTAAATACTCATGGCGCGATTGTTTTATTTGAGTTTTTAATTTGGCTCTCAGCCTCGAGTATTCTAAGTAATCAGCCTGATTTCTGCTTTGAAGCTTATTGTTATGAAGTTTGTTTTTATTTTTGAGATCTCGGATTATATCGACATAATAAAGTGACAGCTTTGGCTGGCAGCCTGCGGGACACTATATGGAGAAACAAACATATGCTAACCGAAAGTAAGGTCAGGATATATAAGACATGCGTCCGCCCCATCATGACTTATTGGAAAGAAGTGAGCATACCAACAGGACAAAAAAG